>JAHVAK010000282.1:3621164-4828219 GCA_019845155.1 Luehdorfia chinensis
GATTGTAAATCATTCAATCCTCGCTGCGCTTCAACTAAAACGTAAACTCGTTCTTGTTACTATATACTCGTACTACAAATTCGATTTATCATGCTATTTCCTTTTTAGAAACATAAAAAAAAACATTCGCATAATGCAAAGCAATCCTTCTGTCAACAGGGACGATTGCGCGGGAATTAGCATAGCATAGCATGCACACGGCATTACGTAGGAATCAGAGGGTGCCACGTGCATACAATGTTGAGCGACCTTGACCGCGCCGGTTCACCGGCTTATTCAGAAATAGAAAATGAGATCGTACGAGTATCTTGTTTCGTGCTGCAATTTCGTATCGTTAAAATATCGGGTCATGATGAGCGGCTGTCGAGTTTTTTTATATCTTACACTTGTTTTAGTGTGTTTATTAACTGCATTTAATCACAGTTGAAATCAATACGAATAATACTATTATATTTCGTATTTTCGTTTTGGTCGTGTGGTAGCGGCTTACGAAAATCTACCACCCCATCTCATCCCGTGGGTGTCGTAAAAGTCGACTGAGGTAAATAAAAACCACGAGATGGGCAACAGCATCTTCCCGGAACATCTGAATATATAAACTGCCGTTGCCAACCCGCATGCCAAGCGTGGTAGCTATGGCAAAATCCCCCCAAAAATACAGCTACTAACTTTTGTGGCAATATATGGGGGACGTCTTCAGCAGTGGACTAGATAGGCTAAGATGATGATGATGAACTATTTTCGAATGGAGTAAGTGAAGAGACGTGTTCACCTGTTGGTAAGTGCAATGCCTGCCCATAACAGTTGCACCACACTGCACACGGGGACGCGATTTGGCGCCCTTTTAGAAAGGAATAATTTATTTTCATCTTTTTAAATCTTATTTGTTATTTAATTTGTCTTATGAATAATGAACGAGAATTAGTATGTCTTGTAATTACATTAACTTGACTGCCGTTCAAATCAAAACTGTACTGTGGTGTTTGCACACAACTACTTGGCGGCACTACTGCAGAATAACTAGCATTGCGGTGGTACCTACCTAGACGGATTCCTGCATATATTTGTATATACGCCTATTATACCAGTAAAGTATCAAGAAAGTATTGTCTGTTATCCACAAAACATAGATAATCTTATTTATTTTCCCCTACGCGTAAATACAAATAAATGAAGAAAGGATCGGATGCAATGTCGTTCGGATACTCTGCCCTAAACTTCAATTTGACGACCGCGTTGTCTAGTGGTCAGAGTACCTGAATAACATGCAGCGGGTCCTTGGTTCAAATCCACCACCACCACCACAATTTTAGCCTATCACTAGTCCACTGCTGAACACAGGCCTCCCCCATAGATTGCCACAAAAGTTAGTAGCTCTCATTTTGAAGGGACTTTGCCATAGTTGCCACGCTTGGCAGGCGGGTTGGCAACCGCAGTTTATTTATTCAGATGTTCCAGGAAGATACTGCTGCACATCTCCTGATTTTAATTTTCCCTCTGTTGACTTTTACGACAACCACGGGATGAGATGGGGTGGTAGATTCTCTTAAGCCAAAAAAAGTTCAATTCCATTTTTCCATAAAAACACTAGATGTTGGTTTTCGGGTCTGGTTGTGTGAAAATAATGCTCTCGATACAGAAGAAATCCTAATAAGGGGCATCGTTTGTTTAAGCAAAAGAAATATAGGTATATTGCTTGATAGACAGTTAATCTAAGTCGATACCAACAAATCAATATTGTAGAGTACTAGCGGTCGTATCACATACAAGTGAGTGTGGACTAACACACTCACTCGTATGTGATATGACCGCGGTTTGAAATTGACCTGACAATAGCCCACCCACACTATGAGTCTCTGCCTTTTACATAATGCTTGCATGCATGTAATTAATAACAAACTAAATTTAATTACAAGCTTAAACTAATTGCATAAAAAAGTTTTGCACGCGATTTGGTCACACGAAGGATGAGCCTTTCAACGTCTGGTGATTTAAGTAATGAGGTTAATATCTTTTATTACTGTAATCGTACCAATAATACAAACGTTTCGAAAATAAAATGATGCACGCCTAATAACGCTCATTTAAAACAAAAAAAAGAGGACACAAAACAGGGTATTATATTGCGGAACTGTAGGTTTTAAGTTTTATTTATTATATTCATCATCATCATCATCATCATTTCAACCTATTACTAGTTCACTGCTGAACATAGGCCTCTCCTATAGATTGCTACAAAAGCTTGCAGCTCTCATTTTGGGGGATTTTGCCATAATTGCCACGCTTGGCAGGCGGGTTGGCAACCGCAGTTTATTTAATGAGATGTTCCAGAAAGATGCTGCTGCCCATCTCCTGGCTTTCCCTCGTTCGACTTTTACCACACCCGCACGGGATGAGATGGGGTGGTAGATTCTCTTAAGCCGCCACCACACGGAACCACAGAAAATTTAGAAGGTGAAATTTAATTTTCTTTATCCGTGAATTTAGGGGTTATCCTATTAAAAACGAAAGCAATTATTTGTAAGAAGGTATTAATTTAATAAGTGTTTTTCCAAAGTTATCGTGTTAATGTGTTTTTATACAAGATAATAGTTAGAACGGGTTTCTTGGACTACAATATTTATTAATGATTTCTTATATTTACGCGAATATTAGACATTTAATTAAACAACTTTTACGGATTTTATCGCGTTTAATTTTAAACTATTTATAACGTACGAGGGGTAAAAATAGTTTAAAATTAAACGCTACTAAATTCCGTAAAGGTAGTTTTATTAAATACAATATTTATATTTATAAATCTGTCAAGGACCTTGAACTAGGTCATCATTTAAATTTAATAAATTATCTACATGATGACATAAGATAAATTGTATTTATGAGTACTAATGAGAGTTTAACAGAGTTTTAAGTAAATGAATTCGAAGAAAATGTCGTAACGATACAGAGCAGGCCGTAGCGTTGCGTTAGCAGGCATTTAAAAAATATGGTTTGGATCTGCCCTAATATTGGAAATGTGTGTGTTCCGCCGCTTTTTAGAAACTATTATTGTCCATTATCTTATTTTCTGTTTTTATTTTAAATAACGATGCTAAGATCTCTTCTATATCGTGAGAACGTTTTACAGCTTACAATTCACATGCAAAATACCACCAGACACGAAAACCAATAATTTGTGTCCTAAACAGATGTTTGTTTCGGTTAAGATTTGAACCCCGGACACGCGGTGTAGAAGTCAGTACTCTCACCACTTAGCCACGTGGTCGATACTTGACATGCTACTGTCAGAATGTTAAGCAAGTTTACCGATGCGATTACAATTGAAATTAGTATTTAATTACATTTTAATTATACACCGTTGTATTCGCTTAATAATTTCACTTATTAAACGACTGACTTTTGCGGGTGTCAAAGTTAATAATACTGATTTAATATTTTTCTTACACTTACTTAACAACATAACAAAATAAAACTTCATTCGAAGATATTAATTACATATTTTTTAATTCCATGTGGTGTTTTTTAAATATATTGATTTTATGAAATTAACTTTAATGGTTACACCTGCAGTCTATAAAATATAATTTCAAAAATGTTTTTTTTCACTTCAAGTTTCGCGATACAATTCGACTTACTACTATAGTCTGGCAAGTTCGTGCGCGACGGTCCTGCGGGGCGACAGAAATTGGGGGAGGCAAGATAATACGTCACACTAGTGCCCGGCTACATATGTAGTAGTGAAGCGAATTACACGCTACACGCGCTTCCCTTCCCCGCTATACTACTCACACCCTCTTACATTCGCTCGTCCCCGCCACCGTCTGTCGCCTCGCGGGACGGTCGCGCACGAACTTGACAGACTATATTAGTGTGTGCGGGTCTAAAGTTCTGTGTAGCACCGCACTGTGATCATCGCGAGACATCGGCTCTTTAGTATCGTACGTCATTTATTTAAACTTTGCTTCTTTTCCATCGAAACGCAACAAAGTGATATCCGATTAGTTTGACGGCAGAATAAGCAATAATTTCCGCGAGGCCTGGTGGTTCAGACTACCTGACTGCTACGCTGCGGGTTCAAGTCCCAGCCGGACTCAACATTTGTGAAAAAATTAATTTTTTTGGTGTGACGTGAGATTGTCCCCGTGTCTCTGACATTGCATCCTCCGGTTTTTTGCATGATCGTTACTTCGGGCGGGGGAGAGTAGAACGAGTGAGTGCCTCTGCGTTTGCGCGAACCCTTGTGCCACTATAATACTCGTATCTCTTGCGCAGTTAATAGCTTTCAATAGTATAGATAAAAAAAATAACGGCCTTCGATCTAAGAAAATATTCTATCGTCGATAAGGGTCGATTTCATTATTTTCATTTATTCTATTAAGTATTTTATTTATTTACATCCATTGTTGATATAATAAACCAGTTTTTTGTCACCCAATCTATATTTTAATAAATGAATTCGATATCAACCTAATCATAATAATAGCTATTTATGATTATTGCAACAGCTGCAAAGTTTTGCAGACAGGTTTTCGGTCCCAGTATATTATAGAAGTTGGAAATATATTGTATATTTATTCCTTCTACCGCATCTTAAGCTTACGTGACCTTTTATATAATAAGAATTTCATTTGAACCAATAATTGTGTACAAAGTAAAACAAGAGTTGTCAATAAATATTTCCCTGAATATAAAATGCAATTATCGCAACATATTTTTACATCTTACTCAAAATGTAGGGAGACTGAATGTACTGACTGACTGGTTGACTAAAGCTTTGATGGAATTCTTGTTTGCGAACAGGTGTTGGTCAGATTTTCATAATTAACCATAAGAAGCACAGTGCCTGATGCTATTTAATTGAGATGGCATTCTGTAAAATCCTTACCGTGTTCGCAAGACCTTAGTATAGGAGAGAAAGTTAATTTGCTAAGATCCGCATGCAATATGTAAAACGGTGTGTATTACCTAGTTTTGAAGAGCACCGCCCGCCCTCCCTCAACAGCGTGCACAAGAAAACCAATACCGCCAACGGGAACCGCCACCAGATACCCTCCACCACTACAACACTACCACCGCCGACTTACTACTTGACTGTCGAAGAGTCAATATCACTTGATAATGCCTCGTTTTGAGGTGAAACACGTGTCGTGTTCAGAGTTACCGTGCGACTTCAATGGTGTGTATTGCCTAGTGGTAGTGTTGCGGATCTTAGCAAATTAACTTTCTCTCCTTTACTATAATGGATTTCCGCAAAGTAACGCCTGATTATATTAACTAACGCAATACCTTATGAAATAAACAGAAACGACATTAATGACAACATACTCATGTCTTATCTTCGTATAAAATACTTTTTGAAATACGTCATAATATGACACGATGTAACTGATGTAACAGCAGCGTTGATTAAATGATATCGTATACTAAGGTAAACAGTACTGTTGTGACTAGATGTTATCGAATCGTTGTTACATCCATCATAAACTACTATTTACATTATAAACATAGCAGTTTGTTGATTTTAATTGATAATGAAATATGCATGAAGTACCTCATTCGTCTAGCCTGATTTTAGTTGGCGTTAAAAAGCGCCGCCACCACACGGCGAACGATACTTGTGTGCCGTGTGGTTGCTGCTTAAGAAAATCTGCCAGTCGGTCTGATACAATGGTTGTCGACAGAGTCGACTATAGGAAATTTCTAGATAATCTTATGGCTCCCGACAGTTCTTAGCTTAAGGCTTATAGCACTGCGATCGCCAATCCGCCATCCGTGATGATAACGGCATCATAAACTTTCTTATAAAATATTTACATTATTACAGTTCGTTGATTTTATTTGAATAATTAATATGAGATAGCGCACATTCGTCAAAAGTCAGATTTTTCCCGCTTTGGAAATTAAAAAAACCAAATCAATTAAACAGTAAAAAACTTTTTGGCGTGTGGTAACGTGGTAAGAGAATCCACCAGTCCGTTGAATGTATTGCAAAACCTCTCTTCTTCGGAAACACCTACGCCCAGCAGTTAACTGTTTATAGGACGTTGGTGATGATGATATAATTGTACATTATGCAACTTGTAACTTTCATATTGGTCGAACGAAGGGCCGTGGTAGCAGAGGGCAACCTTAAATTTCATTGTATGCGAATGTCCTGAATTGGATTGTATTAACAAAAATCAGCTTTTTACTCAATGCTTATAAAAGAATATACGGTACTTATAAGAAAAAAACAATTTTTAAAATTTTTGTCTGTCTATCGGTTCGTTCCGGCTAATCTCCGAAACAGCTGGACCGATTTTGACGGGACTTTCACTGACAGATAGCTGATATTAAAGCTGCGGCTACTTTAATTTAAAAAAAATAATTAGGGTTCCGCGCAAAAAAAATTCAAAACCCTAAAATCCGATTTAAATAGGGTACGGTTTATGTATATCATCGATCGGGGTCGGCTTTTTTACGCGGTTGAAACCGCGGGCCACAGCTAGTTAAATCTAAAATTCTAATTTCCCGCGCCTTCTAGCAACATTAAAGTTTTTAGTGTTTTTTTTTTTCATTTATTATATTTGTACCATTGATTGACGTAGAAAACTATTTTTAGGTATTGTACGGAAATAGAAATAAAATCATTTCATCACATCACAGTTCGTTTAATGTGACATTTTGGTGTCTCTAACCTACCGCAAGACAACATTGTAATCTTTGTTTGACCTCACTCAACCGCTGTGGGGTCTATATAAAACCTGTTCTTACCGAGAACTGCAATGGTTCGAATGGAGAACCCGGAAGGTACCTCGGTTTCCTCCAACGGCGGTGAAATCAATAAGGTCTGTAAAGGGGGCGGATACTAATCATTAAATTACTTTAATACATTGCAGTTAAACAATAATAAATTATCAACTCCATTTTCTAAGGCAATAGCTATTTCGTGAAGAAATTCTAGATCTAGTGCAGTCTTTAAGCTTAACTAAGCATCCGCTTTGCTAGAGGACCATAATAGAAAATTACCTGAGTTCTTTGACACTACTATTACTTAGATAGATATTGCACGCATAGTGACGTTCATTTCGCTGTTTTTATGTTTTTATGTTTTTGCTAATAAGTTTGCTATTCATCATAGAGTATCTAAGGTCCAAATCGATTAATGTTAGGTTCTTTTAACCTAATATGTCAACAAGCTGGATGATGAAAATTGTACGAATTCTTCCACTCATACAAAAAAAATATGTCTATTAATGAATTCTAAGCGTTTCTTCCACCTTGACGAAATTTTGAATAAATATTCAATAGTGGCGGTGTTGGATTACATTACTCCTTATCATAGCTGTCGAAATGCCAGAAGAATCTCTCGACCTCCTAATATACCCAAATTGATTATGAACAGCTGCGGGTAAGGTTCGAGGTATCTGGTATTGCGTCCCATACGCTTACAACAAATGCTGCCAACTAAACCAGATAGAGGCCTACGCCTACCAACGATGACGATAATATTTTTTAGTTGTACATAAAAGGAGGCAGAATTAATACTTAATAAGGTAATATTATTGCAAACAGCAATCTTATAAACATCCTCCACATATTATTTAAAAACCATATCCGACAAAAGATACTTATGACTGAGTTCAACAAAACTAAAGCAAATATTTCTGAAATAAATAAACTCCGGAAATAAATCGGATATAGAGTTGTTAAGTTTGCGAATAATTAATTTTAATTATAGTGTTAGTCCAAGGTATAGTTAATCCAGATTTCCTTTGTCACATGAATTTTTTGTAATGAGTGAAACCACCGTTTCTTAATGACGTTCCACTGTACGAAAAAGAAACAAATTAAAGAATCTGCAGGTTTTATGTAAGATTAAAATAAGTTTGAATGAAGAATACCCTAACAGAAAATCTGAATGAATTCGGTTTCTTTTTAAGAACAACATTTTTAACAGACGTATTTATAGACAGCTTTTTTAAATTTCTACGTTACTCTTATTTCATTACCACGGCATCCGACGGCGTGCGTCGCGTGAGTCTGCAACATTGTTGCTTACAGTTTCGCTGTCTGAGTGTCAAGGCCAATGGCGACAGTGTTGCCGGTTGTTGGCGCAATGCTGACGCAACTATAGCCCGTTCCAATCAAAACATTATGCAATACATACGAGGTGGGCGACCGTTTATGCGTATTACTTTGTAACATTTAACTGTTTGTATGCGGTCTCGGCCTTGAAATACTGACCGAGTTTTTCGGAGATCAAGCGGTGGCTCGTTTCTCTCCTCTCCTGCAAGAACTGTTGGAGTAGGTAGACTTCTTAAAGGAATGTAACATATTAGATAAACTTCTATTATCGAATATGTTTTTAATACTCTTAAGTTTCCTAAGCCTTAAAACGAGTATGTTAGTTGTTTGACCAAAATAACTGACATAAGCTGAGAATCAGTTATCTTATGTGAAACTGTGAGGACCGGCCGACTCGAAAAATTTTCTCGGCCTTGTACTGAGAAATGCAGTGTAGGACGATTCTTATTGGATGTAGCTCCGACCTGTCCAGTATTGCTGGAAGACGATAAATATAGGTGGCCATTGCTGGAAGACGATAAATATAGGTGGCCTAGGACCGTACTTTATAACAGTATATAGGAGAGGTCTAAAACAGTGGACGATGATGAAGAAGTTTCATCTTACTACGAGGGTGGATTGAAAAGTACTCGGCCTAACCAAGAAAATAAACACATACTAAATCAGTTACATTTTTATTTTTCTACATAATCACCATCAAGTTCAATACACTTTTGCCACCTCCCCTTCCAAGCATTTAGACCGTTAAAAAAAATGATTCTTCCTTAGAGTCAAAATATGCCTCTACAGCTGCTTTGACCTCGTCGTTTGTCGAAAATCTTTGACCTCCCAAGTGCTTTTTTAGGTTAGGGAACAGAAAGAAGTCTGATGGTGCCAGATCAGGTGAATACGGCGGATGCGGTAACAGTTCAAAGCCACAGTTGTGAATTCCAGCCATTGACTGTACTGACGTGTGAACACGGGCGTTATCTTGATGAAACAGGACTTTTCTTCTGAGCATTCCTCGACGTTTTTCTTTTATTTCCTCTCGTAAACGACGTAGTAAGGTGCAGTAGTAATCAGAGTTTATAGTCTGACCCCTTTCAAGATAATCAATCATAATCACACCTTTCGAGTCCCAGAATACTGAAGCCATCACCTTATTTGCCGACAAAATCGACTTAGCCTTTTTAGGGGGTGGTGAACCAGGTCTTCTCCACTGTTTTGATTGTTGTTTTGTTTCCGGTGTACAGTAATGAACCCATGTTTCGTCCATAGTAACAAAACGATTCAAAAAATCATCTGCATCGGCTTCAAATAACTCCAAACAGTCGCGTGAAATAGTCAATCGCGTCCTTTTTTGTTCAACTGAAAGCAGTCGCCGAACCCACCTCGCAGACACCTTGTGGAAACCCAACTCGTTGATAATGATGTTTTGAGTTCGTTCATAAGAGATGCCTATAATCTCGGCTATCTCTCTAATTTTTAATCTGCGGTCTCCCATTATTAAATCAAGTACTTTTTTAATATTTTCGTCAGTAGTTGACGTCGAAGGCCTTCCAGAGCGGGGTTCATCTTTCACACTCTCTCTACCACGCTTAAATTCTGCTATCCATTTTTTGACGGATGAATATGACAGAGCACAATCGCCTAATGTACTGACCATGTCATCATGGATGGCTTTTGATGATAGCCCCTTCTTATGGAGGTACTTAATGACGGCACGCTGCTCGATTTGCTCCATTCGCGGAAATTATGACCGATTACTTTTTTAATAAATTTATAAAATCACAACTAATTATCGCACACGTTTCGAACTTCACACAATGAACTAGTCTGAACTGAACTAAATAATGTGGGTAGATTTGATTTTTAGAATTGAATGGATCTGTGTTAGGCCGAGTACTTTTCAATCCACCTAGTATTATAATAAAGATGAAGAATTTGTATGTTTGAACTCGATAATCTCAAGAAATAGAAATCCAGTTTAAAAAAATTGCATTAGATAGCCCGTTTATTGAGGAAGGTCTATAAAACTTTATCATTTTAAGCAGCCTCTTTCTACGAAATGAACATTATCGAGAACGGCCGAACTTAGAATACACAGATCAGCGGTGTACCATGCCGTACATACCTGGCTTATTTCACGCAGGTCTCCTAAAAAAAGTTAGAGAGGAGATAGATCAGTAGGTCAATGACGCGCAGCTCTCGTCGCGTCCTAGGGGATCGAGGTAAGAGAAACGTGTCTATTCTTTTATATCATCCTTTAATAGTCATCAGTTAAATTTCAGCTCCTTTCACATGTAATTTGCCTTACAGCATCGGTCATTGGACCTCATATTGCTTGGCTTGCTCGCTATGTCCTCAAAACAACGCTTAAATTAATAGTGCTTAAACATAATTATAAAAATTAAATGGCGTCGGATACAGCTGTTTCGCGGACACGCAAGGCTAGCTTTGGTGTAAGTAGGAATAAAAACTTATATTTATAGCGCAGTACTAAGTTTTTCCATTCTTTTTCATACGATGTATTCTGCATCAACACAAACCATTATAATACCGTATTAACACTATAATAACTGGTTAATAGACTAATTACTTCACTTGCGTATTCATGTTTTTTAATCACTGGCATAAATAAACTATTTAGTTACAAAGCTGAACCAACACCTTTTCAAAATACTCAGGTTTTTCTAAGAAAACTAGTCATTTTGATTTTTTCGTCGATTTGGTCACTACCGAAAGTGAGACAAATATTTAGTCGATAAATCGTTATTGATTGAACCGTATTTAAAAAAAGAGCGTGTACCACTACAAGTTTCTCGTCTGTCACGTACACGTGTAGTGACTAAAACTTATTTATTTAGAAATTTGATTAAAATGAAAACAACAAAAATATTACTCACTGTAAAATAACTGCTCATTATATAATCTACCAGCTGATGCCCGCGATTTCGTTCGCGTGGATATAGGTTTTTTTAAATTTCCCGTGGGAACTATTGGATTTTCCGAGATAAAAAGTAACCTCTGTCCGTCTCCAGTATGCAAGATACTCTGTGCCGAAATTCATCAAGATCGGTTCAACGGTTGAGCCGTGAAGAGGTAACAAACAGACAGAGGGACAGAGAGAGCTACTTTCGCATATATAATATTAGTATAGACGAATAGTGCTCGAGACTTCATTCGCGTGGATATAGGTTTTTTTTAAATATGCCGTGGTAACTGTCCGACCCCAAAATACAAGCTTACTCTGAGTTCGTCAAGATCGGTTTAACGGTTGAGCCGTGAAAAGGTAACAAACAGACAAAAGGAACAGAGAGAGTAAGTATGGATTATAATTAGTCCATAAATATCAATTACGACTTAACGAAAATGTTGTCCTCAATTTCAACTCTCAATTCTCCATTGAAGTCAACTCAATTTACTCTTATCGCGCCCAAAGAAGTTTCACTTCAAAAATCATAGCAGGTGAGTGACCAGGGTTCAGTACCCGGCGCCGACACCACTTAAATTGTTAAATGCTGTTTTAAGTGTTTATTAATGACAACGTGCTCGGTAATGACCTAAAAGCGAGACAACAGACAGAACAAACAGAAAATATTTCGACGACATGTGTAGTCCGCCAACCCACACTGGAGAAGCGTGGTTTCCTGGCTGCCAAACCCTCTAAACATCAGAGCAGCAGGCCTAGGCTTAACTATGGGACGTTTATAGCCCGTCTCATTACCTTATCATTTTCATATTCTTATTTTTGTTATCGAGAAATAACGATGTGAGGAGGAGGACACCGCGTTGTTTGAGCCGGTAGGCAACCAGCATAACCCTTTGTTGCCCCCCGGCGGTTGGGTATCAAGGCATGATTTTCCTACAAAATATGCCTCGCATAAAGTGAGTAAATAGACTAGAAAATCGGAACGTTGCCCGTGACCAAGTAATCCACTATATAGAAATTAGGCTAGATAACCCCTGCACTATGTAAGAGATATGTACGTCTCCAATTATAGTAATAGCAGAGAAGGGCAAACGAGCAAATGGATCAATTTGTAGTAGGTGATCACCGCCTTGAACAAGATGCAACTATAAAGCGTAGTGTTGGAAAAAGTGCAAGTTAAATTCGCGCTCCGAGGGCTCCGTACCATTTTTTCGTCTGACAGTGTAGAGAGCACGATATCGTGCAATAATTACGATTTCAGATCTTTTTTATCCGCAATTATCTTTTAATACAGGTGCATTTAATCCATAATCAATACTAATATTATAAATGCGGTCTCTGTCCCTCTGTCTGTTTGTTACCTTTTCACCACTCAATTGTTGAACTGACTTGACGGAAATTCGGCACAGAGATAGCTTGCATCCTGGAGAATGACATAGGATACTTTTTATTCTGGAAAATCAAATAATTCCCACGTGATTGTTAAAAATACTTCAATCCATGCAGACATAGTCGCGGGCATCAGCTTGTTACTTATAAAACAAAAACGACTACAGTGGACCTCACCGTTGTACAATGCATTATGTAAGAACTTTATTAGCACATGTAAAGGTGTATGTGTGTGTGCACACGTGTCTGTATGTCAGTGTCCGTGAAATACACGTTCGTGCATGCACGCAATACACGTACTTACGAGTCATATTTTTATATATTACGCGATGACGCTAACTAAAACTTGAACCCTACCGTGATCTAAGGTGCTTACACATAAAAAAATTCATTGTTGTCTTTTTAAAACAAGTTTCTTCGTGTTCAGCCGCTTTGTGATTAGTGTATTAACCGTATTTGATTATACGAGTAGTGAACCATCCAGCCTTCGCCAGTATTATTATGGAAGTATGAATAATTATTCAGAGAAACCTGCCTTAACCAGAAACCTGGCGGCCTTTGCAGTTTCGAAATGTGTATATTTTGCGTTGAAATGTATCTACCTACGCATATCTCTAGTGGCGACTGGCTAAGCGGTCTGTTACGTGACTGACTGCTGAGTCCTCGGCCTTAGGTTCAAATTTCAGTCGTAGCTAATTTCATTCTGTCGACCTAATGTTCCTGGATAAAGAATCATTATGTAGGTACGGTGTCCACGCTTAAGGACTTATATTGAATGCCTTGATTACCAGTAAATAGGTTTTTTTATTTGATTCAGTGACGAAACGAGAAAAACGTTCACCTGATGGTAAGTGCAACGTCTGCCCATAATAAATGCTGTGTCACCCAGAACATTTCCGTGTGACACCACACTGCGCCCGTCACCCTGAGACATCAGTTCTTAAGTCTCATATGCCCAGTGATTACGCTAGCTCTCAGTGCCCTTCAGACCGAAACACAGTAATGTTTGCACACTACTGCTTCACGGCAGAATAACTGGCCCTGGGGTGGTCCCTACCTAGACAGATTCCTGCATAGGAATCCTACCACTGATCTCTGGTCCTTATCATTAACCTTTCTAGTGTTGAATTCTTCACTCTTGATGCACATCATCAGAGGCCGAGGGCCTTAAGCAAAATGAGGGAGTCGATTTGTTGTAACGAATTAATTTTTAAATATTTGAAGCTTTGGTGTCGTGTACTAATTTTTTGGATTAATTTGTGTTTAATAAATATTTGGTTTAAGAGATACTATTTATGACTTGGGGTTCCAACCGCGTAAAAACGCTGCACGGCATGGCGTGTACGCTGACCGGAGCATTCGCAGTTCGACTCTAGAACTCAATAAACCGTTAATCAAATGCATTTTTTTTTATCGGATTAGTATTTCCTGATATTATCGCGTTCAAACATACAAACTCCAGCTTTATTATGGTAGTAAAATAAAGACCTAAAGAACTAGAACTATTAACTCTATCACATCTAGTATAGATTGTCCGTACCATCTCAATGTAGACGACCTTCAACTTTATGTGCATTCTAGTGTTGACGATCTCCACGGTGCGATTGCTAGTTTGAATACTAATCTTAATTCTGTTTATAATTGGACGTCGCGCTTTGAAGTCTCTGTCAATCATATGAAATGCCAAACAATGCTTGTTGGCAGCTCAAGAATGTTAGGTGAAATTGACTTAGACGTTTTGCCATTCGTCTATTACAATAATAATTTGATACCGTTTACTAGCTCAGTAAAGAATCTTGGGATGAATATTGATAACAATATGACATGTTACCGAAATCAGCCGAAAAGTTTCAGTTAAGTTGCGATTACTCGACCGTTTAAAAAATTGCTTTCCTTTTAAGACTAAGCTGGAGCGCCTTTTTAACAACTGCATCAGATACGTTTCTGGTCTTCGAAAGTATGACCATATCTCTTGTTTTCGATCTTGCCTTAACTGGCTCACTATCAGACAGAGGCGTAATTCTAGAGTTTTACTTGTTCTTTTCTCTATTTTAAATGATCCTTCTACCCCCTCGTATCTTAAAGATAAATTTCAGTACGTTTCTTTAACTCATGATAGGGTTCTTCGTTCCTCATCTAACCTTAAGATTAGTATTCTACAACACTTCACCGATTTCTTTGGTAACTCTTTAGTAATACAGCTTACACTCCTTTGGAACTCCTTACCCGTAGATATTAGAAAGGTTTCTGATAAACTGACGTTTAAAAGACTAATTCGAGAACATTTTTTTAAAAACATTTTTGTTAGTTGATATTAACATTCCGACAGTATTTGGAAATTATCGTAGTGGTCGAAAATCAGCCAGGAGGACATCATGTTTTTACAGTGTGGTACTGGACGAACAAATCCATTTATGTTACAGCCATTGTTTCCAGCCTGACTCTACGGCTTCTAAAATAGTTGAATAACACTATATCTGTTTCTGTGCGGCACACGCCTGCTCTCGTTTTCTTAGACGTGCAGGTTTCCTTATGATGTTTTTAATCAAACATAGCGCATGATAAATAGCAATTAACAAATTTCATTAATGTCGGCACCGGGGATCAAAGTCGAGACTACTATGAAATTGAACACAAAACCCGGCCCCTGGTAGCTCAAGGGTCGCGTACCTATTCAAAGGTTATTTAACGTAGCAATTATCATTACAAAGTGCATTCATTAATGCTACGTAATGAAAGTTATTTATATTTAATTATAAAATAAGCGAGGGAAAACGGAGTTCCACCTAGAGACAGTAATCGCAAGTAGTCAGTCTATGTGATTACTGAAATGTCAAGGTCTGTCTGACTGTTTATAATGTTGCAGGCCCTTGATCCTGCTACACAGTTATACTATAGATCAATACGTTTTGCTAACAGTATAGCGACAGCAAAATATAAATTAAACATTAATATAATTACACTATTGCTCACGTCTTCATATTTGTTTTTGTTTTAAAAAATGATGCCCCACAACACAACCAGATCCGAAAACCAACTATTTGTGTTATTGCACTAATGTTGGCTCCGGGTGGGATTCGATCCCGGGACCCGCGGCGTAGATGTCAAATTATCCTTACTTGGGAGAATTACTATTAATAGGCTGATGAAGAAGTAGATCTTATAAAACATACGCCTAGATATAAGTCTAGGTTTATGTTTTTTTTATTTGATAAAGTGAAGAAACGAGCAAAACGTTCACCTGATGGTAAGCGCAACGTCCGCCCGTAACAAATGCTGTGTCACCCTAGAACATTTCTGTATGACACCACAATGCGCCCGTCAATCCGAGACATGAATTCTTAAGTCTCATATTAATTACGCTAGCTCTCAGTGCTCTTCAAACAGAAACACAGTTATGTTTGCACACTACTGCTTCACGGCAGAATAACTGGCCCTGGGGTGGTACCTACCTAGACCACCAAATATGTAAATATGTCTTGGCTATTTTTGACATATGAAGATAATCGGCATATTGTGAGGTGATATCCCCACCGTTCGCTACGTGTCTCTATTCTGCCAACCGTACCGTTGCCGTGCATACGTTGTCTATTCGAGTGTATACTCCTTTCAATACAGTTTTCCTGGTCCCGTGCAGTTCTCGTCCACTGCTTCCTTGCGACGACAAATTACAATGTTTTCCGATTTCTGGTCTGGTCTACCGATTAGCCGACGTAAGTTACCACTTTCGTCCATCTACCGTCTATTCACACGCCCTTGTTAATTTTTCATCCGTCTGCATTAAAAACTTGTACGGCGTCAGATGTCTGTCTTCTAAAACAATTGAAAAGTGAGATTCCGAACACTCCATGATTGTGTCACTTTTATATTGTACGTGTCTATTAGGCGTGTGCCAGTCTCACTATAATTAATACTATCAACAGATTGAAAAAAGAACATAGGTACTACTCGTAATTAAATAAGAGTGCGTGCAATTCAGTATGCGTGATAGAATATGTAAATTAAAAAATTGATTGAAATAAAAATAAATAAATAAAATGATTTCTCTCTATTTTAATTTATCGATAAATATTAAAGTTTTTAATTAATCGATATATATTAATTAAATATATCAGAAATTTCTCTTATCGCGCCTACAGAAGTTTCGTTTCAAAAATGTTTGAAACCTTTAATTGAAGTTATGTCTGATTGTTGTATATAGAAATTTGGTTAATAGAATCAGGCGTTGCTTTGCGAAAATCCATTATAATAAAGGTAAGTGAGTTAATTTGCTAAGAAGATAAGAGGGCGGTGCGCTTCAAAAAACTTGTTAAATAAACACCATTTTATATTTTGCATGCGGAACTTAGGAAATTAACTTACTTTCCTTCAGTATATAGAAATTGTAAATTAACGTCTGATTTCATATCTTTTTGAAAATCTATATATAATATAATCTATAACAATAAAATAGAAAAAAATAAATGAATTAGCTAAGATCTTTTTACAGCTCAACCAAGCACCCAGCCCCATATTCTATTTAGTGACGGCTACGGTTTTAGGATTCAGGTAGTGGATTTGTGGAGATGTCTTAGGACGGGTAGCAAATTTAAAAGGAAAATGCGGCAATATTTCATTAGTGCAGTACTTCCATTTATGCAAATATAAATGTAGGACAAGGATTCTGTGAGTTAATTATGTCATTGAAAATGTACGTCTTGAAACATTTCGTTGTTTTCAAATAATTACATTTCCAATATTATGAAGTTCGTGTGACATACGACAACACCATATGAGAGCAAATATTTTTATTAAATGATCACTACTAAAACTACATTATGCGAAAACATACGCGTAATGGTTCGTGAGCCTGTATTTAAAGCACGGTTCGCGTGTTCAATATCGCTGAGAGCAAACATTTTTATTATGAATATCCATAATTATACCTAAGTCATCTGTGTTTATAATCTAATTACCCAATATACAGGAAATCACATTATGACGTTGGATGACTTTTGAAAGCGAGCGTCCGCTGTTATATTAATAAAATATTTTATTATTATGGATACATTTATTAACAATCATCGATAAAATTTGCAAAGTGCTAGTCAGTGATCTACATCAATTCAGCCTATCACTAGTCTACTGTTGAAAATAGGCCGCCAAAAAGATTCCCACAAAACACGGTCCGGAGCCACCTTCATCCATCGACTTCTCGCAAAACCGCGTAGGTCGTCGCTTTATCTAGCGAGGGCTCGCTCTGCACTGTAAATACATAAATACAAATAGATTAAATCGATTTTTATTTATATTATTAATTTAATTATATGTTCAGTTAACATATCCAGTTATTTAATGTGAAAAAAGGACGCGAAATTTGCTCAGATTCGAAGTGGTATCCACGTGTGTAAAGTCTAATCGCAAATTGCAAACGATTTCTTATTTAAAGTCATTCCATACATCAGGTGTTAATAAAGAATGCTATTAAATGCAATAAAATATAGTGCATAGAATGATAAACTATTATTGGGTACCTATCAACGCGCCTTCGACCTTGCAACAAACGTACACGTGGAAGTGTGCGTTTCTGTGGAAACGTTTTCTTATTTTATATTATTATGTATGAGAACTAAGGAACAATTACTATTTATTTTTACTTTTGCTTTAACCCTGTCATCTTAAACTAGAATATTTATTATAAATATCAATGATTCCACGCTAACGAATAATGTGTTCTCCTTAGTGCTGAAGCTGTAACAATATTATATTTATTCAACATATTGTATGTTTCGTTTTTTAGTTTTTGTGTCGGCGGTTAAAACACTATATTGACCTAATTACATTAGCTGGCATATAATTGTAGTTATATAGTTTTATTTTTATGGAATTTCCAATATGAATAATTTTGTGCAGAGATAATGCCGTTGCAACTCACGTTATCTGTTGCGTAAACTATTACAGCGTTCAGCATATAATTACAGGCGACCTTCTGAACTGGGCCTCTAGATCAGAACCGTCGCCACCTTTGTATGATCCTGCGTTAACGTTACACATTCAAATGCTATTGAAACATGGCAATATTTAAAAAAAATAACTTTTTGTCGTAGTTATCTCTCAAGGTTTTGGCGGGGTTATCTTGTTCTTAATATTATTGTCTATAGTTGAAATATAACCTAATAATAATATATTTTATTATAAATAGCTTAGTGATTTTTTTTTTATTTCAACAGAAAAAAAATAAATGGAAGGAAGAATTATGCAACTCACATCTTCTTTTAAACTTTTGTTCTGAATATTGGAGGCAATTAAAAAAGAAATTGAAGATACACAAACACCTTGACCCTGAAAATTTATAGGCCATGCAAATATTTTTTCTCGCAGAAATGGAACCCTCAACACGTAGCGCAGAAGTCAATGGTTTAGCCACAGCGCCAACCGCGTCGTTATTAATATTAAATGACACTTGCATTATTTACCCATGAATCAGCGATGCACATAATAAAATAGTTTTGTTTGCATAGATGGTTGTATTGTTTAATTACTGTACATTGAATATTATTCAAAAATATATAGCAAAGTCTAAAAAGAAACAATGTAGATGCCAAAAAAGTTATTTTTAAAATCATGTATTGTCTGTTTGTATTTTTGTATGTGTCACTTAGAGCCTATTACTTAAAAACCCCTGCGCGGGGTTTGATTCTTATGAATGTTTTGGTATAATATAATTTACTATCATAGTGTACGGATCAGCCGAGTTATGACGAAGCCTTCAAAAATTAACCGCCTGTGTTTTGTCGTGTGTTTAGGAGCTGAACATTTAGAACGATTTGTATGGCATTTTTAAAGTTTTATAAAAATTACTCCCACTTAAATTTTAGTAGGTATTAATTTCAGTCAATAACGCAGAACTTTAGCTACAGCTTGACTTCTCTATAACTTGAGGTTTCATACAAATCAGAGATCTAATACGACTGATTTTTTCAGAAACGGCCTTAATTTTTATAGGATACGGCAAAGACGCGACAAAAAGCGACGCCAAACGATTATAACAATGTTTGTTGTTGTATACGTGAAGATTACGCGGTCACGGGTGCAGCTTGAGTTCATATAAAAATTAAAACTTCCTATTCGCAGCTACAAACAAGGTCTTAATACGTAGTAATAATCGGTATGCAATGCCAAGGTCATTTATTTTTCTGCACCGCGTTGGCTGCCCATCATTATAAACTGAAAATTAACATAAAAGAAATGCAGCGTCGTCTAACGATATCCCGAAACTCGTATTTCTTGCAGATGCCACGCAGGTTTCCTTTTTGGGTTACCTTTTGAACTCGTCTCGGTTTGCGTAGTGGTTAAGTGATAAGCTCTTGTGATTTGGGTCCCAGGTTCGATCAACCGCACGGGACAAATTTTTGTGTAACCTACGGTTTCGGATATACTTTTATTTCAGATATCCGATAGTTTCGGTGGCGGTTATGGAGCTCCTAACATCCCTGTTATGTATATACATATAGCCCGTACTTGTATAAATTGAAATCATAATTATCGTCTTTTTTGTAATAACAAAGGACTGTAATCGCAGCAAAAACATATAAATGGTTAAAGTTCTTTATAATTACAGGAATGCGGGAATGAATTTAAAATAATCATCATAGTTGTTGTTATATTTAACTGTTTTGCGAGAAAATTGTTCTATGAATAGAATACTTCATCTTATGTGATCAACTCATTATTAAAGAATTTTCAAATGAAAAACTGTGTTTCGAAAATCGAGTCATAATAGATCAGGCCGGGCGCATGCCTTAAATTTCTTAGAATGCATTTAACATGGATTCGATTCCCAATTTATTGACTTGACTTTGGATATCTCCAAAATTTTTAGTCGCAGTGTAAATTGCTTATTTGTTTGACAGTTATATCTGGCCGCGTGAGAACACGAGTGGAAATAATGTACGAGCGATTACGCAGATCTTACAAAACCAGTATCACACTGCGTCCAATGGGATCTTTTGTGATCGCGGCTAAGGCAATAATTCATCGCTAAGCCCAGCAATAAATTGTCGCAGCTGTTTAATAGATAATGGTTTTTACTTTATCTGGTCTTAAAACACACTTGCTCCAATGATTGGTACGCGTTAGAATATTTAGAAAAGTGATGATGTACGAAACCAAAACGTTGTCCTCCACTGGCCACATGAGAAAGTTCCAAAGTTGTTTAGCGAGCTATTAATAGGGGCTATGCTCAGTGTTTCTCTGCAAGATGGATTCCGTAACGATAACCGCAGCAACTAAGGATCAAGCTGAAGTGGCAAAGGAACCGCCATAATATAGCTCGATAGCCGTTGGGGAAGAAAGGTTCTCGAGTGGCAACCTCGTACCGGCAAACGCAGTGTAGATCGATACAGCGACAACTGCACCGTTTTGCGAGATGTCGATGGGCAGGCAGCTCAGCAGTAGACTTGTGATTATAAGCCGGCCCATTGGCCGATATGATGATGAAGAGAAGTTTCGGCTGCTGTACGGCAGAATCTGCACATTCAAAATTACACAGTCCCCCGATAGACATGTGTTCCTTAAGACAGTGTCCAGTAATGGTTCTAATCAGAGTGAATATCAGAGGGGCTTAATTAAGGCTTTTTAATGTTTTACGCCTGACGTATGTATCCAGCTCTCTATGCCTTTGGTAACTCCATAAAATGATGATCGAAATTGTCTTCCACTAGGCTCTGCCCGCGCAAGCTCACCGGCACATTCTTAACCCATCGTAATATGACTCTGTTGTGGAAACCCAGGGTATTTCGACGGATCATACAGGTTGTTCCACCAGTTTGGACGCCACTAAATCTATATTGAGCACTAGCAGTGCCGCTTGACTATTCCAATTAATGTCTATAATTTCGTTGACTTGGGCTCTACTACCATTCAGCAATCCGGCCCGTTTGCCCCCTCTTCTATGAAAAAGAAATCTGCTGCTGTTGCTGCCGCTGCTGCTGATGATTATGATGATGGAAATAGTACTTGCTATGCATATATCAGAAGTATTGAATTTAATTATATAAGGCGGCGGCTTAAGAGAATCTACCACCCCATCTACCATCATCATAAGGAAAATTAAAACCAGAAGATGGGCAGCAGCATCTTCTTGTAACATCGGTATAAATAAACTGCGGTTGCCAACCCGCCCGCCAAGCGTGGCAACTATGAAAAATTCTTTCCAAAATGGGAGCTGCAAACTTTTGTGGCAATCTATAGGGAAGGCCTATATTCAGCAGTAAACTAATAATAGGCTGAATGTAGTGTAATGTAGTTCCCATATTCAATTAGAAAACTCTGAGAACAGCAGTTTCATTAGGAATTGAGTAAAATTGTATTTACAATTACGATTTTAAGTTTGCAACGCATTGCAGCACCTATGATCACAGGAGGACTGAGTGAGACTTACAAATTAGGTGCACAAAATTGGAAATTAACCAAAATTTACTGAGCCCGTTACGTCACAACTGAATATTTGTATACGTACGATAAAAATAAGAAAACCTTATCCACTTAAGACTAAAAATACAAATGCAACCGATGCAAATGCGAATAAAATATTAACGATCGAGCAAAACGTTGTAGGAGAGAAATTCAATTAAACAACGTTATCTGGGAGCTAAACGTCCAATACACTCGGTTTCAACATTGTATCACATAAATTTGTTATTTTTATGTCATATTTGATATCGACCACGCAAAACGGGCTCGTTGTTTATATGAATAGATTGTTTGACTCGTAGCTATCTTTCGTAGATAAACGTACATAATCGTCCCCATTGTACGACACTTTCGTACATTTTATCCAACAAAGGCCCTTGTTTTCAAACAAATTAATTTATAATGTAAATAACTTTTGTGTCCACTTTGATACGGTCGGATTTGATGAATGTCTTTTTCTTATCCCTTAAAAAAGACTACCCCACACCTAGGATTTCTCCTACGTCGGACATGCGTTTACAATCGAGCTTCAGCTCACTGATGGAACATTTCATTAATATTTAACATTTTACAGAACAGTTAACACACGCAGTCACTTTTCAAGAGCAGGAACGCGAGTGTATTTGGTCCGTATGCTCCTTGTAGCAGTGGCATAGTATTTGCCATTACAACAGAACTAAAAATATTGAAAAGGTTTTTAGCCATAAAGTTTAGTATGTATGTATTTGACCTTTTTGATCTACTTACGTTCCGTCCAAATATAAATACTTTATAGTAAATGTACACTTAAGGTGTGGTTGAAAAACTAGTTTACTTACATTTACTATCCATATCTCATTAAGATTGCGATTAGCGTTGCAAAAACTAGGTATGGCTAGTTATTAACCTTTTAGCACTTAAGATCGTTTCTTATTTGTGTTAAGAGAAATGAGAAAGATTGTTATCAGGTGCCCAGAAGCTTTTTTTAATGTATGCATGGGTGACGTACGTGCACGCCGTCAATCTCATGATTAGTGATCACCGTGGTCAATAGATCTAGATCCATCCATCGACACCTTCCTCGTCGGAGAATCGATATATAGGTACGTCGTCACCCATGGGGGCTTAGGTGAATGCTCTGTTTGTCAGTAATTAGTGTTGCCGGTTCTTAAATTTATTTATTTATTATTTTTGAAAATGTGGATTGCAACTTTCAATACTACAGCTGACGGCGGTAGAGTGGTATATATTGCCTAGTCGTAGTGGTTCCCGGTGGTGGTGTTAGTTTGCTCTTACACGTTGGCGGCCGTGTGGCAGCGGCTTAAGAGAATCTACCACCCCATCTCTTCTAGTGGGTGTCGTAAAAGTCGACAGAGGGAAAATAAAAACCAGGAGATGGGCAACAGCATCTTCCGGGAACATCTGAATAAATAAACTGCAGTTGCCAACCCGCGTAGTTGCGTGGCAACCATGGCAAAATCCCGCCAAAATGAGAGCGACAAACTTTTGTGGCAATCTCTGGGGAGGCCTATGTTCAGCAGTGGACTTGTGATAGGCTGAAACGACGACGACGATAACACGTTACTGTAGGAGGGCGAGCGGTTCTCTTCAAAAAGTAGGTAATATACACCATTTTATATTTTGTATCCGGATATAAGCAAATTAACTTTATTTATTTATAATGGATTTCCGCAAACTGACTCATTCTATTAACTGTGTACTTCTATCCAGTATAATTGATAAATTTCCAACTACTTACAACCAGAGCAACCTGCATCCATCGACTACCCACAAAACCATGTAAATGTTGTAATAAGGGCACTGACAGCTAGTATAATTACTAGTCCCATAGACCTAAGAACTCCCTCCCGATTGAAGTAACTTACCGAGCCGAGGCTGCCCCCGTGGGCACAGCTAGTAACTCTCACGCACAGGATGGCGGTCCAAGCCGAGATCCCCTCTCGGGGCCCTTGCGCCGGTCATCCATAAATAAAGATTTCAGCTAAGCGCCCTCAGCGCCCTCTGCCACATTTCATCCGGCGAAGCTGTGAAGACATTGAGACCTAAAAAAACCCTAAGAACTCATGTGTCAGGGTGACGAGCGCACTTTGGTGCCACCCAGAAATGTACGAGTATTTAGTGACTGACACAGCAATTGTTATCGGCAGACGTTGCCTTTGCAGTCAGGTGAACGATATGCTCTTCTCAACACTGCGTATGCCGCCATGAGATTGCCACTGGAGTACCTTGCTTCTTCCACCGGTTATCGGTTACTCTGAGCTTTATGGCCTGGCCATTGCCACTTCAACTTGCTGATCATTAGGGTGATGTCGGTTAACATTGATCTGCTGCGGATGTCATCTTTTGCTCATCAACTGCGGTTGCCAACCCACCTACCGAGCGTGATAGCTATGTCAAAACATAATAACACTTTAAAAAAACAAAATCGTATTTTACAATTTTACGTTGTGCAAACATATGAATGATTTTTCATTATAACCACCTTATCACGGCATAACATGATTATTCATGTATCGTTTAAGGAACATTAGTTCCTTCATTATCAATTTTTTATTGCGGCGTTGACGTCGTTCGGCTCAGGGCTGCGATCTTTTTTAATGTCAAATAAAATGTACTTAGAGAGCTAATACTTTCTAATATCTTCTAATATCTTTCTTAAAAATACTTTTTAGTATAAAGTATTTGTGTGCTAGGCGGTGAAGAAAATCGTTATTAGAAAATGTCATATTTTTAGTAGAGAACAGTCCTCTGCTACCCTCAGAAAGAAGAGGTAATTACCAGAATAATATGAAAAGCAAAATAACAACTTATTAATATCCCTCTGTTGTTCACAGACCGTTGGAACCAGGAACAGAGTGCGGGTTGGAGGACTGTACTCTACTAAAAATATGACATTTCCTAACAACGGTTTTCTTCACCGACTAGCACACAAATACTTTATACTAAGAAGTATTTTTAAGAAAGATAAAAGTATTTGCGATTCTAATATACTCGTACGTAATTCAGTACATATGTCAGCTTGTCAGTGATATTTTTTGTTCCGGTCATAAATTGAGAATGTTCTCGTTCCATACCATTTCGCTTTCAATTTTAATTGCGTTCTATACAGATTACATACACATTTATATACTACATATATATTTATGCTTTATCTTAAGACACTTTACTGTGAGGGTTACTGTTGGCGGACTTAGTCTATTATGGCATTTTCTACTAGTCAACCTTGGGAGAAGTAGAGAAAAAATGTTGGGTGGTATGAAACTACATCATCTTCATTTCAGCCTGTCTCAAGTCCACTGCTCAACATAGGTATCCCCCATAGATTGCTACAAAACACGATCCTAAGCCACCTCTATCCAATTGACTTCCCGTAAAACTGTGTAGGTCATCTTCCCATAAAACTGTCAGGTAGTGGGAGTCGCGCCTTACACAGCGTTCGTCGGTTTGAGGTTGCCACTCGTGAACCTTCCTTCCCCATTCCTACTCCATTTTCACTGCGGCTTGCTAATCCTTGGGGTTTGTCGGTCTTCAACCTGTGCGTGTTGCCATACAGAACCGAGACATGGTCTGTGCCAAGAGGTCAAGAGCTGTGCTCGGTGTTTCTTCGCGTGATAGTATCCGTTCCGATGATATCAGCAGAAGAACTGGAGTGAAACTACATAAAACACTATAAATACAAAACATATTTACGTACTTTATTGTTATTTAGTCATAAGCATGATACTTTAGTTTAAAGTAAGTTTGGCAACCCTAGTCACGCTACGTATCGTCAGTGAAAATCAAATTATTGCGTGTTTGTGTACTCCTTCTTATTGAAATCGTTAGAGCCTCAAATATCTAAGTAATATTGTCGGTTGTTCGTTGGAAAAAGCATTTATCACCGACTTTATTCCCGTGAAATTTGGAATTCATGTTGTTCTTTTTTATAATGGAAGTAAGTGCCAAGGCGAGAAATCTGTTCACTTGATGAGAAGTGACACCTAAAAAATTATATTAGAAAGTATCAAAAAACATCGCACTGCGCTCGTCACAATGAGTCGTCAATTATTAGGTACCATGTGCCCAGTAATTACAATTGAACACCACTGCTTGCGAGGGTGTTCTGTTCTAGCTATGTACACTCACACAAATACTAGCGTAATAACAATCATCGTAAATCGATAAGATCACTAATGATCAGGCGGACCGAGGATTTCGTTTGTCATCCTTACTGAAAAACAAAATTCTCTGCACCCTACTGTACAATGATTCACAGATAAAAGTCTATAATCGCGAAGGTTTTTGTTCTAGTGCTTTGTCTTTTGTACCCTACATCAATAAAGTCAGCTTCTGTGACGAGAACAGAATATGTAAATTGTTAATTTACGAACGAGGGATGTAGAGCAAAAGCGTAGATATACTTTTAGATCGATATACCTTTGGATAGTTTTCTTTTTTATCGGGTGTCGGAAAAGTCGACAGAGGGAAAATTAAAACCAGAAGAGAGGCAGCAGCATGTCCCAGGAATATCTGAATAAATAAACTGCGGTTGCCATCCCGCCTGCCAAGCGTGGAAACTGGCAAAATCCCCCCAAAATGCAAGCTACAAACTTTTGCGGTAATCTATGGGGGAGGCCTTTGTTCAGCAGTGGACTACTGATAGGCTAAAGTGAGTTAAGTGTCTTTAGTCAGACAACTAATCAATATATCAATACGAATCGGTTAGTCCCGTATTTTTAGTTTTAAATTATTATCCCGTGGGCATATTCGCTCACTAAATTGATGATAATGCTAAAATATCTCTCTGTATGTTCACAATATCTATAGCACGAACACCACTGAAGCGAATGATTAATTCATGCATATATATTATTATATGATATTAGAGAGTTGTATGATAGACTAGCCGATGCCCGCCACATAGTCCGCGTGGATATGGGCTTTTTAAACATCCCGTCGGAACTATTTGATTTTCCGGGACAAAAAGTATGCCTTGTCCAACTCGGGGATGCAAGCTGTATAAAGGACTATCTATGTGCCGATTTTTGTCAAGATCGGTTCGGTTAGGTGATCGGTGAAAAGGAAACAAACAGACAGAGGAACTAATAATAAAATTTTATAGTTTTTTGAAATTTTTATGTTTGCAAAAAACTACTGGCACAGTTTGTTTGTAATGTATCGATCTATCAAGATCGGTTCAGCGGTTGAGCAGTGAAAAGGTTACAAACAGACAGAGGGACGGAGAGAGTTACTTTCGCATTTATAACATTAGTATGGATTCAAATTAATATAACCATAATATTTTAAGACGTTTAAGTTAACAGTACAATTACTATCGTTACTAGTGATGAATTTGTTAAACGGAATTAAATTATCTTGCAGTAATAAAACGATATCAGTCCTGCTCGCAATGTTTTCTATCTTAGCGAAAGGAACAAAATAACTGGACCTACCCTTCGCTCTTAACACTTTACCCGCTTCTTATAATTAAAGGAGGTTAAGTGCAATGTCAGATGTCAGCTTATATTGGACGGCACTGCGTGCACATGTGAATATATAAATTAACATTAATAAATTGGCGCGTGGTAGGTACGTATCTATGACTTGGCACAATCGTGAACTGAAACATTCACATTATGCAATTACTACAGAACAATAAAAGGACTTATTTACTTATTCCCGTTCAACTGAAAGTGCATTGTATTTTCTTCCCATTTAAATTTATTATTGAGTGAAAGAAAACTAGTTGAGTGTGTGTTAGTGAGGAAAAAATAGACACTGTGATAGCGATATTACGTTGAAGATTTAAGGTATGCATCGTGCGACGACATTGTAGGCGACTTGTTGCTCTTGTATCGTACATTTCATAGTTCATTACTTCCTTATTTTGCAGATATTAATATCGCTCAGTTGTTTCGTTCTTAGTTATCATATGTCTTTGGAATGATTCATGAAGTATGCTCATTTGTCTTAATTTTGATAATATTGTTAATTAATTTTAATTATTTTTATGTCAGAGAATGAAATGTTATGAACATTTTGTTATTTTGAACGTCAAAATTCAAACCGGTCTCTCTCAATCTCTTTAAAAGAGAATATAAAAAAAGGAACCGTAATAGTTTTGTAAAAGAATCATTTGGGTATGGTTCTAATACAACTAAAAAAATGTGTTTTTCAATTTGTGAACTTGCCTTTATTTATTTTTGGGGTCGAATCTTAGGAATTTTAATTTTATCATTAAAAGCATTCAATATTTTCACTAAAAAAAAACTTAAAAGCTTATAGCAGGAAAGTAAAAAAAAAATGTGAAAAATATTGAAGAAGTAATTTATTAAGCAAATGGTTTAAAAATTGTACACAAATAAAATAAGTATTATTAAAGCTATCTAAAGGGGGAGTATACTGGGTTTTTCTCCAAATGTCAATGTCACTTACACGTGGTGCATCCCGGTGAAATCTAATCAAATTTGGCGAACCCACCGGTAGTAGAATATCGGCACTGCGTTACCAACCCAGCGTGCAGTTATGGTCAAAACTTTCATAGCAGTTTTTGCTGGCGCTTTATAGCCTATTTCCAACACTGGACAGACTTGAAAAAGAAAACCATCTACTTTTGTAATTGTCTTGACGGTCATGGCTACCTAATGTTACCTACTAATTTTCTTCAACTTAATACAATTTTGACGTTGTCCTTTAAGTATTATATCTAAAGTTAAAATTATAAAGAGGAAAGATTTGATTCATTGTATGTTTGGTTGTCATGATTTAACTCAAAAACTACTGACCCGATTTTAAATATTCTTTCACCTATATACAACTAAATTATCACCGAATAACATAAGTGGTATGTAATTTAAAAAAAAACTGAGATTCCTACGAAAATTGCTATGATGTAACTCAAGGTATCAAAAATTTACTGATTAAAGTAAATATTTGACGTGTGCTGCAAAAACTATTCATGATAAAGAAAATAATGTACTACATTTTCATAGTACTCATCATTACTCACAAAAAAGTCCGCGAGGCTATTTGTCTAACTATTATAGTTAAGTCACAATAACCACTTTTTGTTCAAATCAGTCAATCAAAACACGGGTAGAATCGAAAGATGATGACATTCGTATCATAATATTATTCCTTATCCTACTAAATAGTTTTATAGTCAAGGTTGATTATGTATATGTGAATTCCTCTTTAAATTATTCGAATGGGACCTATCGTTTAGAAGTTACGACGGATATAAAAATGCTAAAAGTAAGAAAAATGCTGCGGTGTGAGCGAACAGCCATACGCTCGCCCGCGCTACTCGCGATTAGACTAAGTTCTATTGATTACCTATCTACTCATTTTATTTTTTGTAAACTAGAAACAATTGAATAGTGGTTTGTAATTTTAATTATATATTTTTTTTTATTTCAAACTTTGAAATGCTCTATAAAAAATACAGCGGCCGTGGTGTCTCCCGAACGCCGCGCCGCGGCCCGGCTTCATGCAACTTGGGAATCATCGAGGTGCGTGGCTCCTTTGCGCAGCGGTCGAGAGCCGTCGTTTTATTTTGCTACCACGACATCAAATATTGGCTATATTTCATGGCTTATGTTCCCATAAATAAAACATTATTTTGGTTACTTAATTTTACCTGACCAGCTGCAGATTCGCCGATGAGCATAGTCGCTACAAAAAATGTTAGTGAAGGGAAATGTTGTTGTTCTGTTTGTCCAAATAAAGTACTAATTTATTTTTCTAATATCTATCGACCCATGCGAAGCCGGGGCGGATCGCTAGTATTAAATATTATGGCTGACAAAACTTCGTAAATTCAATATTCGCAGAGTATATTCCTTTCTGTTTATTTTTCACATTCCATTGTACTTTCTCTTTATCGCTTGCAGGTAAATTTTTAATTGCAATTACTTATTCCTAGCCAGTGCTTTTCGTTTACTTAATGAAAACCTATTGCCCGGTTGCCTCAGATGCCTTAGGTGCGTTCCTCATGTAGACATTAGTGTTTCATCTATACAAATAAATAAAATTGAAGTGTCTGTCTGTAATAACAAAATAACAGCTGTTAAATGCTTATGCATACGGTTCTTAAAAACATTTTTTTTTAATTTTTTTTCTGTCTGTCCGTCTGTTTTTTCAGGCTAATCTGCGAAATGGCTGGACCGATGTTGACAGGACTTTCAGACTTTCTGACAGATAGCTGATATCATAGCGGATAACTTAGACAACTTTAATTTTTGAAAAACAATTAAGGTTCCACGCAAAAAAATTTAAATCCTGAACTCCGATTCAAATAGGGAACTATATATGTATATTATCGATCGGGGTCGGCTTTTTTACGCGGGGGAAACCACGGGGCATAGCTAGTTACACATATAGGAATTATTCCTATATGTGTAACTAATCCTATATATATAATTCGACAAAAACTGTTTTATCGCATAGTTTTTTTTATTTATAGGTCTATAAACGAATCGGTAGCAATTTTTTTTATAAAATTTTAGTTTGGTAATCAAATATGCGTATGTAAAAGGTATTTAAAACAAAAAATGCCACGTCTGTATCTATTTTCAATAAATAAAAGAGATATTCTACGATTTCCAATGATTGTTGCGTGGTGTTGGCGCTAGTAATCTCCCGTCCCATTTTACCCCATAGGACTAAAGGGTCGAAATTCAAACATGTATGAAGATTTTGTGAGCAACTTACAGCGGCGTGACCTTAGTCCTTCTAATTTGTCTTTTTGACTTGTAATGTTATGAGAGTCGCTCTTTTCATTTCCGTGGTTTAGCCCATCACTACGATTTGTTAGGATTTCCTAACTTAGTTACGTTAAGTTCATGTAAGAAATTTCGAGATTTAATATATTCCCATCGTGTATTTTAACTCTGCGTAACAACATTATGGACGTTAGAAAATCTTAGTAAGTAAGTAAATTTACTAATGGGAATTGGAATTGCGCATTTTCGTTGTTTACCGCGTGTTTATCACAATGTATTTATATTTGTACTAGCCGATGCCCGCGACTTCGTCTACGTGGATATACGCCACCATTTAACCACTTGATTTTCTGGGATAAAAAGTATCCTATGTCCGTCTCCAGGATGCAAGCTATCTCTGTGCCAAATTTCGTCAAGATCGTTTCAGCGGTTGAACCGTGAAAAGGTAAGAAACAGACAGAGTGACAGAGTTTTACATTCGCATTTATAATATTAGTATGGATGTATAATAGCTTGTGTCCGACCAATTACGACCACGGCAATATCTTTGGGTAGTTACCAAAAGTTTTTGCGCAGAATATGATAATGTTTTCCTGGCCAATTCGACCATGGCGACCACATCTAAATACTGAAGGAAACTATCAACTGCGCAGGAAATATTATAGTGCCACAAGTGTATGCGTAAACAAAGAGGCACTCATTTGTTCTAACCTACACGCACCCGAAATAACGCAATAAGATCGGAGGTAAGCTAGGATGCACTGCGAGAGACACGAGGTCAATCACAACACAACCATACCCGAAGACCAACAATTGTAGCTCCGGCTGTGATTCGAATCCAGGACCCGCGGCGTAATAGCTAGGTACTCTGACCAAAAGGTCTGTTTGCGCGTACACTTGTTGCACTATCATATCAACATCAACACAGCGGCTAGCGTACTTCTATTTGTACATCGTCAGTGTACATTGGAACGTCAACGTGAACCCCGTCTGACCTCAGGCATGTTCGCAGCGCACTGGGTGGTGCACCAGTGGCGGCTGTACGAGCGGTCGCTGTGCTCGCTGCTGGAGCTCCAGGCGCGCAAGGGCACGTACTGCTGTTCGCCGCGGTACGTCCTCGCGCCGGAGTACGGTCCGCACCTGCTGCCCCTGCAGCTCACCACGCAGCGCCATTCGCCGCCGCCCGCGCATTTGTAGCGCCGCGACCACGCGCCGAACTTGGTACGTGTCGATAGAGATATCGTTCATTTGTTTTAATCACGATGTTATCAAGTTTTTCAAACAATTTAAAATACACTTTTGTCCTGAAAAGCCGAATCTCATATCGATCTAGAAAGGCCGACGCTATAATAAACTATTTCGCGTCTTCGGTACGTCAATTTTACTTGGATAGAAACCTTACATGCACGATTGCATGCCATGCGTTTTTTTATGTTAATTTGGATACGAAGAATTTATCAAAGTACTGTGGCGGAATTGGAAAAAACGTTAACTGTGTAGTTAACGTTTTTTTTGTTATTTTTTTTAACTGGTAATACTTATAGCATTCATAGTTTATCTTTTCAAATAATTATTGGCTTTTAAGTACAGTCAATAACAGTTATTGTCACGCTAATTATTGTTAATGTTTTTTACACGTCCATTTGATGTATTTAATTTACCTTACTATTTACTAATAAAAGTAACATAATTTAAGTTTTGTTTTCTCAATCAACTGCTTAATAAAAAAATTGTTTTAAATAAACTTATATTAAAATACTAAAATAACGGATGAAATCTTATTTAACACTCACACTGATGTCGAAATGTTGGAATAAGTATTTTACATTAGCTGATGAGCTGATATTGAACATGAGCTGATTTTTTTTATCCAATAAAAGACTAGCCTGCCAAAATTGGCTAGTTTTATATATTTGTTAAGGCAGCCGTTGATAACATTTATGGTCTTTATATTTTTGGCCCATTTATTTCTTTTACGTACCAAAAAAATACTCTGTATGGTTTTTTTATCTGTTTAATATTCACAAAATATTTCTATTGATACACTGATTAATTATTATCTTTCGGTCCTGGCGTCTGAGATTAACTTTTATGTGCCTTCATTATTTTCATTGATATCATTATGTCAACCCGAGGCTTATGCTTGACAGGTTACAAGAAACCATGGACGATTATAACACTTTTTGAATTTATATTAAAATCTTTTTAAAACACTGTAAAGTAAAAGTAAAGTCTCAGCCTATAAATGTCCCACTACTGAGCACAGGCCTGCTCTCATTTCTGACAGGGTTTTGGAGCTAGCAAGAATCCGCCACGCTTCTCCAATGCGGGTTGGCGGACTTCACATGTCGTCGAAATATTTTTTATTTCTCAGACATGCAGGTTTCCTCACGATGTTTTCCGTTACTGCCGAGCACGTGGTAAAATCAGCACTTAAAATTGCAATTTACAATTTTGGTGCCGGCACCGGGAATCGAACCCAGGTACTATGAAATTTAAAGCGAGCGCCTAGCCCCTGAGCTAGTTAAAACACTGGGCGAATTGGAATTATAAAATATTGGCTGTTTCTACTACAAAACTTGTTCGATAAATTCGTTGTCATGTCATGTTAGCGTTTTTTTTCTTATACCAAGCCAACTTAAACTATGTTACTAAAACGGTTTTAATTATTATGTTTTAAAATTGAGGCAATATAATTAGTTGAACAGTCTTTTCTCCCCCTTCCCGCCTTCGTAATGTACCTCTTTAGATGCCGGGCATAATTTACAAATAATTTAATATTAAGAAGGAGAAAAAATTACAAGAATTAACAACAAAAAATAGAAATGCGCAACACAAATTGTTGATATATATATATATGGTTTCATATTACGTCCATAAAAATGTTATTTGGTTTTAAAACAAAGAATACTAGCAATGTTATTCGCATGACTAAAATTCCTTTTAACCACTCCAAGTAAGCTTAAAAACTTGTAATTAGAGACGGTTCACGACTGCAGTCGAGTGGCGGACTCGATCTTGCGAATTCACGTTATGCAGTCCGTACTCTGAAGCATTAGGATTTTGGCACTAGTAAAGTTTTCAATTTAACATATATTTTTAAAGGTAAACTTATCTTCATATTATATTTCTTCAGCGTAGTTCAATATTTTATTACTATACGTTTAGTAAGCCTGCACCGTTCAGATTTTCTTACTACGGCCAGAGTAACTAAAAACAAAAGGATTAAGACAAAAGAAGCACCAAGAATTTTTCGTGAATACTAAAGATAGCGTCATATTAAAATACAGATATTGTTTTACGCACGTTGCGTGTCGCTCATCAAAGATATCTTTGAGCTAGATTGAACACGTTGAAACTTAAGCCGCCTACACTAAACCTACGCAGGGTTTCTCAAACTTTTTCTACTAGAACATGTTCGTTGTGTAAAGGACCCAAACAATCCGGAGGTTTTTTTTTAAGTTAGCAAGGTACCTTAAGTCGTAAATTTTATTACATCATGATAAAACGATGAAAGTTCCTACACAGTTCTCCATGTTCTTCATCAGTCTGTTAATAGTCCACTGCTGGATAAAGGCCTCTCCCAACAAGTGAGGATTTGCCGCATTCACGACCCTTGACAGGTGTACTAAATCGCTGCTGCCCGTCACGGTCTGTGTATTTTAGGTCTGCCATTTTATGAGATGTGTGGTGGCGGCTTAAGAGAATCTACCACCCCATCTCATCCAGTTGCTGTTTTTAAAAGTCGAAAGAGGAAAAATGGAAACCGAGAGAGATGGGCAGCCAATAAATAAACCACACCGGGCCTGCCAAGCGTGGCAACCATGACGAAACCCCCTAATAAGAAATGAGAGCTACACACTTTTGTCACAATCTTTGGGGGAGGCCTATGTTCAGCAGTGGACTAGTGATCGGCTGAAATGATGATGATGATTTTTCGAGATTGTTATTCCGCCGCCAGTCGGAAGCCATGAGAGTATCTCGGTATATCACTTAGTATATTACGACATCCACGGGACTAGATTGAGTGACAGATTTTCTTGGAACCACCACAGGGCCAGTTATTCTGCCGTGAAGCAGTAGTGTGCAAGCATTACTGTGTTTCGGTATGAAGGACACTGTGAGGTAGCGTAATCACTGGGCATTTGAGACTTAAGAACTGATGTCTCAGGGTGATGGGCGCAGTGTGGTGTCACACAGAATATTCTGGGGGAAACGATAAAAAAACCGGGTCTCGATACGTCAATTGTTTCGGGGGTGATCACATCCCTAAATTTGTTGAATTTGACAACATCCTTAAAAAATCCGGAAGTCCACGTCAAATATTATTTTCAAAATAGCAATATTAGATGATTTTTCAAAATAATTTTAATGAATTAATTAAAGTGTTTTCTTGGTATGAGTCTATTCAATTCAGCATATAAGTGTAATATAATTGTGATAGAGGCATTTGAAGACCGCCGAATCGCTTGACCTTGACATGTCGGGTGTGAAGGACTATCTTACTGTTTTAGACGTGCAATATAAATTTCAAATACTCAGCACAACCAGACTCGAAAACCAACGCAATTATGTTTTTATGTTTATGTTTTTGCACAAATATTCGCTCCGGCTGGGATGCGAACCCAGGGCCCGCAACATAGAGGACAGGTATTTTGACCACTAAGTCACACTAATTGTTACTCATTAAACAACTCTTCGTCAATCAACGGTATACCATTTAGTCATTCGCTAATTCCGCCCAGTGTCCTTCTCACATTCAATATACCACGAATTTACTATTTATACTCTTAGCCATCGCCACTTACCTGCCGGAATATATGTTGTGCGCTTTATCTTAACGATGCCATCAATTCTGCGAAGAGCCAGAATGATAGGTTGTAAAGTCTTTCTAGTGATAACTATAAAGTGAAACGCAGCACTGTAAACACCAGTTTCGCCCAACGTTATTACCTATAAAGGAGTGCAAATAATTCCGTATATTGCGTATCGAGTTTAAATAGACGTTGATTCTAGTAAATGCAATATTTGTCTGCGGAGACCACAAAGAACATAATTCTAAGTGGTAGAGCCAAACTGCATCTAGATCTAATTCGACCATATAAATGTATCGGCTCTACTGGGGAAGGACCATGCTCACACATAATAATGATATCCTCTTGGGCGTTTATCGACCACAGCGACAAATAATACACAACTGACAACTTCCGAATACTGTCGGAAACTGTCTACTGCGTAGCACATGTTACAGTGCCACAAGTATAATCTCAAACTGACGCTCACGAATACACACGCCCAACATAAAACTCATGTGATAAAATCGGAGGTAGGATATGATGCAGTGTCGGAGACATGGTGCCAGTCACAACACATTCCTACCCAAAAACCAACAATTTGTGTTTTTATACATACATACATACATATACATACTCACACTTACCATCACGTGAGAAACTCGCTCGTTTGCCCCCTCTTCTATACAAAAAATCTTCTTTTCTTTAGTATTTCGTTCGTTCGAACATTAGTGGCGATGAATTCTGGTTGTTATTTAAAACCTTTTGCCACAAAATAGAGAGAGATACAGAGTAATGAAGGAAACGAAGTTAATTTGCTAAGAACCGCATACAAAATTAAAAATTGTGTATATTACCTAGTTTTTGAAGAGCACCGCCCGCCCTCAAATAGCCGCCTCAAATAACCGCCACCGCAACTACAGATAACAGACGTCCGGTATCGCACACATAGACATCGCTCACGGACACGGAATCTCAAATGGCATCAAAATAGTCCTAGCGCGAGTGCCGCACGCTGTAGACGAACACTTCGCCAGTTTTTGGCTTTCATACGGGCAGTCGGGCGTATGATTATCGATAGAAAGAGAGCAAAAAAAGTTAACTTATTATAACTGCTCAGTCAGTGGATATTTAATCTCCACTTTAAACATGTTTAACATTTTTATTTTGTAATACGTCATGATACAAGTATATTACATTTCTTCTAGTATTATTTTTTGCATCACACTTTTTTACGTACGAGTGTGAGCATAAAAATTGATATGCATACATAAGCTCGTCTTCTGTACTCTCTCTTTTTTTGTGATATTACTGTTATCAAAGTCAGCTTTGTTGACATCATCATCTCCATACTATCTTCGTAAAACACTACGCTGTATAGAAATAACACGTCAGTTTCCCCAAGTCAGAGGTATTGCGTTGTAATCCCGGCACGCATCTTATGTTTTCATCAAATCATTCGTTTTGAGTCAAGGAGAATAATGATTTCACACCCCCCTGACACTCGGTGACACACGACTGTCGTATCTGTTACATTGTATGAAATTGGGCAAAGGCAACGAGCGATCGAGATTTATTAATAATTTAGGCTTTACAGCTTTCGTTCAATATCCTTTCATAGATTTTTTTTTTATTATATCATTCTTAGCCTTAAGTCGTGGTGGCTTAAGGGTCAGGCGATTGCCTTAAATTTCATAGCATTCGAGTGACCCCTGATCGAACCCTGGTGCCGTGCCCTCTAAAATTGTTCTGCAATTTAAGTGGTGATATACCACGTGCTCAACAGTGAAGGAAAACATCGTGGGAAACCTTCATCTCTGAATAATAAATATATTTCGAGGACTTGTGAGCCCGCATTGGAGCAGAATAGCGGACTCTTCCCAGCTCCAAAACCCTCTAAGAAGTGAGAGGAGGCATATGCTCTGTAGTGGGATATTTATAGGCTGTTACTTTACTATTTTATACTTTATGTCTTTCTTGTCGGCTTGATTGGGTTCGATTACCGCACAGAACAAAATATTTTGTGGCTCACAGATAGTTGTTACGGGTATGTGTGTTTGTGCATGTGGAATTTACGTTTGTAAAACGCATCCACTATGCAGGAGAAAGCAGATTTCAGAACTTTTAAGACATTATGGTTACCTCCTAAACATACTTTAGGTTGACTACCAGACAATGTTGATAGGTATTAAAGAGCCCCCAGATCCTTTGTCACCTTAATATTAAGGTGAAAAATAAATAATTCAGTTACTTTAAACTTAAATACATCAAATCATACATCATCACCACATCTCGTAGGATTTTTCTCAGTAAAAACACGGATACTAAAACTATTTTGCAAACATTTTTATGATCAATTTACGAGCTGTTAACACATAAAATTTCATTCACTCCTACGATGTCAGTCAGCGTTAAAATCCGATTGAAATTGATGTCATAGTGCATTACAAAATAAATACATACTTGATGACATTCATGATTTTTGAAAAGTGCAGGATCTGTCTTGAATTATATAAGAGTTCTTGCTGTATAAAATACGTTATCAATATTTAGCATCAAAAATCGAATGTGAATTCGTAATTCACAATCACAAAAACACACTCGTCATTTACCAGTTGTCGCCAAAAGCTCGTATGACTTAACATGTAACTTTATGAATTGCCGTAGCTTTCTTATTAGCAATAGTGATTTCTTTGTCCATTACATTACCTTTGTCCTTTACTACATTATAAGTGTAAGTTATAAACGAAACGACTACATTACATTATATGTTACACACTTCTGTGTTCAGCTCGGCATCCGCAAATCTATTTGGGGCTGACAGAGCCGCCAAGCGTAACGTGTACTGCCTATTTCCTACCAACCGGGCTTCCTAACGCACTTGTGGCGTACTTGCCTCTGTAATAAAACTACCGGTGCAATAATAGCTATCTCGTACTTTTACGCTCGTAAACCGAAGTGGAAAAGAGACGGAGAAGTTTATAGCCGTCCGCCATTTTTCGTAACAAAAAGTTTTATTGCACAGCACTCGTAAACTATAAGCAGTTTCGCGTCGAGGAAAGTTTAAAAGCGATTTGTGCTTTATATTTTATTTGGTTAAACTTTATACTGTATTAACCTAGTGGTAGGCGAAATAATCGGCTTTGAAACCTATTTCGATAACACCATTTCATCGATAGCTGTTAATCATAAAATCTTTCCACAGCCACAAAGCCACAAAAGTTTGTAGCTCTCATTTTGGCGGGATTTTGCCATTGTTGCCACGCTTAGCAGGCGGGTTGGCAACCGCAGTTTATTTATTCTGATGTTCCAAGAAGATGCCGCTGCCCATCTTCTGGTTTTAATTTTCCCTGTGTCCCTTTTATGACACCCACGGGGTGAGATGGGGTGGTAAATCCTCTTAAGCCGCTACCACACGGCGGGAAAAATTACTGTGTACGATAATCAACAATTTAAATAGTACGACGTTTTTAAACAAGAACGTGTATAATTTTGAAAAAAATAAGAAAATTCATCATGACCTTAAGGGTAATTAAAGGTAGTTCTTTTCTTATTAGAAATGTTTTTAATGTATTTATTTAAGTTTTTTTTTCGGTCCTCGTTTTTTATTACTTGACGTAAATGTTTATGTATTATATAATTTAAAAAATACAAGTGTGCGGTTCACACGCGATAGAAGTGAAAGCTTCAGAAAACTAAACTTCCATGAATGAGACGAATTCAGAGTATCAGGAATCAGGTATTCAGGTAATTGTAGGATTTATATATTATTATATTGTTAACAAGGTTAAAAATTAATTTTAATCTTGGTAACAATATTACACACTACATTGTATTACATTACATATTACACAGATAAGTATTCCTTTTATATTATAATTATAATAGGAAACACTGTATACTGTATTCTTCATCATTCTCCTTCAGTCTAAATCCTATAGATGTAGGTATACGTTTGTCTCTAGTTAGTGTCTCTTTTTCGTTTTATCGAGTTTCAAACCACAACGATTCAATACAAGATTTTGCTTCAAAAATAGAACGCAAGTTATGTATGTGCATACTTTGTACAATATTATTTTGTGATGAAAATCGATTGCAATTTTAAGTTCATTGAGAAGGCGATTTTTTTTAAGATCTTAAGTATTTTTGTAATAAATTAAAGTATATTTTTTGAGTTACTTTTATAGCAATTACTGATAGATTTTAAAAGCATTTAACTATTAAAAAGCATTTAACTATTAAATTTATTTTATCATCTCATTTATATTCAAGGACGCTAAGTAAAACACACAAAGAAGTTTAATAGTATTTGTCCAATGACCTACCACAAGGCGAGACCCATTTTAAAATGGAACACTGGTACCAGACGGTCGTAAAACGAACCTTCGAGTGTTTTCGTTTCTGTATATCGAAAAAGGAAATACATTTATTACGTCTTTATTAATATCGCACTTATTTATTACTAGCTGTGCCCCGCGGTTTCACCCGCGTTACAAAGGCGACCCCAATCTGTGACATACATATATACTTCTCTATATGAATCGGATTTAGGAGTTTTAATTTTTTTACGCGGAACCCTAATAATTTTTAAATAAAGTAGTCTAAGTTACCTGCTTTAATATCAGCCATCTGTTAGAGAAAGTCCCGTCAAATTCGGTTAAGCCGTTTCGGAGATTAGCAGGAACAAACAGACAGACAGACAAACATTTTAAGAAATTTTTATTCTTATACATACCGTGCCGTGTGGTGGCGGCTCGTTAAAAGAATACTACCACTCCATCTCATCCAATGGATCTCGTAAAAGGCGAGAAAGGAATTAAACTGCACTGTGCACCCAACAGCGCATGGTGGCGATGGGCTCACCATCTATCACACCAAGTGCATTATATTGTTTTGGTGAAACGTGGATTGTGGCAGTCATCTGTTTTGCAGTTAGTGCCCAGTCTCTGACTACCCCTTATGGGATACAATCGTGATCTTATGTATGTATATGTAAGTACCGTATATATTTTCGTAAGCATTGAGTAAAAAGATGTTATTTTGTTATTACAAACAGACACTTCGACATTATTGCTGGTAGAAGGACTACGCTCATACGTAATAACAGTGAGAATAGCAGAATTGTACGATTCGCGCCGTACACCAAAGAAATGTATGTTATGACAATAAAAGAGTTTTTTAATAATTAAACTGTTATAACGTTCAAAACTGTTTAATGATGACTGCTTATGATATGAGTACACGCGTTACGCGGTCGCGGTTGTTACGTGAACTAATGTGGCGGTCACAGTATGAATCGTGTAAAAACAAATATGCTGACATTGTACGAAACCGTACAAGAATGAAGTTCCTGCGTATATTTCGAGAACATGTGAATTCTGCCTACCTGCATTGGAGCATCGTGGCAGAATCTTGCCGGCACAACCGTCTCAAAAATGAGAGGCCTGTCCTGAGTAGTAGAAAAGCGGTTACTGTACTATACATACATACACTGTATGTATGTTTAGTACAGTAACCGCTACAGTAAAGGCGTGATTGTATGACATACAGTTACGCCTTTTTCCCATACAAGGGTTAGATAGAGGCCACACTCGTAGCCCACATTTCGCCCTAGCGGAAATGGAGACGTGACGGGTGGCAAACCTACTAACTGTACTATAGGTTTGACAAATCCTACATCTTGAGCTTATCATCAGGTCGACTTAGTTGATGATCAGCCTTACAGTGCAAATTATCTCACACGTATGAAATGATCTACTATATCAACTACTGCAATATTTTGCAAATTTGATAGTACAAATCAGACAGCCTATAAACGTCAGTCCCCCGTTGATTTGGAGCATCGAGGAGTTTTTGACTAGTTAGTTGCGACGTACTGGTCTGATGGACTTCCCTTATCTAGGAAATATTTTTTAAGACATACTTGGTTATTAGCGATGTTTTCTTTGCAATAAGATTGCAATAAGCAGTCTTAGTCAAGCAGGCACCGAAGATCAAACTCGAATATAATAAACAATTTAGTCTATAGTCGTAAACATAAACCTGCTCGTGTTTTTAGTACTATAATAATCTTCCACTTTAACTTTAAGGTTAACCTTTTGCTTACTTATATGGAAATATTAAATATCGATAATAAAACATTGTCACGTCACTGTCGGTAATGCGTCGTCTACTGATCGTAAAACTTTTCGCGCGTAAATGTCGCTTTGACATAAGTTAGCATCTGCAGCGGTGTACAGAAAAGCAGGAAAAGCGCTTATTTCCATTTGTTTTATAATACAGAACTGTCAACACTATATTATATATAAACTTACGCCAGTAATACTTACCGGCTAGCTAAAATAGAAAGAAGAATTATGTAGGTCTATAACGAAAGATATTTCCAACAAAATATTAAAGATCAGTATAAGTCAAGATGAATATAAAAAATGTATAGCAGGTGGAAAGCCAGTCGTTTGCACAAAGCCGAGTCCATAGGTCTCGTAAGAACTACAGACCTGTCATTTATTTCACGAAAGTAAGTATATGTTGTGCAGCATTCATTTTAACATCTATTGTGAGCAACAGATGATCCCTTTAAATTTCTACACTTTATCCTCGCTTTCCATACTAACAATCCAATTTCAAGACGCAAATTTACTATAAGGATTTTAACAGATTTAAAAATTATAATAACACAAGTATCTCATCTTTAAACTTTCGTGACCGCGTTGCATCCTGCTTAAAATGCGAACGAGGCTGTGGCGACGAAATAATTTCGGTAGACCGTTCGAAAAGAGGACTTACTTAAATTACATTGGACCGGTTTAAACTTATAACAATGAAAATATCTATATTTTTTACATTATTGTAAGTATACTCGTACATTTTGAGTTATTGTACAGTAAAAACTGTTATTATATTATGGGTTATTTATTTTTTCATATTTACTTTTAAGTTCAAACTTCTCTCTTTTGTTTAAACACACCTTTAAAAACACATGAAACTAAATACTTCGTATTGCTTTCATTATCAAAACATCCTGAGTAAATGTTTTCGCTATCAACTATCCTTTTTACAGTTACTTCCTTACCATCCAGAACAGCAATCAAGTGTGTAACATATATAATTTAGTTCCTAATAGCTTCATACTTTGTATACTTTTTTAGGTTAATAATAAATTAACATAGTATATATATAAGCTTGTATTAAAACTGTAATGTAACATATAGTTGGGAAGAACTTAAAGCTTGTAGCACAGTTCAATCTACCGCAGGCTTTAGATTTAAATAAGATTCATGTAACCAAGTGTGCGGTTTTAACAAAGATTATTATTATTATTATTAAAACGTCAGATAGAAAAAATTAAATGTTTTGATTACTTTGTCAAAGCTATTTTTGGCTTCTTTTATGACGTCCTCTCGGCTGGTTGCAACTGCGGCAATATTTTCAAGTTAACAACCAAATGTAACCAAGTGCGTAGAATATACTATAAGAAAAGTGCATTAAGACCCGTTAAAATCTATACAATGACTTGTATATTTATAATTCGGAAAGACTAAAGATTACCTTAATTTGTCTAGCTTAATCATAAACAAGAGATTTCTAGCGGACATCTTTATTTCTCTGTACAATATTTCCTGTGACGAAAAAAAATTGTAGTGAACATAACTTGAATGCCTGAGAAAAAAGAGAGATCTCGAGAACGTTTCCCTTAGAGTAGCGTGCCGAACTTTTATCGACCAAATTATTTTTTTTAACAATTAGAAGAAAGCTGTGCCCAATCCAGCCAATCCAGCAGTGGGATATTTAACTTTTTCTCCCATCATAATGAATACGAAACTTTCCTAGTCTGCTAAAACCCTATCACACGACATATTGTCTCCATTTAACGACACAAAATAAAAGCATAACATTATCTCGTACAGAAATAGACTTACGGTAGGTAATATAAAATCTAGACAGATAGGGTCGAGCGTCCCGTCTCCAGTCGTAAAACGAACCAACCTAAAATAAGTCATAAAATATTGCTCAAGTATTTCAATATATTTCTTTAAAGGTTAAAATATGTAATATTATTACAAGTACTTTTACATCTGGACTTTTCAATTTAATTGTTTATTATACTTTGATCTCTACGGTGGGTGACAATGAAAGGATTTTTAATTTAAAGTGTTTAAAAGTAACTAACAATAAACAGTATTATTATGTTATAAGTTAGCATTTGTTTCGCATTATAGTCATCACAGTCTTAAAATAGTGTGCGGATCTTAGCGAACACGATCGTCGCGTGGTGTACGTCGCTAGCTTTTTATTTGTATAACAACGTCCGGAATGCTGCCTTTATAACCTCATAACATGTCAACAATTAAGCAAGATATTGGTGTCATACATTTCGATATTAATTGATCTCGTGGGTTGCATCAATTACGAGTAGGTGCTAGCGATTGGCTTCTGGGCTGCGGGGACTTTTTTAATAATAATTAGTTTAATTATTATCAGAAGCGTTTTTAGCTCTCTTTGTTGTCCTTATGCTTGGAATCTTGCAAGGTAATTAAGAACCAGTTCCGATCAGGCTGAAATTTTTGGCACTTTAAAAGTCCGGTAACAATACATTGTTTTTGATGGACCTTACACTATATACTGGTGGTATGATTCCTATGCAGGAATCTGTCTAAGTAGGTACCACCCTAGGGCCAGTTATTCTAACGTGAAGCAGTTTTGTGCAAACATTAACAGTAAATCGGTCTGAAGGACACTGAGAGCTAGTGTAATTACTGGACATATGAGACTTAACAACTTGTCTCAGGGTGACAGGCGCAGTGTGGTGCTACACAGAATTATTCTGAGTAACACAGCATCTGTTATGGGCAGATGTTGCACTTACCGTCAGGTTAACGATTTGCTCGTCTCGTCACTTTATAAAATAAAAATAAAACATGCTGTTGCATCTAGGATCTCCACCTTCTCTCTACGTGGGGGAACTGTTTATGGGTATCGTAGCACTATTCTTATTGTTCAGGCCATACATACATATGATTTATGTATAGATATAAGAATTAATGTTTGTGTGTTCGTCTTAATGCGTTCGAAGTTATTGGTACTTTCGTACAAGGTTTGGTACCATCAGCGTGTGTACAAAATAGCAGTGTTAATTTATTTTTACACACAGGTTATTTATTTTGAAAATGCACTTGTTCTACTTTGTATATATGTACCTACTTTAAACACAATTACAAAAAATTGAGAGCATGCAAGACGCAAGCAAGGTTCCAACGCATGTCGAGCATTACTGGGTAATGAATATATAACAATTACATAAATATTAAGGCATCTATATTTTAAATATTTTGAATATTTTATTATTTATATATACTTGAATATCCAAGTGGACTAAATAATTAAAACACTTATATTTCGTTACGTAGTTTATGATAATATTATGTATTTTTAACTCTATAAACTGTTAATGCTTCTTTAGCTAGCACATCGTGGACCTCATCTCTTTTTTATTTTTAGTATATTGTTACTTTCCCTACTTATCTGCCAACAGTGATTATTCACGATAGAATGTTTAGTAAAGTCGTGAGTTTTTTTGTCTTTATTACAAAAATGTTGTCCCAACGCCTTCTCTTTAGCCAGTTCTTTAGTAGCTTACGTAGGTGTGAGCAAGTGTTGGTATGTGTCATATGACTGGTGTGTTTTAATTATCCAATAAAATGCGCTGGAATAATGCGGCGATATGCTTCGTGAAGTGGCGAGTGATTTATGAAATAACTCACTCGTATCGTGCTGGTAAGACGAAGAAAAACCATACTAGTTCAAAAGAGAACTAGTGTGTTTTCATAGCCTGTCGATATGATTTTAGATGATTAAATGATTAAATAATTTCTTCGAAGGTCTGGCTTATGCAGAATGCCTTCTAGATAGGTTCGACCCCAGGCCAGTTATTCTGCCGCGAAGCGGTAGTGTGCAAACATTACTACGTTTCAGTCTGAAGGGCAGTGAGAGCTAGTGTAATCACTGGGCTTCTAAGACTTAAGATCTGATGTCTCAGGGTTGCGGGCGCAGTGTGGTGCCACACAAATGTTCCGGGTGACACAGCATTTAGTACTGGTACTCGTTGCCATCAGATGAACGTTTTGCTCGTCTCGTCACTTTGTCCAAAAAAAAAATCCTCATGAAGTTTGGTGAAAATTATTTTGTTATTTATTAAAAAAAAATGACTACCACTACGATTTGAATCGCGGGTGCTTATACAGACATATTTACTTAATCTTTTTCATTATTCTGTTAATAGTGCATCCATTAGGACATGCATAGGAGGAATTGCAATATTCACCACGCTTAGCAGGCGGATTGGTGAACGCAGAACCAGACTCTCACTGCAAACACCGCTATCCGTCACGCTTCTGTGTTATTTGGTTTAGTTTTTTCGTGATGGTTATTCTGTTACCTATAGGAAGCCATGAAATTATCTTACCATTTCCCTTAGCCGACATTTACGACACCATGGGTGTGACATGCAGATTTTCTTTCGCCGCCACCACAAGGCATAATTTTCATACAGAAATAATCCACACCACATATATTGAGATTTTTCATCCCAATACACCCATTCCTGGGCGGTTCTCACCGACCAAAATTACCGATAAAACAAGTCGACAGCCCGAAAGTAGGTCCACACCTCTTTTGGAAGGAAGCGAACAAGGGAAGATGACTACGAGACACGTGAAGCGCGAGTGACAAGCCTATATGATATTGTATATTGATAAGTTTATTTACGTATTTATGTTGGGTAGGTAGTCCTACCAAACCAACCACCAGTCAAGAAGGCTAGCAGTTCAAGTATTAGTAAAATCCGCTTAAAGTCCTTTTTTATATTAATAAATTACCATCGGCTTTTGTCTACTACTACACAGAAAACTCAACTTTAAGAATACCAGTTAAAAAACTTTAGATTATACCCATACAGTGCTACTACACTGTATGACCTGTTTAGAGACCAATGAATATGAAGTTTCATATTTATTGGTCTCTAAACAGGTCACTCAAAGTCAAAAATGTTTTAGGCTTGTACAAAGCTCTTGTGAATGTCGTAATCTACACCGGTTCGTAAAAAAGGATCTTATTAGAGGAGAACCGGCAACCGGCGTTGCGTTTTTTAATTTTATTTCAGGTAGGTACATATATACAAAGCAGACACATTTACATCTACAAAATAAATATACTGTAGGGAGATTCAGCTCACTCGGATGAACCATGCGCTGAAGCATAGATAACAAACAAATATCCGATACAACTTGTGCGCCACCTATTGTATATACTAGTACGTTGACTATACGTATACTCCCCAAGTCGAGAGGACTTGCCATTTTCGCCACTACTGGGAGACGGATTGACGGAGGATCAGATACTTTGCAATTTCGACGCTGCTGGAAGTCGCAGGTCTGAATAATTCAGGTTTTAGAGAAATAATCATCAGAAATATGCCTAAATTTCATACCGGAGGGCACTAAGTTTTTGTACATACATACAGTCACGCTTTTTCCCGTATAAGGGGACAGTTAGTGAACCCAGTCGCCTCTTTGTACGGGTCAGAAATAAACACGAACAGTATATTGACAGCATTGCATATTGTGGTATAAAATGAAAATGTGATGGTCACGGGAGGACTGTGGGGGAGGGACCATGGGTAAATACCAAGGACCATGGCTGTAAAGCACTCGTAACGTCGGGTTTGTTCAGAATTAAACGCGATAAAATCCAAAAAAAATAGTTTTATTTAAATGTGTAATATTCGCGTAAATAAAAGTTATCATTACTGTCTTACTGTTAAAGGTTCACGCGAAAGTATTGCATTCTACCAAATGTTACTGTTGATAAAAAAATAGGGTTCTTTGTGTATTTTTGGCCCAAATCCAAGTATTATTCTGATTTGACGCTATTTCTTTTTTTTTACAATGAGCATTAAAAAGTAGAAATAAAGAATGATCATTTGGTACCTCAAACATATAGGCAGGCGTGTTACATACACATTCACAAAATAAAACTTAAAAATATTATCAAAAAAAGACACTTTCACCACAAAATAGAGTACTCTCTCTATTTTGTGTCTTCACAATAGGGTCTGTGCTTAGCGTAGGCGTATTGTAGCCGCTACACTGATTTTCATCACAGCCCGATCACAAACTTGGGTTGATTATCATCTTCATCATTTCAGCCTATCACTAGGCCACTGATGAATATAGGCCTCCCCCACAGATTGTGTATTAGTGGTATACCACCAACTGTCAAGTTGTGGAGGATGGAATTCAATTAAACATAAGAGTAACAGCCTATTAACAAGCCACTGTTGGTCACGGGCCGTTCCTCATTTAACTGGCTAATATTATAATAGTTAAACGGAAAAGTTAAATATCTTCGTAGATACTGCGCATTTTTGCACTCACTAGCGTTTTCTAATCACCACAAAACTGTCAGATCGTTTCGTGATGCGCTCGTGAAAGTTACATTGCGCTGAGGCAGGCGCACGCGAGCGAGCGGCCGAGCTTTGTCGAGCTATGACAGCCCTACCGGCTCGAAGCTTCCTAGATACTTATCTCACCTCGAGTTATCGTACAATTTTTATTTTAATATGCCAATATGATTAGAGCTGCCGGCCCCGCTGCGCAAGTGCGTGTTCACGAACTTCACTTGTTCTTGTAATTTCTTTTTCATTATACATACACATTTTTAAACTTCCTCATGACGTTTAACTTCGCCGGCGTGTACGTGATAAATCGCCAGTTAAAAAACGCTACAAACAAAGATGTTAGTTGCAATTTTTTGTTTTAATTACGGATCTCCGGCTCGATATCGACTAACATGATTGACTCGCAAATTCTGGTAATTATGTAATGAAACAATAACAGTGAAAATATTGATAATAAAATTGATTAAGTAGGTTAAAAATTATGAAACTGTCGTGCCAGTGTTCATCCCCTAAGATTTTTAAAAAATTATCGTAAAATATCATATCTATATTTATATAGTATATAAGAACACTGAAACTTTACATATAGCTCCCATTGGTGGACGCCGCTTAGCGGAGTGCAAGCGGAAAATTTGAATTATTGACTAGATTAGAAATATTATACTGTTTTACCCCGGAAGAGGTTTTGGTACAGGTTTCCCCTACATTTCCTGTAAAGATAGTATTCAAAGCACCTGAAGTCCGCCTATTTGTAGTGGATCAGCCGGCCATAACTGGCTATTATAGCAAATCCTACTATCTGAATAATGTAAAAGAATCAACTTTAAAAAAATCCGTTATTTTAGAAATAATCGGGTTTCCTTCCATTACCTCCCAAAATACTTTAACTATTTTAAACTGATATGCGAATGCTCTCGAATCAATTTCCATTTTGTTTTTCTAACATTAGTAAAGTACTAGTAGAATTAGTTACTTTGTGCAAAAGCTAATAAAGAAAATGTGCTCGATACATAAATTATTTGTTGCTCGTAATGCTCAGGCGTACTTAATAGTATTACTCATAGCGTAATAACATAATAGTACTATGCGGCCTACAACGATTGTTAGTTTTCTTTTTTGATTTCTTTTTTTTTTTTGTTAGTTTTTGTTTTCTTTTTTTTATGGCGCTATGGCATTGACACCGCAACATTGTACAGCAACAGATAAAACTAAAAATAAATGACAAAGCCTCGGACCGTGTTTTTTTTCTTAAATGTCTGACATTTGATTGCATGCGATCTTTGTAATTTTAAATTATAAGGCTCCATGTTTACAACGTGTGAACGTGTATTTACCGGGCTGCAGTTAAACATGGAAGAATGTACATTGATAGTTTCATCTGCGTTTCGTTTGCCGTAATCCCCGACATTATTGTTGCAATTTGTGGAATTGATTCACTTTCGAAGCCACGCTCGTAAATTATACTATAACTAGCTTCGCCAGCGGCTCCGCTCGGGTATACATTACTTTAATGCTTAGTTACGTTTGAAATACAAAATAACGTATTTTTTCTGTACGCACTTTAATAATACGGCGTGATAATATGGAGGTAGGTTGAATACTGATTGCATTTCAAGCTTTGTTTCTTGAATTATGGCAGATTGATCAGGCTTGAGGCAAACGTAACCTTGATCGAACAAAAAGATACCTCTGAATTTAAACCTTGGAAATGCGTTTCTTTATTTCAACTATCTAATACATTTATACACAAAATGCTCAACGGAAGTTACTTGGTATGTAGGGACAAAATGTATTATTAGATTTAAAAAAAAAACGTGGGATTTTAGAATTCATGTAAATTCAAAATCTTTTCTATTGTTAATATGAAGCTAAGAGTTTTAAATACATTTACTATTAGCAAATATGTATGCATTTAGGTGAGTTCCTCAATGTTAGTTATTCTACTGTCAAGTAGTTATGTACAAACATTAGCGTGTTTCGATCTGAAGGGCAATGTTAGCTAGTGTAATTACTGGACATATGAAACTTAAGAATGGATGTCTCATGGTGACTAGCGCAGTGTGGTGACACGCTTAAATGTTCTAGGTGTCACAGCATTTGTAAAAAGCAAACGTTGCTAATGTTCCATAAAAAAAAAATCTAAAATTATCACAAAGCTCCGCTCTTCACGCTCGCTCGCGAACATTTCCTCGCTAAATGGTTATACTTATAACCTTTAAGCGAGAAAAGAACCAGCCCTATTGTGATTAGCGATAACGACCAGACGGCGCATACAGGAAAAGTTCTCTTAACAAGTTCACCGCGCGAAGAACCCACAGACCACTCATTAGTTATCTATAATTTTTGCAAACTTCATGTCAATATCTTAAGTAATCGGGAATGAAAATAACAAAGACGTACTGCTCGTATTTGATTTCCAAATCAACATTGTAAAGAACAACATAATTTGCAATAATTGTGGGCCTACCAAACCGGCAATTTATGCCGGAAGTTTGAACGTTTTTATTTATTGCCCACGACGGAAACTGCGTTTATGCCGATTACTACCATTTGAAGGAAATCATCCAACAGGTAATAATATCATTAGTTCATTGCTAAATTAACTTCGTGCATTAAAATAAATGTAACAGTAGTTACAAAAAGTTTTCTCTTTTTTGTTAAATACCTATACCCCTCATTAGGATTCCACCTGTATCGTAGGTGCGTTTCACATACGTAAACTTCACATGCACGACACAACCAGACCCGAAAACCAACGATTTGTGTTTTTGCACAAGTACGAGTATTAGCTTTGGCTGGGACTATCCCAGGACCCTGGTCATATAGAAGTCAGGTACTTTTACTACTAGGCCACGCCGTCGTCAATATCGGAAATTACATACAAATATTTTACTTTTTCCCATGTATGTATGGGCAGAGACCACACAGCAGAGAAACGGCGAAAATCTACAATATCCAAATTTCTTTCAACTTAGTTTACGCGGGATAAGATGGGGTGATAAATTGTCTAAAGCTATACGTTATAATATATTTTTATTAGTCATATTCTGTGATTGTAGTAAAAGAGAAAACAAAGATTTAAAAAATGTAGAAAGTGGTTGCCCGGTGGTCGATATTTTAGACAATAAGTCAATATTTTTTAATGTTTAACGTTATAGAGATCATTTTGTCTATTTTTTTCTTTAAAAAAAACGATGTACCATAGTAGGATTTCTGTTGTATCGTGGATGCGTTTTACAGACATAAATTTGACATGCACAACACAACCAGAACCGAAAACCAACAAATTATTGTGTTTTCAGTTGCTCGAACTAGACTACGCGGTTATCAAATACTTAATGTAGCGCTGCAAGAAACCAGCAAATGGAAAAAACCTTTGTCATCTTCAGATTCCAAAGGGCGTGTATATGGTGTTGAGCTGTTACTTGGAACCTTTCGTTTCTTTCATAGTTTAATTGTCTTAATAGATACAAAAAAAGAATTAGCAGCTTTTTTAATTCTCAATAATTTTCAATGAAGAAACTATTCAACGGTTCAAGAAATATTTCACCCATAGCAGGTCATATGCGACAGATGCACCCGAACTGATGCAGAAGCCAAAGGCTTAGCCACTGCGCTAACCGAACCGACGATATTAAAGATTTACATTTCAATGTTTGTACAAAATTAGGCATTTGCATGAGCCAAGTAAAAAGATATTTTGTATGTTCACCTAAAAGTTCGTGAGATTTACCCGAGATGGATATAGCAAGAATTAACAAAAATTTTAAAACGACAGTGTCTATACTTCTATGATAAATTTAAAAAAATATAAGGAAGAGCAATCTTTTTTTTTAGCAGGTATGATATCGTAGAGTTAGATGAAAGCTAGGGAAAACTGTTATGAATCCGAAAGGAAAACTGAATCGGCGGAAAAAGTCTTTGGAACTGGGTTCCGAAAGGCATTTGGCGAGATCTCCGAAGAAGTTTGAGTCAACTGTTTTAAGCAATGGTTTCAAATATTACAATAGTGCATAAATTATCAGGGAGGTTATGATGGTAGGATTCCTATGCAAGAATCCGACTAGCCATACCGCAGTGTCAAGTATTCTGACGTCAAACAGTCATCATCATCATTTCAGCCTATCACCAGTCAACTGCTGAACATAGATTGATCCCCTATAGTTTGTCACAAAATTTTGTAGCTCTCGTTTTGATAGTATTTTGCCGTAGTTGCCACGCTTGGCAGGCGGGTTTGCAACCCCAGTTTATTTATTCAGATGTTCCAGGAAGATGCTGCTGCTCATCTCCTGGTTTATATTTTCCCTCTGTCGACTTTTACGACACCCATGGGATGAGACGGGGTGACGGATACTTATAAGCTGCCACCACATGGCATACAGTATTATGCAAATATTGTAGATTTTCGGTATGTCCAAATATTTCGGTGTAAAGGACACTGATAGCTAATGTAATTATTACGCATATGAGACTTAAGAACGGGTCTCTTGGTGACGTGCGGTGTGGTGCCTCACAGAAATGTTCTGGGTGACACTGCAATTGTTATGGGCAGACGTTGCTCGACTTGTTACCTTCTACCATAAAAAGATGATAATGTCCTCCTGACCGTTTTTCCACCACAGCGACACCTTCTTCTACTGTCGGAAGCTATCAACGGCACACAGTGTCACAAGTGTAGGCGCACCTACCCGCGCCCTTTATAACGCGCATGGTGACGATGGGCTCACCACCTATCACTTGGATTGTGGCAGTCATCTGTTTTTGCAGTGAGTGCCCAGTCTCTGACTACCCCTTATGGGATACAGTCGTGATCTTATGTATGTATGTATGTATGTGATAGGATCAGATATTGATAATATTTTTCGTTATAGAACAAATGTTTGCTCGGGCTGGGTCTCGAACCCAGAACCCGCAGAATTCAGATACTCTGACCACTAGGCCGCGCGATCGTTACTACGATGTGAACATTATAAGTGCTTCATTTCACTACAATGTTCAATAATTTAACATGGCCTAAGTATCCTTACAAATACTACAATATAACTGCTGAAGATGTTGTTTTGGTCCGCCGGAGGGACATAATATTATAATTTGCAACAGTTGAAAACGCCTTTTATGTTATCTTGTGACGTCTAAAATCCATTTCGTACCAACACCAGTTCTTGTTGAGAAGAAAACGTTTAAAGTCTTCGACGTATAAGAACTAAGAACAATTCTTCTGATTAGTAAAGTCCAACCTCAACCAAGAGGTTAACTAGCGAATCAGATTTGGCTGCATATAGAACCGGCGACGTGATTCGCCACCCGTCACGTCTCGTCTCGTTTTCCGTGAGACCGAAAAGTGGGCTGCGTGAGTTGTCTCTGCCTACCCCTTATATGGGAAAAGGCGTGACTGTATACAACGAAGTTCAACAGACGAGTAAGCTCAAATTTGCTCAGCGAGCTCAGGGAAGGATTTTGCTTGGCGTTTATCCACAAGATGGAATCCTTAACGATGATATCCGCTGCAGATCAAAGGGTAACCGACACAGCCCTAAACATGAGCAAACTAAAGTGGCAAGGCCATAGCTCGTATAACCGAAAACCGTTGGAGAAGAAAAATTCTCGAATGATGCAAAATTTTACAAGGGGATTGCCTTGTAAAATTTTGCAGAATTTCGATGGATGTAAATTGCCCAGGACCGTGCTTTATGACAGTCTTTGAGGGAAGCCTATGCTCCGCAGTGGACTTGTGATTTTGCTGTAATGGTGATGATTATGATGATAGATGATAAGAATTTCAGTATATCGGCTAAAAAGCGAATCATTAATCTATGGCTTGGATGGAGTGTAATCTCTTAGAATATCAACTTGAAGATTTTTCATCTTCACATCGAACATTAAACAAGTTTTCTGACCGCCCACGAAGCTGCAGTTTTTATATAATGTTTTTACAATAAATAACATTGTAAAATGGATACCGAGACGAACTAAGGTTAGCACAAAAGCGATTATTTTTTGTAATTTCCCGTTTTGCGGTTACAGGCAAATCTGCACTGGAAGACAGGCAGCCATACAGATTAAAGTTAATATCCCTTATTATCCTTATCCATTCTTATTCAAAGTGGAACTCAAGAAGGTTTTGGGTTTTAAAATCTTTCATAACAATTTAAAATGGCCGCTTCAACAGCTAGGTCATCGGTGAATCGCTTCAAATAAATAAAATGGATGTGTATGTCGATAGTTTTTGTAAAATTAAGGTTTAAACATTATTTTCATATAATATACGAGGGGTGATCCAAAAGTAATGATAATCAGTTATTTCTAGTGCACACAAAAATACAAAAAAATTTCAGTCACTTACTCAGTTAACCACTAGTTCAGGGAAAAAAAATCATATAAATAGGCCACGATTCCCGGGAGCTACATTCATTTGAATACGGACTGTCAAGGAGTGAACATCAAAATGGAAAAACACGAAATCAGAGCTGTCATTAAATACCTCTGCTTGAAAAAAATGTCTACCAAAGACATACACAGCGACTTGGTGGAAACATTAGGGGACTCTTCTCCTCCATATTCCACAGTTGCACGCTGGGCTAAGGAGTTTAAGTTGGGAAGAACATCGACGGAAGACGAACACCGCGAAGGACGCCCATCGACGTCCCTCACTGAAGAAAATGTGAAAAAAGTTGAAGAAGTTGTATTGGAAGATCGAAGAGTGACTATCAGGCATGTAGCTGAGGTCACAGGGATCTCATATGGCAGCATTCAAAGAATCCTTGCGAACGAATTGCATATGAGAAAGGTCTCCGCGCGTTGGGTACCGAAAATGTTAAACGACGAGCAAAAGAAGAAACGAGTCGACATGTCAAGAGCAAATCTCGAAAAGTTCCAGGCAGACAAGGATAATTTTTTGTCACGTTTTGTGACCATGGACGAGACCTGGATCCACCATTTTGATCCTGAAACAAAACAACAATCGATGACATGGAAACGATCCGATGAACCGACGCCGAAGAAATTCAAAGTGTCAAGCTCAGCAGGGAAGGTTATGGCGTCTGTTTTTTGGGACGCTGAAGGAATAATCATGGTGGACTACTTGGAAAAGGGGGCCACTATTACAGGCTCCTACTATGCAGAACAAATAAGAAGATTGCGGGAGGCTATTAAGGAGAAAAGGCGAGGCAAACTGCGGGCTGGAGTGCTGTTCCATCAAGACAACGCACCGGTTCACAAAGCTGCAATTGCCATGGCTGCCATTCAGGAAGCGGGCTTTGAGCTGGTGGAACACCCCCCCTATTCACCAGATCTAGCCCCCAGCGACTTCTATCTCTTTCCACGACTCAAGGAACACCTCCGAGGCAAGAAATTTGACGATGATAGCGACGTGATGGCCGCGGTTGAGGACTTTTTTGAGAGTCAAGATAAAGATTTTTTTTCTAAGGGAATTTTAGGATTAGAAAAGAGATGGACTAAATGTATAGACTTGCTAGGAGACTATGTTGAGAAATAAATTTATTTATTTATTTTATTCATTGTGTTTATTATTGATTATCATTACTTTTGGATCACCCCTCGTAATCGCTCGCGAAAAGTCTACTTACAGTTTTAAAAAAAATTATAAATTATTTATTTATAATTTTTTTTAGTATGCGTGTGACATCAAATCTTTAAGCAACGTTTCCAGTCAATAAAAAGGCATGTTTCCTAGAAGAAATAAAATTAAATTAACAAGTACAAACCGTCTGGGTATGTAGGTACCACCGCAGCTCACTGAGAGCTAGTGTAATACTCGTAATTACTGGGCGTAGTTTATTTTATTATTAGAGACTTCAGAATTGATGTCTCGGGGTGTCACAATGTGATGTCACACAGAAATGTCCTGGGTGACACAGCATTTGTTATGGGCAGACGTTGCACTTACTATCAGTTGAACGTTTTGTTAAGCTTGTGACTTTCTCAGCAGATGTAAAACATCGACATAAATGGTTATGCAAATAATTTATAGTTAAAAGAAAACCAATAAATAATTAGAGAAAAACAATCACTAATCGTGTTACCCAATATAGCAAAAAATCGTTATTTTAACCAATGAGAAACAGGCACGGTTTTTTGTCTTCGGTTATTAATGAAATGATAACAGTGTCATTTGATTGATATCGCGATGAACTATGTACTCGTAGTTAGTCGCTTCGTTAATTATGTAAAGTGCACGGTTTTAAACTAGTTACATTTTTGGTGCTGAAATGGAAGTTAAAAATCTAATGCGAATTAAAAAATACGTTATAATTATAACCCTTTCATTTCCTCCAAATTATAATCGCTATAATTATTTAAGAATTTAACGTTATTAATTGAGCTATACATTTCCGTCACGGCACACGAGTCGGTCGGTTCACATCAAGAAAAGAAAACATGAGGTGATGAAACATGATTAAAGCTGAAAATTATGAAACAATGAAATATATTTGTATACGAATTACGTGTCTATTTTTTTAATCCATTACTTGCACAAATTCGTCTGAAGTTACGTTTGCAATTTGCGTTTTACAATTATACTGAGATTATTACGAAAATATATTTGTTGATTCGATAAATAAGTTACACGGGTTGTTGTTCGCTACACTAAACTCTGTTGGCGAAGAACCGCGCTTGAAATTTATGACTCTTCTCGCGCAAAGGTTAAACGTGACGTTTCAACGAAGAAATTCAGCCAGTGTTCTGTATCAATATGTAGCGTACTGAATGACGTCGATACTAAAATTAGCTTCTGGGTATATTTGAGTTCTTAATAATGTATGTGCAATAGATCAACAACAATAAACTGATTTGATTTCCGTTTCATCAATCTTGTTATCAATAAATGTTTTTTAATTTTTATTGCATAAAGTGATGAAACGAGCAAAACGTTCACCTGATGTTTAGTGCAACGTCTATCCATAACAAATGCTGTGACGCCCAGAAAATTTCTGTATGACACTACACTGTGCCCATCACCCTGAGACATAGGTTCTTAAGTCTCATATGCCCAGTGATTACGCTAGCTCACAGTGCCCTTCAAACCGAAACAGTAATGTTTGCACACCACTGCTTCGCGTTCGTGAGACTTTATAATTTACGCGGGATTTTCGGGTGGTAGTATTCCTATGGACAGACTGACGGACAGAGGAGACAATTCACTAAAGTAAAGTAAAGTAAAGTAAAGTTTCAGCCTATAAATGTCCCACTACTGAGCACAGGCCTCCTCTCATTTATGAGAGGGTTTTGGAGCTAGGAAGAATCCGCCACGCTGCTCCAATGCGGGTTGGCGGACTTCACATGTCTTCGAAATATTTTTTATTGCTCAGACATGCAGGTTTCCTCACGATGTTTTCCTTCACCGCCGAGCACGTGGTAAGTCAGCACCTAAAATTGCAATTAACAATTTTAGTGGTGCCGGCACCGGGAATCGAACCCAGGTCACTCGCGTACTGTTACGCATTATTAGATTTTTCATTGAATAAACTCGAAGAATGCGAACCCTTGATATGTTAACGCACAATATGGGCAAATGTAGAGAAAATGCGGCAATTGTAAGAATTTCCTAATGTTGAACTGCTGAGCACAATCTCTCATTTTTGAAATGGGTTTGAAACCGGGAATAGTCCTCCACAATGTTCCAGTGCTGGTTAGCGGACTGGACAGATCGTCGAAATATTTTTTTTCCACAGCATGCAAGTTTCGTATGTTTTACTCCATTAGCGGGCAAGTAAATCAGCACTTAGAAATGCAATTACAGGTTTTTGTAGTACTGGCATCGGGGTCGAACCCAAGTCGTACTTAACTACTATGAAATTTAAGGTGAGCGCCCGATTCTTGAGCTACGTCTTCTTTCCATACGTCTGCGCTTGCGCCTTGCGTCGTACGTGCTTAAATCACACAAACAAACACCAGAAGAATCAACGCACCAAGGTTTGTGCAAATCTCACGTTGTTCCTCGACAACCATATAAGATAATTCTTTCTCAAAGCTCTTCTAATATATAAGAATCTTCTACGGCCAATACACTGTGACGTAAGCAATTCCTCACCTATGCATGGCCCTACAGTTAAGTGTAACCATAAGAATAAATTAATAAACATACAATGGGTACTCAAGCGTTGCCCGCCGTCACAATGTCGTGTCGTCTGGCTCAAGTATTCTCGCTTTCAGATTAATTGCTTTTTTTTATGTAAGTAACTGCAGAGACAAGGAAATTAGAGCAAGTATACGGGAGCAAGTACACACGGAAATTAGAGCAAGTATAAGGATTCATATGCAGGAATTCGTCAAGGTAGATACCACCGCAGGGCCAGTTATTCGGTTTGAAGGGCACAGAGAGCTAGTGTAAAATCTGGGAACATGAGACCTTAGAAATGATATCTCAGGGTACGGGCGCAGTGTTTATGCGCATTTGTTATGGGCAGACGTAACACGGTAAGGATCGTTGCTCGTCTTGTCACTTTCTTCTAATAATAAAAGTCGTTCACCTAATGGTAGATTCCACGTCTGCTCATAAAAGTGCGGTGTCACACACTTTCTACTGGAAAAATGTGTGTAGAGGACTGTGCTCCGCTGTGACCGCACTCTGCTCGTCACCATATGTAGATTCTCATGTCTCATATGATCTACAATTACTGCAGTAGGTACCCTACAACACCTGGAACACAATGTCGTTTGTACACTTTTCTTTCGTTCGATCCTTGCATAGGAATCTTACCCCTCCGATCTCTTAGCTACGCATTCGATCAAATTTATTCAACGTAAAGTTGCAACCTTTGTGTGTATTGTGTTGAATGCCGTACGGTAATTAATATAAATCGCAATTTTTGTGCTATTTATTATATTAAACTTTCGTAAAGATTCACGTTAGCTTCAGTTACGATGTGAAAGGACGCTCGTTAAATGGTCCTAAAATAAAATCTCATTAAAGAGATTCAGAATGCAATAAGTGTTTTAATTCTAGATACTCACGATTGCTCACTTTTGCAGTTGTATGGTCTGGTTGGTTATCTGGCTCCTGGCCTGTATGTATCGCTATGTTTGCTTTGTGTTGCTTGCATGCTCGCTTCCTAAGATAAAATTTTAGATACAGTGTATATAGGTATATATATACATAACGTTATAAATCCTATACAAATATCAGTTCAGCCGTCTGAGCGTACCTTACATACAAACTTTCACATTTATGCTATTCATAAGATTGTTTGTGTATCGTCATCGTTTATTTAAGCAATGAATAAAGGGCAATGCAACTTTAACACCAAACACCTACATACGAGTACATGTAGCAGTCCGTACGTATTTCCAATTGACTACATAGGACTTGCCTTGATTTTGTTTATTAATAAAATATTCACATTATCACTATATAAAAATATATTATATGCAATTTCTTTTTTGTGCGTGTGGTGTCTCCGAGAATATTTCTGTGTGACACCACACTACATCCGTCACCCTGAGACATCAGTTCTAACGTCTCAAATGCCCAGTGATTACGCTAGCTCTCAGTGCCCTTCAAACCGAAACACAGTAATGCTTGCACACTACTGCTTCACGGCAGAATAACTGCCCTGGGGTGGTACCTACCTAGACGGATTTCTGCATAGGAATCCTACCACCAGTAAAAAGTTGAAAGTTGATTCGACTGACGCGGAAAATTTGAACGCTAAGACAGAGAATATTTTTATAAAACAATGGAGTGACTAAGTAATCATTAGAAAAAGGTTTAAAAAGTTGCTAGTAATAATATTGTTCCTCGTAAAAGGAATAGTGGCAGATCCGCAAATTTAATGATATAATTATTATTTCAGGCCGCTGAGTTCACTGCTGAACATATACCTCGCCCATATATTGTCACAAAACATGGGAGTTGCTTTTTGTGCCCCTTAATCTTCGCTAAAACTATTGAATGGAAAAGAGTTTCACCATTGAATAGCTTTTAGTATTTTAAGAACTGTAAAAAACACCGTTATCGTTTAGTGGTTAGATATTACCTGACTGTAGTCGTGGGCTCCGGGCTCAGCTCCCAGCAAAAGACAATAATTGTACAAGAAGAAAAGTTTTAATTTTTAAAAGGCAAATAATTAAGTTATTACGTTTTTAGGGTTCCGTAGTCTACGAGGAACCCTTTAAGTTTCACCATGTCCGTCTGTTCGCATAGTATAGTAGAATATATAACGAAGTCAAAAGGAAAACTATCATAATCTTTATAAGTTAACGAGTAATAGTCGACCAACTTATAAAATGTACTTGGAGTCGTATAAATTTAATTGAAAATTACTTAGATGATGTTGTTAGTTGTGTAAAAGAGCTGGTAAATATACTCGTAAGTTTATTAACCACGTAAAAGATTATGCAAATGCCCCAACAGTGTCACAGTAGGTTTTGTAAGTAATTTGTTATCGTATGACAGCCCTTGCATAATATATCGAGATTTTAACGAAGACTATCTCAGTAAATTAATACGTGACGCTGGTTATTATCAATCATTATTGAAATTAAATGAAATGCAATAAAAATATATTTTATTATTATAACCGCTAGCCTCTACATGCGATGGTACTTCAAAACTTCAATACATAATATTTTTTCTAACTTCCCTTGTGAAGTTGGGTTTTATATTTTTCTTCAGTTACCATCTTCCTCTGTAGGACGTTTTTAAACGTTATTAGCCGTTCAACCGTGAATTCAATTTTATTGATATGTTCAGAGTATAAAACAAAAAGACCCCTTCTGAGTCCGCGTATTGTGACGGGCATATACGGAACCCTAGACTACGCGTGGCCCGACACTCACTTGACCGGTTTTTTTATGAAACTCTAGCTGTGCCCGCATTTTATTACCATATTATGTCTCTAATAACTGCAAATTTCAGTTCTTTTTTATGGAATTAAGTGAGGAAACGAGCAAATCTTTCACCTGATGGTAAGTGCAGTCTGCCCATACCCAACTAATGCTGTGTCACCCAGAACATTTCTGAGTGCACTACACTGCACTCGTCACCGTGTGACATCTTCGTGTGAGTTCTTAAATCTTATATGATATGTGATTACACTAGCTACCAGTGAATTTTAAACCGAAGTAAAGTAAAAATGTCCGACTAGATCTTATCGGCTGAAACTTTTACATTTATCTTAGACAATTATTAATCACTAAAGAATTAAACAGATGGTGCAAAGCCACAATCAACTCTTACACTCTAGTCGTGATCTTAACATAATTTTCAAGCACAAAGTTGCCCAACATAACCCACTCAAGCGATTGTCCGTCCAAATGTTCGTTGCTTTGCTTCAGTGACTGAAACTAACAAAACATTTCAATTCGATTGACGTTAGTATCGTGCAGTTGTATGTGAATGAGACAGCTTCTATTATGTATTTTGCTGCATTCGAAATCATTCAAATAACTATTTACATGCATTTTTACCTGCCAGTTTAATTAAAATAATACAACAGTAGCAATAGTAATAACCAATATTGCAAGTCGGAAGTCTTTATTCTTATTAAATCTGTGTTACATAGACGTTTCTCCTAAGAAGAACAATTTACCCCATTAAATTAGATATTTATAACTATTTATTGATTTACTTAGTACGCTTCTGACACCTTGCCAAATTAAAATTTAGAAATATACTTAATGGAAAACGAGATGGAGTATGTATCTTTAGATCTGAATTTATATCGTAAACCGTGTTCGCTATTTAATAACATTAAGCGATAGTCTTAAATTATACATGTATTTCGTCGTTTTTTGCACCGAGCACAGAAATAAAAAGCAGTTACTTATTAAGTGCTTATTTTAATTATGAACAGAAGTAAAATCTATTTCTATATACTCGTATAAGAAGAAACACCAATTTCAATATTTATTACTTCGATATTGACGAAGTTCCACACAAACTATTAACATGATTTATTTATGGGATGAATTTCTAAAAATAATGTACCTAATCTAAAAATATTTAGCGCTACAAAAACTTGTAACATTATCAGAATGACCGTATCTTAATCCTTTGTTGATTTTAAGCGACAGTCATACCACAAGGTCCGGTGGGGCCGGTAACTCGTTTCAAAAGTAAATAATAAGTATTAGCTTTTTTGCCGTAAGTACACATTTGTGCAAGTTTGCATTGTCCAAATAAAAAAAAATTAAATATAGAAGATCTTACCTAGCAGAAGAAGCTTATTTGCAAAGTTCCGCATTAAAAGTGATGTGTAGTTTTTTTAAAGAGCTCCTGTAAAAGCGTGCACTAACCAAACTAATATCATTACCGGAACTTCCACCGAATAGATCACACTAAACTAACTAACTAATACTAGGCACTAGTTGAGAACATAACACGTGTTTTGATCCATAAGAAGGTTGTTATAAAGTGCCAATATAGCCTATATGCCTACAGCAGACCACCACCGAGTCATTCACTTACTAAACGGTTTCTTTTCTCTACTGTAATTTCCGCGGTGAAACGGTGACACATACAATTTAAGAATGTAACTGTGAAGAAGACTTATAAAAAGTATTCGTAATTAGAATTAATGGGATAGTTACTGGATATCAACCTTGCATCCTTTTTCTCCAAGCGCATCAAATAGTTTCTACAAATCCGCTGCGAGACCAAATATAATCATTAAAAAGCTGCAGGTACCGCGGATCAATCAGGACTTCCGGCACCTTAGTCCCCCCATGACCATGGGTGCTCTAAATCGCTCGAAACGTCGGATTATAAAAAGTTTACAATTGAACGTAATCAAATACATAAAATTAGTTTTATTAAATTCTATTAGCCAGTTAAAACAAATGAAAATAAACATTGCTCGCTAATGTCAAATTACCATTTTCTGTTGCTCGAGTCGAACTCGGCCGGGTAAGTGTGGGGTTATCGTTTGATCTTGACTCAATGTGGAGAATACTCACCGCGATCGGAATTGAAGACCGGTGAGACAGATCGGTACAAACTTGAACCATTAATATGCTGATTATTATGCTAATATAATAATGTGCGAATCGTCTGGTATTTCTATTACCAATATCCACCTGCCATCGTAGTAATTACGGCAAATCTATCCAAAGCTTATAAATACTTTTTCTACATTGGACGGTTAAGAGAATGATAATATTGATTGTGATAATGACGATATTACTAATAAGTTGCTGGCTTTATTCCTTTCTTTTTTTTTTGTTTCAAAGTATAAATCTACTTAAATTACAGTTCTTAAAAATAAAATCGTTCGGCGCATTGCAAAAGTGCAAGTTAACCGTTAATAATTGTCTGGACATAAGATATTGAGTCGGTCCACGATCGGTGACCACTACGCTTAAACGTTCAGGTCTCGACCACCTGTTACATCGCACAGCGGCTACATTGTCCTGGTAGGTTCACGTGATAGGAGACTCTAAAATTAGGATATTTGTTTTTATATCTTAAAAACAATGTATGCACACAATGTATGTGTGAATACATACAGTCACGTCTTTTTCCCATTGGGGTAGGCAGAGACCACATTTTTCCACTTGCTACTATCTTGACACACATCTTTCGCTTCTTCTACTTAAAAACAATGTATTCACCCTATCTTAAATTAATAAAAAAAATCGATACAATGTATTAATATTACTATTAGATACGAGTATTTACTGCTGGTAGGATTCCTATGCGGAAATCCGTCTAGGTAGGTACCAGCCCAGGGCGACTTTTGAAGAGCACTGTGAGCTAGCGTAATCACTGGGCATATGAGACTTAAGAACCGATGTCTCAGGTTGACGGGCGCATTGTGATGTCACACAGAAATTTTCTGGGTGACACAGTATTTGTAATAGGCAGACGTTGCACTTCCCATAAGGTAAACGTTTTGCCCGTTTCGACACATTATCCAAAAAAAAAATTGCTTAGGCAGTAAAAAACTAAAATATCATTTATTATTTTTGTACATTTATATTAATTACAATTCTGTACGACATTTCCGGTATCTAGACGCCATCGTTGATACTATAATGTCACAATGCGATCTCCAACGCTTCAGGTCTTAATTTAGGCCAACTTATTTGCCACAATGTTGCAAACTACACCGGTTTTGCCAAATAAGGCTATCGGAATGCCATCCACACTCGGTTTTTTATCGATACATCGAGAATCGAGTGCTACGTTTTTGATTATATCGTGTTAAATTAGTTATTAGTCAACTACGAAATCAGTCGGGCGTAAATGGGTTCTTGTCGTTGTTTCTTTGGCGGGATTAATCGATTTGAAAACAATTGTGACATTTCTTTTAAATGCTTCTTTTGACGTGGGTGACCATGATAAACATATTTTGTGTTCGGACTTGTCTCCTTCCGAGGGTGTCTCCAGGTAAGATAAGCATTTCCATGTTCCAATTATTTATGTATAGGAAGGTAGTATCTATCCGGACTGTTTATTTTCTGAAAGTAGGTAGGTACTCATGGTATTAGAATTTCTATACAGGATTCCGCGTGGGTATGTACTACCACAGTGTCCTTTATTAAACCGTGAGGCAGTACACCGAGTTTTCCACTGTTATATGCAGGCGTGACCTTTACCATCAGGTGATCGTGTCGTCAATTCCATAAAAAAAAACTTATTAATAAGTTTTCGCTGATACTTCTTCGCTAACAGCGAGTGTTATTATATAAAATATACACATATTATAAATCCGAAATATGGTTGTATGGTATGGCAAGTATGGCAGACAGTTTTAAGCCTGAGAACAACATAGGCTACTTTATATTCCGGAAAAATGTATGGTTCCATTAAAGTGTATTGGAAACTCGCGCAGGCGAAGCCGCGGATATCGCCTAGTAAAATGTAAGGCCTTCATCAAGTACCGTAGTTGGAATGTGGAAAATACTCACCGTGATCGGAATTGAAACTGCGTTGAGACAGATTGGGGTGAACTTGAATCATTAATATGCTGATTATTATGTTAATATGCTACTAAAAAGCTACCGCGTTTTATGTGCGAACCGTCTAGTATTGCTATTACCAGTCCACCTGCCATAGTTGTAATAACGGAAAATCCTTTCAAGCTTACCGTAACACAGTTTTCAGGATGATCTTCTGAATCGTGGTTCATGGGTTCAATTCCCATTCGTAACAAGAATATGTGTCTCACAAATTATTGCTTTTCGGGTTTCAGTAAATGTTTTTTATCCCGTGTCTAAAAATGTAAAATGTAAATTACGAATACATCCTTTCTGCCACGTCTTGGTATATGAGACAAGCGTTTCTAGAACAGGAACATGAATAGAGTGTCACTGCTGGCGGTACTAACCACGGCACTTTAATATGCATTCTGTCTGCACTGATGAAAAATTTCATTTATTACGTTGCTCCTGAATTCTAGTTTAGTTCCAAGGTTCCAAGTTAGTTTAATTTGTAATTCATTTTAGGTTATTAATTTTTTAGGAAAGTTCATAGTACGAAGAATGATCTATATCCTACAGTTGAGCATTCAAGTGTTGTAACTTTACTTTTTTTAATTTTAAATAAAACTATTTCCAGTGACATCTTGCAGCTCAGCTTACAAGACATTGTAGCTTTCTCTGTCCCTCTGTCTGTTTATTACCTTTTCAGTGTGCACTTGGCGCAATTTCGCACAGAGATAGCTTGCATTCTGGGGAAAGACATAGGATACTTTTTGTCCCGGAAAATCAAATAGTTCCCTCGGGATATTTAAAAAACTATCCACGCGAACGAAGTCGTGGGCATCAGCTAGTATAATTCATTATGTTAAATATATTATATTTCATTAACGTATGCGCCTAATTCAACGTGTTGTTACGCGCTGGTTCTGACTTGGATAATACACTCGAATTAACAATATCTGTTCCATTATTTCTTATTTCGCCTGAAGCTGGTATAAACTCATACCTATTGCAACTCTTCCTACGGACGCGCTTAAGTATGCCATTGAATATTCTAAAGCGCCGAGAAAATTCTAAAAATCGCGATAAACAATGTTCGTTTTAAATCTAGAAAGACCGTTATACGTTAAGGTGACTATACAATACTTTAGAAACATCACTATTCGTTAAGGCGATGGTAAGATTTAAGGGGAAGGTATAACGTTCTAGAACGTTCGTTACAGTATATATACTCTCCACACCTTCCATGTTCGACGGACGTCTACTTTTCTTTTCAATATACCTGAACAATTTGTATTCAAGGAAAGGTAACAAAACTGGCACACCGTCCATCTCACCGGTATGCCTCGTTGCAATTTCACGTTGCTACACTGGGAGAGTGTGGTAAGTGTTTGATCAAGCGGAGTCGCGTGCCTGTATCCCGTGGTTGATTATTTATGTGTTACACAACCACAGGCTTTGACTGGAACTCAAACCCATGACGTGACCCATGATTCACCCAAACCGCGAACGCAGACCTCTGACGCACCCGTCATATCATATTTTCTACGGAAAATTAACCATGATACCTTATATTTATAAGTCGATACAAAATATTAAAGATAACGGCGATTAAGCCTTTTAGGCCTATTTGTGTCTATTACCGGAATATTACACATTTTTAATGGAAGAATGTGGCGAAAAGAACATATCATTCACCTGATCGTCTGTCCACAAATGCTGTGTCACCCAACATTTCTGTCTGCAGCATACTGCGCTCGTCACGCTCAGACATCAGTTCTTAAGCGTTATATGTCCAGTGATTCCACCAGCCAAAAACCCAAAACGCAGTAATGCTGGCGCACTACTGCTTGACGGCAGGATAACTTATTCTCAGCATTTTTACTGAATGTCAACATCAATACTTTAAAACCACTTCTGGACATGTTGAGACATGTCTCACCCAAGTTAGAATAAGCCGTAAACGGCACTTCTAGTTAGATGATTGGTGATTGGTCAGACATCTCGTAACTTAGACAGTGTTTCCCATTTTCGATCTGGGTATTTTAAGCTTAGCATACGAGTATTTTGATATGGTTATTCAGTTACCTAAATGAGATACCGTGAAGTTTCTGGCATTTATTATGACGGCCTTTATTTATTTTTTGCCAATAATTTGTTTTTTATATAATGTTCAGATGAAGAAACCAGAGGGTTTCTGTATTTTTAAGTATAAGTTGATAAGTATGTTAGTGTTATTCCTGTACACCACCGCGGCTTTTTTCGCTAATAAATATTAATATTTCAGAAACAAAGATTTTTTTTTTTTGGATAAAGTGATGAAACGAGCAAAACGTTAACCTGATGGTTTTTTTATTGGATAAAGTGACGAAACGAGCAAAACGTTCACCTGATCGTAAGTGCCACGTCTGCCCATAACAAAAGCTGTGTCACCCAGAACCTTTCTGTATGACACCACACTGCGTCCGTCACCCTGAGACATCAGTTCTTAAGTCTCATATGCCCAGTGATTACGCTAGCTCTCAGTGCCCTTTAAACCGAAACACAGTAATGTTTACACACTACTGCTTCACGGCAAAATAACTGCCCCTGGGATGGTACCTACCTAGACGGATTCCCGCATACAAATCCAAACACCATGAAATTCTTACAAATAAGCCGTAAGGATTTTATTGTTATCTTTCGCATTCTAATAATAAAAAAAGCTTAGAGGTTTTAGATAATTTAAGATAATTTTATTAACATTTTCGAGTATATCTCACTCAAGAGTAGTTTGGTGAAGAAGCTTTCTTTTTAATTTATAGAGCTAGGGTTATTTTTGATGAATCTCATTTGTATGTTTGTTTATAACAGTTATTCTGTTCGGTTACGTCTATTACAAACAAAACAATATAATTAAAACCTTAACAAAGACAGCATATTAAAATATCCGTTTTGGCAATCTATTGGAGATGCAATAATATAGATTGCCAAAACGGAAGATTTCATACCGTGGAAGTCGACTAAGGAAAATGCCAGAAAAATCTCATGGCCTCCGATTGATGGCGGAATCACCATCCCTATTATGCCTAAAATATCCAGACTAATAACGTCTTAAGTGCGAAGTGTTAGGTATCGCCAGATTTTCTGGGCTTCCCTTAGTCAATTCTTGCGACAGCTATGAGATGAGTCGCGGTGGTAGGCTGTCAGCACTCGGCATATTATGTTGCGATATATTGATTGCTACACTCAGAAAATCATTACTTAATACAATAGTGGATGTTTTACCTGCTCTCAGGTTTAACTGGCGTGCTTTCGGAGATCCGAAAAACGTGCTAAAAGTAATTTTAAACATGTATGCATTCATGTCTTCATTTTGAACACATTTCATATCTCTAACACAAATACTCAAAGACTCCCTACCCGATTCGAATTTCAAAACTTTTAAATTGTTCTTGTGTCACTTTGTTCATTTGTTTTGAATTACGTCGCAGCTGTCAATCTTTTTTTTTTTTAACGGAAGGCTATCAAAGGAACACAGTGTAAGTTTTATAGCGTCTCGCCTAATTCGAAAGTTGTTAAATTTCAAAAGTTCTCGACATTATGTTCGATATTTTTATTCATTTTTAACGCGAGTCGGTGCTGGCGGCTAAGAAAGGGCACGCCTGTTAAATTTCTATTAAAAACTCTCGATAAAATAACACAAAGTTCCCTTTCAATTCTCTATTAGATAGTAAGCTCGCGTTAATAGCCAAACTTTATCTGTTGAGCAAAATTATTAGCGTCCTCTTGGGTCAGTGGAAAGCACACTGCCAGTTTACAGCACCATGGTTCATTTATCTTTTCTTATTTAAAAAAAAACGATGCCCATTAGGATTGAATGCATTGTGAGTGCGATTTACAGACATAAATTTCACATGTACGTCAATATCATACCTGAAAATCAAAAAGGTTTTCCATACATATTGCCTCCGTCTAGGACGCTTTAGAAGTCAAATACTCTGACAACTGGCCACGCGGACGTCCTGATACGAATCACAGCCGATTTCAGTAATTTTAAGTATAGCTATTGATGATCGTATTTGAATGAACTTTGTCTGTCTCTGTGTTTCTTTTTTTTTACCTTTTTTTTTTACCTGATGGTAAGTGCAACGTCTGTCCATAACAATTGCTGTGTGACCCAGAACATTTCTGTGTGACTCCACACTGCGCCGGTCACACATAACTGGCCCTGGGCTGGTACCTACCTAGACGGATTCCTGCATGGGAATCCTGCCACCAGTCTGACAAGGCATTTAAAGATAGTGTACGACTAACGTTCAAGTGGCAGCTTAGTACCTGTAAACTATTTGAATTAGAACAATGAACAAGAATTATCGAACAAACATAGTTTTATTTACATTAACCTGCTTAGTAGGTCAAACTCCACTACTAACTTAACTAAACTAGAAGAAGACCGCCATCTGTTGGCCAATTTCTATAAATTAATAAAAGTTTAATTAAAGTTACGCAAGTGTCCTGAGTTCAATCCTTGGTGCCGACTACTCTAAACTTGTAATTTTACCACGGGCTAAGCGGTGGAGGAAACCTGCATGTCTGAGGAATAAAAATATTTGTGGTACATATTAGGTCCGCCAACTCGCACTGGCAGCGTGGCGGACTCTTACCTCCTCTACAACCTTCTCAGAAATGAGAGTAGACTTGTGTTCAGCAACAGGACATTTATAAGCAGTAAATTTACCTTTATTTAAAGTTACAGCCTTATATACTGCTAAGCACAGGCCTCCTCTCGTTTAGAAAAATGGAGTAGCGCCTCGAAAACCCTAACAAAAATGTGAGCAGGTTTCTTTTCAACATGTACAACAGTTTATTAGCTGTAATAATTTTCCCATATTTATTTAAAAAAAAAAAACTTTTGTGTACTATGTTTATTACTTGATTACAATAAAAATTATTACTATTTCATACTTATTTATAACATTATCTTAAAAACATCGTTACCGGTTCAAACGTGCCCAATAAACTAGCTGCATCGCCACGTTGTATGTATGGCCAGTGACAAGCGTTGAATTTTTTTTTAAATTATTTTGCACTTGACTATATTTCCTTATTTGTAAATCTAACTGCACACGTCATTCCAAATTACATCGATCGTCATTCGGTCCTGCCTAAATATAATCGAAAGCAAAAATAAAGACCGGACCGGTTTCGGTTAACTTCAAACAATGACTACCGAAAGTTATTAAGTTACAACTCACAAGGCAGTATTACATAACCAATTTGATTTACGAGCGGGGAACAAATTTTTAAATGTCCCCGGACTACGGGAGTTCGTTACACGTGTCCGGTCGTAAACGCTTGTCCCTGTTTAATGTTCTATATTTAATAAACACAAAGAAACAAGCTAACACTTGGGTGGCTATTTAATATGTCGCAATATAATCAAAGCTCGAGTTCTCGTTTTTTTTCTCAATCCGTCACGTTTTATAGTTACCAAGCAATCTGATTCGTGCCTAATTTATATTATGTAACAATAAAATCGGGCACTCAAGTCATCCAGTCCCAATTAGGATCTGTTGTATAAGCACTAGATGGCGAAATGAGAAATATAAATAGAAATACAATAACATTTTACACAATATAACATGTTAAAATGTTTCTTATATGCTAGTTTAGGTTTGTATTGTGCATAACAATCAACACTGACCATATCAATTTTAGACAAAATTATAAAATGAACTTATATCCTTTTTAATCAGTTATTAAGTGTCTATGTTGTGCTTATTTATCTTAGACATGTTTCAGTAGCTTACTTTTAAACATTTCGTTCGGAGTCGCTAAAATATTAATAATGCTATGTTCAGTGTTGTATGGGAGAGAGAGAAACATAGAGATTGTGTCGACCTAAGTTAGTTCTTGTTGAATCTATATAAACGGAAAAGACAGACTGGTAAGAGGCAGCTAGTTATTTGATGTTTTGTGTCCTTGAAATTGAAGATACAACGTTAAGACCTGGCAAAACTGTTGCGATACCAGGGTCTCAATGAACGACTTTAAACTGTCCAGACCTTGTAACAATACTCGTATATACACAAACAATATAAAATATAGAAATTGGTTCAGTCAAAAAGATACAAGTTCTTAAAAAAAAAAGGTTTTACCAAAGGAAAGAAACAATTCTTATTTAGCAAAGCGCTTAGAAATCGGAAGACTGTAAGCGTGGATCTTAAAAAGATCCTAGAAAAAGTAAGACTAACCAGCTGTTGGGCAGTTAGGAGAAGGCTTTTTGTCGGCCAGCTCGTGTCTCTAAAATATATTGTGAGCTCCGAGATGCCAGATTGAAATTTGGTCAAAATTGTTCTTCATCATGAGGCAAGACGATTGGAGTAGCTTAGTATTCTCCGATTAGGCCCGGATGCTATGTAATTAGGATGGACCTTGGCGAACGCTTCGAAGACCAAGACTACGCTTTGCAGGTTTATGTATATTTTTAAGAGGTACCCTTATGGCTGCAGCTCGGTGATTTTTCCGACATCAACAATTCTATTTCTCTATTACCATACAATGAATGAATACATGTACATAGGCATATAACAGGATATTATTTTTATGAATGATAACTCTCGCTCGCTTCACCTAGTGATGTGTTAAATGATAGAGATACGAACTACACATTTGAATTGGCCAATTCTAAATCTCGAAATCAATCCGGCGCAATCGCTAAGCTATTTCTGTGGCCTACCGCCTACAGAAAGCTATTCCGAATCTGAGTGTTAGTACATGTTGGATTTATGCCTGTAAAATGTACCAAAAATGCTTGTGTGGGGCAACGTTAAAAAATAAAAGAGTTTGTACGGGAAATTCTGAGGCAATGACTCCAATTCTCAAACTTTAGATAAGTATGTCTAGCTCCAGAAACATATTAAAAGTGTTAAATTGAAAAAAAATATTACTCAACTGGCCAGTTATATTTCTAGTTAGAACTATTATCTTCCTTGTCTTTTATATGCAATGTGAGACAAGAAGTAAAGTCTACATAAATATTTAAAAAAACGTTGCCCCACACTAGGATTGCGACTTTATTGTAGGTGGGTGACAGAAATAAAATGCACTTGCCTAACACCCAAAACATATACGTATTTTAGTTTTATAAACGGTTTTATTAAACGATCTTATTTAGCTTGCGTTTTTTGTGTCTTGTGTAGGTCAAATCTAGTAATTGAAATGTAACCTCCTTCCTGTTAACCGATTGATCTGAAATTTAGTACACACTTTTAGTTCTGATTACAATACAATTATGTATATTCGCTATCATTGTATATCCAAGATGACCGCCGCCACAAAACGGCGGATTAATTTTTGTTTTTCAATCCCCTATATGGGTATCTAATGAAAGGGCTTGATAAGTAGAACACCGTATACTTTATAAAAAAAACTCCTTATTCAAAACGGCGGATAACAGAGTTTAGACAATCAATACATTAAAACTGAAATCTTCATATCTAATCAAAACCAATGAATTTCTCTCCCCTTGCCCTGCCTTGCCCCTCTATTGGACGTTGGGAGGGGGGGGGGGGGGTCAACAGTTATAATGGTGTAGCAACTTCTGATCTTGAATCTTATACAGTTTAATTATAATACTATTACAGTTTAATACTACAGTATATGCCCTATCGCAATGAGAGTGACCTGAGGAGAGAATTCAATAGTGCAGAACATTTGTCGCCAACGAAAGGTTAAGAGTACAGACAGTACATACTGGCTAAGCAGTCTATGAATGCTGTACAAAAAAAAATGTTCTCAATGGTTACCCAGTCCATCAAAGTCAAACGTCTGGTGCCGAGGAACGTTTAAAAATATTCTTTACAGGCGGAGTTACCAGAGAAGCAAGACATTCTATTCTACTGAATTTACTACGAGACCAAATTATTGGGTGATATACGAAGAATGCAGTAAAAGTACGTACACAGTACCTTAAAGTTGCCCGTACAGAAGGCTGGTTGGATAACAGGTATGTCGCCCCTGTCCGGAAACTATTTGCGAAGGCACAATGGAATCGGACGTTTCTGATTGTCGACGAAATTTCTATGGCGTCATATCAAATGTTGTGCATGATTGACGACCGATTAAGGCAAATTAAAAAAAAAATAAGAATTCTTTGGAGGAGTAAACTTTTTACTCTTCGGTGTCAATGCAATTTCTATTATCTACAGTTAACTCATATAGTTATAAGTACGCTTGGTATGCATCTTCTTAAGTTATGCAAAATGTGAAAAAGTAAGTCTGTCACTATCATCGTGCGACATCACAGAACGATCATTCACATATTTACTCAGGTTACACTAAGCCCCACGATTTTATTTTAGTCTGATCAATACTCTAGATCTGGATGAGGAGAGTGGTGTTATGACTGGTACCTGGTATCTACCTAATAATTTTTAGCTTTTAGTACATTATCTGCATCATTATTGTGTTCCTTTACAAAACATCTTTATTATTTAGACATTCAGGACAATAGTTCTAAAATACAAATACGCAGATTTATTCCAACCAATTAGCATAAGATACTTTATATTCATACGAACATTTAGTACATCAACACATTAACACAAACTTATTGAACGACACCCTAATTCCATGACAGAGTGACGTATTGAGTGCAAAGCTAGTTTCTCTTTTTCACCTTTCTTTGTCCGAAAGTTGTATGAATTATTAAAAATTGTTGACTTCAAGAGAGCCGGCCTTTAGTAGTGCGCCAATAAAAATTAACGATCCATACTTTTTACGAGCATGTCTCCTTATAACAGGGCCACATACGTTGTGAATGTTTTTTTTTATTGGATAAAGTGATGAGACGAGCAAAACGTTCACCAGATGGTAAGTGCAACGTCTGCCCATAACTAAGAAAAGCCGGTTTCTAGTTCACATAGCTGTCTGCTTTTCTGTCGGATTAGAGTATAAATAAAATTAAATTACATTCAATCATGGCCGTGTGGTGGCAACGACAAAAACTCACAAACCGCGCCTCATCCCATAGATGTCGTAGTAGATTAAGGATAAGTCTAGAAAATCTACCGGCTTTCGACAGGTAGCAGATTAACCGGGCAGCAGGATATAGATGCTGAGCGTCTGGTATCGCGATCGCCAATCAGTCTGCCAAGTGTGGCAATTTTTCCTCCATTTCCGCATTTCCGCCATTTCCACATTGGAGAGCCTTTTACAATAAAATCAACCTTCATTTAGTCAATTACAATTAATCGTCATTACTAAGTGTGTAACGGATGGACTGTGGATAGGTAAAAATTAAACACCTTTGACTTTTTATCATGACAGGTCGTTTTTAGCGGGCGACAGTTGCGGCGAAAATTCGATATTCTGCATTAGAATAGTGCTGATCCGTGGGTCCAATCCAATCCATATTAATATTATAAATGTATAAGTAACTCTCCGTCCATCTGAATGTTTGTTACCTTTTCACTTTGTTATTTGCGATTTCATTTTATTCTGCATTGTGTTACAACTTCGAATAAATTTTGCAAAGAACCTACGTTTTCTCGTCCCCTGCCCAATAACCCTATTAAATGCGGTAGCGTTGCACAAACCCAGGTCAGTACCACTCCATGACGATTTACAAAGCCGTCGCTACATTGAAGAAGTCGTAAATATAATTTCGATCGCATCGATACGCTCCGGATGTTAGCGGCTAAACATGCATTTAAATCAACGGAAAACGGTGGAGCAGCAGCCTAAGGCGTCGTCCACATGATAATGTTCTCGAAGATTTTAATCGATCGTCGTCTAACGACGAGTAAACAAATTGTGACACAATGTTGTTCTTCATGTCATTATTGAATTGTTTTTTAATGGAAGAAACCGACAAGACAAGCAAATCGGTCACTTGCAGGTGCAACGTCTGCCCATAACAAATGCTGTGTCACCAAAACCTTGCATAGCGCCACACTGCACTCGATACGAGGAGCGATGAGACGAGCAAAATGTTCACCTGATAGTAAGTGCTACATCTGTCCATAACAAATGCTGGATTACCCAGAATACTTCTGTATGGCAGAATACTTGTAGAATAGCAGCTTGCTCGTTTGTCCCCTCTTACATTAAAAAAAACTTCTAAGTGGGCTAGCAGCCTCCCCTTCTCTCCCTCCCCTGAGACCTCCATTTTTAAGTTATATGCCCAGTAATTACAATATCTATCAGTGCCCTTCAATCCGAAATACAGTAATGTTTGCATACTATTGCTTGTAATAATAATTATCACTGTGATGGTACCTAGACAGATTCGTGCAAAATTCAGAATCCTCATCATCAACATTTCAGCCCCCCACTAGATGGAGCGACGACCTGCGCGATTTTGCGGGAAGTCGATGGATGCAGGTGGCTCAGGGCCGTGCTTTATGGCAATCCAGTGCTTGAAGGGCTATGTTCATTGGAATCCTACCACCAATAAAATGCCTCGTGCTATGGAAGTAACTCCTGTTTTTTTGGGTATAGGACGTAAGTGACGTTGTAATAGGTAAATATAAGTTATTAATTATTTTCTAGTACGACAGTCACGACTAGTGGGTCAAGGCTAAGAAACTCGCATTCAATTTCATAGATCTGATTACCGGTGTAGATACGACTAATACTGTTAATTGCAATATTAAGTGCTGTACACTAAATAAACTGACGACGCTCGTCGGTGACAGAAATCGGCGTTTCTTAGATATATAAACATTTTCAGCTCCAGAACCCTCTCAGAAATGAGTCGAGGCATGTGCCTAGCTGATGGATATTTATAGGTAGGTGGGTATAGTAAACATGGACTTTGGGGGAAGCAGATGAACAGAATCAGTTTAACCGGGGAAGGGTTACGATCTCACAGTAGCAGCGTAACACTGCGATGTTTAATTTGGTGGTGATAAGAACCGAAGTCGCAATTACTGGCATTCTATCTTAGTGCTTCGAGGTGAAAATTCACCTCCATCTTTATTGGAGCTGTCCGTCCACTTTAAAAAAATTGTGTTTTGATCTGTAATTTTTATTTCTAAATCGCACTCACTATACAGGAGAAATTCTAGTAGGGAACCTTCCTTTTTTATAAGGAATTGAAAATTACAAAAAAGTGTAACAATTATATGTACCTATAAACGAAAACCTTCGTCACTCATTCAAAGCTGCATACAATACATTTAAGTATTTATTTGAATTTTTTTATTGTTAAAAACTTCTAATTAGCTTACTTTGTTATCTGCCTGCATAAAATTTTCCAAGTCAATTTCAAAACTAGTTGGTGTAATCCGAACAGGCCGAAATTTTAATAAATTTAGTGACGAAACATTTTGTCATAAACTTGACTTGCAACCAGGACCATTTCCTCGTCAGTGAACTGTCTATGACTATCTTAGTCGTGTCTTTATTGTACAGGTGATACAATTCATATAAAAAAGTAAAGTAAAGTTTCAGCCTATAAATGCCCCACTTCTGAGCACAGGCCTCCTCTCATTTCTGAGAGGGTTTTGGAGCTATGAAGAATCCGATATAATACATATAATCAAAAATATTTAACCGATACATAGTTTAGAATATGAGCATCGAAAAGTTTTCGCTGTGACCCGCGCCTATGTAAGATCGGAGCTACATCCTCGGTCTCCGGCGTGCATGATTGTTTTGGAAATAATTGCACTGGTGTGGTCACGCGTGCGTGATTTTAACGTAAACAAACACCCTCTCCTCGCCCCCTAGTGCACTTCGCTTAACAAAAGAAACGATTTGTCGTATGCTTATTCTTCGTGTACAGCGAACACACTGGATTTGATTGGAACTTGTTTGTTCCTGAGCGTGCAAAACAAGCTGGAGAAACTTCAATAAGTTTGCGGTATCGCCGTGTGTAGCAAAGTATTTTTTTTTAAATTAAATTTGTCCTACATTACGATTTCTTCTGCGTCGATACTCCTGTGCGGATACAAATTTAGGAGGTTGAAATTCGGAACTTACTTGAGATTAACTGACTTGTGCAGAAACTTTAAGCTAGACAGTGGTGTATTTTGTAATATCCATTTCATAATTTGATTACCCTGTACTCTTAATAGATGTAAAGCAATATACTTTATAGTTCCGTTAACGTACACAAACATATAGAGAGACATAAGTTTTAATGCAGTGTTCAATAAACTATGTGGTCAGTGAATATATTTCGTTTCGGTTCTAGATGTTTGGGCATGTGCAATTTAAGTCTGTAAAAGCACCCAAGAGTAATCGATATTTTTTATAAAAAAGAATGAAAAAACAGAAGACAGTTTCCCGAGTTCGAATACCAACTGCGTATAGTAATATTTGTATAACTTTTCTTTGTATTTTCTCTTGTGGTTAGATTTTTTAATAAATTTCACCTTTAACAATGATCGTATAATTGGTGGGAAACTGTTTAATTTAATACGTGTATAATCTATACTTTAAAACTACTTCGACAAATAATTTACGATTTACCATTTCACACATTCAATTCAAATTTGTAATGAAGACTCGATTCCTTATGTTCCGCTATAAACTTAAGTGTCTCTCGCCGTCACGAAACAAGAACGCAATAATGGTAATAGAAATATAGTAAAATAAGGTGTCTTTGTTTGGTATAGATTTAGTGTCGGAAACCGCTGACGGTTTATCTCTTGGACTCAGTTCAAAAACGTAGACTTATTTATTGGAAACTTTCTTGATATTTCAAAGCCCTAATGATTTTAGTGTATTTAGTAGATATCAAAATAGCTAACGCAATAGCAAATAATATTTTCCGTTATAAACTTAAGATGCCGTCATGAAACAAGAATGCAATAATGGTAATAATAGTAAAATAAGATGTCTTTGTTTGGTATAGATTTAGTGTCGGAAATCGCTGACGGTTTATCTCTTGGACTCAGTTCAAAAACGTAGACTAATTTATTGGAAACATTCTTGATATTTCAAAACCCTAATGATTTCAGTGTATTTAGTAGATATCAAAATAGCTAACGCCATAGTAAATAATATTTTATTTGTCCAAGCTATAACTGCGTGTTATTCGCGGGGCATAAAGGCCTCTGTCAATTTGGGGTTATTTGCCATAATTGCCACACTTGATCGGATTGGCGATCGCAGTACCAGATGCTTCGCACGGTGCTGTTCTGTCTAGATAATTTAGGGTCCGGCATAATAGAACACATGATTATTCCGCAATCAATCTGAATCAATGGGATTTTTCTGGTATGTCCTTTAGTCATCGACACCCGTGCAATAAAATGTGGTAGCTGAATTAGAGAATCCGCCATTATGGCGCCATTACGGCAAATACAGTAGCGCTTAAGTTTTAACCTTTTCCCAACGAGATGTAAATGCGATAATATCGGAGTCTCATGATAATAAGCAAACATGAAAACTAGTATTTTGTGTGTTGTACAAATATTGTCTCCGACTGCAACTCAAACCCAGAGCCCTCGGGAACACTAACCACTAAGCGCAGTCGCAAGACAATACAGTGTTCGATACATTGAAACATTGATGAACCTATAATTTGTGTATTCAGCTGTAAGCAGTGTTAATAAAGGATCGGTTAAACAATGTGAATGTCCAGTAAATTAAGCGCCCATACGTTATTAAGCCTTAAGGAACATAAAGCAGACAATTAATATATCATTTACCGATCCTATTTGGTGATAGCCGGTGAACCACAACTCACAAACGGCTATTAACGGTTAACAGTTTTCACTCAATCGGTCCATAAAACAGCTATTGTCTCTTAAACTGCTTGAAGACGCTATCAATCCACGCAACTGGTCACATCAGGTCGTATACGGTGGTGGAATGTACTTAGCAAATTATAGGTTTTCAAAAGGTATACACAAACCGAGGCGATATTGAATTAATGGAAGTTGCTACTATTGATATAGCCGCGTTTTACTTGTAGTATTTTGAAGACATGAATTTTTTTATTACTTACGTTGAATTTAATTTTTCGTCATTATTTCACAACATTGTAGAATTAGTTTCTACTAACTACTACTGTGCCCAATAGTAGGACCAGGCCAAGGGACAGGCCTCCTTTTACATTTCAAAGGGTTTTGTAATCGGGAAGAGTTAGCCACGCTCCTGTCCTGTCCGCGTTGGTTGACTTCATATATTCATGAAATATTGTTTAATTTCTCAGGTTTCTTCACGATGGTTTCCTTTACCGTCATGAGAAATATGCCCTACAAATTTTAATTAATTATTTTAGAGGTGAAGACACCGAGAATCGAATTCCGATTTGCGGGCCCTTGAGTCACCTCGGTTGTAGTAACATAAATTTTGTTCACTACAAATAAGTTTGAATGACAATAATTCCTAAGATTTTCTTTGCCCTAGCATTTATGGTACTACTTTTTTACCAACTGTACCCTATGTCTCTCACCGGGGAAGGGCCCTCGCTTTCACACAATGAACCAGAACGGCAATATTTTCCACTTATTGCTAGTGGTTGACGATCGCATGGTCAATCTTGAGTTCAAATCCCAACCAGCCAGACCCAACATGCAGAAACATAAATTTGTTGGTTTCTGGCTCTGTTTATAGTATTATGTGTGTCCTCTGTCGCTGACACTGCATCCTAGGCTACTTTCGATCTTATCCAATGAGTTTTATATAGGATGCAAGTAAGTTAGGAAAAGTGAGTGCCTTTGTGTTTAGGAGAACACGAAGCTCCTGCACAGTTTTATCTTCCGACAATATTCGAAAGTTGTTGCCAAAGACAAAGCATAGAGAAGGAATAACTGCTAGAAGGTGTCGTCTGCTCAGATTAGATTATAGTAAGTGCCGCACCAATACTGGTTGGGATCGAATCTGTAATCTTTAGAAAGTGCTTACCGTTGACCGGTGTGGCTATCAATATCCAAAATCCAGACGTGATTGCACAATTATGTACGAGTTCGTAAAAATTTGGGACCGCCCTTCTTGTGATGAGCGATGAGCTTTCGAACCATGAGCTGTTACGCAGGTCTTTAGGTCTTGAGTTCACACGATATACACTTCTATTATTTACCAATTATCATACGAGTATATCCCGTAAATAAATATTAATAAATTAACGCGTATTGTTTGACAAGCAATTACGACGCCCGTGTCGCCTCGAAACTTAACAAACAATGAACGAATTTAAATATATTTACTCTACAATTTGTTGAGAATTTGTTGCAAAAGCTATTACAAACCGTCGTAAGTTTGAAACTCGATCTGAGTTCTTCAGGATAATTGTTTTGTGACTCGGACTTAGATTTTTTACGTATTCATTGTATATTATACTTAGTTGACCAAACTACTAACTACCAACCGCGGACCTGGGGCGTATTTATGTGTATGTATTAATTAATTCTATGAAAAATACTAAAGCACTGGACTTCGGCAAATCGGGGTCCCCAGTACGCCGGAGACACTGGGCTAGTGCCCCAAGTGCTCTTAGGGTAAAGGGTTTGAGTGTTTGGAAATCTTTAAATTCAAATGATAGGGAAGGGGAAATCATGTCAAGTTCTTGCCCTGGTTTGGAGTAATCGTTGATCCGGGCTGCTAATTACTTACTGCTAAAACTTAATTTTATCTACACTTACGGGTGGTAGTAATCCTATACAAGACTCCGCCTATGTAGGTAAGACTTTAGTGTCAGTTACTCTGTCGTCAGAATAACTGGCATTGCGGTGGTACCTACCTAGACGGATTTCTGCATGGGAATCCTACCACCAGAATAAAGTTGACCGAAACTTAATTTTTAATATATAGTACATGGAGCTTTGACAAGTCACAGCCTTAACCACTGATTTCATTAACAAGTGAAATCGGGTTTGTAACCATGCCATTAAACAGTTTTTATTAGTCTTTTTTAGTCTTTAAAATTGTCAAGCGTCAGATTTGTCCCGCTAACAGATACACAAAGGCTTTCGACAAAAACCGGGCGGTCTTTAAGGTCATTCCCGTACCTCTTTTGCTTTCTTTTATATATGTTATTCACCACTGTGCATGTAATTGATTAGCAGGAATTTTTTTTACGACTGCTGTCCATGGCTCGCTTGGAAAATCTGCCACTACGGGGAACTGAACGCCTCTTGTCATTAAAGGACACGGAAACCCTTGGTGCTGTTCAACCAGTCAATAACATTTACTTTCAAGAATTCATCATCATCATTTCAGCCTACCATAGTCCACTGTTGAACATAGGCCTTCAAGAATTCATAATTGAAGTTATTTCCATTTACTGCAGTGCAGCTGCACCTATGAACCGGAGACCCCATTACCATCACGTGATCACTTACCATTAGGTGGGCTTTGTACTCGTTTACTACTCTTGCTGACACATTTTCGCTCGGTTTAAAGGCGTGTCTTGGAAGAAATCAGTAAACTGCGATGATGTCAAAGAAATGGTTAATTTATTAGTTGTATCTAATAGTATTAGATTTAAATATTCCAAATTATCTCTCCGAATCCTTGCAACACTAGCTGAGTGTTTGTGTTGTACAACTCACGAGTCAATTCGGTCAAAACGTAATCATTTTTCATGCCGTCAGAAATGTTGAGGCAGGAAGCCAGAGAGTCAAGAGCTCCCCAAGGGCCCAAAAATTAGCCCTCAACTATTAGATGCTTACATATGAAATTATTTTTATTTATTATAAAAATGTTTATTTTGTTATTCCAAATATTGACCTATTTTATCTATATAGTTGCTACGTCACAGGCAATTCCTTGATGCCACTACTGTAAAATTACCACCAAAGAAAATCGCAGTTATTAGATGCATTAGTATTATATTAAAAATTTAATTAGAGCACAATATATCGAAACTCAAATGGCCAGTAATAAAATCAGTCATTTCATTGGCAAGCACCTAATATATATGTTTTCTTCCGGCGACAATTTCGCAGAACTCTAATAACGCCAACTCTTCATATTGAGTTATAAGGCAAGCGATTTTCGACGAAACACTCGCCCGCAATAGACTCCATCATAAAAGTAAGTAGATGCAGCGTTTACGGCCAAGTTTTATGCGACTTCGTATAACTTGCGCGCTATCGAAACGTTTTGCCTGATTAAACTGCGCCATGCAAACTAATATAACGTAACTAAATTAAGTTTCATCGGAAACTAGAGATGCACCTTATGCAAAGTCGGGCGTGCATTAATTTAAAGTGGTTTATTTCACGCTTTTTACGAGTATACGTGTTCTGATTGGTAGTTACTTTAGTAAGTCCCGTTTTACGATCGGCTCGCCCTAAAGCCGGTAGTAAAACTTCTGCGGACGCTTTAATGCGGAGTTTAGTTGGTTATTAAGGAATTAGTGTGAACTTTGCGAACTATTCATATTTTGGTAGTTATAATTTAATAAATCTGTATATAATTAAGTAATTCATTTTCAAATGCTGTGACAAAACACATTTTTGTATCGAGGTATCGAGTAAGGATAATCCTTATTCGATACCATTGCTTTGTAAAAAAATATATAATAATGAGAAATCCTACAGTATTACAAATCCAAAAAATTACATTTACTTAAACTATTAAAAATATACTATTTTACTTTATTTAAAGTCATAAAATAGGTTGTTATTACGAATTAGAGTCTGTTTTGAAACATTAGTAAAACAATAATTGTTCTCATTTTAGCTCAGTATAATAGTCAACTGTAATAGAATGGCCTCCCACACTATTATTAATTAACTTAAATAATTAAATATGTCGTGGGTGCATTTGCTATAGTTGTTCAGCTTCTCCAGCGGGTTGTCAACTGCAGTATAACAGTTTACACCAAAGAATAAAGTAACAGCATATTGTCGTGTTCAGGTCTGATTTGAGAGTTGCCGTCATCGAACCTAGGTAGCGTACTACGAAAGTTCGACTCCTGAGCTACCAAATACACGAAAAATATATACGACTACTTATTATTTCCGTTAGCTAACTGGTCGAGTCGTGTCGTCGACACCCACACTAGGAAAAAATGATTCTGTCACCACACAGCAGAATAAATAAAGAAATCTCAGACATCTCTTATAAATTGTTAAATTTAAAAAGTTAAATTTTACTGGTTTGTATTTGAATTTGAATTCCTCTTGAACGAAATCCTCCATGACATAAGAAGGGATAAATGATGAATCGTAATAAACAGTAAACTACGTTATCCACCTAGCCTCGTTCTCGCGATGCAAATCAATAGAACGATTCACTATAATCTGTGGTGCCGTTGGATCGTTAAATAATTATATTTATTAATGCCTTTGTTTTATATAGTCATTAATGTCTGCAAAGCCAACTTTAGCCGGAAGTTTATTATAAAAAAATATATTTATGGAAGTAAGTTACGAGACGTTCAAAACGTGCATGTGATGGTAGTTTGCTCCCAATAGTTGCGCTTTTAACCACAGTTTTCTTTTATTGGAAAGCTCTGTCTGGCACACTGTGACATGGAAAGCTCTGTCTGTTACAGTGAGACATCAGTTGTTAAGTCTCATACGCCCTGTAATTACACAAGCTACAGTGCCTTTCAAACCTACTTATGATGATTGAATAACTGGCACTGTGTTGGTAACCACCCAGGCAATTTCAGTCAGAAGAACATTTGAGATTAATTTTGGATGCATGTCTATAATATCATGGCTCAGCGATCATCATCTTAGTTGCTTATTGAGACCTTTATTGAGATTTCGTGTCATTGATATTATTTTAATTATCATCTTACTACTACTACCATCTTTAAATATATAATAATAACTGATAATAAAAAAAGTTATCATCAATCATGAAATAGCTATCGTTTGTAATAGAATTTATAAATTATGTTATCTACGTGGTAGTCGAGAACACGACACGTGTTTCGCCCCAAAACGAGGCATTATCAAGTGTCATAGACACTACGACAGTCTGTCGTGTTCTCGACTTCAGTGGTGTATATTATCTAGTGGTAGTATTGTAGTGGTTGGTGGAGGGTATCTGGTGGCGTTTCCTGGTGGCGGTGTTAGTTTGCTTGTGCAAGCTACGCTACTGAGGGAGGGCGGGCGGTGCTCTTCAAAAAACTAGATCGGATCCGATAAAACGGATCTTCGCAAATTAACTTACTTTCCTTTATTAAAAATATCTATATAATGATACCAAATTTATATGGATTAACTTCGGTCTTTGCTAAAAATGAATATCTCTATGTTTTTTTTTTTGGATAAAGTGATGAAACGAGCAAAACGTCCACCTGCTGGTAAGTGCAACGTCTGCCCATAACAAATGCTGTGTCACCCAGAAAAAAATCTGTGTGACACCACACTGTGCCCATCACCCTGAGACATAAGTTCTTAAGTCTCATATGCCAAGTGATTACGCTAGCTCACAGTGCCCTTCAAACCGAAACACAGTAATGTTTGCACACTACTGCTTCACGGCAGAATAACTGGCCCTGGGGTGGTACCTACCTAGACGGATTCCTGCATAGGAATCCTACCACCAGTATCCAATAAAAAAAATCTCTATGTATCCAGAACATTATCCGAATCTTTCTTCGATCTTCTCGACAGTTGATATCGATATCTCTGCTGGATTTTAGTGAGTAACGACAACCGGAGACGCGATTAGTGGCAATAAGGCAATTCATCAAAGTCCTCATGGTCACAACAAGTAAGAATTATATTTTTCGGGCCGATTTTCGACCACGATGACAATTTCCAAATAATCCCACCAGTGTGTGTACACGCAAACACAGAGGCACTCACTAACCTACCCGCGCTCCATATAATGCTAATGCGAAAAGATTGGAATTAGGCTAGGATGCAGTGTTAAAGACAATCACAACAGAACCAAACCTGACAACCAAATTTGTGTTTTTGCACAAATGTTGGCTGCAATCACTTGGCCATGCGGTAATCATTTTATCGTTCATTCTTCATAGAATATGGATGCAGGTCAACGGGCCACTGTGACCACTTATTGAATGGTGGCCTGTGTGCTCGCTAGTCACTCTATTAGAACAAAAGCCATTCCAGTACATATTGGAACGCTGGTGCTTCTATAGCTAGCCCAGCAAAAGCTTGAACTTGTACTTGTAGATGCCATTTTGGTCGTGGTCGCCAACTGGTCTAATGGATATCAACTGTAGATGTTCTGTATCAATTATCGAAAGTGTATATATGACGTCACAAATGTATGCCAGCTATTGATAAGACATACAGACGTATATACAGCATACATACGTCGATATAACCACCGAGTTATAATGACGTCTTTACCGATTTTGGACGCACTGACATTTCTCGATAAGATCTAAGGCTAAGGTACGCTATTTATTTATCAATATGCTTATGTAATTCATACAAACGACAGCTTGTTGACACATTGAGGTGCCTTGTAAGAGCTTTAAAGATGCGCTATGGGACGACACGGAGTAATGTTGAAATAATATTTAAAACGTATTACTGTTTGTTAGTGTTAAATTACTTTGCAATTTTGTTACTTCCAGTATGTATACGTTATCGATACTACCAAGATCTTGTATCTTATGTAACGTTCCTTCGCTGTGATAAGTTAGGTTCGGATGCGGCTTTAGAAATACGGGTATGGTCATATAGTACGGAGCCCAAAAATCAAAAATCATTAAGGTTTTGAGCCCAATACCCACAATTCATCCAACACACGCATTGACAACTCTGTTAATTGTCTGTTTGCCGTATTCAGTATGGTTTATCGTGTTTTTTATCTGTTCTGCGCTCCATCTAAAGTTAAACCAAGACCAATTTGCGTATTGGTAATCAATTATGTTGTTAATCGAGAAGAGGAACGAGGTGGAACACTTTTATACTCAGTACGGTCAAGGTGATAACTGTGTCTGAAATATATTTACCAACCTCTTCAATCTTTTGAGTACACTCACTAATACGTTGTTTTGAATGTCTCATAAATATGCGTGTTTGTTTAAAACATACTTTGCATTTTTATAATCATACAGGTCCGCTGCCTCTGTCAGCTCAGTTATCAAATAGAAAAAACTTTATTATGAATTTATTTCTAAATGTTCATGTAAATATCATACTTATAGAACTAATTCATAAGTCCGTTATTGCATGAAGCAAAGGCGTTAACCTTTTTCCAAAATCATACATAGATAAAAAAATCATACTGCATGTATCACCCTCAGAGGGTACATTATCTATTAAAATAAAACACGTGTACCACTTCGGAAATCTACGCTGGAAAAATCCACTACTGGACTAAGCTTAACCTCGTTTGGTTTCTTAGGTGGTTGATCACAATACCAAAAAAAAACCCGTACTTTGAATGCTGCCTGTCACCAAAACCCAATGATGGATTAGTGAATTTTTATACGCCGCTCCGGATGGATAAAGTCAATGTAATTACATACTCGTAGTTTACATATTCCAATAACTTCGCGTCGCAAACGTTCGGTAATATTCTCAAGCATGTTTACAATCTCTCTCAAACATTAGCCCGTTTTATGTAAATCATGTGCTCCGTTACATCGGTATTATTAAACATAATTGCCAGTTATTTGAGAAACATTGTCTAATATTACTAATAGGACAATCGAGGAAAATTGTGGAAACATATCTCTGTGTCTCACGTTGAAACATTCGTACGTGTGAATGTCTCTTTATAATAAAAATATTAAAATATAAAGAGACATTTTAAAACAATCATATTGGTTTTGTTCAACGTACGAGTAAATTGCGTAATACATGCCTTAGGCATACTATTAACAATCGGTGGCTCCTTTGCCTGGATTGGCATTGGATAAAATTGGAGGAAACGAGCAAAACCCTGTAAACCTAAACAGTAGAATATCCCTGGGGTGATACCTACCTAGACGGATTCCTGCATAGGAATCCTACTTCCAGTAAAGTGCGAAGTCGCGACGCCAACATTTGCGCAAAAACAAATTATTGGTTTTCGGGTCAGGTTGTATTGTGATGGTCCTGGGGGTCTACTGTGCACTCTGGTTAGTTTCGTGATCGGTTTAATTTTATCCCATTAACCAATGAATGAGCTTTATACGCCAAAATAAAACGCATGCCTCTGATTGCGCGTACACTTCTGCACTATATTATATTCGCGCAGTTGATAGCTTCGAATAGCCGACAGCATTCGAAAGTTGTTGTGGTCTAAACGCAGGAGAATCAAATAAACAAATTTTACAAGCTTGGTTTTGCTCTGAAAATTTCCGCGAGACTTGCTCAGACTTGTAAGTAAATGTCTTTCAGTTTTTCTTTCAATCAGAAGTTGTCACCTGCGCAGAAACTATAACAGTGATAATGATTTATATTTACGCGAACACTACACGCTTAAATGAAACTAAATTTTACGGATTTTATCGCGTTTATATTTACTATTTATATCCCGACTTTACGAGTGCTTACTGCACCCATGGGTCACAGGAGGACTGAGGTGACAGATGTCCTGATGTCATAGTTAACCCGGAGTACCTTCAGCTTTTAATTATTATTTTTTGGTCCGATCTACGCAGAAAGAGCTAACTGTATCTTCAAGTCTTGCAGTGGTCTGCTTGGTTTTTGATTTAATTTTATTAATTATAGGACCCAAGCTGTTATTAAGACCCAACCATCTTCTCGATTAAAATTAGGATGTTTTTTTAATTTCAATAGCCCCGCGAATCATCCTTGGTAGGAATCGGTGTTCTTTTGCGAGGATTTGTGGTTTATCAAATCTGATGTAATGGTTGGAAGTCCGTGTCACATTTGTGTGTATATATTTAAAATTTTGCTGGTGGTAGGATTTCTATGCAGGAGGTCCGTCTAGATAGGTATCACCCTAGGGCCAGTTATTCCGCCGTAAAGCAGTAGTGTTCAATCATTACTGTGTTTCGGCCTGAAGGGCACTGAGATCTAGTGTAATCACTGGAAATATGAGACTAAAGAACTGATGTTTCAGGTTGACGGGCGCAGTGTGTTGCCACACAGAAATATTATGGGTGACACAGAATCTGTTATGGGCAGACGTTGCACATACCATCAGGTGAACGTTTTGCTCGTCTCGTCACTATCTAGTAAAAAAAATTATAACGATAGTGTCTTTAACACTGCACCTAAAATGGTATGAAATTTTTTTATTCTCCCTAGAAAGACATTTAAATTTCGTTTGTCAGTCGATATTTTTTTTAGTTAACTACCGCCATCTTATAATGATATTATTTTGTTCGGCTAATGAAACTCCGCTGTCAAAAAAATATAATATTATACAAAATAAAAACAATATAAACTTAAATAATGGCCCCATTGGAAGTAAGCTCTTCGCATAAAGTTGAGAATATTAAAGAACGTAAAATGACACTCATGTTTTGCAAATCCAAGCATTTCCCCCACACTATGTGATTGTTCCTTCGATCTTAGTGCATGAGCGGAGCGTTACGTCAAGTACGGAGATGAGAAGAGAATTAATACTAAAGTAATTTTCGGTAAAGGTGTCACTATGATAAAAATTCGACCAGGAAGGTCATAGGGCTATCAACAGATATAATCTGTGACGAACATTTTTCTTTAAGTACCTTGAAACATTAGCTTATATATGCGTAGTTATTGAGCGGCTGTGAAAATATGTATTTCAAAAATAGCAAATATATAGCTATATTCTTCATTGAGTCACAATTACTCGTGAGGTCGGTCGTAAAGCGTAGAACGTTAAAAAGTTTCGCCCTCGACGTCTCTGAGCACAAAGAGAGTCGTAAATTATGTGTCTGACGGCATATTTTAACGACATCTCGGAATCCGTTATCAATATCCTGATTCATATGGGATTAGGGATAGGTACTACCTACCAACGACATCACTAAGACTCGTAACATTTTCATATTTCTGTTTGCCATATAATGTCTTAGCTTCTACGTTTGCCAGTAAGTTCTTCCTTCAAACTTACTAGAAACGGGACATGCGTCTTTTATTTGTTGCCAAATGGAAGTCTGCGCGTGATATTATTATATTGTTGTAAGTGTCCACAAAATAATTGCAGAACAATTTTAGAGATGCCGTCAGCGGGGTTCGGGGGCTCCTGAGCTACCACGGCGCCAGAATAAAACATTTTATTATTCATGCTATTTATCAGTGTCAGACCGCATAATTTAAGTTGTATTAAATTTAATTTAACAAATATTTACTAATTGAATGTTAATTGGATAACAGTCGTGACAAATTCTGTTTTTATTAAAAATATTTTTAAGAATTCATGAAGGCCCAAAAGCCTTGTTGCCAATAGCCAGATACCCTGCGTCTCTGCCTTAAAACAAGTCGCAAGATCGAATAAAACTAGAAACTCTTTCTTAAATATTTGTACCTGAGTCCAAGTCCAAGTCCAATTTGTAACATAACATCAGGTACTCTAAACGCTAGATCTCGTGGTCGTCTTATTTAGGTTTTTTTTATTGAATAAAGTGTCTAAAAGAGTCAGTGTCAGAGAGTTCAGTGTCATCACCTGATGGTAAGTGCAACGTCTACCCATAACAAATGCTGTATCACCCAGAACATTTCTGTGTGACGCCACACTGCGCCCGTCACTCTGAGACGCCAGTTCAGTCTCATATGCCCAGTGATTACGCTAGCTCTCAGTGCCCTTCAAACCGAAACACAGTAATGTTTGCTCACTATTGCTTCACGGCAGAATAACTGTCCATGGGGTCGTACCCACCTAAATGGATTCCTTCACAGGAATCCTACCACCAGAAAAGTACTTCAATATCTTAATTATTTAAATAAATTCCTATTCCTTATTCGTGTGCGTACAAAAAGACAAGAAAAGTTTCAATGTATATAGCGATTACTTACGTATTTTAATTATATACTGTCACAGATAAAATATTAATGCTACAAATTAAATTACAAGTTTACGTTGTCATTTACTAGAGAAGGTTATAGACGTAAACAGTATATGTAATTTTAACAAAGCTTGCGTGTCGCCATGCCCAACTCGTAAGTTGACGATAATGATCTGAATCAAGTATTGGTATTGGTATAAAATAAAATTTCCAATTGATGTAACTTTAAACGCAGACACATCTAAATTAACGATAGATTGCTATCTAAGCTGAGCTTGATACGCCTTTTTCTTTGTAGTCGATCAACAAACTACAAACAGCTCCCAAAAAATCGTTGCCATGATCTTTCCGACCGATTGTGACACTTTAAACTTCGTAGGCGGGGATGTGCTTTTCTTATGCCACTGCATTGACTCCTGCTTTGACTCAGGCTCATAGTGATGAACCCACGTTTCGTCCCCAGTAACAATACGGTTCATAAAGTCATCTCGGTTTTCGCTACAGAGTTCCAAAAATTCTGCGACCACTCGTCGCGCTGTTGCTTTTGAAGCGGTGTGAGCATTCTCGGCGCCTATCTTGCGCTGACCTTCGACATGCCAAGATGATCATGGAGAATGTTGAAAATTATACAAGATGATACTCCAATCTTTTTTGCTAATTGCTTCTTCTTCAAGCGAGCATCTCTAAGAACAAGTTTTTCCACTTTTTCAACAATGTCTGAGGAAGTGACTTCGGTCCTCACCAAGGGAACTTATGAACTGAAAGTCAATTTTCTGTATAGTTGACATTTTTTCCAGATTGACTTGTTAACTTGGCGATAACTCGAACATGAGTGGCTAGATTTATCCAAAACTTGGTATTTGCAGTAGAGATATCAATTAGAAAATTCCTGTCTCTTTATAACCCGTTCATTATCCGAACGTTAAGAGCGCCCCGCGTAGACTAGAATTCTATACTTAGATTGTTGTATACCTTAGGTAACTGAACAATTTTAACAGAAACATACATTTTCAAATACTGAAATGTATGTACATTCTTAACCGCTGTTGCACTACCACTTCTAGCTATTGACTTAGACCATACCACCTCGCGATATGCAAGTAAAGGGGCCGCCTTGATAAATTGTCATATCAATTTATTCGATACTCGTATATAATTATCACTTGCTACACTAGCCGTGCCACAGGTATGGCAAAATTCGCTAAAGGTGACGTGTGGGTCCGGTAGCCTTCATTGAATATGTCCTTGTGTACTGTGCGTTACGTCAAATTATAATTTGACCAATATTTAATGTATACAGTAATCAGCGTGCATTGATTCTTTAAGAAATGACACTGCCAATTGCGTATAGAGAAAAAGAATGAATAGATAATTTCATATAATATATTCAATAAGGAATATATTCAGAGTAAACTAAATTAACTATAGAAATGTATAACATATTGTGAAATTATTACATATTATTACAATATCAGTAACATACGATAAATAATAAGAAAACAAGCATATTCAGAATTTCTTGACGAATCTTACGAAGCGGTCGTAAATTATAACTGCATTAAACAAAGAAGTTTTGACCTTAAACGTTTCTCTATCTATTCATTTCCGTGCATTCATATTCGTGACAAGTTTTATGACTCGGAATTAATAGTTTAAAAAAATATAAATCTATTTTTAGTACAATTTACTTGGTATTCTCTTATCAGCTTCAGTGTCATTTTATTTTAATTTCATGACTGTATTCTCTAAATTAAGTAAGCAATTTTATAACTTACTAGCTGAAGCCCGCAACTACGTCCTCGTGGATTTAGGATTTAAAACAAAATACTATGGGAACTCTTTGATTTTTCGAAATAAGAAGTATGTCCGCTTTCAGAACGCAAGCTATATCTGTGCCGAATTTCGTCAAAATCAGTTCAACGGATGAGCCGTGAAAAGGTAACAAACAAACAGAGGGAGTTATTTTCGCATTTATAATTGTAAGCTCATAGGCCACACTCAACACTTACAATTAATTAATACAATTAATTTTACAAATTAATGTTTCACACACGTAATTTTATTTAAGTAAGCAACAACAAAGTAAATATTATGGTTAATAAGTTTTTACACTTTAGAACGTGTCGAATTCCGATCGCTTACAATTTAATTCTAAGGAAAACGACCATCACCTGCTTGCGGTATTTCCACTAATTAACAAAGTGCATATAAAAAGTAAAGTAATATACCATTTTATCGTAAAAATTGTTCTTGATATGCTAGAAGGCGAAGATGAAGGATTCCAAACATTCCACTTTTTGTTCATGTAGGTTAATAGTTAGCATATATAAATAAAATAGTTGTGTCTTCTGTGTGAGTGTCACCGTGCCGCAGTAACTTAAAAAGAAATAAAACTGTTGGCACCACAGACTAGAAATAGCAACTCTGGGTATGATTTTAAGTTTCATTGTAAAATCTTTATCTATCTATTTGCAAAAGACGGCCGTAAGAGCTATTTATAATCTGGGCTCTAAAGTGTCTCTTAGAGATAAATTTAAAGAAATTAATATCTTAACATTGGCCTCTCAATATATATTTGAAAACGTTTTATATGTACACAAGAACATAAAACAGTTTACAAAAAAAAGTGATGTTCATGATGTAAACACCAGGAACAAGCATAAATTAATAATGCCAGTTACTTGACTTCACAGGGTCAGTAACTCTTTTATGGGGCAATGTATACGTTTTTACAACAAAATCCCAGAAAGTGCACAAAGTCTTTCAATCAAAAAGTTCAAATTTTATATTAAACAAAGACTTCATAAAAAGGGTTATTATAGTACTAAAGAATACATAGATGATTATAACCTCTGGGAATGAGGTGATCGCCGCCAAGCTATTTCTAAATCTTTGTAATACTGATGTTATTGTACATTATTTAAAAAAATGAATGATTTAAATGAAACTAATTTTACGGATTTTATCGCGTTTAATTAAACGAAACGAAAGTGCGGAAAATTAGTTTCATTTAAATGTGTAGTGTTCGCGTAAATATAAGAAATCATTAAAATGAATGATAAAAAAATCCCGCTGGGTTTCTTACTGATTCTTCCCAGGAAAGAAAAAAAATGACTTTCAATAAGTATTATGTAAATAATCTATATTGATTAAAAAAATTCTAATTATATCTTAAAATGTTCTAGATTTACGAATTTCTTAAGTCCACTCCTAAACCAGTTTTATTAACATGCAGAAATTTGCCGAGGTACCACCGCAGTATCTGTTATTCTACCGTCAAGCAGTGATGTGCAAAGACCATTGTGTTTCAGTTTGCAGGGAACTAAAGCTAGTGTAATTACAGGGCATATGTTATATTAAGAACCAACATCTTACGGTGACGAGCGCAAAGTGAAAAGCGCAGTTCCATAAAAAAGTTGATAAGTCTTTTTTTTGTAAAAGACGAGACGAACTAAACGGTCACCTAATGGTAAATGCAAACTCGGGCAGAGTTATAGAGTTATATAACAAACGCTGTGTCACTCAGAACATTTCTGTGTGAAGCCACACTGCGCCAGTACCCCCGATTCACTAGCCCTCAGTGGCCTTCGAACCGAAACATAGTTTCATGCTTTTCAAACATGCTTCGGTTTTCACGGCAGAATAATTGGTCTTGTGGTGGCTATCTAAACGGAGTCCTGCATAGGAATCTATCAACCAGTAAAGGATAGTTAAGTTACATAAGTTTCAGTATTTCTTTTATTTCTACGTTGAAATTCTTTTCCCAATATGTCTCTTGAATTGTGGCTAAACAAGTAATACTATCACTGTATAGCTTACAGTCGCGGCATGACTAGAAAGCAACCAACTAGAAAATTATTGCCATTGAAGTCATTTTATAGACAATAGACTTCGACGACTTTGCCTCGTCTAACTTTATTCCTCCATCCTATGATCTCGCGTTTTCAAGTTATTGTCTATTAGAGTAAATAATGATACATTATAACTAACGAATAATAAAAAGGAACAATGGCTTATTTACTAGACAACGTTTAGGACTATTGGTCCAATTGCGGTACTGATTGAATAAATGGAACGTTATGATTTCTACGACTTGTTAACCTTAGACTGAACCAATAATTAGTAAGAAATAGTGTAGTCAGCTAATCGATAGGCGAATACAGTACCAGACACATCGCACCTTATGGTCTTTAAGGTCTGACATAATTGAGGTTCCGCCCTCAATCGGAAACCATGAGAGCTTATGGCATTTCTCTTAGATCCTTAGTTCCCAAACTGGTCCAGGTGGACCCCCAGGGGTCGATGACGACGACGTTGGCGTGACAACAAAACGGGTTAGATAGTTATAGTTTTGGGAATATGGTAGAAATGTAGCTGCAGGGGGTCCACCGGAACCAGCTCAATTTTGAAATTGATTTATGGAAAAAAAGTCTTGGAACCTCTGTCTTAGATAATACTTACAATAGACAACACTTACCATACCTATTGAATGAAATGGGGTTGCAGATTCTCTAACCCCGCCACCTCACGGCAGATTCGTCTACTAATAATAATTTAACCTGTGTAATGTCAGTCGACGATGTACTGTAGTAACTTGAGTTCGAAACCTGTTTTTAAAAAAACAATACATTCTTTACATTTTCTGCATCGTCGTTATTAGTTTGTCCACTGCTGGGCATATGCCACTTCGAGATTGCGCTATATGACAGAAAATTTGTACGCATGGGAAAATGTTAAACTTGCTAAAGTTTAAATGTAAGCATGCTATTTTTGGCACCATGCCGACTGCCACTATAGTAAGAAGGTTCTAGATTGGAGGCTACGTAAATGGCGCAGTGTAGGCCACACTGTACACACAGTCAATAGCTTTAATATAACACGCACCACGACGCGCGACCGCCGTAGAGAGCGGCGCGCAATAGTCAATAATCACACCGTGTACACACGATTCACCCGTGTCATTACCAATATTTATATAAATATAATATAAAAACACTTCTAGCCATTACAGCCATTTTTCGCGCAAACTCAGAGAGGTGCGATTTTTGTGATGCTGAGTGTAGTACGAAATTACTAGTTACATAAATTACTAGGGATCCGCCCCGGCTTCACGCGGGTAGCATCATCTTTCGTTACACACGATACACCCGTGTACCAGGGCGTTTCTCACCGCCCAGAGTTACCGACACACAAGTCGACAGTCCGAATGGTCGCACGCAGCCTCCCTCGGACGGTCATTAGACGACTTAAAATATTTATGATTTTCGAAATCGCGAAAGCACGCATCGAACGCGGCACAGTCCGAACTTCGAGGTTTTTGTAGGAGTTTTTATTTATTTATTTATGTTTGGGTCAAACCAAACCTGGCACGCGGGCCCCTGACCCGCGAGCACAGTATCCGATGAAGCTGTAAAAGCCGAGAGTAGGCCGATCTCGCGTTTATCAACTTTACAGCTTCAGAGACGTGCGTCGGATGGATGAGAAAGCCTCTGTCTACCACCTGTACCTGACAGCTGTGCAGCAACTTTTCTAAATATAAAACTAATAAAAGGTCTTAAATGTAAATTTATTTCATTAAAAATATCTTCATAGCTAAATTGCCACAACATTTTAGTTCTTTGGTCTATACAAACGTAAAGGAGCTGGCATTTTATAACTTATTTATACTTATTAAATTAATCATCCATTACGTTTAGACATGGACATCTCTGGGCTTCCATCTGTCTTAAATGAAGTTGTAATGGATCACACGTCTCGGATTTCTTCTATCAACCTTTTCGATCGCGAAATTTCACATCGAAAGTCGCCGAGGTGCTTCTTGGAAATTTCGTATTTCGTTTCGCTTAAATTCGTAATTATGTTGTATGCATGTATAGACTCTGAAATTAGACGACCACTCAGCTTAGTCCTCTTCGTAATTCCAGTCATGGCCAATAATTGTGACTAGGTTATAACGTTTTAACTGCAACCAAAAAGTTACCGAAATACATCAGGAAGATTTCGTTGCTGAATTAATACAAAAGAAACCATTGTTAAAAAAAACCACTGTGTATCTAGACACAGTCAGCGACTCAAAAAAGTCCTCAAAAAAAGAGCGCACAGTGCGCTAATTTCGGTTAGCAACACTTCAGCCGGGACAAAAACGATAGTTGATTTCATTTATAAAGCTACTTTATGTCGTTAGCATAAGACTAAATTAGTGTTTTTTATCTTTTGATCGATCGAGGACGCTTTCGTAAGTTATTTTTTTATGGAGATGAACAAAACAAAGGAATTCAGTTGCAACACTTCCGCGAAAGATCGTTCAATCATACACCGAACTTTCGAAAGCGTATGTGGAAGCTGTAATGATTGGATTCCTATGCAGGAATCCGTTTAGGTACTACCGTAGTGCCAGTTATCCGCCTTGCAGCAGTAGTGTGAAACATTGCCGTGTTTCGGTTTGAAGGGCACTGAGAGATAGTGTAATGACTGGGCATATGAGACTTAAAAACTGATGTTTCAGAGTGACACAAATACGATAGCAGACGACGTAAACATATTTTGAAATATCACCTATACACTTTATATTCTTAAGGCGTTCTGTGACATAAATTTGGTACATGTCCTTTGTTATTGTGAAGGTATTTTGATTTTTGTGACAATTTATCTCAAAATAAGCCTAACAAATGTTGAGACCATAAGTTGGACGTTAGACGACCAAGGTCATTTGCCTTTTTGACTTTATTTTTTGGAGTTTTGTTTTATTTATGTCGGTTTTTTGCCACAACCGATTTTAAAATCTTTTGTCAATGTACATAGTATTATAAACAATTATAGGTTGTTTTTTGTGCCGTGTGGTGGCGGCTCGTTAAAAGAATACTACCACTCCAGCTCATCCAATGGATCTCGTAAAAGGCGAGTAAGGAATAAAACTACACTGTGCACCTAATAGCGCATGGTGGCGATGGGCTCACCATCTATCACACCAAGTGCATTATATTGTTTTGGTGAAACGTGGATTGTGGCAGTCATCTGCTTTTGCAGTGAGTGCCCAGTCTCTGACTACCCCTTATGGGATACAGTCATGATCTTATGTATGTATGTATGTATAGGTTATTTTATATAATACTCCGAAGGTTAGTAATCAGATTACCTGTATGCCGCGTCGCGTGTTCCTCAGGCTAAAATTTAGGTTCAACCGTACATCCGATAATGATCCGATCTCCGGTTCTATTGTCAACGAGTGTATTTGTCACCGAAGTCGAAATAGGGCATGTGAAATAACTATCATTACGGAATCCATAGAGAATCGAGAATCAAAAGAAGATGTCATGTAATATTAATTATCATGTATTTTTTATTTTGTTTGTAATTTATAATACGACTTACCAAAAACACTATATTACTAATTTCTTTGTCACCATTCGCATTGCTTCTTAGGCACAACTATGTCTGCTCACCTGTCCGGAATCAATTAGATTTAATTCTACGTTGAGCAATGAACTATAATCAATGATATCTACTATGATGAGCTGAGATGTGTTCATATATGTCTACGAATCTTCTAAAATTGCGACTTTATTAAATCTTTAACTATTCAAAATAATTAGACTAATAAACAATATTACGTGCGATAAATTTTCTTTAAAAAAATAAATTTTAGTATCGGTATGTTACACGTAGCATGTACATAAGTTTTCTGTTGAATTCGGGTGAAATTAAATCCGACCCACGGACCGGGATAACATGAGCACCACTAAATTCAAGACCGTCGTCTTTATTCTGGACCTTTTTGACAAATTCTTTGACGTTTTTTATTATAAATGCGCGATAGTAAAGCCAAGTCCCGTCGCTAATCGAACTGACACAAGACGTCGGCGTGGCATCCCGTGTTGCAACTTTAAAATACTTTTACGCAAACGCAAAAAGCTGACTCCAGGGCCAGACTTGGTGGTCGGATTATTATTTAAAACATACTAGGCAGCTAACACAATTATTAGATTTCCAGTACTTAAAACTTGATTTAGCGTTACTAACGCTAAATCAAGTCAAATTAAATATTGCATTGAAATTGATTTTTAATCTGTAATAAACTTTCTCAAATTTTATATAGATTTAATATCTGCCAGTATAAAAACATCATATATAATTACCATAATTTGAATGTGCAATCATAATAAAAATTGACGCTCTTCACGCACACTTATATCGTCTATGTTTATATTTATATTTATTTTCCGTTAGATTAGTTAGTACAGCTTCATCGGTTGTGCGATCACAATCTTCACAACCTAGATTTAGTAAACCCGAACTTACAACTATATTACGCATGCTATACGTGAGTTAATTCGATTTTTTTTTTTACATAAGACATCCTTAGAAGACGATTCGGTCATCCATTCGGGCGGATCGACTAGTGTCGATTGAATTGGGCGGTGATAACCGCCCAGATCAATCCGCCCGAATTCTTTTTAATTTTTTACATACATACATATATAAGATGACGACTGTATCCCATAAGGGGTAGTCAGAGACTGGGCACTCACTGCAAAAACAGATGACTGCTACAATCCACGTTTCACCAAAACAATATAATGCACTTGGTGTGATAGGTGATGAGCCCATCGCCATCATGCGCTGTTGGGTGCACAGTGCAGTTTAATTCCTTACTCGCCTTTACGAGATCCATTGGGATGAGATGGAGTGGTAGTATTCTTTTATCGAGCCTGCCACCACACGGCTAATTAATTTTTTACCAGATTTAAAACCGAACTAATAAATAACCGTTAATGAATAACTGCTCTGCAAAGGTCGCATTAAAGCTAGATTTGATAAATAAAGATTTGCTAGATTTGAAAAATTTGATTAATTAAGTGGTGTAACGTACTAATTTACTTTTTTAACTAGCTGTGCCCCATGGTTTCACCGGCGTAAAATAAGCCGACTACTTGACTACGTGCGATGGCGACCTAAGATAATCTACCACCCCATCTCATCCCGTGGGTGTCGAAAAAGTCGACAGAGGGAAATTAAAACCAGAAGATGGGCAGCAGCATTCTTTCTGGAATATCTGAATAAATAAACTGCGGTTGCCAACCCGCCTGCCAAGCGTAGCCACGCTAAGGCAAAATCCCTCCAAAATGAGAGCTACTAACTTATATGGCTATCTATGGGGGAGGCCTATGTTCAGCAGTGGACTTGTCATAGGCTGAAACGACGACTTGACTACGCCTGTTCGGATGTCAGCGTGCGACACCTTCAGGTCGTAGCATGAAGTTTTTTAGCCTAAAACCTTCCTCAATAAACTAATGCAAATCGGATTAGTATTTCATGAGATTAGCACTTTCAAACATAAACATGAAACAAAAACTCTCCATCTTAATAAAGTGGTTACTACTATAATAATAGTAGTATGATTGTCATTATAGTAGTAGGAGTTATCATTATACGAGTGTTGGCACGCCATCTAAAATTGAATCAGTTAGGGTACGGCTGAAAAATAGCTTGAGGGGCCTGGGTCGTCTTTATAATGTTCTGCGAAATTGTACTGAGTAAAACATAAAGTCTTCACTGTCTTCACATTTAAAGTATGGACACGTATTTGAATAGTGGCACTTGAGTTGATAACTAAATCTGTCGTTGCTGGGACGTTAACAGAGCATAAAAACAAATAATTATCCATAAATTACTCATAAGCTCACTTTACCAATCACAAAACCCCGAATATGAATCAAAATAGCTCAGAATTTATTTTTCTAAACACATCCCTCACATAAATCTTCGCCGCTGCATCTGAATGTATGTCTTAAACTTTAATACTATAGAGTAATTTAAAAAAAATGGCGACCGGTAACATGGAAACTAACACCGGTGTGTTACGCCGAGTGCAGCCCTGTAAGGACAGGTTTGCAACATTGTTGCTGTCGGGTAATTGTTTTATTGGTTTATTTTGCTCTTGCAACTGTTACGATCCGGTTTGATGTACTGCTGTGTCTAATTGGCCCAGTGACCGATATAAACCAAAATAAAAAAAAAACATTACAATGTATTTCAAAGATTTTTAAATAACATTTAACAGAAACGTATTTGATAATAAGGAACTATTTCAATCATTGCCTCAGTTACCTTTTAACATAGGCAGTTGTAAATATTAATAATCTATTCAATTACTTACGCGCTAGTGATGTAACGAATATTCGTATTCGCATTCGTTCCTTCTCATAAGTAATTAGATGTCATAAAAAAGCCACATGGGTAAAGCAAACTGAATTAGGAATAGACTTTAACATCACTATTACAAATCTCATTTATATTCAATAGTAACAATTTAAATTACAAATGAAGCCTGAACAAATAATTAAGAACGATTAATAATTTTTTCGAAAATTGTTTCTAATTAAACGTAGAGTAAATGAATTGCATTTATGTGAGAAATGAAAAGTTTAAATTGATGTCTTAAGTATCGTTTCCATCAGTTGTTTATTCTAATGTCTCTAGAAAAATAAAAAAAATCCATCATCTGTCTGTCAGTTTTTATACTTTCTTGCAACTGTGAGACGAGCTTGCGTATGGCATCGTTTGAACTTGGGTACCTTGCAACTTCTCTTTCACCAAACGCCTTCGAATAGTGCGTGCCAAGACTGCTGAATGTTTGCTAGCCTCAAAATATAATTTTCTTATCTTGTTGGACCCGTTAAAAGGAATTTTGTTTAACCAAACGAACGATATTTCGATCATCTCGACGAGATGTATTTCTCGGTTTAGGAACGGGCGGAAGATAAAATGCTTCACAGCGTGTAAAACCATCGTTTTCGCAAAGTTAATTGTGACATAGACCCGTCACAAGTTTCCCTATTGTTGTTTTAATGAAGTAATCACGCTTAAGACTTCTAAATGACGCCAAAATTATGGCGGAAAGTGACCTAGCCACAGAGTGTTCTCTATTAACATTTGAATCAAAAATAAACTATTCAACGTTCTTAATTATGTGACCAGCAGAAGTAAGTAGTAATGTTGGGTTCTGATGTTAGGTTTATCTATTGTGTAAAATTTATTGGCTTATTGTTTAATTAATCATGTGCAAAAATAAATGTACCTCTAATATGGAAAAGTTTTGCGATACCTGCAGAAATATAAAATAGTACATGCAAAAATTATACTTGTTTGTTCATACTGAAAAAAACTTGTCTTTAAATAAGCTTTCCACCACCACCACTATCGGAATTATTATATGATCGGGAATACTGTGTGGTAGCGGCTTAAGAGAATTTACCAACCTATCTCATCCCGTGGGCGTCGTAGAAGTCGACAGTCGCTCCCAATGGCGACTATTATGCCTAATACTTCAATATTCTCATTCGCAATTCGTATTCGCATTCGCGAATGTCAATGACAATCATTCGCATTCGGCGAATACATAAAAATGTACATTCGTTACATCACTGTTACGCACGTATAATATGCTTTATAGAGGTCAACATAACAAAGTTGACCTATTTTCTGGTTACTAAAATACATTTGTCTTCTTATTTATCATACTCTCATCTTTTATTTATTAATGAACACTGCCCCATCTATCTCAAATTGTGAACTATTTTCACCTTTATTTTTATTAAAAGATTAATAAAATTTATACTAATTATTATAAAGTTAACAGTATTTTCTTTAAATATATTAAATAATACTCAGGTGCCAATTGTCAACGTGATGACTACATTTATGTACGAACTTAATACAAGGAGGTAACCGCTTTTGAAAAAAATGTACATTTCTGGCAGTGAATATTTCATCTACTGGAGTGTTCTAGACCACATAATATACAGTACTTATCTAGAAGTGACTTTAATATCTAATAAACGCAAACTTATTGTACAAAAATCTCCTAGGTTTATCCCCCATTGTATTCATTACCTTAAGGTATTTACAATTTAACATTTACATGTTGTCAAATTTATCCATTTATTATTTTTGTAAGTAAATTTGGACGTGTAGAAGAATTGTAAAGGCCGTTAACAGTACATAGATAACTGGTCAACAATACCAGATGCAAGCATCATTAACATTACTGGATTCAGACTCGGGAAGTTTGTCTCCTTTGAAATCAAGACAAGCGTTCGGCCTTTGAGCAATCATGGATCTATACTCATAAAAATAACAGGGCCCAAATGTCTCACTACGGGCACACGCCTCCTTTTTTTAAAGAGCATTGGAGCAAGGAACAACCAGCGCCCGTGCTGATTTGCAAACTTTATGCTCGTCAAAATTTTCTCGGCCATGTACGTGAACTCGCGATATTAGTCTTTACTACTGATCACGTGCTAAACCAATACATTAAAATTGCAAATGGGACCGAAATTCTCAAAACCTTAAGTATTTGCTTGTTCCCAAGCGTGTGGTCAATAAGATAAAACTAACACCAACCACATCCGATAATTTTGCTCGGTAGGTACTGCATGCGTTAATAATAATTTAATAAAAGGGAGAACCACACACAACGACTTACCACGTGAATGTCGTAAAAGTCGACTAATGGAAAATAATCCAGAAAAATCGTATGGCCTCCGACAGTTGGGGCAATAACCATTTCTAAAATTTCCAGACCGGTGCGGGAATGCGGCGATTACGGCAAATTCTTCTAACTTAAGAAATACACTTAAAAACACTCTTACTCTGCACTGACCATGATACTGTTACAAATGACATTGTAATAAATAAATATAATTTATTAATGACGTTATGTAATAAATGACATTTAAAAAAAGAAAGATCCTAAAGTTAGAATGCTGTAAAGTACACCATTACAGGGTAGCCCATCTATGAATGTGGTGGTAGGATTCCTACGCAGAGGTCCGTCTAAGTGGGTACCTAAACGATGTGTTCGTCTCTTGTATAACTTGCATTTCGGAGAATGTATGTAGAAGTTGTACTTGTTAATTACGCTTTCATCCGACCGTAATCGAAAGCATAAAAAGACGACGGTCCTTGGATGGCATTTTAGAACGCATAGCCAATCATTGAAAATCTGATGGCGCCAATTTTGTCAGACCGATATATTAGACAATGAAAACTCTTCAAGGCAAGAATGAGTAGAGGCTTCCTTTAAGTTCACATCTTTATCTTTTTATATCGTCAGTTTGTCTCAAAATAATGACTTAATCTGTAAAAAAAATCGGACGTTGAAATGTGTGACGGCTGACGGCCTGTCTGTTTATTGTGAATGTTTTATGTTGTGTTGTGTGCGTGAGTGCGTGCGTCGTGAGTGTGAGTTGTGTGTGTGCGAAACTAAATTAATGGATACAAACATACAGTCACGTCTTTTTCACACATAAGGGGTAGGCAGAGGCCACACAAGTAGCACACTTATAGCGACCGCGGGAAATGAGACGTGACGGGTGGCGAACCACGTTTCCATTTTGGTACGAGTCAAAAAAATCTTACTACCCATTGCGGTCCCACGAGCAGCACACTGAACGCATTGCATATTATGGTGTTATTCTACACGAATAAAGGTTGTTCTTACAATTCCTTAGTCGCCTCTTACGACACCTCGGTATGAAATATTTGTATATAAATAGTGCTATTTTACTCTGCCGGGACACCTCGGCGTCGTCGTCTTTGTTTCAGCCTATCACAAGTCCACTGCTGAACATAGGCCTCCGCCATAGATAGCCACAAAAGTTTGTAGCTCTCATATTGGAGGGATTTTGCCATAGTTGCCACGCTTGGCAGGCGGCTTGGCAACCGCAGTTTATTTATTAATATGTTCTAGAAAGATGCTGCCGATCTCCTGGTTTTAATTTACCTCTGTCGACTTTTACGACTCCCACGGGATGGGATGGGGTGGTAGATTCTCTTAGGCCGCCGCTACCACACGGCGGACACCTATCGGCTGTAAACCAATAGATAAAAGAAGTTTTGTATTTAGATTTACAAAAGGATGATTGCACAGGACACTTAAACTATTATTTTTATATTTGTCTTCATTGTTTATTAGCTTTCCCCGCAATATATGAAATAGTAAACTCATAGAATAATAGAATTAAAACACCGTCACTTCTTGTAGTCCAACCGTTTGGATCCATGTTATTGAATAAACGTCCTCGAATACAAATGTCAACGGACACGCATAGAGTTAAAGGTCACACGTAAAACGTTATTAAATATTTTAAAGGTTTAATTGCCAATTAAAATTTGACTTAAAATGTGTAATTCTATTTATTTAGCATAAATCCGTATAATTTACTGTTGATATCGATTTTTTTAATCTTTTATCAACACACTTTCAATATTTAGAGCTTAGACGCGTTAATACATTGAGTGTTAATACAAGATAGGACTCACAGGAGATAAAGTGTTGGATTCTCTTAGGCCACTCGCTCGGCAGTTTTATCGCCGACAACCTGAACTCGATCCAGCGGCACTCTTTGTTGATTGTTAACAGCAATATTAAGTTTTGTTGTTGTCCTGGATGTCATTTATATAATAAAGTAACTCGTCTTTGTTTATGATATCCCTTAGTGGATTACCATCGCGAACACCACACGTCTCCAAAATCAGCCTCAAAAAATAATAGAAGAAGTACGTGCCCAGCAGTGGGACGTTTATGTGTTGCTATTACATAACCAGTGTTTTGCCTTCAATTACAATGCACAAGTAGATAACTCCTTATTCTGTATTGCATATATTTAATATACCCAGTTATATGAGACGTCCTAAAGTACGTACGCATGTGTGTGTTAATCACAAGTGTGTGAACGGTAAAGATAAACAGTTATATTTATCATTTTCTGAATTAAGTGTTCAACAAATAATTAATGCCTTCACTTTAAGCTAGATTTATCGCTTGGCATTTGTCGAATAGATTAACCATCGTTTCAAGAGTGTTTTTCGGGAAGAGAGATGAGATTTACGAATTCATATTAATTTGCACATGGAAACAAGAAAACGTCTTAATTATATGAAAACATTGAACAAAAGTTAACTTTCACTTGGTTAGCTCTTTTATCCAAAAAAAAGCTTTGTGTTAATAGTGATGACAGTAACATATTTGCGCTGAAATAATGGTTTTAAATATGGAAACAGGTTAAAGGATTCTGTTTAATGCATTTATATTTTTATTAAAAGTTAAATTAATATGATTTATATTAAAATTATAATACAAAACATAGCAATCTGACGTCACGCTTTAGTAAATACTATTTTGTTTCACTTGAACTTCTCTAGTGTAACAAGCACATTGACAATCTTTACAATGTTTATATCACAAATGATACTGAATATAATTATCGATATAATACAAATACCAATTTCTTAAAACAAATACCAATTTTTATATAAAGTAAAAACTTACACCAAAGTGGTCTTTATAGGAATAAATTGGAGAATTTGGAGACTTAGCTAATGGGTCTCGGCGCGGCAAGATTTAACCACTTATTTCGAAATGTTTCCATGTGTGGAACGTAAGCAAATAACTTGCCAATAAAACTAATAACTTAACATCTGCGCAACGTCACAAGTATACGCCATGACACATGCGATCGTTTTGGAGTCAAAATTAAAATAAGTTTTAAAAATAGTTATGTTATATCAGCAACTTAAATCATAAATACATGCAATCGCACCTTTATCCCATACGAAGGGTAGACAGAGACCACAGTCCGTAGCCCACTTTTCACCCCGCAGGAAACGAGATGTGACGGGTGGCGAATCAAGTCAAAACATTCGTACGCCCCCTTGCGTTCCTACTAGCAGTATAGTGACAGCATTGCAAACTATGGTATTATTCTGCACGAATAAACGATGTCCGTACAATACCTTAGTCGCCACCTCCACCTCCGTAGGAAAGAGGTAGATGCTATTCTACTCTAACGGACATCATCATCATTATAAATCACTGCGACTAAAATTAGTTATAATAGATTAGATTAGAAGTATTCGAAAGCGTCGGTAGATTGTACTATGTATGTACATTGGAGGCTAACAAGGCTAAACTATGTTTTTTTATTGTATAAAGTGATGAAACGAGCATCGAGCAACGAAAAGAGCAGCGAGCAACTTCACCTGATGGTAAGTGCAACGTCTGCCCATAACAAATGCTGTGCCACCCAAAAAAATTCTGTGTGACACTACACTGTGCCCATCACCCTAAGACAGGTTCTTAAGTCTCATATGCCCAGTGATTACGCTACCTCACAGTGCCCTTCAAATCGAAACACTGTAATGTTTGCACACTACTGCTTCACGGTAGAATAACTGGCCCTAGGGTGGTACCTACCTAGACGGACTCCTGCATAGGAATCCTACCACCAGTATTGACTATTGGGAATAATGAAGTATTGTCTGAACTTTCACAATAGATCTTTCATGCCTTAATCACGAAGTAAGCAGAATGAGTGAGTATTGTTTTATATGTATTCAAAAGTATAATTTTTAAATTGAATTTCTTTTATTTTCAGGCGGCGTCCAACCCCACCGATCCCCCGTCGACTTCGAGTGCGGCGGAAGGCGCCAGCGACTCATAAGTGAGGTTTCGACTACCGGCTCGAGTGGGATACCACCCTAATGTGCGAATTCCGGACTACAATACCATAGTGTTAGATCTAGATCTGTATAAATATTACCTTTTGTATATATGTGTATTGATTTTATGGGACATAGTACCTAATTGTTTTTTGTTTTTTAAACGAAGTCGAATTACACAAATTTAATATAATAAGAATTGTGCTAAAGCATTGCGTATTACCTGGTAATCATTAATTTATTGACTTCAATTGTCTTATTGGAGTGATAGTTTTAATTTAAACATACGCAGTTTTGTATTCGTTCTGAAAAAAATCTGCGGAATATGATCAAACTCAGTGTATAATTTTTTATACGTACAATGAACAGATGAGATATTGAGCAAATGGAATTATTTAAGCAGTCGATGTAGATGCTTGACCTTTTGTTCAATAGTAAGCTCCATTTACATTTACCTATTATATATGTATGTTGTTTCTTTTAAACCGTGTAAAGCAATAGATAAATGTGTTTGAGAATAAATTAAACAACTGTTAGTTAATCTCTTAAAATATAGCAATATAAGAAAGGCGTTTTTTTTAGTAAGGTGCAGAAGTCTTGCACCTTTATCTATACTTATTATTTATCTTTGTTTGGACGATCTCAGATGGTAAAGGCTAAGCGGAATTCCAAAATAAGGTTTTGTGGCAACGAACTGAACGGTACAGTCGACTTTATGGATCTTACGAAATTATAAATAATAATTAAGAAATATTTCTTTTCTGGTGTATGACTTTTTTTATTTGTTATAAATAACATTATAATCAAATAAATTATTTCAGGCTTGTAATTTTTCACGTAGTAGGCAATCTCAGTAAAGCATTCTAAAGTTCTAGATCAACTGTAGTAAAAACTATATTGAAAAAAGTTTTAAACAAAAATACAAAACAAAAACATTTATTTACATTATTAGATATTTACAGCTTTTATTTGTGAGACAGGGGACTTCAAATGTTACTAGGGCTATAGTGATGAGCTCAAACATGACGTAGCTATGGCTTAGTTGAGGGATTCCTATGGCCAACTTCAGGCTCTGTCGTCAGATTAGCTCCGTGGTAACATATTATTGCCGCCGAAGCTACATAGGTATGCCTAATTTTAGCTCAATCGGACATCAGGAAGAAGGTCAAAATTGGCTTACAAGATCGGACCGGAAAGACATACGAAGGAAGCAAGTTAAATAAAATTTGTAAAAACTGACAGCAGGCCGATTGCTTGACACTTAAAATACACCTTAGCATTTTTTCTGATCGATTTTAAATTGAGAGTGAAGTTTTATGAAACAGACAGTCCACTTGATACGTCTGAGTACTAAGATGAAAGTAATTTGTGAGAGCGCGATTCTTCCCATCATGAGATGACTGAGCGGAGTAAATCTACCATATAGTCGTGACGTACATTTTAGTCCTGTGATCACTACAGGATGTTATTGAATTCATGAGCATAAATTTAACGACTGATTGTAAATAAATATATAATTCTTTTTAATGTATAAAGAGCGCAAACCATTAAAATTTTCCGCCGCACACTTTCGCATGTAGTTTCTTCGAGAAATTTTGATCTTTTTAAATGGTTGCGTTAGCTTGTGTGTAACAATTAAAAAAACTAACTTTATTAATGTAATATAATATGTACCACAATCAATTGATTAAGTAAATTATACCATATTCTGGTTTTATTGTACTTTTCAATATTATCAATAGTTTTAATTCCATAAATTTTGCTACAAACGTGACCAGTTTTAGTAGTAGGATACCTACTTTCAAAAGATGCTCATGAATTTATTTACACTCTGTATAAGCGGCAGTGTAAGGTTTCTTACCTGAGCAGGAATTGATTCGAACCAGTAAGTAAAGTTATTAACATACAACCTATAGTCAACAAGCGGATTTAATATAATTCTATACTTCTCCAGTATACAGGACCGTTCCGAGCTTGTTTTGCGTTTTAAAATTGCCTCTTTATTTGTTAGTCATTATTATTTTGAACTCTATTATTAACAATGATATTTCGTGGTATCTTAACGTAACTTCTACCACCTGTAGCAACTACGGCAATGGTGATAATGATAAATAAGATAATCACTTATACAACGCACAATGTATACAGTGTTAAATGAAATATAATATATTTATTATATGTATGTAAATTATTTTTTTTAACAATTTACTACGGTTTATTAAAACTTCTTTTTTTCCCTGCGAAGAAAGGAAACATTTCTAATGCCTGTTTCTTTACTCCACAGATAGAAACACTTAATAATGATGTCATAATTATACCATGAATGATCAATATTTAAAAACAGTCTACTATCGTCCAATTATTATTTTATGTTATAATAACCTCAAAGTTACTAAAGCGTTTACCATCCCAATATTGACGTGAGTCAATAACGACTTCTGTAGGCGACGAAAGTATCCGATGAAGCTGTAAAAGCCGAGACGGCTAACAGCAATTACATCACCGAAAATATATATAGGCGACGAAGTCCGCCCATTAAATAAATACAATTTTCGTAAATCTAGTCTTCATAGAACTTTGTGATGAAGCAAACGCATTCCTTTCTCTTGGGCCGCGCTATATATATACTATATTACGTGAGAACATTTCTGCCGTCTATTGGACAAGTATCTTATACTATGCAAAATGCCACAAATTAAGTTATGCAAGCGAAACCACCAAAAATTTAAAAAAAAATAAGTGATATAGTATGTAAAAATGTGGAAAATAAGTAATTATTTCGCATTTTTATTGTCGTTTATGTTGGATATGTTATGTAATTAAATAAGGATTCGTCGAGACAAACGTACGTTATGTTTTCTTTAGACGGACAGTTTCGCACATATAACCTGAAATAATACAAAGAAAAACAATAAACCAATTTTCTTAAAAACTTTACATATCTATACGATGGGTCAATAAATTACGATGAAAGTGTATTTATTGAAGTATTTGAATAAATAGACACCAATATATTATATGCATCACTCATATTGTGTTTTGGTAAGGTATTTTTTCTGATTCGAGACAGCAAAACATTTATTTTTATTTTGCACAACAAATGAAATACAACGAATCCCTTTTGTTTTGGCTTTTATACTTTGTGAATACAATTTGCGAACTTTTGTTTTGTTCTTCTCTATCATCGGTTCATCTTCATCACTTCTTTTACTTTGCTTTTAAAGTAAGTTAATTACATAATTAAAGTGAATTACTTATTTTTTTTACCAATTTGAATTTAATTAACTTATGAAATTCTATGGCGTGCAGGCATGCCAACTCATAAATACAGTTTTAAATTAAGCTTAACAGTTTACAACAGTACGTATAACCAGTAAATAATGATTTTTAAACTGTTTTTTTTTAATAGGCAAAAGAAAATAGTGATGTGTTTCTTTGATTTTATTCATTCTTTTCCTAATTTATAACGTAATACTATTTATGGGAACACTGTTAGGGATCCTTTACGCAGGCGCGATCGGGCGGAGCGAAGGTGGTTCCGCCCACTGTTAATTTAATATATCTCGATACAAGGTTTATTTTCTGTTCATGTTTAACAGTGCCAATAAAAGAGGTCGCCAATTTCCCGTTTTAACATAATGCATTCTCTTACGTTTACATTTCTCAAATTAGTAATGAAATTTTGAAAGGTCTCCGTCATACGTATTCCTTACCTTACGGATAAATATAAGTTGTATAATATATATTTTACCTGTTACTGCAACACTAACGGTACGATCTTTATAACAATTTATGACTTAGTCTCGTTTATTAAAATTATACACATAATACACAGTGCTAAAAAAGTTACATTTTAATATTTGGCCTTGTTTTTATTATTTTTGAAGACTTCGGCTTCAAACGGTATACGTGCCTGATCACATTTCTTTTATCAATCATAAATAACGCGGGGAAAATTGCGCTTCACTGTTTAGGCATGAAATTATCCAATTAAATAAATTCCTCATTCTTATTTTGATAGACATTAGGTCTATCGTTGTCACGCTTGACAGGCAAAACGGGCATTGTAATAATTATCTAACATCATGGAAAATTCTATGACCTCACATCACGTCTATTCCCTTGAATAGAATTATGCAGGGATATGAAATCCCGGCATAATCCCTTTGATTTGATCTCAAAAAACTTGACTTAAGTCAAGAGCGTTATGGAAAAAATGTATTTAAAATTTATTAAACAATTTGGTTATAAAAATCTGCGAAGAGATAAATAAACCATAATTTGGCGTCTAAACTCCTTTAATTAATACATACAATATAATTGTAAAATATAACTGTTTTATCTGCTATCTAGGACTTTTGGCGCCAACTCGAAAAGTGGCGGTAGTGTTTTTAATGAATTTTGTAATTTAGTTAATTAAGCAGCAAATGCTCATGAACGTGTACAGTGATAGGAAAATTCAATTCAAGGCCAAAATTGTACTTTTCGTTTTGTCTCTATCAGTCCTGCAAATCTTTAGTAAAAGTAAACTAATTTTACGGTCGATGATATTTTGAAGCCTTGCTGCTTGAATATTGCTATGTATCTGAAGAATGTATATTTATACGTAGAAATGTGACACTGGAAAAAGTTTAAGACTGTTTCCATAAATAAATAAATAAAAGTCGGCTATCTAAGCAAGTTATTACAATGTTTCCTTACTTCATTCAATAACAAATCACAGCAAGATTATATATCATTATGATGCAATTTACAAGAAAAAAATTACAGTTCTTTGTGTAACGTGTGTTCAGTGATTCATTTACGAATACTAATTAAATACGTCCGTGTATGAAAGCCGTCTTTACCATGAACGTACAGCGTAATGCAGTGTTATAATTCACATATAAATCCAGTTATTATACGTTTTATTCTAGTTACATGATTAATATTTTAATATTTATCTTAAGCGTGTAAATATTTTGTATATAAAAAAATAACAATAGTTATTACAGTAAAAAACAAGGTTCGATTTAAATACCATAAATTTCTATATTATTCGATAATAATTATTCTTAAATAGTCGATACTACTACTTCCAATCGCGTCGTGGACTGTAAAATACATAAATTATGATTCATAAGAATAAAAATATCTTCAGATTACTACTAAATGAATCCAATTTTTCAAATTACTAAATCAGTTTTCTTAAGAAATGGGAAATGTATATTTATATATTTTTTTGAAAGACGTTTTCATTTTTAAAAAGAGTTTTTCTCATACTTTGTTTTGTAATTAATAGGCATTGTATGTGATTTCTCTGAAGTATGTGTATCTTAAAATTTTCGAAATATGATCAATCATCTAGTTAAGTTTAGTTGTTTCTAAGAACTGAAAATTTATTCATAATCTATTCTATGTATAGTTGTAAATCGTAAATGAATCCTAATATTTTTTAAGATCTTGTAATTAGTGGGTATATAACATAGTGATATCACTATTTATGAATATTGTTGTAATAATTATAAGGTAATATTTTAGTGTAATAATATTTCCGCCCATTGAATCGAGGCATCACATAACCGTTTTGTGATATTCAATAAAATTTTAAACTTAACAATGTCCCAGTTTATCTGTCCATTTTTAATTCGATATAGAAACGTAACGCGGTTATAGGAAAATAAAAACCAAAGTTCTCCAATTAATATAAAGCCGCTAGTTATATCGACATTCATTCATTATTTATGGTGCTTTTGTCGCAAACTTAAAAAAATAATATTTTCCTTCCAAAGAGGCATACATAAAGCAGGTGAGTCAAGCATTAAATATAAGTATGCGCGCGTTGTAAGAGAAATTAGTGAAAAAAGATTAAAAAGTATTACTGTCCATTTTTTAATATCTTTTCGTAGAATTTTTTTTGTAGAGAAGTGTTTATTCAAGTTTGCCTACCTGTTTTAAATATAATAATATAGTATCTATATCCATTTCCTCTAGTAGTGAGTAAGAGTCAGTAACAGCACATAATTTTATTGTAAGTGACAGTCCATCACATTTAATACCTAACAAATTAAAATTATACATTTAAGATAGATTTAAGTTATTGATGTAAAATATGGTAACAATGAATTGGAACGGAAATGCGAACTTTCAAACTCTCATTTACACTGAACGGGAATACTACAAAGTAATTTGAATGAAAGGCATAACTTTTTTTTAGTTAAAAAGGAATGTTGTATTGGTTATATTTGCCTACGTGTTACGGATATTTAGTTTTATTTATTTTTAATAAGTTAATCAGTCAGCAGTTAAGTTAGAACCCCTGAATGAGTACATTTTCAGTACAGACTTATATAATTTAACAAAAAAAAAATTTAATTATAACAAAAATTATTATATATCGGTTTAATAATTAAGTATTGTAAAAATAAACGAAATGTTGCCTAACAAAATAAAATTATTTTTTCATTTATCTGTAACACCTAGGTTTCTTGTATAATTAGTGTGTTTCTTTTTTTCTCTTTGCCTGTGCCTTGCTTTGATGATTGAAGAATAAAAAAACAGTTTGACGCTGATAAAAAATATTTACTAATTTTAAATTATCAGAAATATGTATTTTATAAATTTAAAGGCAAAATTATTGATTAAATAATCAAAGTGTATGTAGTAGTGTATTTCAGTAGTATATACATTGATAAATAAAGTACCTATATTATTAAAAAAAATTAACGGACATCACACTTTTTGTTCCTCACGGTCCCACGATGAGCAGTCCTCGACAATCGTTCACGCAAATAGCGGAAAATTCGGTAAACATTAAGACCTTAGTGTGGACTGTCTATTTAAGCATAAAGTCCGTCGCGGACAGTATGTCGTCGCGGACAGTATGTATGGACAGCGGACAGTCCTGTGCGCGAGACAAAGTTCCGAGTAATTCAGTATTGCAAAAATCATGACAAGTAAGTTTATCGTTTCACAAATGGCATTAAAGCAAGGCAGACTAAATTAAAATTACCGCAGTAAAAGTTGAAATGGTATTACTCTAGCGTGGTTTTTAATAACTCGGAGTTTCTGCTGTTGCTGGAATTTCAGACCTGAATGTGACATTTTACTATTAATTATTGTCAAATAAACGATTTCATTGACTGTCCATTTGTATTATTTTCCCTAATGTTTGTTGTTATCAGTCGTGCGGTTCAATAATGAAGCCACAATTGCAGCTGAATACTTTTTCATCAGCCAGCTAACAGACCGCCATAAGACAAACGCCTCTTCCGATTGCAGTACTTCTCACCTTAGACGCTGCTGCTTAACAGCAGTTTGTATAGTTTAGGTCTTGCATGTTATGAACGAATTATACGCAGTCGATTAACAGACTATGTTCTTACTAATAACATTCTTCCCGACGAGCAGTTTATCACATTAAAGTGCCGGACAGACTTGTGAACATCATACGAGCCTTCTTGTCCAACCGCCTATTTCAATTCCGGGTAGAGGGAACGCGCTCCTCAAGCCGCCCGATCCGTCCCATCGGGTGTCCCTCAGGGCTCCTACCCTCCCCACTTCTTTTCCCGCTATATACTTGTGATATTCCTATAGACCCGAAAGTCAATCTCGCGCTTTTCGCAGATGACACGGCCCTGTACTATTCCGACAAGCACAAGGGCAATAACGATTCATCACCAAGCCGCAGCCGATCGCCTAGGCGAATGATTCCGGAAATACTTATTTTTCGGTGATGTGATCGCTGTTAGCCTTTTGGCTTTTACAGCTTCATCGGATGCTGTGCTCGCGGGCCCGGGGCCCGCGTGCCAGGTTTGGTTTGACCCAAAACGACTAAGTTCGGACCGTTGCGTTCGCTAGCGTGCTTGCGCTACAGTGAATATCTCCATAAATTTATTATATGAAGTCATCTAATGACCGTCCGAGGGAGACTGCGGGCCTCCGTTCGGACTGTCGACTTGTGTGTCGGAAACTCTGGGCGGTGAGAACCGCCCTGGAACACGGGTGTATCTGGTGTACGCGGTGTTATGAACGATAGCTGCGCGCCGCTCTCTACGGCGGTCGCGCGACGTTGTGCGTGTGATGTTGAAACTATTAACTGTGTGTACAGTGTTGTTCGGATCGTGGCTGACCGTATCGTGGTCAGGGAGTGCTGAGACGTCCGTGTCGTCTAGCACATTTCGCGGTCGACGTTTGCGTTCGGTCGCGTTTTTGTCGGATCGATAATTCGCTGCTTTAACCACCAGCGGGTTTGGATGAACCGCGGCTTTTTCGAAAAACCGCCGTGATACTTCTCTGAAGTGTTCAGAGAGTACGGGCATTTCACAGTCGCTGTGAAGGTCGACATTGCGTTGGTACCAGCCGGCTCCGGTGGCACTTCGCAAGAATCTATTTTGCACCGTCTGCAATTTCTTTATATGATTGCCCGTCGCGTGTGCGAACGCGACGCATGCATAGGACATTACGGGTCTAATGCATGTCTTGTAGAGGCGAAGTTTGTGTCTTAAGCACATTTTGCTTGAAGAGCAAGTTAACGGATATAGACGGCTTGCGATAAAAGCCGCCCTGTTACGCACGTTCTTAATGTGAGCAGCGAACGACATCGCTGCGTCTAACGTGACCCCGAGGTATTTGACGCTCTTTTCCCAGGGAATAGGGCGTCCGAACAGGGTGATCGAGCCTAGCTGATTGTTGCCGATTGTGTGGTAACGTCTAGCTGGCTAAGGCGTGCCCCTCGAGAAGTATATTGCTACACTTTTCTCGGGGTTAACCTCTATTCTCCATTTCCGGAACCATTCGCCTAGGCGATCGGCTGCGGCTTGGAGCTGAATCGTTATGCGGCCCTTGTGCTTATCGGAATAATACAGGGCCGTGTCATCTGCGAAAAGCGCAAGATTGACTTTAGGGTCTTTAGGTATATCGCTAGTGTATAGCGAGAAAAGGAGTGGAGAGAGGCAGGAGCCCTGAGGGACACCCGCACGGAGAGGGCGGCTTGAGGAGCGCGTTCCCTCTACCCGGAAGCGAAATAGGCGATTGGACAAGAAGGCTCGTATGATGTTCACGAGTCTGTCCGGCACTTTTGTGTGATACAACTTGTAATACAAGCCGTCGTGCCAGACTTTGTCGAATGCCTTTGCGACATCGAAAAATAAGGCCCCTGTGCCTACTGGCTTAGGGCGGTCGTGAAAGTTTTCTAATATGTGCTCCGTTAGGCGGTGCACTTGATGGGTACACGAGTGTTCGGGGCGAAAGCCGAACTGCTCGTCTGGAAGGATGTTATTATTAAGGACGTAGTCTTTTAATCGACTAAGGATTATTCGCTCATAAATCTTGGCCATCGAGTTGAGGAGACTTATTGGGCGATAATTGGACGGGATGTTCTTCGGCTTGTGAGGCTTCGGAATACCTATAACGTCCGCTTCCTTCCAGTCATCCGGGAAGGAGCAGCTGGAGAGGAGCGCGTTGAAAATACTGACTAACAGACACAATAGCGGCGTAGTTAGACATTTGATCACCCTGTTGTTTATGCCATCGAGGCCGGGCGCGGATCGGTTTTTAAGATTTTTAACAATCTTCGTGACTTCGTCGAGAGTCACTGGAGTCAGTGGTTCGCCCACTGGTGGTATGGCAGCCCTGCGTTCGAGTTCCGCGGCCACCTGCTGCAGGTGGTCGGGATCCGCAGGCGCGAGAGACGGAGTGCATTGGCTCTCTAGACTGTCTGCAAGGCATTCGGCTTTTTCGCTGTCGTCGATTCCGGAAATGGAGAATAGAGGTAAACCCCAAGAAAAACGTAGCGATATACTTCTCGAGGGGTACACCAAAGCTCTCTGGACGAATTTACACAATCGGCAATAATCAACTAGGCACGATCACCCTGTTCGGACCCCCTATTCCCTGGAAAAGAACGTCAAATACCTCGGGGTCACTTTAGACGCAGCGATGTCGTTCGCTGCACACATAAAAAAAAATGTATATTGTATGTAATGTAATGTATGTAAATGTAAGAAGTATAGCTGTTTTTATCTCAATCCGACTATGTGCAATTCCCTGACCACAATACGGTCAGTCACGATCCAGGCTACACTGTACACACAGTTAATAGCTTCAATATAACACGCACCACGACGCGCGACCGCCGTAGAGAGCGGCGCGCAGCAGTCGACAATCACGCCGCGTACACACCCGTGTTCCGGGGCGGTTCCCACCGCCCAGGTTTACCGACACACAAGTCGGCAGTCCGAATGGAGGCCCGCAGCCTCCTTCGGACGGTCATTAGACGACTTAAAATCATTTGAGATATTCGAAATCGCGCAAGCACGCAGCGAACGCGACACAGACAGAATTTCGAGGGAGTTATTAGGAGTTTATTTAAGTATTTATGTATGGGTCAAACCAAACCTGGCACGCTGTGCTCACGGGCCCCTGTAAAAGCCAAAAAGGCTAACAGCAATTACATCACCGAAATTATATACTTATATAGTTTTTTGAAATTATTGTGATGTAGGAGCATACACACACGAAGGCGGCAGATGACGGGAAGCTACTGAATATATTTTGCAAAATCTGTTCTTTTTATAGTACGAGTGGAGTTGTACACGGCACGTATGCGCCTTGAGAGTTATGACGCGCCTGCGCCGTGGAATTTATTACGCGCATGCGCCGTACGAACTATATTATTTTTGTAATAATAATAATTTTAGAGTGTACTTAGGATGTTAGGATGTAAAAATAAATTGTTAATGTGTGTAAAAAGGACTTGGTGGTTAGTAACGTGTGCGAATTTTAAGCAATTTTATTGTATCTAACTAGTGTAGTATCCTAAACTAATTGTTAAACCATTTTGTGTTATAAAAATAGGCACGTTTGTGAGTAAATTCATTCGAACAGCAATCAACAGTTTTATTTAAAACTCAAGAAGTCCTCAGAGTCTCTCTTTATTAATTTTAAGCGATAGACTGCCAGAGTTTATCATGAACGATTAAGAAAACCAGGATACCTCGATATTTTTTTTTAAATTAGCGAACTTACGAAGGGTAAATGGTCTAAGGCGTATGCAATCTAAAAGCGATGTTTTTATTCTTGCAAAGTTTACATTTCTTTTTTTTTTAATTTAAATTTTTTTAATTATACGATCTGGCAGCCCTGATTCTAAGGCCGCCGTCATACGTACTCGTATATCTTACATTTATAATTAAATCCTGAATATAAAAGAGATTAGATGTAGCGGCAACAAATTAAATGATTTATTAAATAAAATATAACTAAATATTGAGTAATATGTTTTATAGATTATAGATAAATGACGTTTAGTGTTAAAAAAGTGCTATGTTTTAATAAAATTGAGTTTAATAGTAGTGCTATGAGTGTTATCTGGTGCTCAATATATAAGTTACTCTATGATCTGGTGCCGAAACGAAGGAATAAAAGAATAGAAGAACAGGAAAAAGTGCATCGAGAAACTAAACCAGCGAAAAAAAAGGACTTTGAAAAATAAGAAAACCGTATCAGTGTCAAGGTCCCGAACTAAGAAAATAGAAAATATCTCCGATCAAACAAAAGGGAGTTGCGATTTATAATAATCTACTCTTCTTGGACATACGCCTCTTAGGACTAATCGGGGGACTTTTAAAAATTGTGAAAATATTACTAGAAATTTAAACGACAATTGACACTGGATTTTGAACACACAAAATGGAGGAATTCTGAAGCAAAAAGACATTTTGGAACATAGCTAGCTTATTTTACTAGTGACATGTATATGACAGTTGAAGAAATTTATACTGAATACAAAGCGAGATTAAAGGAAGATCTTTAAATGTATTAATTCTTACTAATATCATCTAATCACATTAGGATTTGATATATGTCCATGACCGTGAAATTACTTCAGATAAAATTGCCCACATTTTTCGGTCAGTATGAAGAATGGCAATATTTTAATGACATGATCCTGTCCTTAATACACAACAATACGAATTTGAGCAAGGTACAAAAATGCACTACCTTAAAGGAAGTGTTACTGGTGAACCTTAAAAATGATTGAGAAATCTTGCTATAACAGAGTCCAACTGTGAGCTTGGTCTCAACTAACGCGGCGCTATGGCAACAAAAGATATAATTTTTTTACCCAAAAAAAAACATTGCTTTTGAATCTTCTAGTGCAATAAAAGAGTTACTTGACACCACGTCTGCCTGTATTAAATCCTTGAACAATATTGGCATTACGATTGATGTTTGGGATCCTGTTATAGATCACCTGGTTGTATAAAAACTCACCAAAACAATGGTAGGTTCAAACTCATCAAGTTTTATCAAAGTAGTTACAGTCCTGGAGTGATCTTGTGACATTTTTGGAGACACGATTTCGTACATTAGAGATGATCGATGGAACGCGTTGAGATCATTCATTAATCTTAAGCAAAATGTGATACAGAAAGCATCTGTTAATGAAGAAACGAAACCTGTAAGTACAACTTATAACGTGAGTTGTCCATTCTGGTCGAGTAAGCATCTTCTGTGTCAATCAATATTAGATTTTTGAAAAGAAATCTGAAGAGAGAGAGATCAGAGTTTGTACAATCACAAAGACGTATGTTTAAACGGTCTTTGACGGACTCATTCAGTTAGATTTTGTAATCAATATACGAGTTATTGGAAAAGCGGTAAATAGCAATACCCCCTAACACGATTTTATTAAAACATCTTAAACTATCTATGATACAATAAACAGTCAAACCATATCGCAATGCAATTCGATAGGAGCGCCATCTAGTTTTTATACGGGAACATTACATTTAAATCAAAAAAGCAATGACAATTTCTGATTGACACATAAAATTATATTATACAATATTACTACATTTTGAACAGCAATGTAATAAATCAACTTTCACATTGTTCGCCATACTGTTGGATCTTAAGCGTAACTCCAGATTCTTCTGATGCTAGATCAGCTGTATGAAGTGGCATAAGATAACTTTCAATTGTGATCAATATAATTTTAACAACAGATGGTGGGCGTGATTGAATGATTAAGGTTATTAAGTAGTCAATAAACGTTTGTAACCGTGGCCTCGCCATTTGGTTCTATTTTCTATATATAATTAATTCAATCGTACAGCATTTCCTAGTCTATGTTTTATAATATAATAGACATGCGATAATTTGAATTACTTTTTTTTTCGGTGATGTAATTGCTGTTAGCCTTCTCGGCTTTTACAGCATTGGATTTGAATTACTGATTTTTCTCTTTAGACACTTATTCATTACTCTTACTAAATAGTATAAAAGTGGATTAGTTATTTTAAAAATAGATTGTACTTAAGCTCACTGTACAGCAACTTCATTTCAGCCTGTCAAGTCCACTGCTAGTCTCCTCCATAGATTGCCATAAAACACGATCCTGAGACACCTTCATCTATCGATTTCCCTCAAACCGTGCAGCGAGCGAAGTTCTACGATATCGCCGGTATTATGCCAATTTCTGCTGCGAATATCATCGTTACGGATATTATCTCGCAGAGAAACACCGTGCATAGCTCTTTCCTTAGCTCGCTGAGCGACTTTGTGCTTGATGATGCGGCCTTCAGTGAAGGACTACGTCTCGGTCCCGTATGATATCATGTCAGACACACGCTCTGATTGAAGAGTTTTTGTGACATTGAGGTATACTCGACGAGAAGATGTGACGCAGTTTCCTGAATGCCGCCGTTGGGAGACGCTACAGAGTTCATTGAGTATAGTGCTAAGGTCCTCCAGCGATTAAAATGAGTGTGTCAGGATTGTAACAAGTGGAAAGATGTGGTCTCTTCCTACCCCAATGGGAAAGAGGCGTAACTCGTGAGTTACCATAGTATGATATGGAACTGTGACGGGGTCTTTAACTGCGAACCGTATGAGGAAACTAAATGTAATTCATCAAGATATAGCACGATAAAATATCCATTCTCAGATCAACAATATCTTTAAGTATCCACGGAAGAACTAGGGGAAGTGACGTAGCATTTTCTGGTTATACTGCAAATGCTATAGCTCTAGCTCACAAATATAGCATCACCCAGTTCGATATATTAGATAGTTCGGTATGTTACGATTTCATTCCACGCTACAGTACGTAACTTTATACGTTAGTTTATTTTTTTCTAATTGATTATACAAGGTCATTCGTAATGTCCTGGCAATTCGTAATGAATACATCCCGGCAGGCTGGGCTTAGGGACGATTTGTATATGCCCCAAAAATATAATGAGCCTCGTAGCGTGATTCCTGTAGGAGATACGTCGACTTAAAGAATTTGCTTAAAACTCTTTAGGTGACTACCCTGTTATACAGATGATTGACGCAATGAACTCATAAATTTAATTACGCGTTTTTCCATTGAGCTGCCATCGAACGAACTCGCAAGTACTAGAATAAAATGAAGCTTAAGGAAATCTGTTGCGAAGTAACTCTGTTAGTATGACGCCGATAACATAAATTAAATGGAGAAGAAAACATATTTTGAATTTGTCTGATTCGGGGCAACGACTTTCTGAGTTAGTGTTGCGTAAATATAAACAAATTATTTTAAAGTTTTACACCGTTGTGTTTATGAGATCAAATATATACAAAATATAATATATATACAAAGAAGAAAGTGGTTATTAAGGGTCTTAAACCTCTATTACTAAATAACTACATTAATCTTCCAAAGCAAAGTGACCTAAGGAGTGAAAAAAATCCTAAATCCACGCGGACGTGGTCGGGGGTTCCAGCTAGTATAGATTAAAATTGAACATCTTTGACTGCCAAACAGTGGGTGTGAGAACAATTTTAATGTTAACATCGAGGAACCCGTACCCTGACATGCAGATGTTTCCTTTTATAAACAAAAATTTAAATATCGCGATCGATCGCTAACATTGAAAATCGTCCTTTTTTCAGTCTTTCCGAGATTGATTGTCAGAGCTGGTAACACTAGACGACTCCACTGTTTCAGGTCTATTGAACAAACGAATAAGTTTCGGGATGTCTTAAGTTACTGATGACAAATCAATATTTTATAATTGGTTATGGCCGTGTGGTGGCGGCTCGTTAAAAGAATACTACCACTCCATCTCACCCAATGGATCTCGTAAAAGGCGAGTAAGGAATTAAACTGCACTGTGCACCCAACAGCGCATGGTGGCGATGGGCTCACCACCTATCACACCAAGTTCATTATATTGTTTTGGTGAAACGTGGATTGTGGCAGTCATCTGTTTTTGCAGTGAGTGCCCAGTCTCTGACTACCCCGTATGGGATACAGTCGTGATCTTATGTATGTATGTTATATATATTTGGTTAGTTTGTCAGTTGTTCCTAATTGTTCGTCAAGAAATAGCTATTGTTCGTTTTCAGTTTTTTTTAATGCATAACATGATGATACGAAAAAAACGTTCACCTGGTAGTAAGTGCCCATAACAAATGCTGTGTCACCCAGAACATTTCTGTGTGACACCACACTATGCCCATAACTGTGAGACATAAGTTCTTAAGTCTCATATACCCAGTGATTACGCAAGCTCACAGTGCCCTTCAAACCGAAACAAAGTAATGTTTGCCACAATTCGTCGTAAATTATAACCAAGATATCTTATACTGGTAGACGATGAAAATAAAAAAATAAGAGATTCATGTCAAAAATCTCTCCCTGAAGAAAATTTTAAATAAACAGCTTTCAACAGCATGAGGCAGTTTTTAGATGTAATGATTGATGGAAATGTGATGGTCAATTGTCTATTTAACATATTATTTTAAATACTTATTAAAAGTGTTATTTATAGTAATGAAACTGCATGAAAAATTATATAATTTTTTTTTATGATAATGTGTTAATTTTTATGAAATGTAGTAAGTATATTAAAATTTTAGGATGGTTTATTTATTCATTTACAATTTAATAATATACACATGGATACAAAACGGACCAGAAGGTGCGAGATACAACAGAACGTTTTCAGGGTGGTTTGAAGGGAGTATATTCAGAGAATGGCTCGAAATCATGAGTCATTCCTTACTTTAAAAATAAACCTGGAAAAAATGAGTAATTGGCGATAGTTTGGCCACTCTTTTATCTGTGGATCTCATAAGATGTAAAGACCATAACATAGATTTCATTTTTCTACCACCCAATTCGACCCATCTCTACACAACCATTAGATGTGGCGTTCTCTAGGTCAATGTAGCAGGCGTGGCGGCAGATTCTACTGAAGTGGAAAAAAACTGATGGGCGTCAATTATCAACAGTGCCGAAGGGATGTTTTCTAAATTGCTAAGAATGCTCATAGATACCCTAAAAACCAATGCCAAAAGTAATATTATGGCTTGATTTAGAAAAACAGGCCTATACCCGTTGAATGTCAACGAAATATTATCTAGACTTCCGCAAGAGGGACCAAGTGCTGAAGTAATCCAAAGTTTTATAAACAATTCTGTATTAGACCTCCTAAAAGAAATGCGGTATGGTACTATGTATGTGGCCGTTTCAAAACGCAAAAGAAAACTTAATGTTATATCAAGAAAAGCGTGTCACCAGATGAAACTGAAGATTATGCAGATAGCGATCAAAATAATGCAAAGAAAAGAATTATTAAACAATAGTGTGTTATTAAGAAGTGTTATTAAACAATTTGGTTATAAAAATCTGCGAAGAGATAAATAAACCATAATTTGGCGTCTAAACTCCTTTAATTAATACATACAATATAATTGTAAAATATAACTGTTTTATCTGCTATCTAGGACTTTTGGCGCCAACTCGAAAAGTGGCGGTAGTGTTTTTAATGAATTTTGTAATTTAGTTAATTAAGCAGCAAATGCTCATGAACGTGTACAGTGATAGGAAAATTCAATTCAAGGCCAAAATTGTACTTTTCGTTTTGTCTCTATCAGTCCAGCAAATCTTTAGTAAAAGTAAACTAATTTTACGGTCGATGATATTTTGAAGCCTTGCTGCTTGAATATTGCTATGTATCTGAAGAATGTATATTTATACGTAGAAATGTGACACTGGAAAAAGTTTAAGACTGTTTCCATAAATAAATAAATAAAAGTCGGCTATCTAAGCAAGTTATTACAATGTTTCCTTACTTCATTCAATAACAAATCACAGCAAGATTATATATCATTATGATGCAATTTACAAGAAAAAAATTACAGTTCTTTGTGTAACGTGTGTTCAGTGATTCATTTACGAATACTAATTAAATACGTCCGTGTATGAAAGCCGTCTTTACCATGAACGTACAGCGTAATGCAGTGTTATAATTCACATATAAATCCAGTTATTATACGTTTTATTCTAGTTACATGATTAATATTTTAATATTTATCTTAAGCGTGTAAATATTTTGTATATAAAAAAATAACAATAGTTATTACAGTAAAAAACAAGGTTCGATTTAAATACCATAAATTTCTATATTATTCGATAATAATTATTCTTAAATAGTCGATACTACTACTTCCAATCGCGTCGTGGACTGTAAAATACATAAATTATGATTCATAAGAATAAAAATATCTTCAGATTACTACTAAATGAATCCAATTTTTCAAATTACTAAATCAGTTTTCTTAAGAAATGGGAAATGTATATTTATATATTTTTTTGAAAGACGTTTTCATTTTTAAAAAGAGTTTTTCTCATACTTTGTTTTGTAATTAATAGGCATTGTATGTGATTTCTCTGAAGTATGTGTATCTTAAAATTTTCGAAATATGATCAATCATCTAGTTAAGTTTAGTTGTTTCTAAGAACTGAAAATTTATTCATAATCTATTCTATGTATAGTTGTAAATCGTAAATGAATCCTAATATTTTTTAAGATCTTGTAATTAGTGGGTATATAACATAGTGATATCACTATTTATGAATATTGTTGTAATAATTATAAGGTAATATTTTAGTGTAATAATATTTCCGCCCATTGAATCGAGGCATCACATAACCGTTTTGTGATATTCAATAAAATTTTAAACTTAACAATGTCCCAGTTTATCTGTCCATTTTTAATTCGATATAGAAACGTAACGCGGTTATAGGAAAATAAAAACCAAAGTTCTCCAATTAATATAAAGCCGCTAGTTATATCGACATTCATTCATTATTTATGGTGCTTTTGTCGCAAACTTAAAAAAATAATATTTTCCTTCCAAAGAGGCATACATAAAGCAGGTGAGTCAAGCATTAAATATAAGTATGCGCGCGTTGTAAGAGAAATTAGTGAAAAAAGATTAAAAAGTATTACTGTCCATTTTTTAATATCTTTTCGTAGAATTTTTTTTGTAGAGAAGTGTTTATTCAAGTTTGCCTACCTGTTTTAAATATAATAATATAGTATCTATATCCATTTCCTCTAGTAGTGAGTAAGAGTCAGTAACAGCACATAATTTTATTGTAAGTGACAGTCCATCACATTTAATACCTAACAAATTAAAATTATACATTTAAGATAGATTTAAGTTATTGATGTAAAATATGGTAACAATGAATTGGAACGGAAATGCGAACTTTCAAACTCTCATTTACACTGAACGGGAATACTACAAAGTAATTTGAATGAAAGGCATAACTTTTTTTTAGTTAAAAAGGAATGTTGTATTGGTTATATTTGCCTACGTGTTACGGATATTTAGTTTTATTTATTTTTAATAAGTTAATCAGTCAGCAGTTAAGTTAGAACCCCTGAATGAGTACATTTTCAGTACAGACTTATATAATTTAACAAAAAAAAAATTTAATTATAACAAAAATTATTATATATCGGTTTAATAATTAAGTATTGTAAAAATAAACGAAATGTTGCCTAACAAAATAAAATTATTTTTTCATTTATCTGTAACACCTAGGTTTCTTGTATAATTAGTGTGTTTCTTTTTTTCTCTTTGCCTGTGCCTTGCTTTGATGATTGAAGAATAAAAAAACAGTTTGACGCTGATAAAAAATATTTACTAATTTTAAATTATCAGAAATATGTATTTTATAAATTTAAAGGCAAAATTATTGATTAAATAATCAAAGTGTATGTAGTAGTGTATTTCAGTAGTATATACATTGATAAATAAAGTACCTATATTATTAAAAAAAATTAACGGACATCACACTTTTTGTTCCTCACGGTCCCACGATGAGCAGTCCTCGACAATCGTTCACGCAAATAGCGGAAAATTCGGTAAACATTAAGACCTTAGTGTGGACTGTCTATTTAAGCATAAAGTCCGTCGCGGACAGTATGTCGTCGCGGACAGTATGTATGGACAGCGGACAGTCCTGTGCGCGAGACAAAGTTCCGAGTAATTCAGTATTGCAAAAATCATGACAAGTAAGTTTATCGTTTCACAAATGGCATTAAAGCAAGGCAGACTAAATTAAAATTACCGCAGTAAAAGTTGAAATGGTATTACTCTAGCGTGGTTTTTAATAACTCGGAGTTTCTGCTGTTGCTGGAATTTCAGACCTGAATGTGACATTTTACTATTAATTATTGTCAAATAAACGATTTCATTGACTGTCCATTTGTATTATTTTCCCTAATGTTTGTTGTTATCAGTCGTGCGGTTCAATAATGAAGCCACAATTGCAGCTGAATACTTTTTCATCAGCCAGCTAACAGACCGCCATAAGACAAACGCCTCTTCCGATTGCAGTACTTCTCACCTTAGACGCTGCTGCTTAACAGCAGTTTGTATAGTTTAGGTCTTGCATGTTATGAACGAATTATACGCAGTCGATTAACAGACTATGTTCTTACTAATAACATTCTTCCCGACGAGCAGTTTATCACATTAAAGTGCCGGACAGACTTGTGAACATCATACGAGCCTTCTTGTCCAACCGCCTATTTCAATTCCGGGTAGAGGGAACGCGCTCCTCAAGCCGCCCGATCCGTCCCATCGGGTGTCCCTCAGGGCTCCTACCCTCCCCACTTCTTTTCCCGCTATATACTTGTGATATTCCTATAGACCCGAAAGTCAATCTCGCGCTTTTCGCAGATGACACGGCCCTGTACTATTCCGACAAGCACAAGGGCAATAACGATTCATCACCAAGCCGCAGCCGATCGCCTAGGCGAATGATTCCGGAAATACTTATTTTTCGGTGATGTGATCGCTGTTAGCCTTTTGGCTTTTACAGCTTCATCGGATGCTGTGCTCGCGGGCCCGGGGCCCGCGTGCCAGGTTTGGTTTGACCCAAAACGACTAAGTTCGGACCGTTGCGTTCGCTAGCGTGCTTGCGCTACAGTGAATATCTCCATAAATTTATTATATGAAGTCATCTAATGACCGTCCGAGGGAGACTGCGGGCCTCCGTTCGGACTGTCGACTTGTGTGTCGGAAACTCTGGGCGGTGAGAACCGCCCTGGAACACGGGTGTATCTGGTGTACGCGGTGTTATGAACGATAGCTGCGCGCCGCTCTCTACGGCGGTCGCGCGACGTTGTGCGTGTGATGTTGAAACTATTAACTGTGTGTACAGTGTTGTTCGGATCGTGGCTGACCGTATCGTGGTCAGGGAGTGCTGAGACGTCCGTGTCGTCTAGCACATTTCGCGGTCGACGTTTGCGTTCGGTCGCGTTTTTGTCGGATCGATAATTCGCTGCTTTAACCACCAGCGGGTTTGGATGAACCGCGGCTTTTTCGAAAAACCGCCGTGATACTTCTCTGAAGTGTTCAGAGAGTACGGGCATTTCACAGTCGCTGTGAAGGTCGACATTGCGTTGGTACCAGCCGGCTCCGGTGGCACTTCGCAAGAATCTATTTTGCACCGTCTGCAATTTCTTTATATGATTGCCCGTCGCGTGTGCGAACGCGACGCATGCATAGGACATTACGGGTCTAATGCATGTCTTGTAGAGGCGAAGTTTGTGTCTTAAGCACATTTTGCTTGAAGAGCAAGTTAACGGATATAGACGGCTTGCGATAAAAGCCGCCCTGTTACGCACGTTCTTAATGTGAGCAGCGAACGACATCGCTGCGTCTAACGTGACCCCGAGGTATTTGACGCTCTTTTCCCAGGGAATAGGGCGTCCGAACAGGGTGATCGAGCCTAGCTGATTGTTGCCGATTGTGTGGTAACGTCTAGCTGGCTAAGGCGTGCCCCTCGAGAAGTATATTGCTACACTTTTCTCGGGGTTAACCTCTATTCTCCATTTCCGGAACCATTCGCCTAGGCGATCGGCTGCGGCTTGGAGCTGAATCGTTATGCGGCCCTTGTGCTTATCGGAATAATACAGGGCCGTGTCATCTGCGAAAAGCGCAAGATTGACTTTAGGGTCTTTAGGTATATCGCTAGTGTATAGCGAGAAAAGGAGTGGAGAGAGGCAGGAGCCCTGAGGGACACCCGCACGGAGAGGGCGGCTTGAGGAGCGCGTTCCCTCTACCCGGAAGCGAAATAGGCGATTGGACAAGAAGGCTCGTATGATGTTCACGAGTCTGTCCGGCACTTTTGTGTGATACAACTTGTAATACAAGCCGTCGTGCCAGACTTTGTCGAATGCCTTTGCGACATCGAAAAATAAGGCCCCTGTGCCTACTGGCTTAGGGCGGTCGTGAAAGTTTTCTAATATGTGCTCCGTTAGGCGGTGCACTTGATGGGTACACGAGTGTTCGGGGCGAAAGCCGAACTGCTCGTCTGGAAGGATGTTATTATTAAGGACGTAGTCTTTTAATCGACTAAGGATTATTCGCTCATAAATCTTGGCCATCGAGTTGAGGAGACTTATTGGGCGATAATTGGACGGGATGTTCTTCGGCTTGTGAGGCTTCGGAATACCTATAACGTCCGCTTCCTTCCAGTCATCCGGGAAGGAGCAGCTGGAGAGGAGCGCGTTGAAAATACTGACTAACAGACACAATAGCGGCGTAGTTAGACATTTGATCACCCTGTTGTTTATGCCATCGAGGCCGGGCGCGGATCGGTTTTTAAGATTTTTAACAATCTTCGTGACTTCGTCGAGAGTCACTGGAGTCAGTGGTTCGCCCACTGGTGGTATGGCAGCCCTGCGTTCGAGTTCCGCGGCCACCTGCTGCAGGTGGTCGGGATCCGCAGGCGCGAGAGACGGAGTGCATTGGCTCTCTAGACTGTCTGCAAGGCATTCGGCTTTTTCGCTGTCGTCGATTCCGGAAATGGAGAATAGAGGTAAACCCCAAGAAAAACGTAGCGATATACTTCTCGAGGGGTACACCAAAGCTCTCTGGACGAATTTACACAATCGGCAATAATCAACTAGGCACGATCACCCTGTTCGGACCCCCTATTCCCTGGAAAAGAACGTCAAATACCTCGGGGTCACTTTAGACGCAGCGATGTCGTTCGCTGCACACATAAAAAAAAATGTATATTGTATGTAATGTAATGTATGTAAATGTAAGAAGTATAGCTGTTTTTATCTCAATCCGACTATGTGCAATTCCCTGACCACAATACGGTCAGTCACGATCCAGGCTACACTGTACACACAGTTAATAGCTTCAATATAACACGCACCACGACGCGCGACCGCCGTAGAGAGCGGCGCGCAGCAGTCGACAATCACGCCGCGTACACACCCGTGTTCCGGGGCGGTTCCCACCGCCCAGGTTTACCGACACACAAGTCGGCAGTCCGAATGGAGGCCCGCAGCCTCCTTCGGACGGTCATTAGACGACTTAAAATCATTTGAGATATTCGAAATCGCGCAAGCACGCAGCGAACGCGACACAGACAGAATTTCGAGGGAGTTATTAGGAGTTTATTTAAGTATTTATGTATGGGTCAAACCAAACCTGGCACGCTGTGCTCACGGGCCCCTGTAAAAGCCAAAAAGGCTAACAGCAATTACATCACCGAAATTATATACTTATATAGTTTTTTGAAATTATTGTGATGTAGGAGCATACACACACGAAGGCGGCAGATGACGGGAAGCTACTGAATATATTTTGCAAAATCTGTTCTTTTTATAGTACGAGTGGAGTTGTACACGGCACGTATGCGCCTTGAGAGTTATGACGCGCCTGCGCCGTGGAATTTATTACGCGCATGCGCCGTACGAACTATATTATTTTTGTAATAATAATAATTTTAGAGTGTACTTAGGATGTTAGGATGTAAAAATAAATTGTTAATGTGTGTAAAAAGGACTTGGTGGTTAGTAACGTGTGCGAATTTTAAGCAATTTTATTGTATCTAACTAGTGTAGTATCCTAAACTAATTGTTAAACCATTTTGTGTTATAAAAATAGGCACGTTTGTGAGTAAATTCATTCGAACAGCAATCAACAGTTTTATTTAAAACTCAAGAAGTCCTCAGAGTCTCTCTTTATTAATTTTAAGCGATAGACTGCCAGAGTTTATCATGAACGATTAAGAAAACCAGGATACCTCGATATTTTTTTTTAAATTAGCGAACTTACGAAGGGTAAATGGTCTAAGGCGTATGCAATCTAAAAGCGATGTTTTTATTCTTGCAAAGTTTACATTTCTTTTTTTTTTAATTTAAATTTTTTTAATTATACGATCTGGCAGCCCTGATTCTAAGGCCGCCGTCATACGTACTCGTATATCTTACATTTATAATTAAATCCTGAATATAAAAGAGATTAGATGTAGCGGCAACAAATTAAATGATTTATTAAATAAAATATAACTAAATATTGAGTAATATGTTTTATAGATTATAGATAAATGACGTTTAGTGTTAAAAAAGTGCTATGTTTTAATAAAATTGAGTTTAATAGTAGTGCTATGAGTGTTATCTGGTGCTCAATATATAAGTTACTCTATGATCTGGTGCCGAAACGAAGGAATAAAAGAATAGAAGAACAGGAAAAAGTGCATCGAGAAACTAAACCAGCGAAAAAAAAGGACTTTGAAAAATAAGAAAACCGTATCAGTGTCAAGGTCCCGAACTAAGAAAATAGAAAATATCTCCGATCAAACAAAAGGGAGTTGCGATTTATAATAATCTACTCTTCTTGGACATACGCCTCTTAGGACTAATCGGGGGACTTTTAAAAATTGTGAAAATATTACTAGAAATTTAAACGACAATTGACACTGGATTTTGAACACACAAAATGGAGGAATTCTGAAGCAAAAAGACATTTTGGAACATAGCTAGCTTATTTTACTAGTGACATGTATATGACAGTTGAAGAAATTTATACTGAATACAAAGCGAGATTAAAGGAAGATCTTTAAATGTATTAATTCTTACTAATATCATCTAATCACATTAGGATTTGATATATGTCCATGACCGTGAAATTACTTCAGATAAAATTGCCCACATTTTTCGGTCAGTATGAAGAATGGCAATATTTTAATGACATGATCCTGTCCTTAATACACAACAATACGAATTTGAGCAAGGTACAAAAATGCACTACCTTAAAGGAAGTGTTACTGGTGAACCTTAAAAATGATTGAGAAATCTTGCTATAACAGAGTCCAACTGTGAGCTTGGTCTCAACTAACGCGGCGCTATGGCAACAAAAGATATAATTTTTTTACCCAAAAAAAAACATTGCTTTTGAATCTTCTAGTGCAATAAAAGAGTTACTTGACACCACGTCTGCCTGTATTAAATCCTTGAACAATATTGGCATTACGATTGATGTTTGGGATCCTGTTATAGATCACCTGGTTGTATAAAAACTCACCAAAACAATGGTAGGTTCAAACTCATCAAGTTTTATCAAAGTAGTTACAGTCCTGGAGTGATCTTGTGACATTTTTGGAGACACGATTTCGTACATTAGAGATGATCGATGGAACGCGTTGAGATCATTCATTAATCTTAAGCAAAATGTGATACAGAAAGCATCTGTTAATGAAGAAACGAAACCTGTAAGTACAACTTATAACGTGAGTTGTCCATTCTGGTCGAGTAAGCATCTTCTGTGTCAATCAATATTAGATTTTTGAAAAGAAATCTGAAGAGAGAGAGATCAGAGTTTGTACAATCACAAAGACGTATGTTTAAACGGTCTTTGACGGACTCATTCAGTTAGATTTTGTAATCAATATACGAGTTATTGGAAAAGCGGTAAATAGCAATACCCCCTAACACGATTTTATTAAAACATCTTAAACTATCTATGATACAATAAACAGTCAAACCATATCGCAATGCAATTCGATAGGAGCGCCATCTAGTTTTTATACGGGAACATTACATTTAAATCAAAAAAGCAATGACAATTTCTGATTGACACATAAAATTATATTATACAATATTACTACATTTTGAACAGCAATGTAATAAATCAACTTTCACATTGTTCGCCATACTGTTGGATCTTAAGCGTAACTCCAGATTCTTCTGATGCTAGATCAGCTGTATGAAGTGGCATAAGATAACTTTCAATTGTGATCAATATAATTTTAACAACAGATGGTGGGCGTGATTGAATGATTAAGGTTATTAAGTAGTCAATAAACGTTTGTAACCGTGGCCTCGCCATTTGGTTCTATTTTCTATATATAATTAATTCAATCGTACAGCATTTCCTAGTCTATGTTTTATAATATAATAGACATGCGATAATTTGAATTACTTTTTTTTTCGGTGATGTAATTGCTGTTAGCCTTCTCGGCTTTTACAGCATTGGATTTGAATTACTGATTTTTCTCTTTAGACACTTATTCATTACTCTTACTAAATAGTATAAAAGTGGATTAGTTATTTTAAAAATAGATTGTACTTAAGCTCACTGTACAGCAACTTCATTTCAGCCTGTCAAGTCCACTGCTAGTCTCCTCCATAGATTGCCATAAAACACGATCCTGAGACACCTTCATCTATCGATTTCCCTCAAACCGTGCAGCGAGCGAAGTTCTACGATATCGCCGGTATTATGCCAATTTCTGCTGCGAATATCATCGTTACGGATATTATCTCGCAGAGAAACACCGTGCATAGCTCTTTCCTTAGCTCGCTGAGCGACTTTGTGCTTGATGATGCGGCCTTCAGTGAAGGACTACGTCTCGGTCCCGTATGATATCATGTCAGACACACGCTCTGATTGAAGAGTTTTTGTGACATTGAGGTATACTCGACGAGAAGATGTGACGCAGTTTCCTGAATGCCGCCGTTGGGAGACGCTACAGAGTTCATTGAGTATAGTGCTAAGGTCCTCCAGCGATTAAAATGAGTGTGTCAGGATTGTAACAAGTGGAAAGATGTGGTCTCTTCCTACCCCAATGGGAAAGAGGCGTAACTCGTGAGTTACCATAGTATGATATGGAACTGTGACGGGGTCTTTAACTGCGAACCGTATGAGGAAACTAAATGTAATTCATCAAGATATAGCACGATAAAATATCCATTCTCAGATCAACAATATCTTTAAGTATCCACGGAAGAACTAGGGGAAGTGACGTAGCATTTTCTGGTTATACTGCAAATGCTATAGCTCTAGCTCACAAATATAGCATCACCCAGTTCGATATATTAGATAGTTCGGTATGTTACGATTTCATTCCACGCTACAGTACGTAACTTTATACGTTAGTTTATTTTTTTCTAATTGATTATACAAGGTCATTCGTAATGTCCTGGCAATTCGTAATGAATACATCCCGGCAGGCTGGGCTTAGGGACGATTTGTATATGCCCCAAAAATATAATGAGCCTCGTAGCGTGATTCCTGTAGGAGATACGTCGACTTAAAGAATTTGCTTAAAACTCTTTAGGTGACTACCCTGTTATACAGATGATTGACGCAATGAACTCATAAATTTAATTACGCGTTTTTCCATTGAGCTGCCATCGAACGAACTCGCAAGTACTAGAATAAAATGAAGCTTAAGGAAATCTGTTGCGAAGTAACTCTGTTAGTATGACGCCGATAACATAAATTAAATGGAGAAGAAAACATATTTTGAATTTGTCTGATTCGGGGCAACGACTTTCTGAGTTAGTGTTGCGTAAATATAAACAAATTATTTTAAAGTTTTACACCGTTGTGTTTATGAGATCAAATATATACAAAATATAATATATATACAAAGAAGAAAGTGGTTATTAAGGGTCTTAAACCTCTATTACTAAATAACTACATTAATCTTCCAAAGCAAAGTGACCTAAGGAGTGAAAAAAATCCTAAATCCACGCGGACGTGGTCGGGGGTTCCAGCTAGTATAGATTAAAATTGAACATCTTTGACTGCCAAACAGTGGGTGTGAGAACAATTTTAATGTTAACATCGAGGAACCCGTACCCTGACATGCAGATGTTTCCTTTTATAAACAAAAATTTAAATATCGCGATCGATCGCTAACATTGAAAATCGTCCTTTTTTCAGTCTTTCCGAGATTGATTGTCAGAGCTGGTAACACTAGACGACTCCACTGTTTCAGGTCTATTGAACAAACGAATAAGTTTCGGGATGTCTTAAGTTACTGATGACAAATCAATATTTTATAATTGGTTATGGCCGTGTGGTGGCGGCTCGTTAAAAGAATACTACCACTCCATCTCACCCAATGGATCTCGTAAAAGGCGAGTAAGGAATTAAACTGCACTGTGCACCCAACAGCGCATGGTGGCGATGGGCTCACCACCTATCACACCAAGTTCATTATATTGTTTTGGTGAAACGTGGATTGTGGCAGTCATCTGTTTTTGCAGTGAGTGCCCAGTCTCTGACTACCCCGTATGGGATACAGTCGTGATCTTATGTATGTATGTTATATATATTTGGTTAGTTTGTCAGTTGTTCCTAATTGTTCGTCAAGAAATAGCTATTGTTCGTTTTCAGTTTTTTTTAATGCATAACATGATGATACGAAAAAAACGTTCACCTGGTAGTAAGTGCCCATAACAAATGCTGTGTCACCCAGAACATTTCTGTGTGACACCACACTATGCCCATAACTGTGAGACATAAGTTCTTAAGTCTCATATACCCAGTGATTACGCAAGCTCACAGTGCCCTTCAAACCGAAACAAAGTAATGTTTGCCACAATTCGTCGTAAATTATAACCAAGATATCTTATACTGGTAGACGATGAAAATAAAAAAATAAGAGATTCATGTCAAAAATCTCTCCCTGAAGAAAATTTTAAATAAACAGCTTTCAACAGCATGAGGCAGTTTTTAGATGTAATGATTGATGGAAATGTGATGGTCAATTGTCTATTTAACATATTATTTTAAATACTTATTAAAAGTGTTATTTATAGTAATGAAACTGCATGAAAAATTATATAATTTTTTTTTATGATAATGTGTTAATTTTTATGAAATGTAGTAAGTATATTAAAATTTTAGGATGGTTTATTTATTCATTTACAATTTAATAATATACACATGGATACAAAACGGACCAGAAGGTGCGAGATACAACAGAACGTTTTCAGGGTGGTTTGAAGGGAGTATATTCAGAGAATGGCTCGAAATCATGAGTCATTCCTTACTTTAAAAATAAACCTGGAAAAAATGAGTAATTGGCGATAGTTTGGCCACTCTTTTATCTGTGGATCTCATAAGATGTAAAGACCATAACATAGATTTCATTTTTCTACCACCCAATTCGACCCATCTCTACACAACCATTAGATGTGGCGTTCTCTAGGTCAATGTAGCAGGCGTGGCGGCAGATTCTACTGAAGTGGAAAAAAACTGATGGGCGTCAATTATCAACAGTGCCGAAGGGATGTTTTCTAAATTGCTAAGAATGCTCATAGATACCCTAAAAACCAATGCCAAAAGTAATATTATGGCTTGATTTAGAAAAACAGGCCTATACCCGTTGAATGTCAACGAAATATTATCTAGACTTCCGCAAGAGGGACCAAGTGCTGAAGTAATCCAAAGTTTTATAAACAATTCTGTATTAGACCTCCTAAAAGAAATGCGGTATGGTACTATGTATGTGGCCGTTTCAAAACGCAAAAGAAAACTTAATGTTATATCAAGAAAAGCGTGTCACCAGATGAAACTGAAGATTATGCAGATAGCGATCAAAATAATGCAAAGAAAAGAAATAAACAGAATGATCCCCAACCATCTACTAGTCGACAGATAGACAAAATACAAGAAACAGGAAAGAGAAAAATAAATATAAAGTTCAAAGAAATACTAATGAGGAATAACAGCTGAAGATAAAAGTTTAATAACAAAGATAAATAACAAAGAAAGAGATATAACAGAAAAAATATTTGATAGAAAAAAAAGACTAAACAGGCAGATTATAATACAAATAACGAAAATATGTATACAGGGTCATTCGCAATATCCTATACATCCCGGCAGGCTGGGCTTAGAGACGATGTGTATATGCCCTAAAAAATTGAATGAGCCTCGTAGCGTGATACCTGTAGAAGAAGATATGTCGACTTAGAGAATTAGCTTAAAACTCTTAGGTGACTACCCTGTTTGTTATACAGCTGATCGAGGCAATGAACTCATAAATTTTATTGCGCGTTTTTCCATTGAGCTGCCATTGAAAGAACTCGCAATTACTAGGATAACATGAAGCTTAAGGAAATCTGTTGCAAAGTAAATTTGTTAGTATTACGCCGATCTTTTTCGATCTTATAAATAGTTACGAGGGTAACATAAATTAAATGGAGAAGAAAACATATTTTGAATTTGTCTGGTTCGAGGCAACGACTTTCTGAATTAGGGTCGCGTAAAGATAAACAAATAATTAAAAGTTTTGTATTGACATTTTTAGTATTCAATTTTGTTATTAAAGCTTCACCGTTGTGTTTAGCAGATCAAAGTAGCATGGCTAGGTGCCGGGATGTTATACCAATTATGAATAACGTTGTATAATATAGTAAGAATATAGTAATATAGAAAATATAATATATATACAAAGAAGAAAGTGGTTATTAAGGGTCTTAAACCTCTATTACTAAATAACTACATTAATCTGCTAAAGCAAAGTGACAAAACTAAGTCTCAAAACTTAATTGTGAAACAAAGGCTATCTCAGAAAAAGTTTAACTATTATGAAGATAGTGAATAAATTTATGAAGCGCTAATGGATAGAGATTAAGTTTCATTAAACTAATTAACTTGTATTTAACCATTGTCATAATAATATAACACTTCATTTATGTTACCAGATCAGATGCTATTCTTTTTTATTTCATAATGTTTGTTAAATATTATAATGCTCAGATTTAGTTTTATTAGAATGAATATAATAATTAAATAGATATTTCCTTGTTTTATTTCAAATTCCCTGTTATTATAATATAACAAAATTCAGCTAAGTAGTAAGTACTTACTGTATAATAAATGAATCAATAGGTATTTATATCAACATAAAAGTACCTACTTAGAAAAGTGTTTAAATTTATATTACAAAAGTTACAACCCTAGCCTATTTTTCCATTGACCCCTGTCTCGTTTCCATTCACCCCAACTACGGGATGTTTAGAAAATAGATTCAGTTTGTAAGATTTAAAGAAAACGAATTGATCTTATTAGTAATAAATAGTTAAATTGTAAAGACCTCGGACAGTTTAATTAACCAATAGATGATTCTGTGCAAGTTGATAAGTGTAAAATTAAACAAAGTTTGAAATTGTTGCTATTCATCCCATTTTACGGTTTTATAAAATAGATAAATAAATGGAGGACAAAGATGTGAGATAATAACTCATAATCTGTACTTGCAAACCCCTTGGCTACTAAATTTCTGATGTTATTTCTATTGAAATTTGAAAATTATGTTATGTAATATGGTGTTGAAAAAGGAAAGACCCCAGCGTTTCTTGCAGGTTCTTCTCTCAGACCATAGAATACATGTCTGAGACAGTCTTACTTTTCGAACCGGGGAACATTTATAAGAGCTTTAAACAAGCTTAAATTGAATAAATAAATTTTGACTCTGACTTTGAAAAATAGTCTCAGTGAAAACCAATAGGTACATTGTTGTTGGCTGTTGCATCGTATACACAGATCGTATCTACCGTCCATGCCATACCTAGTGCGTATACTCTCTAGATTGTCTTTGGACTCAGTTTGGTTATAATTTGACAACTTAAAATGACAACACAAATAAACAAAATAACCTCCCAAACTTAAAATAGTTTAGTGGACAACTTCAGTTCTGTTTTTCTAAGCAAATGTAAAAAGCAACAATTTAATGAAATAATTTTGTAACATGGCAAAAACTAACATCGACGAGACGATCGCCAAATACGAAAATTTTATCAACGACGTCCTGAGGGAAGATCTTCGGCATTTAGATTTACGGCTGCAGCGTGTTAATGCAGAGATATCTGATCTGATTCTCCAAAGACACACTCTAAGAGTGATCACAGACAAAAAAGTCCACCCAAATGGCTTTAAAACTCAAGTAAATCTTGGTTGTAACTTTTTCATGGAAGCTTCGGTACCTGATACTTCAGCATTGCTGATGAACATTGGTTTAAATCACTACATAGAATTTTCATTGGATGAAGCAAATAAGTATTTAGATGCAAGAATAAAAGCTTTTGAGACCAAGTCCGAAGAACTAAGACAAAAGAGTGCAGAAACTAAAGCACATATAAAATTGATGTTATTTGGCATTGGAAGGTTGCAGAATGCGAAGTAAGGCATTGAAAGCTGATGAAGGGGAAATATTGAAAATATATTTGTATAGTCTGGAACAATTTTGTTTTAAATCAAGTATCTTTTTATATGCATATTGATATATCATTAATAAACATTTCTTAAACATTTCTATGCTTACCAACTAAATAAGAAAATAATTGTTTGGTTGACCAACTATAAAATGTAACTTATAAATGTGTGTTATGAAGCATGTTATTGATACATATAGACATTTTAAGAATATTGTAGTGTTTTGCTATAAATGTGGTTTTAATGAGTCATGGATAATTTGTCAGACTATAAGTTGAAGAACTGAAAACAAACAATTTGCTCATTGTGCATTGTTGTATTGCAATTGTCCTTTTTTTAAGACATATAAACTTACATCCCATATTTTTACATTTGTGATACATCAGGAAGTGAATAATGAGAATAATGAGCGCTTGTGTGTTGACAATGATAATCACAGTAACAGCTTGTTTGGTGAAGTGGCTAAGCAATTAACTTTGGCAATATTTTAGCCCTTACAGATAGTAGGGCTTTGGGAATGTTTGAATGACCATGTGCAATTTACGTATAGGTAGCAGGATTCTTATGCAGGAATCCGTCTAGGTAGGTACCACTGCAGTGCCAGATATTCTGCCATAAAGCAGTAGTGTGCAAGCAATACTGTGTTTCAGTTTGAAGGGCACTGAGAGCTAGTGTAACCACTGGACATATGAGATTTAAGAACTGATGTCTCAGGGTAATGGTTGCAGTGTGGTGTCACACAGAAATTTTCTGGGTGACACATTTGTTATGGTCAGACGTTGCACTTACCATCAGATGAATGTCTTGCTTGTTTTGTCACCACATAAAAGAAAGAATAAAAAAAAGTGGCAGGAGAAACCCTAGAGTGGGGCAAAGTCTAAAAATATTTATGAGAGAAGATATCTGACTACTAATTAGATGTTGTTGTCAGGGTCAAAATCAGACAGAATGTGAACAATATACATTATTATAGAGTGGCAATAATGGCAGTTTGCTTTATTTTTGGATTTATGATTACTCCATGGTTTTCTGCTCTGGTTGTGTTGTTCATTTTAAATTTCATTTAAATGCATGCACTATACAGAAGTTATCCTAGTGTGAGGCATCAATTTTTTTTGAAATTCAATAATTAAATGCAATGCAAATTTTTTTATACCCCTTCCTGTTACCTATGTGCCTTATTCTTTTAACTTATGTAAACTGCACCTAACTTTATAGAATAAAGTGTTACTTACGGACTAAGGTGTTATTTGCGGAAATTAATTATAATGAAGGAAAGAAAATCAAATTTCTAAGATCTTAGCATCTTAGCAAATTAACTTTCTTTCATTCTGCAGTTTCTGCAGTTCACAGTTTTTTCTGACATGTATATCTGCACTGTTTTTTTTATCTTGGTTTGAGATATGCACACAAAAATGAATAGAGCAATTTCTCAATAGAATTACCTTGTATGGACACAATACATAAGTACCTCTGTTCAGAATTACTGTTTCATTAGGAACTAGTGCACTCCAACTGAAGGTCACTAATTAGTGTTTCTATGATGTTGGTTACAAGAATAATGTGATGACACATTTGTCAGAGATCCAGTGAAATTAAGATAGAAGCCAACAATTTGATGATATTTAAATAAAACCAGTTTTCACGGATTTCATCGCATTTAATTTTCAATTATTTATAATATTTTACCATCAGATAAAGTAACTAATTTCTAAATCAACTTAACTCCTAAAATTCTATAATTCAAATTACTTTTCTAGATGTTTTAGTAATTCGGAATACTAATGACACCGTGAGTCACACTGTGTACAGGAATGTTTACTGGTGGTAGAATTCCTGTGCAAGAATCCGTCTAGGTAGGAACCATCCCAAGGCCAGTTATTCCGCCGTGAAGCAGTATTGTGCTAACACTAACTTTTATGGTTTGAAGGGAACTGAGAGCTAGCATAATCACTGGGCATATGAGACTTAAGAACTCATGTCTCGAGGGTGACGGGCGCAGTGTGGCGTCACGCAGAAATGTTTTGGGTGAAACAGCACTTGTTATGGGCAGACTTTGCACTTACCATCAGTTGAACGTTTTGCTCGTTTCTTCGCTTTATCAAATTAAAAAAAAAGGAATAGACCCATACTAACAGATATTTAAATGGTGAATCTCACCACTATCCATCACAGTTAGCTACCGTGAGTAAATTTTTGTTTCAGAGACCACAGTGACAGGTAGGTAGGTACCACCCCAGGGCCAGTTATTCTGCCGTAAAGCATTAGTTTGCAAATATTACTGTGTTTCTGTTTGAAGGGCAACTGTGAGCAAGCATAATTACTGGGCATAAGAGACTTAAGCACCTATGTCTCATGGTGATGGGTAGTGTGGTGTCACACAAGAGGTTTTCTAGGTGACACAGCATTTGTTATGGGCAGATGTTGCAATTACCATCAGGTGAACATTTTGCTTGTTTCATCAATATATGCAATAAAAAAAATCGTCTCGTCATCGTAGGAAGTCTGCAGTCTGTGTCCAAGTTCTGGATCACCCCAACCATTACACTAGATTTGATAAACCAAGAATCCTTGCAAAAGAACATCGATTCCTACCAAGGATGATTCGCGATACTAATATAAAAAAATAAAATAAAAAAAAAACATCCTAATTTCAATAGAGAAGATGGTTGGGTATTACCACCGGCTTGGGATCCTATAATTAATAAAATTAAATCAAAAAACCGAGCATACGGTTGTATGCTCGGTCAAGGCTTCAAGACACAATTAGCTCTTTCTGCATAGATCGGACCAAAAATAATAATTAAAAGTTGAAGGTAACCCCAGGTTACGTATAACATCAGGACATCTGTTAACTCAGTCCTCCCGTGACTATCGGTGCTGTAAAGCGCTCGAAACGTCGGGTTATAAATATTAAATTAATTAAACGCGATAAAATCCGTTAAAATCAGTTTTATTTAAATGTGTAGAATTCGCGTAAATCTTTCAACAAAATAAACATACGTTAGTGTTGCTATGATGTTGGTAACCAGAACAATGTGATGACACATTTGTCGGTGATCTAGCGACAAATAAAGTTAGAAGCCAACAATTTTATATCTCAGCAAAATAATCATACATTGTATGGTTGAGAACAATATAAAACAAAATCAGAAATTTGTAAAATTGTATTAGCCTATTGGCTAATTACTTTTTAATTACAACTTTTTGTCCTAGTGGTTTGTATGCAATGAAGATATAGTCCCGCACAACAGAGCGCTCTATTTTGTGGTATAGTGTTCTTCTCGTTTGTCAGGCTCAGTACCAGAGTACCTGCTCTCTGAGTCTTGCGGTCTGAATCTCACAAAGCAGCAAGCAAAACAGCAACATTATTTAATAATTATGATTAAGATTCGGTCCGGGGTCCGAAAGAGTTTTTACACAAACAATTGACACTTGCTTAGTAATGAAGGGTGACACCCGACTGAAGAAGGCGGACAAGCAACTACGATTTTGGCAAAATCCCCGGCCGAGTCATAGAGCTACGAAATAGGAAAATGGAAACTACCTGTTGTTTTCAATGTCAGATTTCACACCCATGCTACGCTAAGGGGTAGGTAGTAGGTTATATGTATAATAAAGAAAAATAATACAAAGCTGACAATGTTGTTATTAATTTACATTTATTTCGACATCCATTTACAAACATACAAAGTTTATTAGTGTACATACATTTTGTACAATAATTTCATAATATAAGGCGAAAATATGTTAATACTCATAGAAACTACTCAATTACATTTAACCGTGAAAGCATTTTATGCGATTTCGATGAGACTAGTAAGTCAATCATAATTTAAAAAAAAATCTTTTCATTTTAAAGTTATATATTATACTATGTTGAAGCAATATAAAACTAGATAAATCCAAATTTAAAATTATTTATGTAAACACTGGTGTAATATAACTTAATTTAAATGTTATTTACAATGTATAAAACCTTAAAAACTATCGCTGTATATAAAAGGCCACTATATATTTCATATTAGATAATCTGTTTACTATTAAAAGCACCAAAGTCAACCTGAAAGTCTTGGAGTCCATTTAAATTTATATTGTTGCGTTTCATAATGGCACTTTAGGTGTATGTGATTTGTATTAAAACTTAGGGTTGTCAACTTTTAATTATATTGTTTCTGTCATATAAAAAAAATATTTTTAAATTTATGGTATTATTAAATATACTTTTATTTTCTCAAACATAAATTAACATACACAATAACCCTAAATAATTAAAGAAGAAAAAGTGGTTACAACTTTTAGAATTTTTATTAAAAAGCTCATGTCCATCGCATTTTATCTTAAATCTATTTTAAATTGACTTTCGAATATGATTCAGAAAGGTGATAAGGCATGTCAGGTATTAAATCTGTCTATGTGGCAATTGCATATTTGGCATTCACAAGTGTCTGAGAGAAATAGAAACAGGTTTTGGAAGCACTATGTTAGGATCTAAAATTTTTTTTTTTTGCAATTTTAGTTACAAATCAATTCTCGACATCCCTAAATTAATATTCGTAATTTATAAAAAAGGACGACGTTTGTTTAACAAATTAAGTGGCAATCTAATAACTTAAAGTCAGTTCATAAACGAGAATTTATAGATAGTATGGTAGTTTTTTTTTAATTTTTTGTATGTTAAAGGCACTATAAAATGTCCCAGATCTGAGCAGGGATCTTTTTTATACTTATAAGATTGCTTATTTCAGATATATTTTAATCTTACGTCCAGCCACCCGTTAGTTTATGGAATAGCTCCTCATCCAGTGTCTGGTTAGCGTCTTTTGATCTCATGGACAGGAAGATATATCCTCCGATGAATTCGTGGACCACTTTACAGTCGGCTGATTGAACAGAGAAGATAATGTTGCCCTCCTCGAATTGTACCATCATGTGTTTTATTTCCCAGTTCACATTCCAAGCCTAAAAAATAAATTTTAGATTGTTAAAAATGTGTCCTATGATTGTTGTTCAGATCTGTTCAGTCGGATCTATCAGTATCAGGATCTAGTAGTATCAGGAAAAATATTCAAAGACTGAACACGCTTGGCGTGACTATTATGACAAGTCCTCATAGGCAATAATCATAAATAGAAGCAAATAGAGAGGCGACAAAATGGTGTGACTCAGCCATTGATATACGAAAAACTCAAGATGCACAGTTCCATACAAAAATATCACAAATTGCGATTAAATATACACAAACTTAATCTTAAGCCGACGACTAAAGTACCTTTTTAAATGAAATCAGCTAACGTTTCACAACGTTTTAACAACCCGACAAGGCACATCCTGACGTGCTGCTATTCAAAATGAGCGCACTGTGACATCTTTTTTGACGAGGTTTTTGAGTTGCTGACTGTGTTTTTTGTATATCAATGGACTCTGCTTGTCTTTGTTGTAAAAGGCAAACAACCGCTAATATTGTGCCATTGGAAATCTTTGCAAAGAAAAACACTGATAAGACATTTAAATTACATAAAATTGCAGTTAGTACTAAAATTGTAATTGCAACACAAATTTTATTTGCAAATCTGGATGTACTGCGATTTTCGTGTTTCGGAAACAGCATCCAACACTTTCCCGACTTTGTCGTATAAGTGTTACATCGGTTGGGGGAAGGTAACGGCGAGTGGGGTGCCTTTGCATTTGCTATAATGTACCCTGGGCAGTTGACAACTTTGGGTTGTTTATCGGAAGATATCACCGTGGTCGTAATATATATAAGTATATACAATAATAATATACTATACAACGCCCAAATAGCTCAGGGGCCAGGCGGTCGCTTTAAATTTCATGGTACGCGAGTGACCTGGGTCCGATTCCCGGTGCCGGCATCACTAAAATTGTTAATTGCAAATTTTAGATTATTTCCTCAGATTTACCACGTGCTCGGCGGTGAAGGAAAACATCGTGAGGAAACCAGCATGTCTGGGAAATAAAAATATTTTCGAAGACATGTGAAGTCCGCCAAGCCGCATTGGAGCAGCGTAGCTGATTCTTCTCGGCTCCAAATCACTCTCAGAAATGAGAGAGGGGCCTGTGTTGAGCAGGGAGATATTAATAGGCTGTTACTTTATACAACGCCCGTGTGTTCAAAGCTTCTGTGCCGTGGGTTCGAATCTCAGTGAGAGCCAACATTTGTGCGAAAACACAAATTGTTGGTTTTCGAGTTTTGTTGTGTTGTGCACGTGAAATGAATGTCTGTAAATCTCACATGGTACAGGAGAAATCCTAGTGAGTCTTTTAAAGAAAAACAAAGAATAAGAACTAACCTTCATAGTACTATACCGCCATGTTTTGATATGGTCACCGGTGTTAGGATCGAGGCGCATAATGCGGTTATTGGCGATGCTAATAATCTCGTCCTTACGGTGGCCCATGAAACGGACCACGAATAGCGTCTGACCGTAGTCTGGAAGATTCTGCCAGGTCTTGATGTACTGCAGCTTCGCTTCGAGCAGTGGCAGGTCTTTGACGTTAGCGTGACTCTCTAGGACGCGCTGTGTGAACTGTAGGGAAATAAATACAGTACGTTTATAGACCGGGTGTGTAGATAGATATAATGCTTGACTATTTAATTATAAAATATTAAAACATTGCCGTGAAGTCTATTTAGATATTAGAAGAAGTAAGTACGAAGGGTCATACTTTGTGTGATAATTCGATAAGATTGTGATAGCGGTGTAAGAGAATCCACCGCTCCATCTCGTCGCATGAGTGTAAAAGTAGATTAAGGGAAGTGCCACAAGAATCTCTAAATGGCGGCATATGGTGAGCTCATAACGGCGACGGGCCGCAAATTCTAAAGGTTTGATTGTCAACCTGCCTGCGTCTGTGTTCTATGCTTTAATCGCGACATTTAATCTCAATTTAGGTGATGCATGAATCCAGCTAACAGATATCATTATCTGATCATCATTGCAGGTGCTCGAGGTGCGGCACGCTGTGCTGCTGCAGCGCTGCGCCGGGCCACAGCAGTATGAGGCACGGGCAACACTCACCTTGCCCTTGAGCTTCTTGAGGAAGCGCGGAGCGAGGAAGTTCTCGGGCTGCAGGTGCTCGAGGTGCGGCACGCTGTGCTGCTGCAGCGCTGCGCCGGGCTACAGCAGTATGAGGCACGGGCAACACTCACCTTGCCCTTGAGCTTCTTGAGGAAGTTCTCGGGCTGCAGGTGCTCGAGGTGCGGCACGCTGTGCTGCTGCAGCGCTGCGCCGGGCTACAGCAGTATGAGGCACGGGCAACACTCACCTTGCCCTTGAGCTTCTTGAGGAAGCGCGGAGCGAGGAAGTTCTCGGGCTGCAGGTGCTCGAGGTGCGGCACGCTGTGCTGCTGCAGCGCTGCGCCGGGCTACAGCAGTATGAGGCACGGGCAACACTCACCTTGCCCTTGAGCTTCTTGAGGAAGCGCGGAGCGAGGAAGTTCTCGGGCTGCAGGTGCTCGAGGTGCGGCACGCTGTGCTGCTGCAGCGCTGCGCCGGGCTACAGCAGTATGAGGCACGGGCAACACTCACCTTGCCCTTGAGCTTCTTGAGGAAGCGCGGAGCGAGGAAGTTCTCGGGCTGCAGGTGCTCGAGGTGCGGCACGCTGTGCTGCTGCAGCGCTGCGCCGGGCTACAGCAGTATGAGGCACGGGCAACACTCACCTTGCCCTTGAGCTTCTTGAGGAAGCGCGGAGCGAGGAAGTTCTCGGGCTGCAGGTGCTCGAGGTGCGGCACGCTGTGCTGCTGCAGCGCTGCGCCGGGCTACAGCAGTATGAGGCACGGGCAACACTCACCTTGCCCTTGAGCTTCTTGAGGAAGCGCGGAGCGAGGAAGTTCTCGGGCTGCAGGTGCTCGAGGTGCGGCACGCTGTGCTGCTGCAGCGCTGCGCCGGGCTGCGGCCGCTGCAGCGCCAGCAGGCTGCGCACGGCGGCCGCTTCGCTAGCGAACGCTGCGTCAGCCAATGAGCGTCCGCGAGCGCCCAGACGACACGCTGCCACCCACTTCGCGTATTGTTCCTCCTGCGATATTAAAGAGATCATGTTGATAATAACTATTAATAATGTTGGAGTAAGGTGCGACTAAGGTATGGAAAGCTTATTTTCGTGCAGAATAATACAATAATATGCAATGCTGTAACTGTACTGCTCGTGAGGACGCAATCGGGGGTAAGAATTTTTTGACTTGTACCAAAATGGCGACAAAGTGGTTAATAAAAATAGACTACGGGGTCCCTCTTATATAGGTGTATGTAATAAATCGACGACCGTGTTAGCCTTGTTGTCAGCTTGAATGACTCCGACGATACGGGATTACTTACTTGAGAAATCCTAGTATGGGGTATCGTTTTCTGCGATTTGGCAGGTTGGTTGCATCACGACACTCTCAAAACGGCAAGTTATTCCAGCGCGAAGGACTATTTAATTATTTTTTTGATAAAAGCTTGCTGTCACATCGCGGATCCCACACAGATTACCCCCTAATAGATACCGTATGTTAAAATTTTCATATGGACAGAAGTTCACAACATTTGCTATCAAATGTTACATTCAGAAAGTTGACATACATTATCACATTTGAGCCACATCTCGTGCATGGAGTCTTCAGCCGGTACTTCCAATTTGATGCTGTATCGGCTCGAAGCGGGATGTGCATCCGGTGTTACCTTAAAGAAAAATTATACACAGTTAATAATGTGTCTTGCCTGTGACAAATATCTTAACACTGGGTTTTGTGTACTCCACAATTAAATTCTTTATTACAATGTCACGTAAGAAGTGTAGACTGAAAAAAAATTGTTACGTTTATCAAGTTTTAAAATAGTACGTCATGTTATTATTTCCATTATTATCATCGTAGCAGATCGCCAGATATCCACTGCTTGTTAACCTATTAACTGAAGTTTAACTATAATTAAAATTTTTACATATAGCCGTGGTAGTTCAGGGGCTAGGCGTTTGCTTTAAGTGACACCAGTGTATCAGGGTTCGATTCCCGGTCCCGGCACCACTAAAATTGTTTGAGTATTGATTTACCACGTGCTCGGCGGTGAAGGAAAACATCGTGAGGAAACCTGCACGTTTAAGAAATAATAAACGTTCGAGAACATGTGAAGTCCACCAACACGCCCTGGTGCAGCGTGGCGGACTATTCCCGGGTCAAAAAACACTCTCAGAACTGAGAGGAGGCCTGACCTCAGCAGTGGGACATTTTGTAGGCTGTTACTTTACTTTTACATATAAATTAATTAGTTTAAGTATTGTATTTTAATAATTGTATGTATACTTCAATGTGTATTGTTAAGGTATGCTAGTTTAATCTTACGAATGTCATGTACTATAGAACATGACATGACATCATTTCAACCTCTCTCTAGTCCACTGCTGAACATAGGCCTCTTCCATAGATTGCTACAAACATTTGCAGCTCTCATTTTGGGGGGATTTAGCCATAGTTGCCACGCTTGGCAGGCGGGTTGGCAACCACAGTTCATTTATTGAGATGTTCCAGGAAGATGCTGCTGCCCATCTTCTGGTTTTAATTTTCCCTCCGTCGGCTTTTACGACACCCACGTTATTAGATGCGGTGGTAGATTCTCTTAAGCCGCCACCTCACGACTAGTGATAGGCTGATGATGATGATGATGAGAATGATGATGAAAACAACGTGATACCTCGGCGCCGCGTAACTCGACAGCGTACGATGGCGGCTCGCCGCGGGCGGCCGCGTCGCTCGACGAGTGTATGCGCAGCACGCCGTCGCGGCACGACACCCAGCCGCGCTTGTACGCCTTCAGCGTGTAGCGCTTCGGTCTGTGAAAAAGTAAACTTACACTGTATAAATGTCCCACTGCTGAGCACGGTGCCACCCCAGAGGTCCAGTTATTCTGCCGTGAAGCAGTAGTGTGAAGTCAAGAACCAAAATTTAGGTAATAGTTTACAAAAAAAGGAAAAAAAACGAGGGTATGCTAATTATTATCGAATAATAAGGAACTAATGAAATAATTGCTGCCCTATTAAAATAGTTTTTTTGTAATATTAATAATTGTTTATAAAAATTTAATATATTTATTTTTTATTTTAAACTGGAGGTAGGATTCCTATGCAGGTATCCGTCTAGATAGGTTCCCAGGGCCAGTTATTCTGCCGTGAAGCAGTAGAGTGCAAACATTACTGTGTTTAGGTTTGAAGGGCACTGTGAGCTAGCGTAATCAGTCGCATGTGAGACTTACGAACCGATGTCTCAGGGTGACACAGGCGCATTGTGGTGTCACACAGAAATTTTCTAGGTGATACAGTATTTGTTATGGGCAGACGTTGCATTTCCCATCAGGTGAATGTTTTGCACGTTTCGTCACCTTAGTCAATAAAAAAAGAGGATTTCCGAGCCGGGAAAAGTGCGCCTCGCTACTCCATTGCGAGTAGGCGCATTTCACATGGCCTCGAAATTTTTTATTCATTTTTGTTAATGTATTGTAGCGACATCTACACATGAGAAGCTGAAACATATTCCCATACGTCCAAAATCGCGCGATGAAAGTTTTCTGAGATGCGAACTATATATACAATAATTAATTAATACTAGTAGGAGAGTGGTCTTATCTGGGGACGCCAGATAAGACCACTCGATCTGGCGGGTAGCTACCCTTTTCCTTGGCACCATCATTCGCCAAAGTATTATTTGGACAAGCAGATTTCCTCACGATGTTTTGTGATTGAGGGTATCTGTGGGGCTATTGCGTATATATATAATATAGCCACGCTAGTGGCGGTTCCCGGTGACGGTGTTGGTTTGCTTGTGCACGCTACTGAGGGAGGGCCGGCGATGCTCTTTGAAAACTAGGTAATAGAAGCGACATCTATGTCGCCACATGAGAAGCTCAAGAAATATTCCCATACGACCATAATCGCGATATGAAAGTTTTCTGCGTAGCGAACTATACATACATCTAAATATTCCCCAGATTACACCAACCGATGTGGCGGGTAGCTACTTTTTTCATTGGCAATATAATCCGCCAAAGTAATTTTATATTTTGCATGCGGATCTTAGCAAAGTGACCTTTCCTTTTATTAAAATGTGTAACGGACAGATTACCTGAGGTACTTCAGATGGTCGGCCAGCTCGGGCACATGCGTGATGTCGTGGCTGGCGGGCGGGCCGCCCTCCAGCTGCTCCTGCAGCTGGCTGAGAGCCGCGTCGATCTCGTCCTCCGGCGCCGTGCTGTTCGAGCTTTGCGCGCCATCCGCAGCTTCCACACTGCCACCAGCTAGGGTCTGCAGCTCAATTTGCAGCTGAAAAACGAGTTTGTTGTTAGCGATAACCTAAATTAAGTAACAGAGAACAGAAAATCGAAACGAGCAAAACGTTCACCTGATGATAAGTGCAAAGTATGCCCATAACAAATGCTGGGTCATCCAGAATTTTTCTGTGTGACACAACACTGCGCCCAGTGCCCAGTGATTACGCTAGCTCTCAGTGCCCTTCGGACAGAAACACAGTAATGTTGGCCACTACTGCTTCACGGCAGAATACATTGCACTTCCCTTTAATATGGCTGAGAAGCGCTATGGCTGCCGCATGCTTCGTATTTGTGAACAGGTGCTGTTGGTGGAAACTGATCTGCTCGAGTTTGCAATATACTTATATATTTATTTTTAAATCTTGTCTAAACTTTTAACATTGTAATATCTCATTAAGAAACGGTGGTAGATTGTAAAATTAATTTTATTTAAAAAATTGGCGCTGCTGTGGTGACCTACATTTACGGATTCCTGCATAGGAATCCTACCACCAGAAAAAAATCTAACTCAATAAGTAGCAGTTTACCTGTAAAGCGGCAAACAGCAGCATTTCCTCGTCGGTGCAATGAACCTCTTGGTTAAGGATCTGCCAGCGAGCTTGCTGATACAGCTGGTTCAGTCTGGGCGCGTCGTGTGCACGTGGCGTCAGATCGAAGAACGAATAGAACTTGAAACGGAGTTGCAACGTGTCCCACTCTCGCACGTATTGCTCCATTATGGAGAGTGAAGAGTCCAGCCAACTGAGGAAAAATGTCTTATTGAATTGTTACCCGTTCTATTCGGTGTATATGTTATGAGCGCCATTAACTCATTGCAATTAATATTTATTACATTGCTAGTTCAATTGGTCACTACACTGATGAATGACCTTAGACAATCTCAACCAGAGGTCATATTTCAATTGCTATCTTTAATAAACGACCCTACATTAACAGAAGTAGGTAGTCAAAACTAATTTGTTAAATTTAAGATTGTCTATGGTTGTGTAATCGAGCTCTTGCTGATTGCTTATAATTGTTTTTCTTTTTTTTTTTTGGAAGAAGTGACAAAACGAGCAAAACGTTCACCTGATGGTAAGTGCAGTATTTGTTATGGGCAGACGCCAATAACAAATACTGTGTCACCCAGAACAATTCTGTGTGATGCAAAGCTGCTCCTGACACCTGAATCAAAACATCTGAATAAATAAACTGCGGTTGACAACCCGCCTGCCAAGCGTGGCGACTATGGCAAAATCCCCCCAAAACGATTCTATGGGGGAGGCCTATGTTCAGCAGTGGACTAGGGATTGGCTGAAATGATGATGATGATGAATACGTGTGTAAAATTTCAAATTATTCGGACGTCTAGAGGCGAGTGAAAATTGAATTGAAATATTCATTACATTCTTACGAGTGTTAAAAACGACTTACCCGACATTCATCCTAGCGCGTTCCATAAGAGATTTTGGCGTGAGTAGCGACTCCCTCGACTGAGAGTCTGGTTCCAATGGCGAATCAGCAAGCGAAAGCTCGCCCAAGGCGTCCAGTGCGTCGAGAGACGATGCGCGTGGTGGAGTACCGCAATATCCACCGTCGCTTGACCCGTCGCTCTGTGTACTGTAGATGTGACCACCGTAGCGGCGGATGGTGCCATTCTACAAGAGATAAAATTCGTGATAAAAATCGGCTAGGTTGGCATCGATCGAACGAGAAATCCTAATGTTGCCTTTCACATGTCACTTTTCGTCGACTGATTGACTAATCAGAATCAGGGCTAAGTAACAAATATATTTATAAGAACATATAATATGTTTAAAATACAGGATTCGTGCATATTTAGTACTAGCTTTGCCCCACGGTTTCACCCGCGTAAAAAAGCCGACACCGCTCGATGATATACATATTATATACTTCCCTATATGAATCGGATTTCAGGGTTTTAAATTTTTGGTGCGGAAACCATAATTAGATTTCGTAAATTAAAGTAGCCTAAGTTACCCGCTATAATATCAGCTATCTGTCAAAGTCCCGTCAAAATCGGTCCAGCCGTTTCGGAGATTAGCCGGAACAAACAGACAGACAAAATTTAAAAAATTGTTTTCTTCTTATGAATACCGTATATACTTTTATAAGCATTGATTAAAAAGCCGTTATTTTGTTATTACAGACACTTCAAATTTTATTTATTTGTATAGATTTTTTCAGTGTGGTGGTAGAGAAACTGGTTATTTGGTTACGACCTTGCACTTAACTGTTAAGCCAAAGTGTTACTCACGTGATTCGAAGCCACTGGCGTAGCTGAAAGTGACCTCGGCGGGGGCGGTGTCGCTGGACAAGGACCATTCGACCTATCTAGACTGTTCGAAGAACCCCTCGTTGCTGCTATGAACGTATTTGTGTCCGGTGGTTGGGTAGATTTTATTCTCTTTGCTTCTTTCAAGTTCTGATAGTTTTGCTTGAGATGTGAGGGCTCGAGGGGGTAGTAAAGCGATAATTCTTCCGGGTGTCTAATACCTAAAAATAATTTTTGGGCTTTCGTTACAAAATACTTCACAAAAGTTGATTACTAACTAAAATTTAAAACAAAATTGACCGACTAGATGGATTGACCTTAGTTCCATCTACACCGAGTCCGATTTTTCCATAAAATTCCTAACGCTGTATAATAAGTAAAGTAATATCTTTCGGATATAGACTCTGTATGTATGTTTTTATGGTTTACTACGGACTTACGAGACCATAGTTCGCTAGACTTAAACCCGATGAAGCATTTTTCAGCTAATAGCAAGGGCATATCCGATTCTTTATATTCTAGTGTGTTCCTCCTCCTGTCTACCTCTTTCCTACTGAGTTGTCACACGTAAGTCGTTTTTAACAGCCTCTATTCATGGAGAATAATACCATAATATGCAACGCTGTCACTATACTGCTCGTGGGAACGTAATGAAGAGTTAGAAATTCTTGACTCGTACAAATGGCGGCGACGTGATTCGCTTCCCGTTACGTCTCGTTTCCCGCGGGGGCGAAAAGTGGGCTAGAGGTGTGGTCTCTGCCTATCTCTTATGGCGAAAGGCGTTACAGTATGTATGTATATATGTATTCTAGTGTGAATTTAGACGCTACCACTCGTATTTTAGAATCAAAATTCGCATGCTCACACTTCGAAGAAAAGACAACATCGACTTCATCATGATTATTGTCGCCATCACGAGTAAACTGCTGAATGTAAGCCTACCTCGTATATTGACACAAAGCGCAACCCTAAGCCACCTGCATACATCGACTTCCCACACTCTTTAGGATTCTAGAGATAGGTGGCCGGCCCATAGCTTTATCTTTTTTTTATTGGATAAAGTGACGAACCGAGCAAAACGTTCACCTGATGGTAAGTTAACATCTGCCCATAACAAATTGCCTATATCTGTTTATAAACAGCCATTTAATGATAATAAAACCGATACTAACATTATTTTAATCGCATTTACTACGGGGCGTGTTCCGAAGAGTTGTTCGGATTTATTACAGCCGCCGAGTTTCACTACCGCAAACTGCGGAATAACTCAAAATCTTATCTTCATCATTCATCATCTTAATGGTTGGCATTACAAGGAATTTTTGCCTCGCACGACTACTTAGTGGAATCTGCTGCCGCCAACGGTTTTACCGACCGATACCATTTAAGGATATTCAAGAAAAGAGCTTACTCCTTTTTCAAAGGTCAGCAAAACACCCGCAGTTTGGTATTGCGGATGTTCATGGGCGGCGGTGATAACTTACCATCGGGTGAGCCGCTGGATGAATGAAAGATACGTTATTGTATATCGATAAACATATACAGAAAACAGAAAATGCTATTACAAATTAAAGGTACAATTGGCGGCCTTATCGCTTACAAGTGATCTCTACCAGTCAACCACGTTGCAAATAATATTATGACCCGTGAGAGAGGGTTAGGCTGTAAGAAAATTAATCAAAAAATACGAAAAATATACTTAGCAACGCAGTAGTGTATATATATATATAGATATAAATACATACACAATACATAAAAGTAAAGTAAAGTTTCAGCCTATAAGTGTCCCACTGCTGAGCACAGGCCTCCTCTCATTTCTGAGAGGGTTTTGGAGCTAGGGAGAATCCGCCACGCTGCCCCAATGCGGGTTGGCCTAGCCCCTGAGCTACCACACACAATACATACACACACACACACACACACATATATATATATATATATATATATATATATATATATAACTGATCGGTAAACCTGAGGTCATCGACAGAATAACAGCGATGTGGCAACTCTGCCATAGCATTATGCTGTGTAGACAGCCTTTTCGTTGCTACAAGCCCAACGTCCGTTTGTAAATGTAACACGTCGTATCTTATTGTTTACTTATTTTTTGAATTGTTAATGTATGTTGTGTTGTAGTATTGAAGTTTTTTCTTTCTTTCTTTCAAATCTACAAGAACATAAAGGGGCAACCAAAAAGTTAGAACATTGATAAGACACAAGGAGAATGATTGTATATATAAGAAGGATATAAGTAGGATGGATTTTTTATAAAGACTTAGGGAAAGTAAATAGGTTTGAGATATAAAGGAACGATTATTTAGGGAGGCAAAAAGTGCGCTCTGACGGGCCTTTTAAATGATGCAAGGGATTGGGCACGCCTTATATGAAGCGGTAAAGAGTTTGCTCTCTCTAATGCGAAAAAAAAATGGTCAACTCACCGAGATTCTTGCACAATTGCATAACAGCGCTGAAAGTGTCAATGGAAAAGTCGATCTTGCAATCTATATATCTCAAATCCGGTAGCTGGATCCGGAGCGGTTTGTGCATGGGTGTGAAGTGCAGAGCGGCGTCCGCGTGGACACCGTACTGGTCCAGAGTGTGTTTCGGCCGTGAGAGCCATTTGTTGCGTGTTGGCCACCACAGCGCGTGATCTGACCAGTCTTTTTTGAACTCTGAAATTAAATTATTATTATGGTTAATCGACGGTATATAGATCAAATTAAAAACAAAATGCTTTTATTACATCATAGACTTTTAATTGTTCAAGATAAGATCGGAAATAGTCTAGGCTAGGATGCAGTATCAGGGACACGGTCCAATTACAACACAACCAGACCAGAAAATCTATAAGCTAATGCAAATGTCCATTGGTCTCGTATCAGACGTAACCCTTATGCGATAAGCAGTGGGCAAGGTAAGATGCTGATCTTTCCTTTCCCCATAGACGCGGGACAATCACAATACATCCAGTCCCGAGAACCAGTAGGTAATGTGAATAAAGCACCATCCAACATATGTTCGGAGCATGAAATAAACTTGGATAAACTTAAAAAATATAACTTTTATACGAACAATCATTGTATTTGTTTGAAACAATGTGGACTGACCTTCATAAAGTTTGAATTCCGTTACGAAGAAATAGAAGCCGTGACGTCAATGCCACGCGCTTTTAAAACTAGTTTTCGAAATAAAAAGCGCAACCGGAGAGTTCAACCCAATGATCTTAAGCGCATTCATTTTCTTTTCGAACCATGAGTCATAGAGGTCGTGGGGCATTGCCAGACGAACAAATTATACCGTCTAATTATTTAGGTGGGTTGAGTCATGAGCTCATTGCTCTTAAAATCTAATACAGTTATCGATGACGTCAGGAGTTGTAATTCACATAACTACTTGTCAATCGTAGCTTATTATTACCGCCAATAATTTAACAATTATTATTTTAGTTAATAGAATCAGGCGTGAGGAGTGTTTTCTATGAACCACTACACAATAGAACGATATGTTTAAACTGGTGGTAGGATTCCTATGCAGGAGTCCGTCTAGGTATGTACCACCCCAGGGCCAGTTATTCTACCGTGAAGCAGTAGTGTGCAAACATTACTGTGTTTCGGTTTGAAGGGCACTGTGAGCTAGCGTAATCACTGGACACATGAGACTTAAGAACCTGTCTCAGGGTGATGGGCACAGTGTAGTGTCACACAGAAATATTCTGAGTAACACGGCATTTGTTATAGGGCAGACGTGGCACTTACCATCAGATGAATGTTTTGTTAGTTTCATGATACCTACGTAGCTTCGGTGACAATGCAATGATATGGTACCGTGAAGTTGGCCTGATGATGAAGCCGGAAGTTGGCCATAAGAATTTCCCAACTAGAACCTCCAGCTCCGGCATGTTTGAGCTCGTTGGATTTGTTTTGAAAAGCAACATTTGAAGTCCTACTTATACACTACTTATAAAAAATATAATTTGTGTTTAAAACTTAATCTTTTTTACACTACAAGAAGTATCACGAAGAATGTGAAAAATTAGACCGTTGCGTTATAACTGTGAAAAAACATCTTAAAATTATGAAATACTAGTGACCTTCATCATAGAATTTCATTTTTAACACTGTAGATGTATTTTATGGAAGACAAGAAAGAGATTAAAGTTACCAGAAGTATTAAAGGTTTATTCATTGTTGTTTTATAACAAAGGGGCATGCCCAATTTAGACCTTGAGGCGCACATGAAATTCAATTTATCAAAAGAACATAAAATATTAATTATGATTTTTTTGCAGGAATGTTTAGTCGTAACAAGTCGGCACAAATTCAATTCATTTATGAAATTATTTAAATGACTAGTAGTTAAATGTTCCTATCACAGGTTCCTATCCATTCATAATTCTTGCTGTTATTTGAATATAATGTTGCCTATGTAAAAAAATATTTTCCACTGTTAAATATTTGATTATTATTTTTATTATTGTTTGTTGTTACGCGAAAACTAGTATGTACTACAATGCAATAAAGTATTTGACATATTTTATTCAAACTTCAAAAAATCAAATCTTTTAAGCAATAAAATATATAAAAGCTCTAAATCAATATATCGACATAAGGACTTTTTCATCCATAAAGTGGCAACACTAAAATCAGCTTGTCTGTACTCGTACTCGTAATATTGTCATCATGTCAATATTGTCAATCAAATCAAACACCACAAATCATCACCGAGGAATGATTTCATCAATATAGACTTCTATCACAACTTTTTTTAATGAAAATACTTGAATTATAAGTTTGTTTTCTATTATAAAATAACTGTCATTTTGATAGAAAATAAAAATGATTTATTAATTATCAACACCAAGTTTTGTTATATCTCATCCCTTCAAGAAAGAGTTTTTCTCATTAAACACTATCATATAGTACATAAATAGATACTGTTCACTGAGGGCCTATTTTACTATAGCCAATGGGGATTCCCCTTTCTGTACTCGTATTGAAGACAAAATCTCATGGACGCTGCGCCGAAATAAATAACTGAAGTTATTGTATGAGCATGCAATAAATAAAGTAACTCGTGTTTTGACAACCCTTAAACATTGAAATCAACGTCGGCCACCGACGGTGATGGCAAACTTTAAACTCGTCACCCTACTAACTTGCACCATGACATTTTTATGGTAGCATTTTACGGCCGGCCGTAAAGGGAAATGTTGGTGCGCTTTTACTATTTTTACGACGGTATATTCTGTAAAAATATGTGATTATCGTAACTTTCGACTGTCTTAAATTTATGATGCAGAGAGTTTTAAAACTTAATTTAGGTTATACTACAAACTGCTTTGACTTCGTTATCAGTAAGAGAGGTATATTATAGGTAAACAGTACCTATAGTCGAGTGTCAGAAAATTCGTCAATATGATAAGTGCAACGTCTACCCATAACAAATGCTGTTCATCCAGAATCCATATACATAGCATCTCACGGCGCTCGTTACCCTGAGTCTTTAGGTTCTTTAGTCTCATATGCCCAGTAATTACACTACCTAACAATGCCCATCATAACGAAACTCACTACTGCTTGAAGGCACAAAAACTGGCATTGCGGTGGTACCTACCTAGCCTAGACGAATTCCTGCATAGGAATCCTACCACTAGTAAAAGTTTATTGTTTGAAATTGCCTAAAGAAATATTAGGTAGGTATTGCGATTAATAAATACGATTAAAGGACGATATAACCCTACATATCGTTAGTAATATTTTGTAACTGAATTTTTGTCAACACTTTCTAAATTTGCAATAGAATTAGAAGCATCAATTACACAAAAGGCCCAAAAGACTATGTCTACTATAGTTGTTTAATGCGAAATCAAGACTGATGGTAAAATTCCTGTGCAGGAATTCGGTTAGGTAGGTACTACTACTAGGGCCAGTTATTCTGCCGTGAAACAGTAGTGTGCAAACGTTATTGTGCTTCGGTTTGAAGTCACCAAGAGCTAGAGCTAGACATAAATGTTCTGGGTGACAGAGCATTTGTTATGGCAGATGTCGCACTTACTACCAGGTGAACATTTTATTCGGTTCGTACCTTCATCCAATAAAAAAAATCTCATTATAACAAGTGCCGTGTCACCCAGAACATTAGTGTGGCACCACACTGCAGCCGTGACCCTGAGACATCAATTCTTAAGTCTGTATTTTTGTCAATATTTTTAGTTGCACTCAAATTCGACCTTGAAATTTTTCTCGCATTAAAAAAAAGGCAAGGATCTTGGAACACATTAGCTTCACCTGTAGGCTTTATACACAAGAAATAAAATCAATGTTAGTAGACGAACAGGGTAACAATGCGCGTAGATAGACATGTCAACTTTGCGGCGCCGGTAGCCATATTTGTAAATCTTGTAGACGCGTTCGATTTCCGCGATCCGCAGATACAAGATCACGTGATTCGATCGACGTGGTATAGATTTGGAATTTTAGAACACATTCTTGTGCTCGATATTTCATCGGAATGTGCATTAACAATAGTAGAAATATTAAGAATGAATATAAATAAACAGCTTTGACTGAGAATGTATCATCATACTGATGGTAGGATTCCCTATGCAGGATTTATGCCGTCTAGGTAGGTATCAGTTATTCTGCCTACAAGCAGTGATGTGCAAATACTACTGTTTCGGTCCGAAGGACACCGATACCTAGTGTAACTACAGGTATATGAGATTTGAGAACTGACGTCTCAGGGTGACGAGCGCAGGTGTGGTGGCACATAGAACGTTCTATGTGATCCAACATTTGTTATGGACAGACGTTGCACTTACAATCAGGTGAACGATTAGCTCGACTTGTCGGTAGTTTCCATTAAAAAGGGTTACGGACTAGTCAATTTCGCAAACAATCCAACTTTAGTAAATGGTTTAAGTTACCACTGGTGGTAGGATTCCTATGCAAGGAATCCGTCTAGGTAGGTGCCACCCCAGGGCCAGTTAATTCTGCCGTGAAGCAGTAGTGTGCATACATTACTGTGTTTCGGTTTGAAGGGCACTGTGAGCTAGCGTAATCACTGGGAAAATGAGACTTAAGAGCTTGAGACTTTCTTAAGTCGACTTCTTAGTCTCAGGGTGACTTAAGAACGTATGTCTACAGGGCATAGTGTCGTGTCACACAGAAATTTTCTGGGTGATACAGCATTTGTTATAGGCAGACGTTGCACTTACCATCGGATGAATCGTTTTTCTCGTTTAATCACTTTATCGAATAACTCGTATCAAAACGGCGGCGTGGTTCGCCAAACGACACGTCTCGTTTCCCCCGTGGGCCAAAAGTGGGCTACGTGTGTGGCTTCTGCCTACACCTTATATGGGAAAAGGGCGTGACTGTGTGTATGTGTGTGTGTGCACGTAACAATATAACGTGTGTGTGTGTGTTTCCATAATAGTACGTTTGTTTCGATTGTCTATCATATTTCCAGAATTTTTCTTAATAACTTCTGGAGAACGTCTAAACAGTTGAAATGAACTCCCTGGAACGTCTTTGCCTGAGTATGAACTTGATCGTTGCCTATATTATACAGCCTAAAGACGACTTATGAGCTCTGTCGCCGTAGGCCGATGATGATACTGAACGAAACAGTTGATCGTACTGTCTAATTATATCTAGAAGGTATGAGTTAGATCACTCCAGGCTAACGTGTTTTTTGATTGAATCAAAAGACCCTAAATTCAACCAAAAGACAATTTTAAGTAAATGTATACGAAACCGCACTGCAATTATACTTTCCAAAGAACAAAAAAATTCAGAACGGTTCCGAAACGACGGAGATATGTGGTGACAAAATAAATATAACAACATTTGCAATACTGAACATTACAACAATCGATATAAAAACCCTTTTAGGACAACACAAGGCCATATCCGAGAGGTCGTACCAGTTAGAGGACATCTAATCGACGCGAAACGTCCGATTATATGCAATGATTTTAACGAGCTCTTATGTAATCGTAATTGTTGCCTTGATAATAATTAATTATTCAAGTGGTGACTCGTGTTATTCCTTAAATGGCCTCTTGTCCTTTAAGGGGGCGCCAACACACGACTGCGAAGCTAACAACTACTTGATTTAGTACTCTATGCATATGGGGAGTCTGAGCTCATAGGGTGGCCTGGTATACTTCAACAAAATTACGGACACCGTGATGAATATTGAAGGCACGATCACGAAAGTTATGTTTTGAATTATGAGTTTAAGTTTTTTTTTGTTATGATGATGATGTTCTCCTGACGGAATTCGGCCACGTCAATATAGTTTAGTTACAACCAGAAGTAATCGTGCGCATAATATATAGACTTCACTTTACTTGTATAGGTACTATGCTAGCGCTAATACAGAGCCACTAAAGCCTATGCAATACGATCGGGGAAGAGATCGCATGCGGTGTCACACATAGAAAAATCACAATACATTTAGATCCTTAAACTGAATTGTTGCATTCTTACATTTTGAGAAACATTTTGTTACCCCGACCGCTCACAAATTGTTAAGGTCTTGTAACTAATAATAAGAAATTCCGAGTAAATTTAAAAATCTGGTAACCCTTGTTGTACAATATGGAATCGATGGACATTCATTCCAAGTAAATACTAGCCGAAGCTTCAACCTTTTTTATAAAACACATAAGAATGTTAATACTGGGTTTTAAAACATTGTATAATTGAAATGGTATTTGCTCTGTTATTTACTGTCGTTACTTTTCTCTTTAGGAATTTAAAACAGCTTTCCTTGTCGTGATTTTGATATACTAGCTAGCTGGTCCGTCCCGTCTTCGGACGCAAGTTATTACGTTAAAGTCTGCATAGAGGGAACCAGTAACAGCCCGATTACAGATTAAGCAATAAGTGTTTGAAAAATCCGTTTTTACATACATTCGCGGTCGTAGCCCACTTTTCGCCTTCCACGGGAAACAAGATGTGACGGGCGGCGAACCACCACCATTTTGGTAAGTGTCCAAAAATTCTTACTCCCCATTGCGTTCCCACGAGCAGTACAGTAACAACTTTACATATTATGGTATTATTATTCACGAATAAAGGCTGCCTATACAATACCTTAAGCGCCTCTTACGACACCTCGGTAGGAAAGAGGTAAGTACTGTTCTACTCTGCCGGACATCTATCGGCTAAAAGATAAATGTGCATGTGATTGATGTATTTAAAAGTGATATAGCGCCGATAGTCTCGTCATTAAAAGCAGAAGGCACCGCAAAACTACACCAAGAATATTATTATAAATAAAAAGCGGTTATACGTCATATTTGGTGCCTCAGCGGCTAGGCGCTCGCTTTAAATATCATAGTACGCGAGTGACCTGGGTTCGATTCCCGGTGCCGGCACCACTAAAGTTGTTAATTGCAATTTTAAGTGCTGATTTACCACGTGCTTGGCGGAGAAGGAAACCTGCATGTCTGAGAAATAAAAAATATTTCGAAGACATGTGCAGTCCGCCAACCCGCATTGGAGCAGCTTGGCGGATTCTTCCTAGCTCCAAAACCCTCTCAGAAATGAGAGGAGGCCTGTGCGCAGCAGTGGGACATTTATAGGCTGAGACTTTACTTTACTTTTTACTTTACGTCATATTTCAAAAATGCATTTCGAATAATTGCAGTTTACAATTCAGATTGGTTATTAATTTAATTGAAACACATCAAAATATTCTCAGTAAAGGCGAGTGGAGCGAGAGGATGCGTTATTCGTTATTACTTAAAAACGATAACGTTTTAAATACTTTCAACTTTACGACGGCATTGTTTCGTAAGTTTCTCCAAGTAATTGGGTAGTTATTCTCGGCTTTATCGGCGTCGATGTGGGACAAGACAGAAATAATCTGTCGGCGGACAGTTCCTGCGCCGGGCGTCTGGCTAACGACGACAAGTATACGGAATAAATAGCTCAATTTGTTGCAAGTTTGCATCTGGAATATACTTTGAAATTTATTCTTTTTAAAATATTAAACAAATTTACGTTTATTTGTATGTGATGTAGTCTATCTTGATTTTTTTATTGAAGCGAACAAAACGTTCACCTGATTGTAAGTGCGGCGTCTGCCCATAGCAAATGCTCTGTCACCCGAAACATTCCCCGGTGACACCACACCGCGCCCATCACCCTGAGACGTTATTACGCTAGCTTACAGTACCCATCAAACCGAAACACAGTAATGTTTGCACACTACTGCTTCATGGCAGAATAACTGGCCCTGGGATGGTACCTACCTAGACGGGTTCCAGCATAGGAATCCTACCACCAATCTATCTTGATGTTAATATTTATAACGGTCTTCATTTGTTTTACATGTACTTGGACAATAGGATATATAATAGACATGTAAATGGAAGATAAATTGCAATATTTTAAGACCAAGATGCATAACAATGACTTTGATGTAAAAAAAATTAAGTGTAAAAGAAGACTACCAGATGGAAAAAAAAAACTTTTTTTTATAATGACGGTCCACACTACGATTACTCCCGTGTTGATACTGCGTTTCACATCCATCATTTGCACATGTACTAACACCCCGAATCGAACTCGCGACCCGTAGCACAAAAGCCAATCGCTAAGCCTGTGCCAACCGAACCGATGTACCGACATCTATGTACATGTATGTCAATCCGTTGTTTTACCGTGCATTTGCTCTCCTCAAAATAAGGTAATAATTTTGATATATTTTTGAGATCGTGTCCCCGAAAATTCACTTAAGCGTTATTGATATAACACAGTGTATACTGACCCATTTGTTAACCCTTCTTTAACAGGAAGTTTAGCTAATGAAATAGGGTCAGCTAGCAGCAAAGTACTCCAAATATCGGCTAACATCACGCGCTGCCACTGTTTGCCCGCACCTTACAGCGAAATGGCTGCGCTTACACGGAACACAGCACAGAGTAAATATAAAGCGGGCAAAGTAATTAAACTGTACCGCTATCTGTACGCATAGTAAATAAATCACAACAAGTGTCGTAAAACAAACTCGGGCAAATACTAGCCCGTCTGTTCTTGTATGTATTTTGTTTACGACTTCGGTAATTCGTAATGCGGCTGTCGTCTGCTGTGTGACTTGGTGCATGATTGAATTTTCACTTTTGACAATCGCGTGACTCAATGGTACTCGTTTGCAGTGATGACTTAGAATCCCAGCAGAAAACAAAAATTTCTTAACAACTTAACACACAAATTGTCCGTATATCAAAAATTTCCTTTCTAAAAATAATGTAAGTGAGGCTTTTGTAATTTGTTGGCAATGTTAAAGCCTACATCGACAAAGCACTTGCATTCTAGTAAATAGGTTACGAATAATAAACTAATTCTGGGACTGTGCCTACCTTATAAGGTACAAATGACGTAAAATAAACTAAACGAGTTATATGTGTATCAAAATAAAGTGATAAAATCTCTAGATTACACCGACATATGGTCGTAACGACCTAGATATGAACAGAAACTGTGGCCCCAAAGCGTTCCCAGCGGCACACCTCAGAATTTTATTGACGAGATCGTACTCACAGCAAGATCTGCTTTCTGATTAAGCTCAGTGCCATATAAATATCCCGCTACTACTATGTTGATGGCACCATAGATATCAGAGTTAATGCATTTCTAATAGATATGTGATTGATTGATTTAAAAGCTTTCCTTTGTTTGTTTACTCCAGATTACTATTGCAAATAAATACGAAAACTTGATTTCGCTTATCGAATTACAATAATTATTCGAAACAAATACTTAATCATAGATGTGTATATGATTATCTAAATTTAGCCAACAATTACTCCATCTTCTTAACCAATCCGTACGTTTACTGCCCGGCATAAGTATTTGTCGTTCGGTTTAAGTTCAGATTTGCCGTCATCGCCGATTTTGGCAGACGGATTGGCGATCGCAGTACCAGAGACTCCGCGCCATAGAGGCTGCTGCCCGTCACCAATCCGAATAATTGTGGTTTAGCACAATTGAGATCGCTATTCCACCATCAATCGAACGTTATAAAAATTTTCTAGCATTTCCGTTAGTAGACTTTTACGCAATCCACGGGATGAAATGGGTATGAATATCTAAAAATATTTTCTTAACGGATTAAACAGTAAATACAATTTAATCCGTTAAGATTAATAGATATTAATAGTATATTAATAGATATTTAGAGATTAAGTAGATATATAATTTCTGCCGTGCCGAGCCGTGGTAGCTCAGGGGCTAGGCGCTCGCTTTTAATTTCATAGTACGCGAGTGACCTGGGTTCGATTCCCGGTGCTCGGCGGTGAAGGAAAACATCGTGAGGAAACCTGCATGTCTGAGAAATAAAAATATTTCGAAGACATGTGAAGTCCGCCAAACCGGCATTGGAGCAGCGTGGCGGGATTCTTCCTAGCTCCAAAACCCTCTCGGAAATGAGAGTGTGTCCTCAGTAGTGGGACATTTATAGGCTGAAACTTTACTTTACTTTACTTTTATAATTTCTGTGATCTAATTGCTGTTAGCCTTTTTGGCTTTTACAGCTTCATCGGATACTCGATTAAGTAGAATCTGCTACCCGTAGCGCAGCCAATAAGCCAATCAAGTCAACAGTGCGGAGATTAAACCAAAACGTTTTTACTGATGTTAAGACATTTTCCACATTATTGAAATAGATCCTACGAAAATAGCTAGCTGTGCCCCGCGGTTTCACCCGCGTAAAAAAAGCCGATCGGTCGATGATATACACATGTACTTCCCTAATTGAACCGGATTTTGGGGTTTTAATTTTTTGCACAGAACCCTAATTATTTTTCTAAAGTTAAAGTAGCCTAAGTTACCCGCTATAATATTAGCTATCTATCGGTGAAAGTCCCGTCAAAATCGGAACAAACAGACAGTTATACAAAAATTTTAATAATTGTTTTTTTCTTATAAGTACCGTATATACTTTCATAAGCATCAAATAAAAAGCTGTTATTTCCTATTTTTTTTGTATCGATAAAATCACTAGCATTTCTCGTAAAGAAGTAGTATTTTACACAGCTGTTCTATTAGGAGTGGATGTGTAACGTAATTGGGCAATTGTGGGCGCACTCTGATCCCGCCCACGGCTTCCGTCGGCCCACTAACCAACACCTGAACTGTGTGGCAACCTCTCGAGCGCAGCTTAGCCGTATTAATTGTATGTACTATCCAGTACACAGAATATGAACCATTATCTGATGTCAGGATTTTACTGTTACTTTTTTATGTATGACTAGCTGTGCCTCGTAGTTTCACCCGCGTAAAAAAAGCCGACCCCGATCGACGATCCCTATTTTAATCGGATTTTAGGGTTTTAATTTTTTTGCGCGTAACCCTAATTATTTTTCCAAAATTATAGAAGCCTAAGTTACCCGCTATAATATCAGATATCTATCAGTAAAAGTCCCGTCGAAATAGCTCCAGCCGTTTCAGAGATTAGCCCGAACAAACAGACAACAGACGAAATAGTTTTTTTTCTTACAAGTACCGTAGATACTTTCATAAGCATTAAGTAATAAGCTGTTATTTTCTTATTACAAACAGACGCTTAATTTTGTTTATTTATATAGATAAAACGATGTCACACGTCAGGATTTTTTTCATTCACACGTAAGATTTGCGTGCACAACACAACGAGACCCGAAAACCGAAAACGGCTGGTACTCGATCTTTAGACTCGCGGCGCAGAAGTCAGGTACGCTAACCACTACGACACGCGGTCAACAATTGCGCTCGATTTTTTTAAACGTTGCCCACGCTATCTATTATTCTGTATCGTGGGCGCTAATAGACATGAATTGATCCGGAACAACTGTCTGTAGGTCATAAATATGTATGTTCCGTGCGGGAATCGATCCGCGTCTGTAGCGCAGAAGCCTATCGTTTAGCCACTGCGCCAACCAAGCCGTGACAAGCAATACCTATTGCAAACTGTATTCTAAAGTGTACAGTAGACAAAAGGGAAATAATGACCCACCTATCTATACTAATCTAAAGTAATATTATAAAGAGAAAAGATTCGATTTTTTGTATGTTTGGTTGTTTGTTTGGAATGAATAAACTCAAAAACGACTAAATCGATTTTAAAATTTCACCTTTAGACAGCTACATAATCTGCGACTAACATGAGCTCTATTTAATTTATAAAAAATTGACATCCCTACGAAAATTTCTATAATGTAACTCAAGGTCATTTGGAGGCGCTGCGAAATTAATCATAAATACAATAATGTAAGTACTACATTTTCATAGTATTCATCATTACTCACAAAAGTCCGCGAGGCTATATGACTTACTATTATAGTTAAGTTACCACTTATTGTTCAAATTAGTCAATCAAAACACGGGTAGCATCGAAAGATGACGCTACCCGCGCGAAGCCGGGGCGGATCCCTAGTAATTTATGTAACTAGTAATTTCGTACTAGCACCAGCAAGGCTTACTTTAAGCGCTTGCTCTGGAACCACTATCTTGCATTGTGGTAGTAGGGTTATTTTCTTTCTAATGTTTGTTATAAATTTCTAATTCTTTTCTGTTACTAATTGTATATGCTGTCTTTGTTGAATTCGGAAACTGGTCATATTTTATGTGTATGTATGTGTGTATATTTGTATGTATGTGTGTATGTATATATTGTATGTATATATGATATAAATATTATATCTATTTTTGTTTGTTATTACGAGTATTAATACATATTACAGAATAGTTTATATCTTTATGTATTAGTATTTTTTTGTAGATTACTGTGTGATATTTCTTTTTGTTTGATCTTGGCACCCACTGCATCTTCTCTGCTCGACCCGAAGGTAGACTGGTAGAGAATGCCTTATAGCATTAAGTCCGCCTTTTTGTACATTTAAATAAATAAATACTAATAATAAATCTTAGTTTGTTTGTATATTCTAGTTTTTACGTTTTTTTTTGTTTGAACGCGCTAATATCTGGAACTACCAGTCAGATTTCAAAATACTTTTAAAATTTATTTTAAATTAAACGGCGGGTGAAACCGCGGGGCGCAGTTAGTTTAATAAAAAAATGTATAAGTAGTTACAATGACTTTAAGTTGAATCGATCTTTGCGCTTACGACTTTTTTAAATAAGATCACGTACGTCGTCTGTCGTTATCTATTGCAAAGATATAATACATCCATGGTCAAGTGATTTATATGTCAAGCTAATTTGGCCTTACATGAAAAATAATGTCAAAATAAGGCTTTGTGTAGGCCATGATTCCATTTTATCGACGGTATATATAAGTTTTATATACATAAGTTAAAATGTTTAGATAATGGACTTTACTGTGTACGCATTACACGGCAGCTTAGTCAGCAGCGACAATGTCGTCAATCATAACTCATAAATATATTATACAGAGCCCATTTTGCCTGTTTTGGATAAATCCGTTTTCCTCGTACTGCACGTGACGAAAAATAAGTCTGTGATGGGGTTTAAGCATCAATTTACCAGTTATGTACTCATAATGCTCTCCTGGCCGATTTTCGACCACAGCGTCAAATTACGCAAAATCCTTTATATTTCTTTGAAAAAAGTATATTAGCAATTCTGTAAATATTACTGATATTCCAGCTAACCACTCCAAATAAGTTGAATGCGCATAGATGGTTAACGACAATAGTGGAATGGCGGGCTCGAACCTGCGACGTCATGTTCGCAATCCCCACACTGAACCATTACGCTATTGACGCTTAATAAATATATTAACAGGCTAATGACGGCGACGAATCATCAATTAACTATTATCGAATTCGTTATTATAATATTATTTACGCATGGTATATTAAAATTGACACGGGCAAAACAAACATGGACTGTAGTCGCAGATAGAAAAAGATAAAATGTATAGAAAGAAGTTATAGACCAAACCCAAAAGAGAAGAGAACAGAAAACATTTACATAACGTTGAATTACGTTTTTTTTTCACAGTACATTATTTTTCCAAAGAAAAAATGCCTCTGTCCTTGGAAGAACATCTTGTTGTTTTTAGCTTTTTTGTTGTATTTTCTTGTTAATTTCAAGTAATATAATCCGTTTGAGCCAAAACCCCTATGCCTTTTCAATTTTCGTTCGTTGTCCCGTTTTGTAACCTAGACAACTTCATCATCGTTAGCCTGCGGCAGTACACGCATGGACATGCCACCTGCCTTGCGCAGATTGTCGCTCCGTCCAGCCAGGGGACGCCCCACACTACATTTGCCTAAACACGGTCTCCACTTTAGGATTCGCCTGTTCCAGTGGTTGTCACGACCGCGACAGACGTGACCCGCCCACTGCCATTTCAGTCTACAAATTCGAAAAGCTGTGTCGATAAATAATTTTCTGCGGCAGATTTCTTCATCACAAATCTTACCACTAGAGAAACCCCGACGATAGCTCTTTCCGTTGTTCTCTGAGCAACTTTAGGCTTGAGAAGCCATACCGTCAGTGTGCAAGTTTTGGCACCCGAAGCAGAACCCGCTGTTTCCACGAAAATCTTCGTTTTCAGGCTTTGCTATCGGCGACGATAAAACTTAGGCAAATTATTAAGACTTTATTAATAGAACTTCCTATAATGTTCGTAGAAACCCAAAATACGGATTATAATTTAATAACTATTATTCCGAAATTATGATAAGATTCCCATTTAAGCCACCTTGACGTCCCTGCGGCAAGAAAGCCGCAAAACCGGTACACCCGGTATCAATTAGGGAGGCATGCGGTACGTATCTGCTCTAAAGCATACCTGACTGCTCTTAATAACTGTGAAATGAGTCCTATGCTTGCAATGGAACGTAAATAACCCCACATTAATAGCTGGAAACGGACAGACCAGCAAGTCGAGGAGCTTAAGTAAAATCAGATAGACAGACTAATATCGCACTAATGAAATGAAAAACAAAATGCTGTTTATCTAAAAAAGTGCAATAGCTCTGTAATTCCTTTTGTGTACGACGTAAGACGTAACTATAAGTTTTTATCCATCCGTTGTTTAAATTACATTTTTATTAACAAGATAACTAACAATGGCTTAAGCCAAATACTACCTTAATTCATATAAATTGCGTAACTTCTATTTATGAAAAAAAAATTACCCTAGTATTCGCTAGTATCGGAATCAATATACGAAAACGCAATGTAGTGATTTCGTAATAAAGTTGTTTTTAGTTCCTCTTAATAGATTTCTACATTTCACATTCTCCACTTTGTTGAAGTTACTGCTTTTTTTACGTATTAAGGCAATAATATTGCAGGTTCTGAAAGGTTTGATGAGAACGTATGTACATATATCTATCGATGTTCATCTAGACTGGTTGGTTTTATGTGTGTGTGCGTGTCATAAATATTTAGTGGCACTTTACAGGGAATTCTAATGCAAGGCTACGAGGGAAAAGAGTTTACTATTTATTCTAGACATGATTCCAATAGTGAGCTTTGTATAGCTCTGGATACATTGTTATGGGTCATATGAGTAAAAACTTAATGTAATTAGTGCAGTGCATACTGTTAATAAATAAATTCTATCGACGAAACCATTATATTTCTATAAACAAGATCAAAGGCAAACAAGAAAAGTTTACGTATATGCTACGCTCCTTAAGCGATATAGTGTTGCAGCAGATCGTTAAAATAAATTAAGCTAGTGGATGGTTTCGCTTCGACGAAATCGATAGACGTGTATGTGCATTTCAAATCCATTCAAGTGCAATTTGTAAACGATATGTCGTTCCGTGAGTGTAAAAATACTCGTATATATAAAGAAGATGTGGTTACCGACGACCGAACGCGAAATAAGACATTTAAAATTGCCTGACAACCTAAAATACAAAGACCACTAGCAGTATGCAATTTAGAAAATTGAAGAAAACCAATTGTATGTATATATATATATATATATACACAGACTGTGTATGTATATGTATATATATATACAGACTTCGATTTCGATTAGAAGGGAATAGATCATTACTATACGACTTATTTACCTAACTATATCGGAAAAAAAAAATCCTAAGAAGAACAGGTTACAAACTGATTGCCTTTAATTTAATTAAAAAAAAACTACTCAATACTGTGAGCCTATGCAGCGTATAAAAGGTCTAAAACAAATAGCACAATATGAAATTGAAATATCCTAACAATAATATTTATTAATGTGATAATCTTTGCTTCGATAACATCGCTACCGCACTACTAACCGATGAAAGCAATGAATCTTTATTACAGATAAATTTTTACCGATTATTACATATCGACGTTCCATATGAAATAAATAAAGTATCTCTTAACAAATTCTACTAATAAGGTTGTCTTGGACGATACCGGTTTGCGGAAACATGGCAGTGAATGATACTATGAGATCAAAATCATTGGTTTAATGAAATCGCTACTAAGCTGACCCTGTTGTGGTTTGGTACAGCCCACAGTATTTGAGATGACGAATGGGTAACGTAAATGAATAACGTTCAGAAATAAAGTACAGGAATATTTTAAGAATTCGTTGCCAGTTTGAATTCTATGTTTCTCTCTTATTCGTGTGTATGTGTGTTTGTTTATATATGTATGTATATATGTGTGATGTGTATATATACTTGTATATGTATGTATTGGTATAATTATATATATATATTATACTTTATGTATTTATATGGATAGATTTGGTCATGTCAAATTTGGCAGATTGTTGACTGGGAGAGAATGCCTTTGGGCATTAAGTCCGCCATATGTACTACAAGCGCATGAAAGTTTAAATAAATAAATAACATATGTGATCTATGTATTTTCGCAAAATATGTTAATATTTGTACTATTAACATATTTTGCGAAAATGCATATTCAACAAGTACAAGTGCGCAGTTGAATCAGCTGTCAAATGGATAATTGTCACAGAACTGTCATACATAAAAAATAATGTAAGTTTTGTTTCTGACACTTGGCGTTGTTACAGATGACGTTGCACACGTTAAATGTATGAAAAAATTTATTTTCTTCATAATTTTGTTTTCGTGATTTATTTTTTGATGTTTCAATAGTTATTCGGCGGAGACAAATGCAACATATTAAAAAATTGATCCTGCCGTTCTTGAGTTATAAATGGTCTAACTAACACGACTTTGTTTAATATATACATAGAAGATAGATTTAAAAAATATAAACAATCCCCATTGCCCCGTTGATCTTGCTGATTTTGTTATTCGTAGACACCCTGTTTTTTTCTTCTTTAATCCTCACAGATCGTCTCTTGGAAGATCATGCAAACACTTCGGGAATCTATACAGATTTATAGAAAATATTTATAGATTAATAGAGAAGAATTATGATTCTTAATTAATTACAATATGATAACAAAGTAAATCATGTAATTTCAATGTCATGCTTATTGAGCAAATTAATAATGGGATACTTGCATAATTATTCAAGCAATTAAGAAAAAAAAATACAAAAGAAAAAAGCGTACGATCACAATGATGTTTTCCCAGCGGATTCGTAATACCCCATTACGTGTCGCAGAACAATAGAACACGTGGACGTGTGTTGAAATATGAAAACAAATTATTTTAATCACCGGTCTCTAATAGGGGAACAACATGTGAAATAACAGGATGGATGTCATTATGTCGGGTTCGCGTGTTTGAACTATGATTTGGGGACGTAACGATTACTATACACGCATATCTGTATGTAAAATATTTTTGAAACGGCAGACGGTTAACTTACTGGTGGTAGGATTCCTATGCAGGAATCCGTCTAGGTGGGTACCATCCCAGGGCCAGAAATTCTGCCGTGAAGCAGTGGTGTACGAGCATTGCTGTTACGTTTTGAAAGGCACTGTGAGCTAGTGTAATAACTGGGCATATGAGCTATGCTATGCCTTTTTTGTGAGCGGACGTTCCACTTACCATCAGGTGAACGTTTTGCTCGTTTCGTCACTCTATGGAATAAAAAATACATATAAAACAATACACTCATATAATCATAAATTATTATCAATTAAAACGTTGCTGCTGCAAAGAAGTTACTATAAAAAACTTACACAAAATACATTTTTAACTAATTAAATACGGTATATTGTTATGCGTTACCGTAATTACTGAGTTAAAAATGTCTTTTCATTGATGGTAATATGACTGAGAGAAACGAATGTTGTCCTATATTTGTATGTCACTATATAATTACATAACATCTGAAGCAAAAAAAAATCGAGAAAACTTAACTTTCTCGTTTTTGTCCCGCCTACACGTAAAAAAAATGTGGAATAGCATACGAAAAATGAGAACCCTCCTACGCGATACAATTAAAGGGCCGTGGTCTAAAGCAGTCCATTCACGCTTTCATTGACGACGAGCAGCTGTCTCAGTAAACAGCACCCACTATTGGCAACCGTCGGAGATTAGATAATAAGCTATTTGTATACCTTAAAGCGGTGAGAGGTTTGCAGCGCTTGATAATAATTACCGGTTATTTAGTGCAGGTGATAGGAAGGTTGTATAAAATGAACGTACCTTGTAAATAAGAGACGTAATGTTCAATTTTATGGAAAACAAACTGTGGGCGCGGTATTGTTCGGACATTGTTCGTATAGAATTCATAAACTCTATAATCTTTGTAAATAATACGATGTAATTGTTTCTCTTTACTGTGTACCAAGTGGCTCGGTGGATCGCTTGTCTAATCGCGTATACTAGGTTCGAATTGGTAGCCAATATTTTTGTTATAAAGGTGCAAACGAGTGAGTCTCTACGTTTGCGCTATACTTACGGCATCATAATAACCCTTTTTTTTCTTGCAAATATTAAAAAAAATGTTATAAAGAAGTTTGTTACCACCTATACCCAAGGTAGTAGAAACGTACGCGTAATATATTTTAGAATTTTTTAGGTCAAGGTCCGGTCCGGGCGCTCGTTTTAAAATGTCATGATTTAAACATAAATAAGTAGTATTTTGGGAAAATTTTAAAATATATATACAATTTGACCTTAAGATAAAAGTAAGTAAAGTGTAATGGCATAAATAAAATAAAACAACCATAACATTGTAACATTATTCTTTGAGAAACATGTAATATAACAGATGTAACGTGTAACGTGCAAAGCGGTATGATAATCTAATTCTGCGTAGCGAATCTACAATTTAATGGTATGAATAAGGATTCTTGTTGCAAGTATGTGAAATGATTTTCACACTTATCCCTCAACGTTAAAGATTAATTTTCCCAAGCGATTGAATTATGTCCAGTTGTACTTGATTATCAAGGCACAATAGTGTAACGACTGTTTTTGTCTTCGCGATGTATTTAAAAAAAAGTGTAGTTGGGTGTTGAGTGAAAATAAGAATTGTATTAAGCTAGCTTGTCCCATCGTGACCATGAACAGATGGCGCCACCTACCTTCTTTAAATTATGTGAATAACTCCAACCATTAGCTGTCGTGCTTGATTGCACAGCAGATTGTTGACAGAAGATGGCGCTTCATTAATACAATATTTTTAATAAAATATTTAATGAAAACATTATTCTATAACGTTACTTATTTGTTGTCATTAGATGTAAAAATAATCTTCAAAATGAATTCTTCCAAATTCTTATTTAATTTTGACACAGAATTAAGGAAGATATTTCATACCGACAAAAAATATTTTCGAGAAATAATATATATAGATTTTGCAACTCACCAAAATAATTTTGCTAGTTTTAAAACAGGCACAATATCTCACCTTTACCTGCAAAAAGAATAAAAAAATTAACACATAGCAATTAAACATAGTTAACTATAATCAAATGATCTTTCTATCTAAGCTAAGCAAACTTATAACAATTGAGGTCAAACTGCCGTCTGTTATAAACCTAACACAAAAGGGTTAGTAATACATATATGCGAAAATTGGATATACAATAATATATAATAAATCTAATTACTAGAATCAATAAAATACAAGGGGTTTGGCAGAAATGTTCATATTTAAAAAAAAAAGTAAAGTTTCAGCCTATAAATGTCCCACTACTGAGCACAGGCCTCCTCTCATTTCTGAGAGAGTTTTGGAGCTAGGAAGAATCCGCCACGCTGCTCCAATGCGGGTTGGCGGACTTCACATATCTTCGAAATATTTTTTATTCCTCAGACATGCAGGTTTCCTCACGATGTTTTCCTTCACCGCCGAGCACGTGGTAAATCAGCACTTAAAATTGCAATTAACAATTTTAGTGGTGCCGGCACCGGGAATCGAACCCAGGTCACTCGCGTACTATTAAATTTAAAGCGAGCGCCTAGCCCCTGAGCTACCACGGCTCTATGTTCATATTTCTTATATCAAATATTTATAAGTATATTCTCTCAATGTAAGCGACGTCAAAAAATAATCGATCAAGCTTAGTTACTGAAACATATTATTATCCAATTTTTTGTGTATCTAATGCACTGGATCACACATACATATTCACGCCTCTTTTCCAGCGGGCTAGGCACAGACCACATCTTTCCACATGCTACGATCCTGACAAACATATTTCGCTTTTCCTACTTTTACGAGCGTTTGCAGGTACTTTTGATACTACTTCCCTTGATCAATATAAATAAATAAAATTAAAAGTGTCTGTCTGTGATTTAACGTTTCATAATGCTACATATATTAATTGTAGACATAACATCTAATTTCCCTTTAATTAGGCTATGTCATCGCTTTGTACCTACTATTTTGGACGTATTAGACCTTAGTTTATTATGTAGTTTTAGCTCAGCTTCAGGACACGGCCCAGCACAGATCAAAATTAATTCTAGGTCCCAAGTTATATTTTAAATCATTACTTAATATTATTTAGTTTTTTATTTAAAAAAAGGTTCTTTCGGCAAAGACTTTTATACTTTTTTTTTAATGTGTCAAGTATTATTTTCCGGGCGATTAATGAAAGTGATATTCACTCATTTAGCGTGACATTAATAAATACTCAATGTATTAGAATGATAGAGAAATACTCAATAAAAATAAGCGAATCATCATAATCACTATAATTTCAGCTCATCACAACATAGCTAAACATAGGCCGCCACCACTGATTGCCATAAAACACGACCCTGGCCCATCGGCATCCATCGACTTAAATATTTCAAAACTTTCTTATTGCATATATAAGTTAATACTCACTTAATATGAAGTTAAACATATTCGTTATTTAATGAAATACAAACACACGATAAGAACTTTTAGTGGGCGATTAGTGAAAGTGATCGCCGACAATCAGTAAAGTGATGATGATGTTCTCCTAGCCGATTTCGAACACAGGCGACAACTGCCGACAGTAGTCGGCAGTTGTCGCCGTGTCGAGAGCCATCAACTGCGCAGGAGATATTACAGTGCCACAAGTGTACGCGCAAACACAGAGGCACTCACCCGTCCCAATCTACCCGCGCCCGATGTAACGCTGATGCGATAAGATCGGAGGTAGGCTAGGATGCAGTGTCAGAAACACGGGGACAATCACAACACAACCAGCCCCGAAAACACAATGACCGACAGCACAAATGTTGGCTCCGGCTGGGATTCGAACCCAGGACCCGCGGCCTAGAAGTCAGGTACTCTGACCACTAGGCCACGCAGTCGTCAATAAAGTAGTTGTTGCGTAAAGACCCCTATTGTATTGCGGTTGCGCTGATACTCTACGAGTGTCTAGAGTATTTAGTAGCTGTCATGGTTTTTTTTTAAACTGATGCCCCACCGTAGGATTTCTCCTGTGTCGTGGGTACGTTTCACAAACATAAATTCCACATGCACCAACCACCCAGACCCGGAACAACTATCTGTAGGCCATGCAAATATTTGTACCGTGCGGGAATCGAACCCGCGACTCGCGGCGCAGAAGCCAAAGGTTTAGCCACTGCGCCAACCGAGCCGATAAGACTGTGTAAGAAGAAATAACAAATGAATGAAGCGCCAATAACCTAATGGTTTACGTCTCGCACCGTGTAATCGCAGGTTCACCCGTTACTGGTGGTAGGATTCCTATACGGGTCTCCGTCTGGGTAGGTGCCACCCCAAGGCCAGCTATTCTGCCAGTGTAGCAGTAGTATGCAAACATTTCTGTGTTTCCGTTTCTGCACTGGGAGCTAGTGCAGGGGTCGGCAACCTTTTGGGTCGGAGATTCAAAAATTACAATTTAAAAAATTTCAAAGTTTTTAAATAGCCACAAAAATGTTTCTTGCTGACAATAAATAGCACTTGCATATATAAAGTTTATTGATAAAAAAACGAATCTATTTATTCATAAGTAAAACATCTATTTATTCATACATAAGAAGTGTTTTTTCACAACAAATTAGATAATATATATATGGTATTTTAAGATAATAACTTAATTATTTAAGTAAAAAATTTAAACAATTAAACACTTTTACTTCAATAACAAACAATTGAGCAAACAAATTCAATGGGAACGTTGGCTTTGCATGGTTATTCAAGTAGAGAATTTAAACTTTACTAAGCAATGTAACTATAAAAAACTAAAAAAAGGGTTAAGGTAAAACAAAAAAAAAGGTTTAATTTTTGTTCGCTTAATTATTCGGTGTTCATCATTTTCGAATTCAGAACCGTTAACAAAACAGATACTCTATGTACGCAACTGATACTAGTGTCGAAACGAGACTGTTACAAGTCTGCGGCCGGTGTATCGACCGCGGTACAATTAACAATAGCGCACCAATTATCAATTGAGGAGCGCTACTCGTGCCGATCTATTAGCGAGCGTCAGCTAAATAATCTACCTCCCGAATAATCCACATAGATTAAATATGAAACTCGTACAGCGACTAAAAAGGAGACTGTTTATACATAGGTTCAACGAACTCATTCTATCGGAATATAAACATAATTTGCGTAGCGACTTGAATTCTTTTCGACGATCACATTGCGAGCCCCACTTATTTACAACATATTCAAGTATCAAGGTATGTCACAATGGACATACAATTTTCGAAGATAACTTGAACTTATGTTTATTTTAAAGATTGTATCATGTTAAATTCAAATTTTAAAGCTAAAAATATAAACCAATGGTTTTTGAAATGAATTTATTTTTCGATGTAGTAAGAAATGTATCCCATTTTTAACCAATCGCTTTTTACAATTTACCGTTTTCTCATCGGCTTCCTCTGACAGGAGAACAAACAGATCAGAAGGACATGGCAAAGAAATAGGGGAACAATGGAATACATTATACAGAAATAAACTTAATAATACGAACTTTATGAACAGAGAAAAAACTTAAGGTTGAAAGAATGGTGCAACTAGCAAATATTTGACAAACGATAGTCTTCTCAGATCGGTCCAGTTTGAAAGTAGCACACCGAATAACTTCTTGAAGTTAGTAATGTGTCTTATCTTGCTAGTATCTGGTGTCGACATCGGAGTTTTTCTCACAAAAACACGACAACGCTTAGGCAACACTTTACGATCAGCAAACTAGTTTTTAGAACGTTCTACATAAATAAGAACTGATGAACATTTTTTTTTGTTTATTTGACGAGAATTGAATACTAATGCAAGTAAAGGTTATAATATTTTCCGAATTAACTACATATAATAAGCTGTATTAACGTGAAATGTGACGTTAATTCTGCAGTCGTAAACTGTAGAGCTCGAGAACTTTTTGAGATATGCCGTTAAAAGTAAGACTTAGCTAGTGGTTAGTAATATTCGTCATTTAGTAAATTTTGCAGACAGACAAAAGATTTTATGCCTTACCGTTCACGGAATTAGGCAGACAACAAAACAATTCGGTATTGCAGTCATTCTGCATTGAAGGAATATAGTATTATATATATAATGCGCGATGCGAGCGGGACCCACCTATCTAATCTTTTATTGACATACAAGGAATTAGTTAAAAAAAACATATTTCGCCATTTTTAAGTGCCGAATTTGATACGTTTGAAGTAAATCCTGTTAAAAGGGTTCTTTCTTTCGTTTCTCGTCCTTTTTTCTCTGAAGAAAATTAGCAATTCCGTTGTTATTACTAATATTCCTTTTAGCCACTCCAACTACGCCTAAAAATGTTGGGTGGATGGCGTGCTCAAACATTCGGATGTAAAATTACATCCTATAAAATTCTCACTGATGATTCGTGGTCCTTCACTGCAGGCCGCATGGGGAAGCTCAGAATCGCGCAGCGAGCTATGGAAAGGGCTATGCTCGGAGTTTCCCTGCGAGATAAAATCCGTAACGATGTTATCCGCATCAGAATTAGAGTAACCGACATAGCCATCTGCCACGCTGCTCCAATGCGGATTGGCGGACTTCACATTCCTTCGGAATATTCTTATCCCACAGACGTACCGGTTTCCTAACAATGTTTTCCTTCACCGCTGAGCACGTTATAAATTAGTACTTAAAATAACAATTTCAGATAACGGTACCGGGGATCAAACTTACATAGGTCACTCGCGTATTATTAAAATGAAGGCGAGCGTCCGGCTACTGTGTCGCCACGGCTGTCAATCGGCTAGTGGCGCTTATTATATTAACATTAACAAAAAACATATGACAAAGAGATGGTCGTTATTATATTGTTTTCGTCACCCTCGTGCCAGTAACCGGAAAATGTCCATTCCCGCTGCTAGTCAGTGGGAGTGAACCTACCATCATCCACTTAGCACGTTCGCGAATCGCCATCTTGTCCAATCAAGTCGTTAACCTTTGACTGTATTGTTGCATACGTCTTCGAGAGTTGTCTGCACCGCTGACTTGAGATATGAGAAAGTGGGTCGAGCAAATATGAACATTAACAGATATCACTTAGAGTATTAGCGTTTTTATTTTTTTATTTGATAAAAGTGACGGAACGAGCAAAACGTAACGTTCATCTGATGGTAAGTGCAACGTCTGCCCGTAACAAATGCTGTGTCACCCTGAACATTTATGAGTGACACCACACTGCGCCCGTCACCCTGAGACATCAGTTCTTAAATCTCATATGCCCAGTGATTACGCTAGCTCTCAGTACCCCTCAAACAAAAACAGTAATGTTTACCACTACTGCTTCACGGCAGAATACATTTAGACATATAATATGTTGAAACCCTAATAATAATCTAATTTTCCTAAATCGACATATATTATAATGGTAGATTAATTAAATCATACAAAAACATCGCGCGATAACCGGCGCGCGATGGCTATGATTTGGAAATATACTTATTTTATCGTAATAACAGACATTCGACCTTTGATATTTGAAGATATTCTTAGTAATACTCTTACTGATTTTTTAAATAATAAACATGTTACAATTACATAATAAATAAATTAATACTCACACTTCAATTCCGTCCATCTGTCGCGTCTCCTAGGTTTTTCTGGTATTTAACTAACGACACCCACGAGGTGAGAAATGGGGTGGTAGGTTATCTTACGACACACCCACTTGTCTTAAAAATTCGCTTCTTTAATGTTATGTAATGCTTTATATACTTTTGGCGTCAGATTTTGAGACATTAATCGACACCCCGCCCCGTCTATCACATGCGGGTTGATAATCAGTTCGCTAACCCGCATTTAATTTTGCACATGCCTTCTTTAATATTATCCAGCACGTAACCAGACTCTTGATTTATTTTTCCTCTTAAACTAATTGAACACTACGGGATTATAATTATTTATTTCTAAAAACCGACTTCAACGCAGCAGCTCCAAACAGAGTTTCGAGATTTTCTCATGATTTATTTTCATCAATCGATTTTATCGGTTGATAAACCAATAAGTAATGTCCGAAAACATAAATAAATATGCAGACAAATTGACCACCTCCTCCTATTTTGAAGTCGAATGTTATTGACCGGTATCGTTTTAAAAACACTTTATTGATATCCATACTGATATTATAAATGCGAAAGTAACTCTCTCTGTCCCACTGTCTGTTGAACCAATCTTGACAAAATTTGACAAAGAGATACATACGAGTAGAATACTTTTTATCCCGAAAAATCAAATAGTTCCCACGAGATATTCAAAAACCTATATCAACGCAGACGTAGTCGCGGGCATCAGTATCTATATAAAAGTTAAAAATAATAAAATAAACAATAGATAAACAAACCCACTTAATAAAAAAAAAACAGCGGAATTAGTACGAAGTCGATTTATCGATATCGATATACTTTTATTGGGCATATTATAAACCGCGCAGCAAAAATACTAAACTATAGTATGCTTAATTAGAATTTTGTCACTTATGTTGAGTTAAAATCGGGACCTATTTTTAAAACAAACCTTTAATTACACAGTAGCTGTTGCAATCTATAAAATTAAGAAGTATGTAGACATGACATTACTGGTGGTATGATTCCTATGCAGGAATCCGTTCACGTAGGTACCACCCCAGGGCCAGTTATTCTGCCGTGAAGCAGTAGTTTGCAAACATTACTGCGTTTCCGTTTAAAGGGCACTGTGAGCTAGCGTAATCACTGGGCATATGAGACATAAGAACTGATATCTCTGGGTGCCGGTCGCAGTGTAGTTCCACAAAGCAATGTTCTAGGTGACAAAGCATTTGTTATGGGCAGACATTGCACTTACCATCAGGTAAACGTCTTGCTCGTCTCGTCACTTTGTCAAATAAAAAAAAACATGAACAGCAATGAAAACTCTCTATATTGTGTACTCTTCTTGCTGTAATATATGCTTATGGTCAATTTACTCGTGACCACGGCGTGGTTTCACAATCCAAGTATAAATTGTACCAGCGGCAATGTGGTTAATGATTTCAGTTCCGGATGTATCACAACGGGACCGTTATCTCTTATCATCGGGGAAGGGTATGCAGATACGAACCCTTCCTCGATGGTATTGATTATTCTCGTTACATCGAGTACGTAAAGATGACGAGCCTTTGTACTTGCGCGGACACAACTCCACTAATATAATTCCGTTATTAAGAGTTTTGGGTTTGTGTATATTTCTTCTGTACATTTTTTGCAGCAGCCTATCACTAGTCCACTGCTGAACATAGGCCTTCCCCATAGATTGCCATAACAGTTTGTAAGCTCTCGTTTTGTGAGGTTTGCCATAGTTGCCACGCTTGGCAGGCGTATTGGCAACCGCAGCTTGTTTATTATAATGTTCCAGGAAGATGCTGCTGCCCATCTCCTTGTTTTAATTTTAGGTGAAATTTGACGAACCAGTTTAGGTGAAAAATACAATAGTGACCACATAAGTCGAACGAAAAGTTTATAACGCAGTTACGCATTGCGTAATCATATTCAGTGACCTATGTGTGGGTGCAACTACGCACGTTGAATGAACTGACGAATGCACTATGACGTCAATCCGTTCAGAATTTTAATATGTCCAACAGCTGCTCAAACAGATGCCATTGTGTTTCCTACTGCATGCAGATAAGTTTGTACGTTGAATGTTGGCGCCAGTTAAGTGAAGCGCTTGAAGCTAATTCAACGAATGCAGTTGTTTAATTGTTTTTCATGTTATAATGTCAATTAACTGCATACGCGCTAAGGATATTTGCGATGCCCCGCGCTGGGGTTTTTCCAGCATCGTGACTGCGTTTTACAGATAAAATTTCCCATGCACATTACAATCAGACCCGAAAACCAACAAATTGTGTTTTGCACAATTTTTGGCTTCAGCTGGGATGTGAAGCCAAGCGTAGAAGTGACCACTATGCCATGCGGTCGTGAAAGTACCTCACTCGTTTCGGATTCTTCAACTGCAGAAGCGATGAGACAACTTCTTGGTTAACGTTATCACTATAAGAGTCACGGACTTTGACCTTATCACTTCTCACCGAGGATACCTCATTCTGGACTATTCATAATTCATCATTAGTGTTGCGAGGTTTCCCAATTTGCGCGGGACGTTCCGATTTTCAAGGGTCTGGTGACACGTCCCGATTCACCCTTGATCGGGACGCCAAATGTCCTTATTTTTCATTAACCTCTAAATTTATCTACTTTAAGTTTTATTCGTTTTGTTTCTTGTACGAACCATTGGCAATATACCATTTTAAAAAACTGTTTTTGTAGCATTTGAAGCTGTCCCGATTAGAAAACGAAAGTTCCGATTATATTTACCTTCTGTCCCGAAATTTGACACACTTGACCTGGCCGTGCTTGCCTTTAATGGCATACATAGTACGCAAGTGACTTGAGTTTCATCCTCGGTGTCGCCACCTCTAAAATTATTATGCAATATTAAGTGCAAATTTATGACGTATTCTGCGGTGAAGGAAAACATTGTGAAGAAACCGGCATATCTAAGGAATAAATATATTTCGAGGCAAGTAGTGAAATCCGTCAACCCGCATTGGAGCAGCGTGGTGGACCTCACCGGCTCTAAAACCCTCACAGAAATGAAAGGTAGCCTGTGCTCAACAGTGGGATATTTAAAAAATGTTACTTTACGTTTTTTACATCATCAGTCGGCCGCAGTCCACTGCTGGACATAGCCTTCTCCCAATAAGCGCCACTTAGTACGATCTTCGGCTTCACGCATACAGTTGCTGCGACCACGATACGGTCAGTCACGATCCAGGCTACACTGTACACACAGTTAATAGCTTTAATATAACACGCACCACGACGCGCGACCGCCGTAGAGAACGGCGCGCAGCAGTCGACAATCACACCGCGTACACACGATACACCCGTCTTCCAGGGCGGTTCTCACCGCCCAGAGTTACCGACACACAAGTCGACAGTCCGAATGGAGGCCCGCAGCCTCCCTCGGACGGTCATTAGACGACTTAAAATCGTATTGAGATATTCTAAATCGCGCAAGCACGCAGCGAACGCGGTACAGTCCGAATTTCGAGGTTTTGTAGGAGTTTATTTATTTATTTATGTTTGGGTCAAACCAAACCTGGCACGCGGGCCCCTGGCCCGTGAGCACAGGATCCGATGAAGCTGTAAAAGCCAAAAAAGGCTAACAGCAATTACATCACCGAAATTATATATACAGTTGCTGCCAGCCGTCTAATGCAGATTGTCGACCCATCTTGCCAAGGGTGCCATCCTACTACAGCGGTGGTCACCTTTGCGACAGATGTTAACAGCCCACTGCCACTTCAGCTGGCAATCACGAATCTGCGATCTCGTGTATATTACGAGATCGCAATTGATTGTTTCGGCGCGGCATTCAAAAATCGAACACGACCTCTTCGTGTGAGCTCTCGTAACGTATGGTGGATTTACAGAGTTTTTAAAATAAATATTATTAAACCACCAGACAACATTTCGAAAATGTGAGCAGGACAAGTTGTAGAATAATCATTTTAATTTTTTGAATTCAAGTTAGTGCTGAAATTTTACAGTTTGCAATAAAAATTATTTTAAACACCTGCACCTCTTTTTATGTTTTAGTTCAAATTAACGTAGTTGTGTTAATTAAACTAGAAATTAAAGGGAAGCTACCCGCCAGACCGAGTGGTCTGATCTGGGGAGGATGTCTCCTCCGTCTAGTAATATTAAGATATTGTTTATATAGTTCGCACCTCAGAAAACTTGCATAGCGCGATTATGGACGTATGGGAATATTTCTTGAGCTTCTCATGTGGCGACATAGATGTCGCTACATATATTTTTCATGGTTATTATTAATATATTACAGCTTACATCTGCTTAACCGTAACTACCGTCTGAGCTCGTTTTGCTCGGCCTCTTAACATTCTGTCCCTGGACATAGGCGAGGCATTTAATAAAAAAAAATTAACACGCTTTTATTGGCTTCACTTGTGTGTATGTAACTAATAATGTAATAATCTTCATTTCAGCCCACAATTATTCCACTGCTGAACATAGGTCAGACCTACCCCTTATATAGTCAAAAGCATGGTTGTATGTAATGTATGTGAGATTACAATTACAATGTATTATATGTTATTGAATCTTAGTATTATTCTTTAGAAAAGCTTATCCCGACTTTGCTCTGCTATTAGCTTTTATTCATGTTTTTTTTGATGAAAGTGGGCAAACAAGCAAAACGTTCACCTGATGGTAAGTGCAGTCTGCCTACAGCAAATGCTCTGTCTCCCAGAACATTTCTGTGTGACACCACACTGCGCCTGTCACCCTGACACATCAGTTCTTAAGTAACATATGCCCAGTGATTACGCTAGCTCTCAGTGCCCTTCAAACCGAATGGCTTCATGTTTTTATTTTAGCGCTCCATAATTTTGTTTAGACAGTTGTAATCGATATTTCGCAAAGTCGATAATTCTATAGAAATACTTTTCTGTTGTTTGTTTGTATGAAGACGTTTGTAACCTTATTACTCAACGAAACGAAAGAAAAGTTATTTTAATGAATTCAGCAATTGGAGCGTGGCAATCCAAATTGTCATTTGTGATTAAGTTACACGACGTAGCAAATGCACAATAAATTGCTCGCGCCATCAAAAAATAAGGGCAGACTAATGACCGATCGCTTACACAGCGAGATCGAAGCGGGTCTTAAAATGGCCGAAATGAAACATGATAGAAGACTCGTACTTGGGACGAATAATTTAATAAAATTAAAACACCGTACCGTGGATTTTGTAAAAGTGGACTAAGGGAAATGTGACAAACTTCTTGTGGTTTCCGATAAATAATGGAATAATCATACTAAAATACAAAATATATGTAAATACCAAACGAACTATATAAATACTAGAAAACCTATAAAAAAAACATTAAAATTCTCGGTAATCTATCAAACCGAACTTAAACGCTATGATTAGGACATTTAACCAAATGATAAAGTGATGATTAATTTTGCGGCCAAAACCAAAAACATTAATTACATAATGAATAAAATCGCTCCGTAAAAGAAGTACTGTGTTTAGGGTTTAGGGTTCCGTAGTAAAAACGTAACCCTTATAATTTCGTCCTGTCCGTATGTCGCAGCCATTTTACTTGAAACGACTGGGATTACTATATACATGAAATTTTAATAGAAGGTGTTTTTTATGAACCGCTATACAATGGTGTACAAAATTATATAAAAAAAAAACTATAAATAAAGAAATAGGTATGGCACAGCATAATATTGGCTGCACATAAGCGTGTGAGGTATTGTTGGATAGGTCTTGAAAATTATAAAAAAGTTTCAAAATAATTATTTTATTTAAACGTTTACGTACGTTTATTTAAACGTAAGTTTTTAAGATATGAGGCATTTTCGGTTACACGCTATTCCCCACTAAGGAACCCTTCACTTTGCGTAGCAAGAAGGTATTAATTATAAAATTAATCAAAGAAAAGTTAGAAATAAACAACGAATTAAATGACTTTTTCGCCTTTCTCCGTTATTATCACTGTTATCATGACATACATGATAACACAATGCACAATTAGTTACGTGATTGATGGAAATGACGATAATACTGTTATGAAAATAGAGCTGTCTTTCTGTAGTCATAACACATTCAAACTTCCTTCCTTTATCGTGATCCCAACGAATAACCCACAACAAATCTATATATTATTCAAAAGCAAACATAATTTCGGTGATGTAATTGCTGTTAGCCTTTTTGGCTTTTACAGTTTCATCGGATACTGTGCTCACGGGCCAGGGGCCCGCGCAAAAGCATTAAGGTCGCTTTTCGAACACGCGACAGCTTTCGAACACCATCGGAAGTTATCATCCTGCGCAAAAGATATTATAGTGGCCACAATTGTACGCGCAAACGTAGCTTCCAATGCGCGAGACTCGGCTATATTTATAATTCCAACACAACCAAGCCCGAAAACCAATAATTTGTGTTTATACACAAATGTTGACTCCTGACTGGGATTCAAACTCAGGACCCGTAAATGTCACTCTGAGCAATCGGTCACGCGATCGTCAACATGCAAAAGGCACAATAACTCATCTCAATATTATATCCTTGTTTAAAAATATTAGAAGCTACAATAAATACTAGATAAATACGTTCTGGCACTAGGATTCTTATGCAGGAATCCATCTTGGTGGGTACCACCACAGTGCCAGTTATTCTGCCGTGAAACAGTTGTGTGCAAACATTACGGTGTTTCGGTCTAAAGGGCACTGACAGCTAGTGTAATTATCGGGCATATTAGACTAAGGAAATGTCTCAGGGTGACGAGCGCAATCTGGTGACACACAGAAATGTTATGGGTGACATATAATTTGTAATGGGCAGACGTTGCATTTACCATCAGATGATCGATTTGTTCATCTCCATCGCCTTCTTTCATTATAAAAAAATACTAAATCAATAAAATGCGTTTGTATGTGGGTACATTTAAGTGCACTTAAAACAAATCGGCAGATATTCACAGCGCGATCGAAACTTCAGTGGAGAGATAAAAATAACAGCCAGACACTCGTAAGAGGCACATGATGTCATGTAAACATTGAGAACAAAGGTTACGCGCGATACAAGCCAAAAAGGTTCACGATGGACCGTGACCCGGATCGCAACGTATTTGTAAAATTGTATCAAATATGCACCGAATTCAATTCCTAGCTGCCCTTGTCAGTAATAATACGAACTAGTGGTCTCCCTATAGTCGAAATTAGTTCATTATTCATTTTTTTTAATGTTGAAGTTATTGAAATTTCAGTAATTAATTATTGGCAACATTTTAAAATTCTATGGCGGCAATCTTTATTCTGTGCGATTGTTTGACCACAGACTATTATGTGATTGACATTGTCAGTGTCCGTTGACTTTTTTTTGGGTCATTTATTTTATTGAATTTAATGTGTTTGTAACAGATATTATATATAACTTTAGCGTTTTGGCTTCTTCTATATACAAACTTTAACTATACCAACACTATAATCACACTCCTTCGTGCGCTCATAATGCTTAAAAAGTGGTACAAAGTTTTCTTTTCACGTATTAATATGTAGATTATCGATCGCGGGTCTTGTTCTAATCCCAGCCGGAGCCGGATCACTGGTGGAAGGATTCCTATGCAGGAATCCGTCTAGGTAGGTACCACCGCAGGGCCAGTTATACTGCCGTGAAGCAGTAGTGTGCAAACATTACTGTGGTTCGGTTTGAAGGGCACTGTGAGCTAGCGTAATGACTGGGCATATGAGACTTTAGAACCTATGTCTAAGGGTGATGGGCAGTGTGGTGTCACATAGAAATTGATGAAGGTAGGCAAGGACGAGAGGGTCTGTGTTTGCGCGTACGCTTGTGGCACTATATCACCTACGCGGTTGATAGCTTCTGAAAGTGTTTAGACTGAATGCCGACGTGATCCAAAAATGTCCATGGACGACATAAAACTTGCGACGAACTTGAAACGAAATAACATAAAATAGTTCAAAGACACTAACTGTTGGTTTTCAGGTTGTGTCGTGCTGTGTGAAATTTGATTACGATACGTAGAAAGGGGCAAGGTTTTTTTTAAGAAAAATAGCCTTATCGATGTCGAGAAATTTAACCGTTTTTAAACTGCGCGTGAAATACTAAGGAGTAAAGTAAGTATTTATAACGTATCTGTTGGAGAGTTTAAAAATACGATGAGCTGATAGGTTCGGAGGGCCTGTTACGAAAATCGCGAGTACGAAGTTTCCGATCGATTTGAAGCAACGACGATCGTCCAAACATAAACCCTACTACCAAACCTCGGATGAAACTTCTACGGGATACCTACCAGTAGATGAAATGTTCGTGACAGACGATATCGTGGTAGGAAACGTGCGATCCGAAACTTCGTATCTCGATTTTCGTAGTAGATCCCCAGATACCGTGGCAGTAACGCAAACGCGTTAAGCGCAAAGTATTGCAACTTTGGTTAATCGACAGATATTGGCTTCGTCTTTTGAAAGGACCTACGACTTAGTAGGGCTTCTAAAACGAGCTGGTTGCTCTAAAAACATATTAACTGTAACTCGGCTATATGGCTAACGAAGCTAAAGAAATCGGATCCATACAAACAGGGGTAAAACAAACACGTCTAGAAACGCGAAAAGAACATCACAACGAGGAAAGTGTGGACGTGAGTCATTATTTAATAATTCTCTCGTGAGTCATATACATATTTTATAAAGATTAACGCAACCATGTGTGTGAGACGTCTTCGGTTCGCCCACGAGCCATTCATTAACATATAAATATATAAACTATAGCAATTTATTCTGCAATGGAAACTACGACATTGCAAATCTCTGCTCAGCACAAAGTTTGATTTAGTAATGTACGAGTATGTTGTCTATTACATTACTATACGTGGGGACATACAGAGTAGAGGCGATGGTTTTTAACTTACATTCAAAGATATTCTCGTAGAATTCCATTTACAAGACTTTTAAAATAAAATAAACATAACATTAAATAAACTACACATTTACTTCGGCAGTCATAAATGTTTACTGACAGCAAATTATTATGTTTAATACATACACGTATTTTTCCCGTGGACCACTTTTCGCCCCGCGGTTTATCACTCTTATTAAAGTATAACGTTTTGTTAATCATCCACATCTGTATTGCTCTTGCAGAACATGGCTGACTATAAATAAGTTATCACCAAGGGATGGTAAGATTCCTATAATCCGTCTAGGTAGGTAACACCGAATGGCCAGTTATTCTGTAGAAGTGTGCAAACATGACTGTGTTTCGGTTTGGACGGCACTGAGAGCTAGTGTAGTCACTGGACATAGGAGACTTAAGAAGTGATGTCATAGAGTGACAGGTACATTGTGGACACATAATAGACACGCACACACTCACTCACGCACGCACGCACACACACACACGTCCACACAAACACACATCACAATCACACACAACATTTGTTAAAGGAAGAAGTTGCACCATCAGGTGAAGGTTTTGCTCGTCACGTCACATACTCCTATAAAAAGAAAACCCCTGAAGATAATCTTTTATGATTGTCATTTACTTGTTCGTTGCCATTGATAAGTCAAATAAATAAAAAACCAATCGACGTACCTGCATACAATAATATAATCATTACTCTTATTTGACTTTAGTCGGGAAGTAATTATTAACTAGTGTCTAAAATAGGTATGCAATAGCGTCAGTGAAGTTACATCACTATGGGCGCGACACGTTACTGTTTGTATAACCATAAACGCGACATTTAAACATATTCATAACGCCTCCGTACAAGTTTTTCATATACACTAACGTCCGCTATACATTCCTTATACTTAGCTATACTTGCTTTGCAACAGCTGACGGGACCAAAGTATGAAAATACCTGTATTTTATGGATCAGCACAACATTTATTACTGGTGGTAGGATTCCTATGCAGGAATCCGTCTACGTAGGTACCACCCCAGGACCAGTTATTCTGCCGTGAAGCAGTAGTGTGCAAACATTACTGAGTTTCCGTTTGAAGGGCACTGAGCTAGCGTAATCACTGGGCATATGAGACTTAAGAACTAATGTCTCGGGGTGACGGGCGCATTGTGGTGGCATTGTTATCACACTGTTCTGGGTGACACAGCATTTGATATGGGTAGACGTTGCACTTATCATCAGGGTGAACGTTATGCTCGTTCCGTCACTTTCATGAAATAAAAAAAAACAACAGCAACAAGCTGTGCCTCGCGGTGACACCCGTATAAAATAACTGGCGTGTAGTTTCATAATTCTTTGTAACCTTCCATAAAACTTTTTTTTAAGGTGAGATGCCCCTCGATACAGGAGAAATGGTAGTGTAGGGGAAACGCTTTCAAAGGCTAAAAAAACACTATGAACGTAAGAATGTGTCTGTCGGTCTGAAAGAAATTGTTTTGTTTTATGTGTGACTCAGCGTTATATCGTCATCACATCTTTAAAGTTTCTAAATTTTTATAAATTTCGACCACGCGTAATACGACGCGGGCTTGTTTGAAATATACTTAACGTTATAAGCATATGAAAAATGAGTACAAAACCAAAAATGGGTTGAGGCGCGGGCGTTCACATAATGATATACCATTGCCTTTTTAGTTCAGCTTGAGTTTGATTGATGAGATGTTTCCGGTTCCGAGGAAAGCCTTTCTATTAAATTGACTTTCGCGGCACTTTTGAAAGGCGTGGCAGAGTTAAAGAATATTCTGGATTACTGTTCTACTTTAGAAGTAGTAAAGCAATTGTCATTGTAACTATGCATCCGTTACAATGGATTGTATTAGAAGAAGAGTGGATGTACGTTAATAGAATTTTAAGGAATTATGTAATCAGCTTTTTACAAAAATAAACAACGTAACAGAACGTTAACGATACTGTACGCTTACTACTAAGATACGTGTTACAAGCCATTTGCAACACTACATAATTGAAGTAAATAAAAATAATGAGTATATAAATTATGATACTGTACTGTGTCAGAAATTATATATAAGTAACTTGATAATATGAGTTGTTGTATTAACTAACGTGATTGCGTTGTATAAAAGTCCGTAGTAACTGTGTTTTTTTTATTGTATAAAGTGACGAAACGAACAAAACGTTCACCTGATGGTAAGTGCAACATCTGCCCATAACAAATGCTGTCACGCAGAACATTTCAGTGTGACATCAAACATAGCAAGTCACCCCGAGACATCAGTTCATAAGTCTCATATGCCCAGTGATTACGCTAGCTTTCAGTGCCCTTCAAACCGAAACACAGTAATGTTTTCACACTACTGCTTCACGGCAGGATAACTGGCCCTGGGGTGGTAACCTACCTAGACGGATTCCTGCATAGAAATCCTACCACCAGTGAAGGGAGCATTGTTGATAACGTATGCTGGATCGTTACTCTGCCCAAACATTACGTGTTTCAAAGTATTTATTAGTTTTACTTGACTATCTGACTCATATCTGTAATATTCCGTAATATACGCTTCCGCGCTGCGGATCGCGGGTTCCCCTACAGAACAATTTTTGTATGACAATATATTTCGCCGCCGTGTGGTGGCCGGCTTAAGAGAATCTATCTACTACCCCATCTCATCCCGTAGGTTTCGTAAAAGTCGACAGAGAGAAAACAAAAACCAGGAGATGGGCAGCAGCGTCTTATTGGACAACTGAATACATAAACTGCGGTTGCCAACCCGCCTGCCAATTGTGGCAACTACGACAAAATCCCCCAAAATGAGAGCTACAAACTTTGGTGGCATTGTATGGGGAAGGCCTATGGTCAGCAGTGGACTATTGATCGGCTGAAATGATGATGATGTTGACGAAAATATTTCGTATTATAGTTCTTCTGGGTGTGGGTGTTTCTGTATGTGAAATTTATGTCCATAAGAGCATCCACGCTACTGGAGAAAGCTAAGTAAGAAACTTACAAATTCATACTTTAAACTTTTTTGAAATAAAGATAGTGTTGAAAATTAAGTCTTAACCTGAAAAATATATTTTGCTTAATTTATATTTCGTTAATGCTGTCGTAGCATTAGTGAACTTACATTTATTAGACTCGTTAAAACCCGTTTTTAGCAACCTTCACGTAATCGCCCGTATTATAAAAAAGCGGCATCGTTTGGTTACGCGTACACAACCACCCAAGGTCACATGCACCAACGTAGAACAGTAATTGGGTCATTATAATAATTTCGTTGTTAATTCGCGTTTTTTAATTAGTTTTTTAGTTTAATAACACCTACTCGAATCGCAAATTCTGAAGTCATATATTTGACTCTGGTAAACATTCGTGATGAGATCGTGGCTTCGTCATCCACTAGAAAAATTTATTATCATCGGCTTGCAGCACTCCTCTGCTAAGAAACGCCACTTGGCCAATTCTCAGACTTCTATACATTCCGTTTCTTTAACCGCCCTGCACAGATCGTCGCTGCATCTCATTTTCTTTTATGGAAGAAAGAGACGAGACAAGCAAATCCTTTATCCGGTGGTATAAGTATCACACATAATATTTCTATGTGGCACCACGCTGATCGTCGCCCTGACTACTGACTGACACTATCCTTGCAACTGGCATTGTGGTACCCACCTAAACGGATTCCAGTTGGGAAACTTCACAGTCTGCGCTTTAAACGTGTTCTCCACTCTAGGACGCACATACTTTAAGGTGGTCACATATCTGCCGTCATACAAAATTTTACCACATAACTTTTTACTGAAGATAACTTTTTGTTGTGATAATCGAGGAAATACCTCGGATTATGCTCAAAAATAGATAGCTCAATAAAAAAAACTTGATAACATAGATCAGAACATGACAATGGACGTATATTTCTGACCGACGTATCTGTCAATTAAAAAAAAATAAATTTCATTGATAGCCGCGATCGCGTTCAACAAATCATCGGCGCCATATTAATGCCATGGAGTCGAATGCGCGTGCGCAGAGCGGATACGCGCCACGTATAAATAGCCGATCGTCTATTTTAGTCGGAACATAGCGCGCGGTACCGGCCATGTGCCACAAAACATGACGTCTGGGATTCAACTTGTTAAAATTAATTAAATTCTTATGGGGGCTTGCACTATATTAATATATATTATAATTTCTATTTAAACAACCACAAAAAATATTACGGACAGATGTTTCTAATACCAATTAATTACAAGTAATATATTTATATTTGTTTATGGTAAGTCGATGGAGAAAGTTGGCTCAGAACCATGGTTTGTGGGAACAAATCTCTGTAAGAGACCGATGTTCAGCAGAGGACTGGTGAAACATGAGAAAGATGATGATGATGTCAATGATATCTATCTTACATAAAATTTATAGTGAAATTTTTTCATAAATTCAAAAAACTATCTTTAAAAATCAACATAATATCGACTTGTTAAAAAGAACGCGATAAAATGCAATACTCTCTTAGTAAAATGGTGGTACATATTGACTTGCCTCACATATTTGGTATAATCACTGAGTATACAAATCATTCATGAAATTCATAAACAAAAATTTAACTAAAATTATAAATATTTACTTAAATACGATGGACTCGCGCCAGCTTGCTGAACACATATTTATCTCACCATTTACCACCAACAGAAATGCTTTTCGCGTGGGAACCTGCACTTAAGCCGACCCTATTCCTGATAAATACACTTCAATCTTTATCTAACATGCCCTTAAGTTAACAAGATAAGGTGCAAAATCCAATGCAGAATTCTCATACAACTGCACTCTCAATTTATTTAGGTTTTACTAAGATATTCCAACTCAATTTTTTCAGAGACCAATTTTAGCACGTTTGTTGCGTTACTCTATTCATTTACTTAGTTTTTAGACCACCGATGATTATATAGTATACACTATTTATTATTTAGTCATGCCTTCAAGCAGATCTATAAACGTCAAATAATTTCATCCATTACGGACTTTTCAATTGGAATAGCTGGTGGTCGTAGTTTTCGTAATTCATACCAATTGAAATGATTAACATTGGAGGTATACACGTATGCGGGTGGTCACGTAATAGGGTTATTGAAGTTAGTCGATTAATGATGTTATTTTTTAATTCATCTATAAAAAGCAAAGGTTTACTCTCACTTCTCAGTTTCATTGTTATCCGTTAACAAATAGGTTAGATAGCTAATTTTACAACTAAATAACAAAAGTTACATATTTAGCACTGGTCATAATAATTAAAAATGAACAGTTTAATAAAAAAAATTAAGTGTATTGAAATGTAACCATGTTAGTTCGTATCAAATATAGAATATGAAATCGTACAATAATTCTAATAAACTCTCTATAGCCATTCCCAAAATTGAATGTATTTTTATCTACATAAGGTATATTTTCAATGGTTTAAATTGCACGTGGTTTTAATATGAATAAAACGTAAACAAGACTATGTAGACGAATACTGCGGATCTAACCAATATACAGGAATTGTAGTAGTACGCCTGAGGGTGTGGGCGTCGTATGTAATAACGACACACGCAAATGCACACTTACAAGCTTAATACATCTAAATGACTTCGCGATGATGAATGAGAAACATAGTAAAAAATTAACAAAATAATGTCCCGGGAATTATTTAGTGCGTTAACCTGCCTCACAATGCCTTGCCTTTATAAGAACTAATTTGCGCATAACGAATAAAACACGGTTTCGTATTAGTTCATAATCAATAAATTTTTAGTAGCGGTCAATCCACACGAAATAATACCTCAAAAATAACCTCGCTATATCTTTCTACAATTTAAAAAGTTTTATTTAATCTCAAAAAAAAATTCGACTTTTGGCGCCAGCTCGAAAAGCAGCATGTTTTAATGATTTTTTTATTTCTGTGTTTATTTCGAGTCTTGACGTTAAAATTGAGTGTATTGAATAAAATATACCTAGTTCTTAATATTTCGGTTGTATTTATGAAATATGTAAAAAGGCTCTGGATTTATGTATTCTGAAATCCAAACGAACAAGATGACATTAAGAAAATAAAAAGGAAATAATAAAATGTTTGTAAAACCGACAAGTAGTTTTTATGATATTTTTTTATTGTATTATTATAATTAATTTAACGATTACTTTCAAACGCTACAATGTATTTACATAAGTAGTAACTAAAAAATATTAGCATATTAACATACTATTTATTTATACATTTATTAATAATAACATCGCGACAAAAAATTCTGCTATTTTTGGAGGGATCCGTCGTCAGCGCCATATTTGATTAATGTACATAGAGATCATACCAGACACGCCTCACATATAAATATCTTAATCATGACGCGTGATTTTTTAACGTTTTATAAACACGCCAGTTTCCTATAACATGAAAAATAATTTGACGGCTAGAGGGCACAAACTAGCAACGCAATCGCCCGAAATAACGCATTGTAAAACACAAAATTCCCGATTAATGGTACATTTATCATTTATTAGTGCTGTAAGCAAACCGCAAGTCTGTTTTTGCAACGATTTCCCACTGGAACATTTTCCTCGTTGGCAACATTCTTATTAGTCATTTAAATTTTTGTATCTAAAAACGTAATATTCCCGTAAGTAGTCTTAGCTACTACTCTAAACGGGTACTACGCTAAAATTTTCAAATATACATACCTATTATTCATTATAGACTTATTAATATTATTTATTTAGGTTTCGCCGTGCCATGACCACGCTGCATGCAATTGCGAATATCTGGCAGTTACGTATGAATATGGAAGGGTCTCCGCGAATTCTCACAATATGATCGAACATTAGAATGACAGGAATTGGAGACAATGTTAGTTCTCGAGGATGATACTTTATTGAGGATGGATATAGTTGTCTATGGGCCTTTTAATCATTTATCTTTTATCAGGTAGACTGCTTGTGTGTCAAGTCATACATTGTATAGATTTTGTGTATGAGAGTGTTTGAGTTCCTCGAAGAACTTTGAAATTCTAATCTAAGTTTTTACAGTTACTGTGTCACCCAGAACTTAGATTAACTTCTAATTTAAGTTAATCTAAGTTCTGGGTGACACAGTAACTGTTCAGGCGTGGCATTAACAATAAGGTGAAAGACTTCTTAGTCTTCTTCGTAAAAAAGAGTATTTGACTTGAATTTTATAGTAAAAGAAAACGGCTAGTTTGACGAATGAGTGTTCCTGTGTTTGTGCGTATATTTGTGGCACTATAATATCTCCTGTGCAGTTGATAACTTCAGACAGAATTCGGTAGTTATGGCAGTGGCAGAAATCATCATAGTAAAATATTGACAGCTGATCAATCAATGTAAGGGGGAAGAGTACAACCGATAACATAATCTTGAACTGATGGCTAAAAATACAATATTCGAAGAGGTTTTAAGGAAAGGCCACGTCGAAGTATCCGCAACCGAGAAGCTTATTTGAAAAATCTAATGAAAGTAGAAGAAGCGAATAAAGTGTGACAGGATCTTAGAAAGTGGAAAAATATGGTATCTGCCTACCTCAACGGGAAAGAGGCGTGCCTGTTTATATGTATGTATGTATCAATATGAATAACCAGGTACGTTCGGCTTATACTCATACAGGTAGTATAAAAACGACATCAAAAGACTCTACGCTCGGGTTGCGTAACGCTACCATTTATTCGTATCTACAATTTACTCAACTGTGGATCCGGCTGTGGGTAACACTGTGTCTTTTGTACTACGCTCTAAATACATTGGCTCTGTAAAGACCTTAATTTAGAAATAGGACTTTAGACCATTTTATTATCGTTGATTTGGATATAACGTCACAATCCTTTCACTCATCGAACATCTCCTTCTCCAATAATTTAAAGTCTACTTGGGGTGTTCACAATATTAAGAATTTGAAATTTATTAGTCCCTAAGTATCTCGACTTAACGAGACAATAGCAATTTAAATAACGGTATAGAACACAGAAAAGCATAATACAGCAACAATGCTGTAACATTATTGTAAACAATAAGGGAAGTTGAATCTAATTCCTTATAGGGCAAATAAAGGAAAATAATTATCTATCCAACGATTACATAAAAGCACACAGTATGTGTTATTAATTTAATGGTTAACCTCTGAAAGCAGTTAATATCTGCCAGTATGAAATAAGCTGTAATTGGATCGGAAGTCTGAAAAATCAAAAACACTTTCGCTGTTTTAATAATTAGGCGTACATCAGCACATTACACTAAGAACTAAAAAGTTATAGTTATTAAAACTTCTTTTATAGTTAATACACTGTGGATTTAAAGTATTCGTTTCAATAAAATTTCATATTAATAGTTTTGTTAAAATTATTATTTTTTATAAGAGGGGGGGGGGGGGGGGGGCGATCACGAATATTTATTTACATTCACATAACTACTTTCCTTATTCATTTTTTTTAAGTCGTATGCCCGTAATGATACAGTAATTTTTTTAGTGGATAATGTGACGAGACGAGTAAAACTTTTCACCTGGTGGTAAGTGCAACGTCTGCCAATCAAATGCTGTGTCACCCAGAATATTTCTGTGTGGCAACACACTACGCCCGTCACCTTGAGGCATCAGTTCTTAAGTCCCATATGCCCATTGGTTACACTACCTCAATGCTCTTTAGACCGAAAACAGTTATGTCTTCACAGTGCTTCACGGTAGAATTACTGGCTCTGGAGTGGTACATACCAAGACAGATTCTTGCATAGAATTTCTACCAATAAAAAGATAACTCAATTCTCAGACAGTAAAATTTAAATTCTATCGTGTGTGTCAAACGCATTTTCCAGAACTTAAAAGAGATCACTATATTATGTGTCATGTTTTGTATAATCCAGCCCGTTCTATCCTTGAGCCGGTTTTCCTGTTGATAACAAAATAAGGTTTGTACGTTATGCAAAATATAAACGTTTATGTGTCAGGGACACGTCTGACGACTAAAATGATCAAATGTTAAATTTTTATTCGCTAACTGACTTGTCATTTCTCAGAGGGAATCGATATAGCTTTATAGATTATTATTAATAATAAGTCATATCTTAAGATATGTAATCTGTGTGCCCTGCCTATCACATATTTTATATGAAGTACACAACGTTGGTCAACATAATAAAGCAATGGGTGAATCCAACTATGTTTAAAAAACTATTAAAACAAATATTAAAGATGTCTGGATAAAATAAGTCACGTCACTGATACAAAATTTTTTACGAAGTACGAAGAGATACATACAGTCACGCCTTTTATAATATAGGTAAGTATGATAAGGGATAGGTAGAGACTACACTCTTAGAAGTGATAAATAATAGATTAAATTTTCTCAACTCAGAACATAAAGCAACCCTTAAATTAATCAGGCACTAAAAAGAACCTAACGATTTAGACACAGAGAAATCCTTAGCAAAAACTGTACCATGATTAATACATATCGTATTCAATAATACGTAAGTAATCTCCGACGTTTATATACTTATAATGGACGAGTGTAAAAAGGAAGGGTCGCTTAAGAAAACGATCAAATAATAAACAGAAGACGGTTATAACGAACAAAGAACGTGATGATAAACACAATTGCGACTAATGGCACGGCAGCTAAACAAAAGCGCGCGGTCTTTCAGACCTTGACCTGATAAAATGATTTAAGACATCGGTTCGTCAATTACGCATACGAAAAGATTTGCTTACGGAATTACCTGATAAAGAGTGAAGACTGTGGCTTCATCCAAGACTAAGAAGTGGGCTCATCTAAGATCAATAAAATTGGACCCCAGGGCCAATAATTCTCATCACTCACCACACGAAACGCAGCAACGTTACAGAAGAACTTTACGATGGTATTCTGCGGATTAGTTCTACCTAGAGCCGTCCTATTTACATACTACAGAGTGATCATCATCATCACTATTTCATCTCATCACAAGCCCACTGCTGAACATAAGTCTCCCCTATAACAAAACAGAAACACGGTCCTACCTACATCGACTTTATCTAATACGAGTAGATGGTTGCCGGTACAGGTTCCCACTCGAGAACCTTCCGTCCCCAGTTATCGATTCTACGAACTATGTGGCCGGACTATAGTCACATCAACTTGTGATTCATTAGGGCTGTCTGGATGTCATTATCTACTTGCAAAATTGCTCTGCCACGAATTAACCTTGGCCAATATATGTCTTTTTTTCAATAAATTTTTAGCAGATGAGATAGATTTAGAAGAGGCCGAATAATGGAAATTGAATGAAAAACTATGTAGAGCTTTCTCCAGAAAATAGTTTCACTAGTTACATATTGGAACAAGAACAAAGTAGATAGATAGGTAGAAAGTTATACCAGTCCAGATTTGTTTTTTGTTGGCTTAAGTTTGATGACAATCAACAAATTTTAAAACTACAATACCAACATCTCTTCTAATTGGTATTTAGTTTTATAAAAACTGGTGTTATATCATGTTCGAAACAATTTGTTTCTTTGGCAACACATCAACATTAGTCGATTTGTAATATGGTAGAAACAGTGCGTGCCGTTGTAACTGAACCCTTTAAAGTGAAGTCAGACGCTTATAAATAGATATTTAAATCCGTGCGGTGCCCGAGCTAGAAATTTCACGGTACTATCAACGATTTACAAATGTAAGGCGGCATTTAATAAGAATGACCAATGGGTTCGCTGTTGAACAATTAGCAATGGATATAAATATAACTTACGTTTATTAAGAAGATGAGTATGACGAAGCGAAACCAATTTAAAATACGTAACATCTTTTTAGACACATATTAATATAAAACTAGAGCATCAACTAATTTCTGAAATAAATTTATAATGCGTTTTTCCCAATATTTTATCGTCTACAAAAACAAAGGTTGAAAATAAGTAAAACCTGTTAAATCGACACAAACACAGTATGGCGTTCGACCTTCAGCGCCAGCCATTCAATTAGCTGTATCAACTATTTTAGTGACCTCACTTCAAGCCTTGGCCGACGTAAAAGGTTGGTCTTAAATAAACGTAATTTTTGTGTACCAAAAATATGCCAACTGTAAAATCGACCAAGTTTTTTTTTTTCGCTATTATTGGTAGGACAACTGTACAATAAAACATAAATAATTCAAGCTACGACAGCCTTAGGATACGGTCTGCGAAACTTTATAGAAGGTTCCGCCATTCATCTAATGTCGAAAACAAATTTGTGCAACATTTTTTGCTATGTTTTCGTGATGGATATGTACTGATATTATTTTTTTATTTCTTTCATCATTATATTTAAATCCTCATGTTTCATGCGCAAATCCCAGTTTGAAATATGGTTTTAAGTCCAGTTTATGATAAGAGTTCCGTAATTCTTAATAAGTTAATTTCACTTAACTTATTAAGAATTACGGGAATCGGTCGTCGGTTTTTCGATGTGACGTCACCGACGGTCACGTCGAAAACCGGTATCAGCTTCATGCACGACCGCTATGGAGTCATCCGAGAACTTGAATCATCCGGTAACTTTACAAATATCGCATTAATAATATACATTCACGTTTTGTATGAAGTCACTACTATAGCATAGGTCACTGGTTCAAAGGTCACATCGGTGGGTGTTATTATTTGTGATAGCATATTTAATATTAATCAACTTTGCTAAGGTTAAACCAATATAGAAGCGAAGAAAACAAATGGTATCGAACATCTCATCATATTTGAATACGTATTACCTACGGTGGCAACGGCGTAAGAAAATCTACAACCCCGTCTCATCCGTGGGGGTCGTAAGAGTAGACTATTGAGAAATGCTTTGAAAATTTCATGGTTTTCTAAAGGTAACTCGAGTCGGGAAGTTCGAGATAACTATCTCGAAAAATAATAGATCGAAAGTACAAAAGTCGGTGACAGGCAGAAGCGTGGAAAGTTTACGTAACAAAACATTTAAATTCAATATTTTACGTTACCTTTACTATACGACTATACTCACCGATACCTGACGTTAAATAATTACTGGACATAATTTAGTAACACTTCCCTTATCGGGTTACGTGCTTTTATCGTCAATTGAATTGAAAACGGTTTACACATTTCATCCTGTCACTGAATTGGAACGGTTAATAGGGTCGGTTTGGAATAACAATGGGGAAAACATAACGCTTACCGTTTCCACTAAGTTTGAAAACGCAAAACAGCTACGTTGTACATACATACTTATGCTGGAATCGAAACCATAACATTGGCGTTTATTCAAGCAAATATCTTTATGTGTATGTTAAACAAGCTACCTATTTATTTGTACAGATTTGTAGAAGTTATGTGCCCGTAAATCCTGGTCGTTTTTTAATATGTGGAAGAGAGACAAACTTTCTGCGGTACTATGTAATATACAGAATATACAGTTTCTCAGGTGGATATTTGTTTGCCTGTATTTGATTGTATTGATACTCGTACCTTATGCGCATACAGGTATAAATTGGTTTTCTGATACGACTTAAAAGTCGCGTTTCCGTTAACATAAAATATTTATGGTTGAATATAAAACATTGTAGAAGGCATTTATAGGACTGTATTACAACATAATTATCCAACAACAGTGAAAAAGAAGCCTTTCATTGTTTAGTCTGTGAGATGTTTATTTTATTTTCAACCATATTTTAATGAAATTTTTGTATTTTTTTAATTTGGTTCAGATCAGTGCGTTGGTCTTACTAAACAAAAATCGGTAGATAATCATATTTGTAAGTTATTAAAGAAGCTTAATAGGCAACTTGCTAATGAAATTACAAGTGAGACTCAACAACTGATGTCTTAGAGTGACGAGTGAAGTGCAGAGTCACACATTATTGAACAATTCAAAGTTCGGAAGACACATAAGCAGGCACTTACTATCAATTGGAGGTATCTTCATTTCTTCCAAAAAAAAAACAATATTTCTCAAAATGTATTGGTTTTTTAAGGGAGAGAGGGAGATGTTTTAAGGATGCAAATAAATTTAAGCAGTATCTTGTTGATTATCTTAATGATTACGTATAATATTTAAGCAGGGAATAAAAAATTGTAGTTCAAATTCATTGCTTGTTCGTTACAAAACTTATACGAAAGACATATTTATTTAAAAAAAAACGTCTCGTTTATCAACTACTTTTGTAAGAAAAAATATTTTTATAACGGTATTTGTACGATAGATTTAGGCAGGGAATTATAAATAAGTGGCGCCATATATACACAATTGCATCTTACGAGTTCGAGTCTATATTTATATTTACGCTCATCGCTTTCCGTCAGTTTCGAGAAGTTTGAACGCGTTAATCTCCGTGAATTCTTATCAGATTTGAATAAAATATTGCATTCGATAGCCCGTTTATTGAGAAAGGTTAGGTCTAAAATTGTAATGCTACGGCCTTAAGATAATCTACCACCCCATCTCATCACGTGGGTGTCGCAAAAGTCGACAGTGGGAAAAGAAAAACCAGCAGCTGGGCAGCAGCATCTTCCTGGAGCATTTGAATGAATAAACTGCGGTTGCCAACCCAACCGCCAAGCGTGGCAACTATGGTAAAATCCCCTCTAAATGAGAGCTACAAACTTTTTGTGGCTGTCTATAGGGGAGGCCTATGTTCAGAAGTGGACTATTGATAGTCTGAAATGATGATGATGATGATGAAACGTGAATGCTTTTGATCAGCGATATACCGTGCAATCATGTGGCCGCTTTATTTTACGCGGGTGAAACCACCAGAAGTAACCTACATTAGTTAATAAAGCACACTTAACACACACAGAGAGAGAGCAGAGTAGAATAGCACTTACCTAGGGGTGGTGGTGTTAGGTTATGTGCATCATACTCGTATAACTAGTGTCCGAGCAAGCACTTACTTGTCTTCTTACCTTCCCAAAGCCGAAGGATCGCCTAAGTGTGTAAGGATGTGTGAAAGGCAGTGCCAAAGACACGACCAGGGCATGGATTTATATCCAAAAGTAAGTAGTAAGTAGTGATGCGGGATATGACTTCGCAACACAAACGTGACTGTAAGTTGTCACTGACGTAAGATCGTCCAGCTCACGTTCGAACGCTGATTAATTTACATTGCTAATAACGTGTATACAGCGCATATGGAGACTATTATCTGTTCACCATAGCATACTATAAGGTAATCAAAGAATACAGTAGGCGCTACTACATGCAGGATTCGCGATTCTATTAACCACGAAAATATCATCTTCTGCAGAGAAAAACAATAACCAGATATTAAACAGCATAACCAAATCAGACGAAGAAATAATAATTCTTTCTTTCTTAAAAAAAAAACGATACCGCACAGTAGGATTTCTCCTGTATCGTGTGTGCGGCACAACACAACCAGACCCGAAAAACCAACAATGTGTTTTGCACAAATGTTGGCACCGGCTGGGATACGAACCCATGTCCCGCGGCGTAGAAATCGGGTACGCTAAGCACTAGGCCACGCGGTCGTCCAGCAAAAAAAAGCTTCTGTAGCCTGAGATGGACTAAGCACATATTGTCGCATATTTTGAAAATCGTGTAGACACCCGACTCGTTTGAGGGTTTAGTTTACTAAAGGTTACATAAAGCATTTTGTTTTATTGTATAAAGTGATGAAACGAGCAAAACGTTCACCTGATGGTAAGTGCAACGTTTGCCCATAACAAATGCTGTGTCACCCAGAACATTTCTGTGTGACACCACACTGCGCCCGTCACCCTGAGACATCAGTTCTTAAGTCTCATATGCCCAGTGATTACGCTAGCTCACAGTGCCCTTCAAACCGAAACACAGTAATGTTTACACACTACCGACCTACCTAGACGGATGCCTGCATAGGAATCCTACCACCAGTAAAAATTTACTTATTATTTCCGATCCATTGACTTATCTGCAAGTATCGACGTGTTATATAAACACAAAGAGATGATAAGCAATCAAACTGGGTTTTGTTTACAACTTATTATGGCGACATCTAAAGACGAATGAAAAATAAACAATGTCCTTCCAGCGACATTGTAGTGACTCTAGTGCGTGTAAAGACAGAGACACTCTCTTATCCTTACCTACCCGCGTCAGAAGTAACGCTTATGTGATACGATCAGGAGGTGTGCAACACCAGAAACACAGGGACAACCACAATACGACAATGTCCGAAAGCCAACAATTCAACATTTCGGATGATTTATAATTATTATTGACATACATATTGTGTATTGTACTTAAAATGAATACGGATGAAACTTTCTCATTGCCGTGTTGTGGGAGCTTAAGAGAATCTACCACCCCATCTTTTCTGGTGGGTGTCGTAAACGTCGACCGAGGGAAATGAAAACCAGGAGATGAGCAGCAGCATATTCCTGGAACATCTGAATAAACTGCGGTTCCCAAGCCGCTTTCCAAGCGTGGCAAATTTGGCAAAATACCCCCAAAATGGGAACTACAAACTTTTGTCGCAATCCATGGGGGAGTTATGGGCTTATGTTCAGCAGTGGACTGCTGGTTGAAATGATAATCATATGAATGTATAATATGTTACGTGTACATCACATACTTTCAAAGTGAAAGAATCCATCTGAAAAAGAAATGCTGTCCACTCGGTACTTCGCCGCCGATACTAAAATCTCTAGTCACCAACAACTTAGCATAGATAGACTTTCGCGCATAAGCAATTAGCAAAGTTAGAAGGGCAACAGAGGGGGGGGGGGGGGGGGGAATGCGCGCAACCGTTAGCGTCCGGCACCGATCCCTAGTTGGCAACACTGGTTCCAACCTGCCCCGCGATCCTAGACAATGGGCTAGGCTTTTATAAGCTTCCACGCCTTATAGGTCGTTTATGATTCGCAAAAAGCAATAAAATGTGAGTTTATCTTCAATGATAAACTAGACTAACTAAAATCATATACCATGCGCATTCTTTCGCAATTTCCAGGCGAAGTTAATACAACTTATAGTCGTTTATAGAACTGCTCAGTATTTTTTTTATTTCTCCTGAACCGTGGGTGCGTTTTTCAAACATAAATTTCACATGCACAACACAAGCAGACCCGACAAGAAACCAACAATTTGTGTTTTTTCACAAATGTTGGCATCGGCCGGGATTCGAAATCCAGACCGGCGGCGTAAAAGTCAGGTACTCTAACTACTACGCCACGCGGTCATATAACTAACTGTGACCGGCGGTTTCACCGGCGTACAACATATAAATTCCCCGTACGGCATGGTACGGCTGACTTGAGCATTTGCAGTTAGGCTCTCCTCGGTTCTCAGAATGCGACTCCTTAAGGCCGTAGCATGACGGTTTATAGAGCACCTGGAACCTCCCTCAAAAAACGGGCTGTCTAATGCAAAATTATTTTTTCAAATCGTATTAGTATTTCCTGAGATTAGCGCAATCAAACATACAAACCCTCGCTTCATTATCGTAGTCAGATAACAATAAATGGGATCGCCACGTGGAACTTTCCGTCACGAACTATATGAAACGGAACTGCGTCATGCTGCTTCTATAGGTGATGCTCTGTAAGAGACGTTCCCCGGAAGTGCTACCTGCTTTAGCGTGGCTTTACCATATATTTAATGGTGGTATAATTCCCATGCAGGAATGCGTCTAGGTAAGTACCACTGCACGGCGAGTTATTCTGCCGTGAAGCAGTAGTGTGCAAACATTACAGTGTTTCTGCCTGAAGGGCACTGAGAGCTAGTGTGATTACTGGGCATATGAGACTGAAGAACAAATGTCACAGGGTATCCCCCTGTGTGTAAAGTCTCATATGCCAGTATGGCGCAGTGTATCTGCCCGTAGCAGACGTTGCATTTACCACGAGGTAAACGTTTTTCTAGTCACGTCATTGCAATTTAAAAAATATATGAACATTAGAGGTATATACTATAAATAATTATATCCTAGGCTACCGCCGATTTAGCAAGAGTTACATTAGATGCGGGTAGTTCAGGATGAGTGGGTGACTCGGGGTTTGCGCGTACACACTTGTGGCGATGTAATATTCACAGCGCAGTTCCGATAGTTTTAAAAGTCGGCGTGTTCGAAAATCTACCAGAACATTTTACGAGTCCTTATTGTGTTAAACACTAAAATTACTTGATAAATTAGAATCGTATAGGCATGAATATAATATGTTAGGGCTTAAATATTCCAAATTTAAAATCAAGAAATTCGGCTAAAGACAGAAGTGCTTATGTGCTAAAAATACAACCAAGTCAACGCCCTCTCCCAGTGCACGATAGGTCGGGCAGCTCATCAGCATAGAGAAACAATGAGCGGATGATAACGCGTTATCTTCGCCGGCCGGCCGGGAGGGGGCGCCGGAAACGATCCACTCGACATGGCCGCTTCTACGAACGTGCGCGCAAGAAAAACACTACACTAGTCTGCCACTGACCTGACTTAACACAACACTTATCATCGGCTAGATGAAATAAAAAAAATATTTAAATAATTTATCTTTACAATAGGTAGGTTGCGGAATATTACGACTGAATGCGCAATTTCACTTATTGAGCTTTGGAAAGTAATGAACAGATTTAAAAATCATATATGGCTTTAAATCTCTACTAGACTAGTTAATTGCTGTACTAAGTAGGTACCTGATACGGTAAGTAATATGGTTGTCTACCATCCCTATGCCTATTTTGCGTCGGTCTTCTTTTTATACTTACTTTTACTCAATCATAACTATAAAATAAATAAATAAAATAAATGCTTGTTTTCAAAATACTATATTAAAATAAGCACATCAGTTGTTTGCACCTGAGATAAAAATAAAAGCGCATTTTTTTCCAATTTATCTGTAAAAAAGTTGGCAACCTTAATAATAGTTGGGAAAACAGAATAGTTACCATCGTTATTTGCGAGCTCAGGACCCTATTGACACTAATGGAAAGGTACAGTCGTTTACACAATCGTTTCTAGAGTCACACGTCTTTCCCAATGTGTTAGGCAGAGACCACATATTTCCACTTGCTAAGATCCTGGCACACATCTTTCGCTTCTTCTACTTTCGTTAGTGTTTTGATACAAGCTCGTCGGTTGCGGGTACTTTAGACGTGGACTTTCCTTAAAACGACTTCGATCTGATCGTTATACTTTCGCCTACGTCGACCCTTACCGGCTTGCCCATTAACTCGGCTCATAAATCTGTTTAGTCAATCTTCTTTCATCCATCCTCGCTACGTGTCCAAACCGTCTTTGTCATCTTCTACCACAACGCAACGTTCGCTTGTCACGCTGTTCCTCCCTTTGTCCATCCAATCGTTTCTACTGTTTTAAAATATAAGCGAAGATAAACAACATGAGTTCAAAAGTGTTAAGAGTATACAGCAAATTGCACGCGACTGTACAAATGACAGACTATTAATAATTAAGAATATATATTATAAATATTTACAGTTTGTCACCGGATGGAAATCTATATATTTATGGGTGAAGAGAAAACTCTGTTACCCTTTTTAAGCCTCTTCCCCGAAAAATAACGAAGTGTGAGATTTGACATAGTTAATTTTTGTATGTAGAAGAAGCGTATTAGAAGCGAAGAAGAATTTATATTATGTGTTACAAATACATTAAATTGAATAAAATAAAACATCTTATTATTTACGTTCATACTGACAATGTCAATCACAAAATAGTTTGTGGTCAAACAGTCGCGCAGAGTAGAGTTTGACGCCAAAGAATTTTAAAACGTTATTGCCAACATTTGATTAATCTCCACAATTACGTTCAACCTAAAAATTTAATAAATTGCGCTCGAATTTCGACCACTAGGCGACAACATATAAAAAAATACCAAGTAACTATGAAATAAACCATTAATGTCAATTGAAGGCTTCAGTACAACATTCCTAATCAAATTTCAAGCTAGAATATCATTCAAATTATTTTAATACGATAAGCACTCATTGTACGTAATCTAAAGAATTTCACGCTTGTATTATGTAACTACAAACAGTGATATCTAATCTTGGACTTAAATAAAGACGCATTGTATCTGTGTCGTGTTTGCGTGGAATGTTGACCATAGCAATTAATGAGTCCCGTCGACATTCAGTGAGATAACTTCGTTTAAAACCTATACAGTAGTCGGAGAAGATAGGAATATTAACGCCTCAATACATACTGCTTTCCGTTTATCTATTGTACATTATACATAAAATGGTCTTTCGATTGTCAACGAATATTGAATAAAACTAAATTTTACACATTTTATTGCGTTTTGTTTACTGTTTATTGTCGACGTTCCGTGTGCTTTGCAGCACCCATGGTCACGAGAGGACTGTAAGACGTTCTGATGTCATAGTTAAATCGGGCTACCTTTAGCTTTTAAATACACAAACTCATATGTTTTACTTAAGTCTGTGAGTACTATTAGATACACTATATTAAAGAGAAAATGGATACATACACTATCTCCTTTATCCAATTGGAGTAGGCAGAGACCACATCGTTCTACTTGCTACGATCCCGACACACGCACATCTTTCTTCTACTATTATTTTACTGGTGGTAGGATTCCTATGCAGGAATTCGTCTAGGTAGGTACCACCCCAGGGCCAGTTATTCTGCCGTGAAGCAGTAGTGTGCAAGCATTACTGTGTTTCGGTTTGAAGGGCACTGTGAGCTAGCGTAATCTCAGTTGTCTCAGGGTGACGGGCGCAGTGTGGAGTCACACAGAAATATTCTGGGTGACACATTTGTTGTGGGTGGACGTCGCACTTACCATCAGGTGAACGTTCTGCTCGTTTCGTCACTGTATACAATAAAAAGAAAAACTATCATTTTACTACTACTATCGTTTAATACAAGTTTGTCGTTTCTGGATCAACAAGAATCGAAGTTTTAATTTTTTTTATTGTTTTAAGTGGTGAGAAAACTTTAACTTCAATGATAATCAAAGCGGTTATAAATGAACAAATTAATGATTTTTTTTTAATTGCCCGAACGCTACTCTGTATAATCTCTCGAATCTGGAATCTCTCTAATCTAATACGAAATAATGGAATAATAAATTAGAATATAATAATAAATCGGAAAGCACTTTAAATTTCAATAAATTAATATCTTTCACTACAGTTGTATACTTATTAATTTATTACTTACTTACTTAAAAAAACGTAGTTAGAAATCCTAAAACCTGTTGACGAAGTAGACGTTAATAGACAATAAATATGATCGACTTGAAATAGACTCAACGTAATTGCTTATTGCGTTCGATTTTCTTAACATCATATTAAGAAAATTGCAGACATAGCTGTGCCGGTTAAGAAATTTTGCATCCTGCTCGGTGGCAGGCTAATGTCAGACGACTGCCTGTTGAAGGAAAAAAACATGATGACATCGTCATCAGCCTGCTCAAAGTTCACTATATATGCATCCCCCAAGATAGGAGGATTTGCTATAACCCCTACGCATGTATGGCGATGGCGAATTGGCGAATTGGCAGATTGGCGATGGCAGGACTAGACTTCGCACCTTAGGGGCTTCTGTCCTTCACCGGTCTGAGCATATATGGTCGGGAATTGTTCAAGATGGTTATTCCGCCATCTGTTGAAACCCATGGAATTTTAGAGGTAATTTCCCCTTAGTCCAACCTAACTTCAACCACGGAATGATACGGGGTGGATTTTCTTACGTCGCTAGCACACGGCATCATCTGACCACGAGGAACCCAATCTCACAAACTAGCGATAAAGAACAGCATCGAGCGAGGTTAACGGCATTGTGATCACCTACAGTCCTGCCAGAGACCAGCAGTGAATTTACTGGTAACTTTTTACAATATAAACATCCTCGTAAGCGTATTTCGCGACCACAAATGCAATAAAACAAATATATTGAATAATTCATTACCTTACAGCGGACGAATGTCGCCGGCCATTTTGAAAGTGATCTCGCCGATACGCGATACCGCGTAGGTGAGAATTTTAATATTGTTTACGTAAATTTCTTACACGTACTTCGCTACTCGTAGTTTTGTTGATGAATTTGCTATGTAATCCAATGAATCATTTAACAAAAGAATGCGTGTGGGCATTAAAATATTTCCTATTAAGTGATGACATGATTTTAGAGCGAGCTTGGATTTTGAATTCGAATCGTGTTTTCCTTTAAATTAAAATAAAATACTAGGTTAAGTTATTTTACAGAAACATGCTACACGGAATGAATCTAGTGTGTACTTTGTTTTAGTAACTTAAGCGTAGGTGAACCGTGTGGTGGCGGCTCGTTAAAAGAATACTACCACTCCATCTCATCCAATGGATCTCGTAAAAGGCGAGTAAGGAATAAAACTGCACTGTGCACCCAACAGCGCATGGTGGCGATGGGCTCACCACCTATCACACCAAGTGCATTATATTGTTTTGGTAAAACGTGGATTGTGGCAGTCATCTGCTTTTGCAGTGAGTGCCCAGTCTCTGACTACCCCTTATGGGATACAGTCGTGATCTTATGTATGTATGTAAGCGTAGGTGTATATTATCAATTCCTCTGAGGATGATTAAAACTTCATACACCTTTCTACTTTTTCAAATCTAAAATAAATTACGTTAGAAGCGATTATTTAGCATGAGCGTCCTTTTATAAAATTTATGCTAAAAAGAAAGCACGCTTATATGCACAACCATTCTAGGAGTCATCTACAAAGCAGAGATTGTTAATATTAAAACTGGCGGTAGGATTATATGCAGGAATCCCTTTAGTACTGACAGCTAGAGTAATTACTGGGCATATGAGACTCAAGAACTGATGTCGTAGGGTAACGGGCGCAGTGTAGTGCAACACAGAAACGCACACGTTGACGCAGCATGTTTTTTGCAGTCATTGCAGTTGCAATGTGGTGAACGATATGCTCGTCTAGTCACATTCTTTAATTTCGGGTAGGGTAAGTAATTCGGGTAGGTTGGGACGAGTGAGTGCCTGTGTTTGCGCGTACACTTGTGGCACTATAATATCTCCTGCGCAGTTGATGGCTCTCGGCAGTATTCGTAAGTTGTCGCCGTGGTCGAAATCGGCAAGGAGAACACACACCTCATCATCATAATTCTTTAATAAAATAAAATTTTTGTAGATATTTTAAAGTTTTCATCGTTAACTTACGTTATCATCGCGTTACTAATCGGTAATACACAAAAAAATTGCGTATAAAATACTGTCCGCGAAGGACGCGTGCCTGAATGCATACACGCATCATCTATCTCCCTTGCGCAATTTGCTGTTTCTCTTTTCGACCCTCAACCCACAACACTTGATCGCTTTTATTACCATTGGAACCAGTTAGGCACCATTTATCACTATTGGACTATAATGTGTGAGGCAAAATGCAGATTATAGATTATAAATATTTTGAAGTTCTTTTTTTAGACTGTTTCTTAATAAGTTATTAACTTACCAAGTACAAATAACAAATTGTATTTTTATTTATTGAACAAAAATAGTATATGATTATGTATATAATATTATTAATATATTATAAACTTGGGTTCTTTTTTACCATATTGTTATTGGTGCAAGTTGAATAACAGCCTTTTCTAAAACCCAATCACACCTGCACATATGGGTATGATGCTTTCTGCTAAACAACCAACTGGTTGCAGAAAATCCATCCGAATAAGCAAATTTAAATCCCAAAGACACATGCAAAGGTGCCAATACTGTACCCACTTCCCAGTTTGAGCAAAAAGGACAATGCTTCCATGGAACTCTTACCAATTACTGCTTTACTAAGTCTAGCCATGGATTCAATGAGGCTGTTCATGTAAACCGTTTGAAACTAACTTATAGCACACAGGTTAATGAGATAGTATAATGAAATCAGGCTCTTCATTTAAATAACCTTAAAATTAGCTGGCCTCATTAAAATATGAAGACCCTGCACATATGAGGTCTTTGGTTGAAGACTTTGGTCTTGGACTTCAACCTAGTATGTTACTAGTTCCGAACCGAGATAGTCCTCAATCACGCAGCGAACTATGGGAAGAGCTATGCTTGGTGTTTCTCTGCAAGAAACGATGTACATATATATCTGATGTGCAATATGTCTTGTGTGGATGATGATAAGAAAACAAAAAAAATACAGTTTTAACTGGCATAGTTACATAATCTTAGCACAGCATTGAATAGTCTTTGTTGTTACATAAAATTAAGTCTCCTTATAGACTATCTTGTTTCCTGAAAAGGTTATGAAGCAGGATACATCCCATCACACTGTTCTAAAATAGGTTGACAAAGTTACTTGTTCCTAAAATATTTTTTTAATTCTGAGAAAGATTTCCTTCTTTGCTGAGAATGTGGTGAATCAGCATGTTAAAAAAATCATGTAAGGTCTCAAAAATGTTGTTTTAAAGAAAGCATTTTACTCTGAAAATATTTATTTGCAGCAGATATTTACTTTGTCATTTTAACAGTTAATCTATCATATAACTTTACTACAAATGCTTTAATTAGTTGATAAAAGCAGGTATAACTACATTAAAACAATTATCGGAAAACATGACTCAGCAGCACTGAAGTAAATTTAAAGGCGAATAAAACTTCTACAGATAACTAATTTTTTTATATACGGTTTAAAAAATATAAATTACATTAATGGATTATGTAAAAGTTTACTAACCGAAGCTTTCTGTAAGTTTAGCATAACACCGCCGATGTGCATGTCTCCTTTTACGACCATGGTCCTCTTCTCGTTCAAGTCCGTAACGTAGATTGTGAGATTCCATGATCCGTCACCAACTACTTCGCCGTCTGCGAGCATTTTGCACGAGTTCGTAAACACTTTACACAATAAAAATGTCACTTCCGATAGAGCATCGCGATTTAAACGGAAAGCATGAAAAGGACAACCAAACAATTCGGTGGTCTTCGCTCAACTAACCATTAACCAACTAACTAACCATAGATAGAAGAGATAGACCTAAAAAAACTATAGACAGACTGGCAGTGGCACTGGCAGCCACTAATAAAACATAATTTAAATTGACAGTAAAGACGTCTTCGATGTTGTCTGTACCTGTCAACGACAAAGTATAATTTTCTAGTCTCTGAAAAGCAAAAGGTCAATTCTTTTTAATTATTTTTCATGTAATATATTGGAGAAAAATGTAATAACAAAATTGTTTAGATAGCTATGCCAGTTACATAGTATAAAATTTGTCAAAATCTCCCAGATCAAAACTGCCAGTTTATTCTTTTTTCTTTTTAGTAGAATGAAATTTCTTTTAATTTTATATTAGATGCTTTACACAGAGGCGTACTGTTTAGAGGTAGATACAATTTTCTAGTTTTTTAACAAAAAACACCTGTATCTCAACTGCAACGACGTCATCAGCATTATTTGGACATTGTGTTAGGTGTGTCTTTGCTTTCGAGGTTTTAATGATGTGAATAAATAACGTGGTCTATGAAAAAAAAATATTTTAAACGTCATTATGACAGTGACGTATTGAAACCTCAAAGAAATCACATATTTTTTGTTACATTTTATGTACTTTTACTAGATAAATAATTAATTTACTGCTATTGTGATAAATTTTGCCGTCTTTTGTTTGTATACCTATGTAGTTCGTGGTGCTGACATGTTCTAAGTATTAAAAAGTTTTTGATTTTTTGGATTCGAATGTTTATACAATCTTCAAAATATTTATGACTAGCAAACGCACCGCGTCTACCAGTGAAATGGTTTCGTCCATAAATAAAAACAAAGGTACGTTAAACTGTAATTATTGTTTTTCTATGTCAAGATTCAGTAATGGAAAATATTGTATAGTGTATTAAATTTGCATTGCCTTAAAAAAATACAAGTTCTGTATAAAATAATACTTCAAATACATATATATATATATATATATATATATATATATATATATATATATATATATATATATATATATATATATATATATATATATATATATATATATATATATATATATATATTACAAAGTTGATGTGATTTAGTCGAATGTGTTGGGGAAGAAAATTATGTGGTAGTCATTCGTAGTCAACATTTGCACAATATAAACTTGTACTAGAACACCTCTGTTTTAAATTAATTATATATATATATATATGTATATATATATATATATATATATATTAACAGTTTATTTACTATGAGGCTAAAAGTAAGGTCATTCTCCTATATACATTTGTTCTAGTTCCAATTAGTAAATAGTTATATCTGAATCCTTTACTAGTTGCACTGGGCTAGAGGATTATTTATATTCCTAGCTGTATTTAATAAGATAGTATGTTTCTGTTCTCTTATTTAACATAGTGTTAAAACACTTTACAGTACTGTGCTCAACACCCGAACATCGGATTGAGTCACCATCAAGGGACAGTGACTCAATATGTGATTCTGATGCTGCCAGTCCAGTACCATTTTTATGCACACAAGATGGTACCGAAGGTGAAACTGATGTCATATGGAACCACTACACTCCTAAATCTGGCACTACTAAGATACACTGTAAGAATACTACACCACTTAGCAGAAGATCAAAGAAATCAATCAGACCCAAAATATTAGAAAAACCACTACCTAGACGTAAAACAGTAAAAACATCTCAAAAAAGGAATGAACTTTTGCAAGAGCTTTTTGAGCTTAATCAGAATTTACATCAATTTATTGATAATAAAAGTACAAAAAGTACTGTTTTAGAAAAAAAAGATATTGATGATGACTTGTTCACTGATTCTCTTGAATATTCACCAAAATGTGGTGTAAGAAACAATACTTGCCTGAGGAAGAATGTTTTGAGTTCAAAATTTGCTAAACCTGATTCTGAAAATGGTTTAGAATCAGATGATTCAATGAATGAATGTCTATTAAGAGCCAGTCAAATGGTAGAAGAGAATATTTTTAAGAATGACGTACCTACAAGAAAACCAAGCAGTGAAGCACTCAATGATTTAAAAAAATGTGTAAACCCACCAATCAGTTTTCAAAATGGACCATGATTCTATGGATGCAATTCTGAATAGTATAAAATTGGAATCCCCTTGTGCAAAAAGAGTAAAGAAGTGTGATTCGCCTCAACTAAATAATGACTCTTTTGACAGTTTTGTGGAAAATTTCAATGACAGTGTCTTAGAAAGGCTAACTCAGATGCCTTCAAAAAGCCTCACACCAGGCAGGGTTAATGAAACAAAGACTAAGAAATCAAAGGAAATAGGTTTAGAGAGTCCTTTACGAAATCAGTATTTAGTCGTCATAGTTCTATGCCAGAATCTCCATCAATTACTGACTTCAATAAACCATCAACAAGTGGAATGGTCTTTGGGCGTTACAATTCAATGCCAATTGATAAAAATGATGAAAAAGGTAAAAATAAATTTCTCGGTCTGTACATTTCAATACATAAAAATTAACCTGTGTCTGTCTGGATCGACATTGTACCTAAATTTTCATTATGAATTTTAATCATTGGACCTGATGCCATTGGACCAACCAAGTATTTGTTTTATTTTAAAAGTCTCAAAAGATTCGGCATTTACATAAATTGCAAAGAGCTTGTTTTATTTAATACTAGCTGAGCCCCGCAATTTCACCCAAAAAAGCTGACCTCGATTGATGATATACATATTATATACTTCCCTGTTTGAATCAGATTGAGGTTATAATTTTTTTGTGCCCTTGAAACCCTAGTTATTTTCCTAAAATTAAGGTAGCCTTAGTTACCAGCTAAAATATTTGTGAGTGAAAGTCAGACAAGGAAATCAAAATCAAAAAGTCAAAATCAGACCAGTCATTTCAGAGATTAGCCAGAAGAAACAAACAGACAGACAAAAAAATTTAAAATTGTGTTTTCTTATAATTACCGTATATATAAGTACTTATATATATACATAATATACTTTTTACTTATATTATACTTATATATATAATATACTTTCATAAGCATTGATTATAAAGCTGTTATTTTCTTATTACGAACAGATACTTAAATTTTATTTATTTGTAGAGATAGTCATCATTGTTTTAAACATACATAATTTTTTTTTTTTATAGAACCTGGGGATTCGCCAATAAGATGTACACCTGAGGAAATCAAGAAGAAACACCAGTTAGCAAGAGAGAAACTATTAGCCAAAAGGCAATTGCCTTTTACCACCTCACAACTTCCAAATTCATTACCTCAAGTACCAGAGCAAACAGCATTATCCAAAAAGCTCAAATTTCAGCCTAAAGTTGCCAGTGCTAAGGCATTTAATACACATAAAGGTAATCTGCCAAATTCGAAATGCGATAGTCCACCCGAAAAATCAAATACAAGTTCTACCAGTGATACTATAGATATAAAATCTCTTATTGCGAAAAAGAGACAAGAAGCATTAATGAAATTAAGGTTACGTAAGCAGACTAAAACATGATGGTGGCATGTATTTATTTTTTGCCAAAATCTGAGATATTTAAATGTATGATAAGCTTACAATAACCCAGTGATTATTTATTGTTAATTATAAACTGGGATTAGCCTTTGATGGGATTTATATCACACTGAAATCCGTAACTGCAATGCGATATTAGTTATATTTTTTTTAACAGAAATTATGTGAAATATGATTATAATAATTACAGTGTCAAAGTGTCACTACGTTTTTTTATCAGATTATATAAATGCAAAAGGGAATGTTTTATTGTTTAAAATCTATACATGGATTGTAGTATCTAACAAAAATGTAACAATTGCATAGGAGCTATTTTCTTGAGCTTCTCGTTTAGTGGCATAGATATTGATACAGATAAATGATGAGAATCGTCGAGTATACCTCTATCAATGTCAAAAAACTAAAGTCTTTAACTAAGTGTGTGTTGTCAGCAATGATATATTGTACCGAGACGTAGTCCTTCACTGCAGGCCGCAAGTTGCTCAGTATTCTGTGAAAAGTGTGCGGTTTTGCAATGAACCGGTCATATTAACCGTCCTTGGAACCGATTAGCGTTGGGGAAAAGGTGTGTCAAGTGGGAACCTCATACCGACAAACGCAGTGTATAGCGACTCCTCACTAGATAGAGCGACGGTCTACACGGTTTTGCGAGAAGTCGGTGGATGCAGGTGGCTTAAGACCCTGTTTTGTGGCAATCTATAGCAGAGACCTATGAACAACAGTGGACATTGGACTAAAGTGAAGATGATGTGGATGAAACAACAAATAGAAAACAGAAAACTATACTTAAGGCGAATTTATCTTATTTTCAATTCCCGTGCCTGCTTGGAAATTGTGTTTTTGCCACGACTTTGAAAATACGTGTTATAGTTAAATAAAATTATGTTATGTTGTAGACTTCAAGTTATCTTTCCACGAAACTATCGGTTCAGTAGTTAAGTCATAACAAAACATTGACACACTAATATACTACAGTTCTTGTTTTTTCATCATCATCATTTCAGCCCATCATTAGTCCATTGCTGAACAAAAGCCTCCCCCAATGATGCCACAAAAGTTTTTAGCTCTCATTTTAGTGGGATTTTACCATGGTTGCCACGCTTGGCTGGTGGGTCAGCAACCAGCAGGAAGACGCTTGCTGCCCATCTCCTGGTTTTAATTTTCCCTCTGTAGACTTTTACTTTACGACACCCACGGGATAAGATGGTATGGTAGATTCTCTTAAGCCTTATTACAGGAACAGAATGTTTTACTTAATAACTCTTTTTTTTTGTGACTGACGTTAACATACCATTTATTTATTTAATTAATTAATGGAAATAGTCATAAACTATTTTACAGTGTCAAGTAACATAACCAAGTATACAATCTTCAAGCAGCAATATACACATTTTGATCGATAGTAAATTGATAGTTGACTTTTATTGAAGATTTGCCGGACTGGACTAGGGAGACAAAACTTTTGAATTTAATTTTCCAATCAGTCTACACTTTCAGTAGCACTTGCTGCATAATAAACTATCAATATTAAACATCAAAACTCCAATTAAACACAGAAATTACAAAATTAAATAAAAACTACTGCCACTTTTTGAGTTGGCGCCAAAAGTCTTGTCATTAGTTTATTTCTATGATTTACGTTGGCTTTGCCATTAGGAAAATATTGATTTTGCTAGTTCCGTATTTGATTAAGGGTTAATAATAAATTGTTATTTTCGACACATTATTTCGCCAGCCCTTTTCAGTAATGTTCGGATCTCAGAGTGTAGCTCCTTCAGACCGTAGCAATAAGTTTTAGCAAGTTATATTTCTTCAAAAAATGGGCTATCTAATGTAAAACATTTTTTGAAATCGGATTAGTATTTCCTAAGATTAACGTTCAAACTTACAAACTCCCCTGCTTATTATAGTATAGGAAGAATATTTAATATGGCACATTCTTTATATTCTGATTTTATTAATTTTTACTTTTTGGTTGACAGTTGACACTGTTGACAGATTTAGATGTCATTTTTTTAAAGTGGAAGAAAATAAATTTATATTAATTAAAAATAATAGTTATAATATATTTTATGTGACATATAAAGTGAAACAATTGAACATTACAAATCTGTATAAAAAGTTTTGTTAAAAGGATTACAGTAGTGGTTACTATACACCTTTATTAAATTCTCACATAAACATTGCCACGGTTTCTTAAAAATGGCACTGCATTACGTCCGCCAAGTTGCCAAAGTTGTTTGTAGTAATTCTAAAATATTTAACATTAATGTTCAAAGATTCATTAGTGCGACAAAACCAGCTCAACTGATGATACCGATTGTTGTTGAGCAAACTGGAAGAGGTGAAAGGGCATACGATATTTATTCAAGACTTTTACGTGAACGCATTATTTGTTTAATGGGTCCAATTAGTGACGATATAAGTTCATTAGTTGTTGCTCAACTTCTTTTTCTGCAGTCTGAATCAAGTAAAAAGCCTGTCCATCTTTACATAAATTCACCGGGTGGGAACGTAACGGCCGGCTTAGGAATATATGACACAATGCAGTATATCACACCACCTGTAGCTACTTGGTGTGTTGGGCAGGCTTGCAGTATGGCGTCATTGTTGCTTGCGGCTGGAGCTCCAGGCATGCGCCACGCTCTTCCTAACTCTCGTATTATGATTCATCAGCCATCAGGAGGTGTAAGAGGTCAAGCCACTGATATACAGATTCAAGCAGAAGAAATATTGAAACTCAAAGCTCAAATCAACGCCTTATATGTAAGGCATACTGGTTTACCATTAGAGAAAGTGCAGTCTTCAATGGAGCGAGATTGCTTTATGTCTCCAACTGAAGCTAAGACTTTTGGATTAATTGATAATGTTCTTGAACATCCACCATCACATGCAATGGAGAATGAGGCTGTAGCTGCTTCAGGAACTACTGCCACTACTAACTGATACTCTGATACTCATTAGGTGACCAGGCAACTTCTAAAATTGGAAGAACATTCTTGCTACTTATAATGATTTAATAGTTTGGCTCAGGTGTCATTAAACTTTTTTCTGAATTTGGTAATTAATTTGTAAGTATAAAATTTTGTGGTTCAGATGAAGGTGTTTATAAATAAAATAATGAAAATAGTTCCATTTTTATTATTCAATAAAAGAAAACTACTGCTATAATAAAACAGGTACTATTACTATAATTAGGTATTTTCTAGTTAAAAAAAAAACTTTGAACTACCACATATATTGTTGTAGAAATGAAGTTTTTCTTTTGTAAATACTGCTATCAGTGGCTGCACTATAAGCAAATGTTAGAAAAATAACTACTTATTAACATTATTTTGAATTTGATGTTGATACTGATAGGATTTTGTTTTAAAATAATTTTTTTCACTAATCATCAACAAAATATTTTAAAAACAGAACTAGTAAGAATAAGGTTCAAATTTAAGTGATGGCCACCTTCATAGGGTAAAGGAGTGGTGGAGGGTTCGGAAGCAGATAGGTGAAGATGATTTTTAATTTTTTTTTGAAAACCATAACCCTATTTTTCTGACAAAATTTTACAGTATTTTCACAGAGTAGAGGGGTTAGTGGGGCGGATAAAAATTTTCGGGGTTCAGTTCTAATCTACTATCCAACACAGTCAATTAATTTTGAGTAATAAATTTTATACAAATAGTTTTTCCTATTAAAAACTGGTTTTATATGAAATAAAAAATTGTTCTGCAATAAATTCTAATTATTCCCTAGGAAATCCTAGTTATAACAAAGCCGTTCAGTAAAAGCTAGTTTGACTGGGACGAAACGCGTTTAAACTAAAAATGAGACTTTACTGTAACATACACCCAATAGACAAGTTATTATGTACTTAAAAACACTGTATTTGCAAATAAACGTTTTTTATGCTAGGTAGCAAGAGAAGAAGTGTTTGATATATAATATTATTTATCTACCTACTTTAGTTTACCTTATTTTATAACAAGATAATTACCCTAGAATACATTATTATTTAATAGTAAAGACATGGCATACCTTCTCCTAAAGTAGTAATATAATTACTCTTAATCATCTAAAGTTTATGATACAAAATTGTTAATCAAAATCAAAACATGAATTAATTATATGTAGCTGGTTTTTCATATGGTATATTATATTCTTTTAGAATCAATGTAAGATTTATTTTTTATTTTACCCCCCATTGAACTCAATCCTTGATGTGGTCGTCGTCGTCGTTTCAGCCTATCAATAGTCCACTGCTGAACATAGGCCTCCCTCATAGATTGCCACAAAAGTTTGTAGCTCTTGTTTTGGGGGGATTTTGCCATAGTTGCCACGCTTGGCAGACGGGTTGGCAACCGCAGTTTATTTATTCAGATGTTCCAGCAAGATGCTGCTGCCCATCTCCTGGTTTTCATTTTCCCTCTGTCGACTTTTACGACACCCACGGGATGAGATGGGGTGGTAGATTCACTTAGGCCGCTACCACACGGTATTCCTAACATTTCTGCCCATTTATTAGCACTGGGGATTTCAATAATATCTTCTATTTCATGACTACTCTCTTCAGCTTGTTGCACTCTCATTTCATCTCCTACAACTTCTTGATAAGGAATTTGGTTATCATTAGACTGTACAATATGGCTTTCCCTCTCCTCAGATTTATCTTCAGCAACTTTCACTAGTTGATCAATGTGGCGATTTACTATTAAGCCCTCATTGGTTTCCACTCTATAGTTAGATAGACCATTTTGGTACACTATTTTCCCTGGTAATTATTTTGGACCATTTTTATAGTTCCTAAACATCACCTTGCATCCTTCTCTTGTTTCTCTTGTCTTTGTTTTTGAATTGTCTAAAATTTCTTTTCTATTTTCTTATTTTGTAAATTGTCTGGATGTAAAATGTCCAGTAAAGTTCGCAATCGCCTATTCATTAATAGTTCTGATGGACTTTTATGAGTGACAGTGCATGGGGTTACTCGTAACCCCAGTGACATCACTCATCTTGCGCAATTTGTCTTTGATTGTTTGAACCATCCTTTCAGCAAGCCCATTAGTAGCTGGATGATAAGGTGCTGTCGTTATGTGCTTTATTTTGTTAGCATCCAAAAATTGTTTCATTTCAAATGACACAAATGCAGTTCCATTATCTGAGACCAATGTTTCAGATATGCCATTTGTAGCAAACAACGCACGTAAGTGTTTTATTACTGTTGCAGTTGAATTATTATTAACTAATAATACTTCGGGCCATCTTGAATAAGCGTCGACAACAATTAAAATCATTTTATTTTGTAAAGGGTCCGCGAAATCCACATGTATTCTCGACCATGGGCGCGTTGACGTTATCCATTTATGAAGTGTTTTAGCTGGCATGGGTCTATTTTCCAGACACTTTGTACAACCATTGACTAACGTTTTAATGTCTTCGTTCAAACGCGACTATCAAACATAGCTCCTTGCCAATGCTTTAGTTTGTACATTACCAGCATGCGTAGAGTGTAAAGCGCGTAACGTATGAGCACGAAGGGTTGTAGGAATTACCACGCGGCAGCCCAATAACACGCAATCATCCTGAAGAGACAACTCATCCCGACGAAACCAGTAAGCACGTATATTTACATCGGTCACTCTTGAAGGCCAGCCACGATGCACATAATGAATAACCCGTGATAAGGTTTTATCTCTGCCTGTCTCAACTGCAATTTTTTCAGTATTGAAGGGAAATTCTTCAGGACTTTCAGTCATTAATAAAATTTCATTTATTTGCTGTTGAGGTTCTTCAGGAATTGGCTGTGGCCATCGACTCAAGGCGTCTGCATTCCCGATTTCCGAACCTGGTTTATAAATGATATTGTAATCATGTGATGTCAAAGCGATTGCAATTCTCAACAATCGTTGAGATATCATATTGGACATAGGCTTTTTTGGGTCAAAGATTCCAAGAAGCGGTTTATGGTCTGTAATAATAGTGAATGGCCAACACCACTCTTGTTTGTTATTTAACAATCTATGAAGAGGTTCTAATATTGTAGTTTATTAGGTATGAACCTTTCATAAAAATTATATAATCCTAAGAAGGCTTGCAATTTTTGTTTGTTTCCCGGCTCTGGGGTTTTCAATATTGATTCCACTTTGCTGGGTGCGAGATGTATACCCTCACTGTCAATAACGAAACCCAAAAAATCTACTAGTTCTAAAACAATGTCAAGACGCTTCTGCATTTCAGCTGTGTGGCCACATATGATAACGTCATAAATAAGTAACGCAACTCCCAAAATACCAGTCAGCAAAGATGACATCAATCTTTGAAAAATTCCTGGGCAAGCTTTTACACCAAATGCAAGTCTATGCACTGTATACAGCCCTTTGCAGGTATTCAAACTTAAAAGTTTAGACGTTTTGTCATCAACGACGACCTGAGTGTAAGCCCGCTCTAAGTCTAGTGTTGTAAAATATTTGCCGCCGGCAATAGTTGCAAATATTTCGTTAGCCGTAGGTATAGGATAAGTGTCAGATTCAGTTGCTTGACTTACTGTGCTACGATAATCGCCACAAAGGCGGATCTCTTCAGATTTCTTTAAAATTGGTACTACGGTCGTAGCCCAGTCAGAAAAGGAAACCGAACGAAGTACTCCTTCCCCCACTAAGCGATCTATTTCTTTTTCTACTCGATCCTTAATAGCAAAAGGTACAGGACGTGCCTTCAAAAACTTAGGAGTGATTTCTTTTTTTTTAATTGTATAGTAAAAGGGTGTCCACAGTTAGTACCAAGCCGTTCCCTAAATACTTCTTTATGTTTTGAAATTATCGTGTCTATCTGAATCAAGTCAGTGTCCGAAATAAAATTAATTTTTAATGTAATATTAAGTGGTGCTAGTCGCGTCCAAGCAAATTAGGCCCGTCGCCCTTTGCGACAATAACGCCAAGGTCACGTACTACACCTTCGTAGGCAACTCGTACTATGGCTTGGCCTATGAGTTGTACTGGGGTCTCCGTCCACGTACGTAACGTGAGCGGCGAGGCACGCAATGCGCTGGGCGGCAGTTGCGAGCGCTGCCTGCGCCACGTGCGTTCATTAAGGAGCGAAAAACTTGTCCCAGTGTGCACTTGCAGCAACACAGGCACCCCTCAGTAGGTTAATTTTTTTTGAACGTTTTTCTTTTTTGTAATGCAGATTTTTTCTAAATGACCTTTTTTGTGACAATATTGGCACACCGTATTAATAAAACGGCACTCGTTAGCGTGGTGTTCACCACAACGATAGCAGAGACGGATTTTAGTTTTTAGTTGTACAGCATTAATATCCATTGGTTCAGCTGTATAAGCGGAGCTGCTCGGATTCTCAGAGACATGAGTTTCTCTTCGAATCATATTAACATCCCTCCCTGCACTCTCCGATGACAACTTTGCGTCGACTACATCTTGATATTGTAATTTATTTATTTTTAGAAGTTCATATTGTAGTCTTTCGTTCGTCATCCCACATACTAGTCTGTCACGAAGCATTCGCTCCCCCGTCCGATCCCACCGCATATCGGCCTATAAGCCTCCTCAAGGCTCTAGGCAAGATATACGAACGCCTACTACTCGCCCGCTTAAGAGACTTCATGCAGTCTCGAGGGATCCCCATCCACGAGCAGTTTGGATTCCGAGCCAAACACTCATGTACCCAGCAGGTGCACCGCATAACTGAGCACATTCAATCCCGCTTCATACGCGGGCTTCATACTGGAGCGCTCTTCTTCGACGTGGCGAAAGCGTTCGACAAGGTCTGGCACAACGGGCTCGTATACAAGTTATACGGACTCGGTGTGCCAGATCGCCTCGTACTCATCATACGAGATTTCTTACGCAGTCGAACCTTCCGCTACCGCGTCGAGGGGGTGCGATCTGAACCACATCCCATCCTAGCCGGCGTACCACAAGGCTCAGTCCTAGGTCCCGTGCTCTACACCCTTTTCACGAACGACATACCGCACACCAGTGGCGTCGAACTCGCCCTCTTCGCAGACGATACCTGCCTCTATGTGTCTGGGCGTAATCCAGACACTATCTCTAAACGCCTCCAATCCGCAGCCCGAACCCTCGGGAACTGGTTTCGGAAATGGAGGATCGAGGTCAACCCCATCAAAAGTGCAGCCATGTACTTCTCGCGGCGCTTAACGCCGCGCCTCCCCACCATAGAGTTATTCGATCGTCCAATCCCCTGGGAAAAGACAGTCAAATACTTAGGCGTCCTATTAGACTCGAGACTCAGCTTCGGTCCACATTTTAACCGAGTAAGGAACCGAGCGGCGTTCGTCCTTGGCCGATTACATCCGTTACTAATTAAAAATAGCAAAATGTCCCTACGTAATAAAATTACACTTTACAAAGCCTGTATTCGGCCAATTATGACATACGCAAGCCCCGTATTTGCGCATGCCTCCCCGCGTCAAATTTACTGACTTCAGGTAATACAAAATCGATTCATGCGTAAAGCCACGGGAGCACCGTGGTTCGTGCGTAATGCTAACCTTCATATCGATTTAGGGCTTCCTACCATAGCCCAATATCTAAAGTTGGCCTCTTGCCGATACTTCGACTCTGCTGCCACGCACCCCAACCCACTGGTTGTAAGTGCCGCCACATACAACCCCCTCGCGATACACCAAAACTCGACTCGCGGAAAAAGGAGTCCGAGGCACGTCCTCGATGACCCTGACGACGAGACCACTAGGGCCCAAGCGCTCTACTCATCACTACGCAAACACACAACATCACCATCATACCGCCCCCGCCGTCGGCGAGGGCGTATCAGACAAAGTTATTCGCGATACCGCCGCATCTCAGGTCGGTTCTCCCCTAGCAGTAGTATCATAAACAGAAGCGTCGCTGGAGTTTCTTGCGCCATTTCTTCTCCAGCGGAAACGCATTCCGAATTGGTGGTAAACTTATCTAATAATAATCATGATAATAGTAATAATAGTAGTAGTAATATTGCCCTCCCGATTGCAGTAACTGACCGAGCCGAGGCCGGCCCCCTTGGGCACCCTCGAGTCGGTTACTCACGCGAACAGGATGACGGTCCAAGCCGAGGTCCCCTCTCGGGGGCCCTTGCGCCAGTCATCCATAAATAAAGGTTTCGGCTAAGCGCCCTCAGCGCTATGCCACCTTTCAATCCGGCGAAGCTGTAAAAGCCTTCGGGCTAACAGTGACCATCAGTCCTAAAAAAAAAAGCATTCGCTCCAAATCGGTAAAATTACAACCAGAACTTATTTTCCTAAGCTGTGCAATATAATTCGAAGCTGATTCGCTTTGTAATTGATCTCGTTTATAAAATGTATATGACATTGATATTTCATTCGGTCTTGGGTTGTAATGAGCAGTGAGAATAGTTTCCACTTCAGTGAATGTTACGTCATTTGCTTTTCGGGGAGTAATTAACGCAAGAAATGTCTCAAATACATTTTTACCACAAACAGTAAAGAAATTTGCTCTTTTAACACTGTCTAACATTATGCCATTTGCTTTAAAACAAAACTTCAAGCGATCTATCTAACTGTCCCAATTGTCTACTTGCGGTCTAAGTTCTGGAAACTTAATTGCTTTGTGCTCCATTTTAATCACTTTTAACACTCGTCGCCAATATTATACTTAAAACACTTTATTTGCAAATATGCTATTTATTATGCTAGGTAGCAAAAGAAGTGTTTGACGTATATTATTTATCTACCTACTTTAGTTTATCTTATTTTGTAACAAGATAATTAAGTACCCTCAAATACATTATTATTTAATAGTAAAGACATGACACAAGTAGATATAGACAATAGATATTAATGAACTTTAGAACTTCAAACATTATTTTGCAATTTAAGAAGATACATTCTGTAGACTATTTCTGTGATTATAATATAGCAGGCTGTTCCATAATAAGTCTTGTCTAAATAGCACCAATTATATGGCAACAGTAGACAACTTACTACCGCACTTTGATTGGCAACCGCATAGCCTAGTGCTTATATGGCTACTACGCCCCGGGCCCTGAACATGCACATCAGACGGAGCCAACATTTGTGTAAAAATGCAAATTGTTTATTTTCAGATCTTGAGATTGTCCCTGACATTGCATCCAAGCTTACCTCCGATCTGTTTTATCTTATACTTGTGGCAATACGTATAATATCTTCTGCGCAGTGGCTAGCTTGCCCCGTTAACCACTAAAAGTTCCATCTGGCGTTTTTTAAGAGAGTTTACCGTTACGGGGTTGCCATTCGGTAACTTTTCCAAAGATTATCGATATGATATATCTATGTATACGACCGGCCCCTGGCCAGTTCAGGTTCCTGATCTTTAGGGTCTATCTCGCACAGAACTGGCGAGCCTCGCCGTTTTCATAGCTCGGGAAATCCTACGCCATGTGTATACAAGTTTCAACAAATTTTACTGGTGGTGGGATTCCTGCCAGGAATCCGTCTAGGTATCACCGCAGTACCAGTTGTTCTACCGTGAAGCAGAAGTGTGCACAGATTACTGTGTTTCGGTTTGAAGGTACTAATAGCTAGTGTTATGACTAGGCATATGAGACTTGAGCGGCGCCACAAATGTTCAGGTGACACAGCATTTGTCGTGGACAGACATTTCGCTTAACATCAGGTGAACGATTTATTCGTATCGTCACTTTCTCGCATAAAAAAAGATAACACAGACTCTATCTGTATTTAGACATTTTATTTCTTAAAAATTTGAGTGGTACTGTCACGTTTAAATTCCGCACACATGTAGGTTTCCTTTCGTTGATTTACTTTGCCGCTGAGCACGTGGCAAATCAACACTTTTTAGAGGTACCGGCACAGGGGACTCGCGTACTATGATATTAAAGGATAGGGAGCTATCAGTTTCTTGAATTTGATGCTACATCATAAATTTAAACTCCCTAAAACTAATTATCTTATGCAAGACATTACTACTACTACCCTATCATCCAGACGATACTTATACGATCCTTTCATTATTTGCGTTTTGTTGCTAATCTGATATTGTTCCTCTGGTTTTTGTACTATTTAAGTCAAGTTTTCTGTTTTTACTAAGTCACAGGTAGGGCATGCAATTTAAATATTCATCTGATTTACTAGTCGATTATTCGAATTGAACGTTTTTTTTTAAAATCACTTCGCCGGAAACGTGAGAGAGAGTATACTCGCTGTTCGTCTGATGAAATCTACGTCTGGGAATATTTTCTACGATCGACATTTATGCTCAAACTCCGAAAACAATGTCTGACATCCGAGCGGTTGGCATAACGAAATAAAATAAGTACAGCGCACACCGCCATGTAAGGTTGCTCGCCCCGCTTTCTACTGTTTATAAATGTCCTATGTGGATTTATAACCTCATAGTAGTTGAGTATAAACACGATAACTTTCGAAATAAACATTAATCGACCTAATTCGTTCCTTCTGTATTTTTGATAAAAATAACCCTTTTGAAATCATTATCAAAATTCGGGTCGTTTAATTGTAACTAGTATCGCATGTGGTCAAAATTCGATCAATTAGGTTTTTAAAGTATTGCTGACGCCACAGACTACCACCAACCACACCATCCCGTCACCCTGGGACATCAGTTCTCAAGTCTTACATGCCCAGTGGTTACACTAGCTCTCGCTCTTCAGACCGAAACACAGTAACGTTTGCACACTACTGTTTTACGGCAGAATAACTGGCCTGTCCTACCACTATACAATTCCTAGATATAATGATAAAGAAATACTTGAAACTGACAATTCAAAATTAAACATATGTGATTTTGCCCTCTTATATCCGATGGTTTACTTCCTCTTTCTCGTTTCTAATGTGCACTGACAAATGCCAGTAACAGTGTCGTAATGGTCGTGATAAAACTATAGTCATCATTATAATTCTTTCATTACGAGTAAATCTATCTAATCGACTATCAAAAATTTTTAGTTGTACTAATTTCTAATTTTCTTAGTGTTCGTATTGTAGTTCTTAAAATGACGAAGTGATCTTTAACAATTCTTTCAATGATAAATGAGATTTTATTGTTAATTTCCGCAGTACAATATTTGCGATTTATTTTTGATCCAATCGTAATAGTAGGATGTATTTGTGTAAATCATAAGACTAGGATATCCAACGAAGCAGAATGAGACTATGCCAATCTGCCGATACTTTGGTGTGATCAAAGCACTTCCAGAATCTCCCCTGAAAAACAAAGCAAAAGTAATTATTCATGTAGAAACTAAAACTTCCGTGTGATAGTAGACTAAGAGGATCCCAATAAAGTCCCTTGGGAGCTATTGAAATGCAGAGTGTTAATAGCAATGTCCCCCATATGATGGGTACAAGGAAACGGCATTTCGTGGCCTAATGGTTAGACTTACGCCGCAGGTCCTGGGTTCGAATCCGAGCCGAAGCCAACATTTGTGCAAGAACACAATTTGTTGGTTTTAGTGTCTGGTTGTGTCGTGATTGTCCCCGTCTCTGACACTGCATTCTATCCTACCTCCGATCTTATCGCATAAGCGTCACATCGGGGCGGGTAGGTTGAGACTAATGATTGCCACTGTGTTTGAGCATACACTTGTGGCCCTACAATATCTCCCGCGCAGTTCATAGCTTTTGGCAGTATTCGGAAGTTTTGAAGTGGTACTAAACCGGCCAGGAGAACACAACAAGGAAACGGCCTATTAATCCTGATTATCTAAGTCTCTCGTCAAAGTGTGACAGTACTTCACACGAGGACAGCTTCTAAATCTATAATGAGCTCAAGTCTGGCCGTGTATCAACTACTAGCCAACGAGAGAGTGTAACTTTTACCATCTTAGCTCGCCTTAAAGTAGTATAACATTTTTTTTTATTGGATAAAGAACGTAAACGATCACCTGATGGTAAGTACAACGTCTGCCCATAACAATGTTGTGTCACCCAGAACATTTCTGTGTGACACGACACTGCGCTCGTAACCCTGAGACGATCATCAGTTCTCAAGGCTCATATGCCCAGTTATTACGCTAGCTGTCAGTGCTCTTCAAACCGAAACAGTAATGCTTGCACACTACTGCTTCACGGCAGAATAATTGACACCTAAAATAAAAAACAAAGCACTTACGCTGCGTACCGACAATAAGATCCTGGGATAGGAATAAGAGGGAAACAAGAAACGCTGGGATGATGGGTGGAAGGATATTGTAATCTTCGAATTCGATTACTTCTCTTACCACCGGGAGGGTGATCGTTTGTCCCAAGGAGATGTCGGGTTTTTTGTTCACAAATCTCTTATTTACAACGTTGTTCAAATCGGGAATGTGTTGACTAGAGTATCGTACTACGTTCGCGCAAAACATTGGTGATGAGGTAGATACAGTTTACAAAAACATCACATCATAATCATCATTTCAGCCTATCAGACTCCCACAGATTGCCACAAAAGTTTGTAGGTCTGGGGGATTTTGCCGTAGTTGCCACGCTTGGCAGGCGGGTTGGAAAACTCAGTTTATTATTCAGACGTTCCAGGAAGATGCTGCTGTCCATCTTCTCGTTTTCATTTTCCCTCTGTCGACCTTTACGACACTTACGGGATGAGATGGGGTGATAGATTGTGTTAATTCGCCTTTATTTTGCTGGCTCTGCGTTCTTATCTACCTAGGCAGATTCCTGCATAGGAATTCAACCACTTATAGAAGTAAGCATAGAGTAAGACTATCAGCTGATAGTGGGGAACTTGGGAAACAGGGAGCAAACGAGCAAGCGGGTCATCTGATGGTAAGTGATCATCGCCGCTCATGAATGTACCAGAATTCTTCTGGTACTGCGAATGAACATTCGGGTACCAGATTACGGGTGCGTTGCCGGGAAGACAATGATAGAGAGACTTGAAGTGTGCTTGTCTTGTTTTTAAAGAAAAGCAATAACACCCTAACGTAGAACTGTAGAACGACTGTAGACAAAAATGTAACATATGCGTTAATGTAAATACAGTATTTTTTTAATTAAGAACGAAAAATTTTTTTTAAATGAAACTAATTTTACCATGGCTGCTGTAAAGCACTCGAAACGTTGGGTTTTAAATAATAAAATTAAACGCGATAAAATCCGTAAAATTGGTTTCATTTAAATGTGTAGTGTTCGCGTAAATATAAGAATAAGCATAACGTAAAAAAACTTTACGATAGCTGAAGTTACTGTAATTTCTTGTTTTCAAGTATTAAAAAGCAATTGTTTAATAAAAAAAAAACCGACTTAATGCAGCAACTCCAAAAAGAGTTTTATTATTTTCTCATGGATCCCATCATTTGAACTAGACCAAAATTATGTAACAAAAGTATGTCCATTCATACGATATTCCCTATTGTTATAAAGAAACATAAAAATCCAGACGAATTGAGAACTTCGTCCTTTTTGAGTCGGTAGAAAATGAATAGCTAACTGCGAAGTGACCTTAATAATCCATTACTGGAAATATTTTGGTTTGTAGACGGCACGGACGCTGACCACTGAATACTAGTCAATATTTGTTGGCGTATACTTCGACCGCAAGCGTGCGAGTTAGCTCGGAAAACTCGACTAACGAATTATCATTTGGATTTACATATGCACATATTTAAAGTTTGCATTTATTTTTCAGTGGTAAATCTTATTGATGAAACTATACAGATGATACCTCAGTTGGTCTGATAATTAAGTTTAATTTTATGATTAAGTGTCATTATCAAATCCTGTCATTTAATTGACATTGACATGTAATTATAATTGATTTGATAGTCTTGAAAAATATGTATGACGTAAAAACTAAGGACAGCAGAATCTTCCTGGAACATCTGAATATCATCTACTTTCAGCAGTGGATTACTGATGGACTGAAATGATGAAAAACTATTTAGGTACTACGTGGTTATAGCTGCAGCGTAGCTAATGTTAATGACTTCGAAACTGGCGAAACCTACATGATGAAACATAGTCTAAGTAGGTTCCTGAGTGATTATCTATAATCGAGTTATTGTATTGGTGGGAGGATTCATATGCAAGAATCCGTCTAGGTAGGTACCACCGCCGGCCCAGTTATTCTGCCGTGAAGCTTTAGTGTGCAAACATTAACTGAAACATTACTGTGAAATCTATTTAATTTAAAGTTCATACTGCGCGATAACATGATCCTGATTTTGTCTTAATGAGAAATTACTAAAGTATTACTTACAAGCTAGGTCTTGGTTGATTACTATCAAAGCTGCCAGCGCACATCATACCAGGTCCTATAGTACCAGCTTTTGAACAAAAGTTCATTGTTCTTACTAGTTGTTTTGCTGATTTAAGAACATCTGTTTGTACTTTCCGAATATCCACATTTGGCGCATCCTGAAAACAGATTTTAATTTCTTACAGCATGTAATAAGATTGTTTTGCGAACACCACCTGTATTTCGGTTTGAAGGGCAATGAACGTAGTGCAATGTGTAGATTATAGATGCGACGGCGGCATGGTGACGAGCGCAGTGTGGTACTACACAGAACATTTCAATGCAAAGTTCTAGATGACAACGTAATTGGGCGGAAACCTAAAGAAAATTAAACTTCGAGAGGATGAGACGTATGCCGAGTATCGTAGGAGTAGGATATTTTTTTTTCTAAAAAAAAACATAGCTCCACAGTAGAATTTGTTTAACATTTTATTCTACATTACATTTCACACACTGTTTACAGTTTTTACTCCAAGTTTTCAATTTCAACAAATGACACAAAGCCTTTGTTTGGCGTACGGACCGATGTTACAACAGCTTTCGATGATCCCTGCACACTGTTCGCGACTCTAATTGCGGCGGACATCTAGCGATCATTGACGAAGCCAACGCACTTCTAATCATACTTGCGCACACAAGACACTACGGTACCCGAGTGGTTTTCACCAACCTAATCGACGTACAGAATTTGAGTTATTTTCCATTAAAAAAGCTTCATCAATGAGATTTACCACTGTCAAGTAAATGCAAACGTTAAATGTCTACATATGTAAACCCAAATAATAATACAAGAATCGCTTAAAATATTAAAAAGGTAATGTTTTATGGCATATGCAGTTACATGAATTATTTTCAAATTTTTTATTATAGAACATGAGCGGCAAACGAGCAAGTGGCTCACCCGATCGTAAGTGATCACCACCGCCCATGAACATCCGAGATACCGGAGTAGGCTCATTTCCTAAATGTATCTAATTATTAAAAACCATATTTACTAAATAAGTGAGTGAGCACTAATGATTGCCTCCTAGCCGATTTAAGCTACGGCAAAACTTTCGGCTTCTTCCTTCTTTACTTTCTATTTTTTACAGGATAATTACAACACATCCAGGCCCGAAACCTAATGATGGTACTTCGATCACGGCGACAACTTCTGAGTACGGTCGAAAGCTATCAACTGCACAGGAGATATTATAGTGATACTAGTGTATTACCAAACAGAGACGCCATCATTCTTCCCAACCTATTTTATCGTATCTGAGACACGGGACAATCACAATACCAGGCCTTAAAACCCACAAATTGTTTTTGCACATAACTTGGCTCGGCCACGTCGTAAAAGTTAGGCCTCTTACTACTGATTTTTTCTGGGGTTCAAAAGTCATTTATCCATACTAATATTATAAATGCGAAAGTAAATCTCCCGGTTTTTTGTCCGTCTGTCTGTTTATTATATTTTCACGGCTCAACCGTGAACCGATCTTGACGAAAAAGACGAAGAAAGACGGATACAGGATACTTTTATCCACGGGATATAAAAACCCATACTCACTCGGACGATGTCGCGGGCATCAGCTAGTTTATTAAAATCTTCGCATAGCATAATTTCAGCCTATCTCTCGACCACTCCTGAACATCGGCCTCCTCCATAGATTCCCCCGAAAATTTGTAGATCTCATTTTGGGGGGATTTTGCTGTAATTGCCGCGCTCGGAAGGCTCATTAGGTCACCGCAGTTTGTTTATTCAGATGTTCCAGAAAGATACTTCTGCCCATCTCCTGGTTTCCATTTTCCTTCTGTCGACTTTTACGACATCCACAGTACAACCACAACATCCACAGGTACTTACAGAAATACTTATAAATAAATACATATACAAACATTCATCCATTTATATATACATATATACATGCAATCACATATACTCATAATTCTCAAATGTCAGAACGCTGACCACTGAGGCTCCCGGACCATTATCACTCTTGCCACAGTATGCTCTCGTTTTACTTACATTTACTCTTCCCCATCCAGCCACCACAGCACTGAGTCCGACATTATTTTGTTTAGTAAGTATAACTCTTTTAATGCTGTTGCCTAACGGTAAATTTTTTTCCAAGAGAGCTAATCCGATGTCATTCACTGCTGTTACCGCACTGTATTCTTCGTGGATGAATATATATTTAACTCTTCTTTTAACTTTGGCCTGCGTCAAAATAACATACGTTAAATTAGTTTATTATCTAATTATTTAATTAAAAAACCGACATTAACTCAGCCGCTACAAACAGAGTTTCATGATTTTCTCATGGATCCCATCATCAGAACTTGACCAAATTTGTATGGGAGTAATCTCGAGTACAATCAATTCAACTATAACCAGAATCATTGAAATTGGTTCACAATTAGCGAAGATATCGCGTAACATACACACAAAAAATATTCAGTTGAATTCAAAACTGCGTACCTCCTTTTTTGAAGTCGGTTAAATAGAATTCTTATATCAAGATGTTGAATGATAAATGTTCTGGGTGTCACAGCAATTGTTATGGGCAGACTTACCATTTACCATTAGGTGAACGTTTTGTTCGTCTCGTCACTTAATCCTTAAAAAAAAATAAGACATTATGTAGATTATACGAGTATATTATATTACGTTATGTGTGAATCATCATCATCATTCATCATCATTTCAGCCTATCACTAGTCCACTGCTGATCATAGGCCTCCCCCATAGATTGCCACAAAAGTATGTAGCTATCATTTTGGGGGGAATTTGCCATAGTTGCCACGCTTGGCAAGCGGGTTGGCAAGCGAGTTGGCAACCGCAGTTTATTTATTAAGATGCTCCAGGAAGATGCTGCTGCCCATATACTGGTTTTTATTTTCCCTCTGTCGACCTTTACGACACCTACGGGTCGAGATGGGGTGGTAGATTCTCTTGAGCCGCTACCACACGGCATCATTATGACATCATGTGAATCATCGTGACAGGGAAAATATCTATCCTGCCTAAAAAGCACAAATTTTCTTGGGTAAGAACGATCGCGTGGCCTCGGAGTAAGAGTACCTGACTTCTACTGCGTGTCCTGGGTTCTAATTCCAGCCAGAGGCAATATTTGTGCAAAAACACAAATTATTGGTCTTCGGGTCTGGTGGTGTTGTGTATGTGAAATATATGTGTATTCGTTTTTATCTATAAAATGATAACTCTTTCACTCACTCTTCCAGTGTTGTGGAAGCGTAAGAAAATCTGTCACTCCATCTCATTCCTGTGAGTTGTAAGAGTCGACTAAGGGATTAAAATTCCATCGTCACCTACCTTTATGGGTGGCATTCCACCATAGTGCGTTTTTGCGGAATTTTCTGCCACGCACTTGCACTTTATGGAATGTGCTGCCGTCAGCGGTTTTTTCCGGATCAATACGACTAAGGGACCTTCAAGAAAAGAGCCTATTCCTTTCTCAAAGACCGGCAACTCATCTGCTATTCCTCTGGTATTGTAGGTGTTCATGGGCGGCGGTGATCACTTACCATCACGTGAACCACCTGCACGTTTGCCCCCTATTCTATTAAAAAATAAGTCTTGACAATGATTTTACTTAATAAATAAGCAGACTGGTAAAGGGCAGGAGCATTTAAGTTGCGAGGCGTTTGGTACTAGGATAACCAATGCGCCTGCCCAGCAAAGTCATTACGGCAAATTTTCCTTTCAGGGAGAGGCTATGTCCAGCAGTGGACCATTAACGGTCTGATGAAGTTGAAATTTTTTGAAATTTTCTTTATATTTGTCTATCTTAACCTTAGGTATGATCGAGTCTCGGTAACTCAGGGGCCAGGCGCTCGCTTTAAGCTTTACGGTACGCGAGTGTCCTCAGTTCGATCCTCAGTGCCGGCACCTCTAAAATTATTTGTGAGCAAACATGTCCGAGGAATAAAAATATTTCGAGGTCATGTTCTAGTGTTCGCAAACCGGCATTGGAGCAGCGAGGCAAACACTTTCCGGCTCCAAAACCCTCTCAGAAATGCCACTAAGTGAGACATTTATAGGCTGTTACTTTAAGTATGTTCGATGCTTAGTCTATCTAAAGTATCGAAAACAATAATACCTTTTTAAAATTTTCGTGACCTGCGAAAGCGTCGATTCTTCCTGTTGCATCGCAACCGAACAGACAGTGGGCGGCGGTTAAAAGTATTTTTTGGTTCAATACCGACGCCCCACATTTCCATTCTTGATGACAAGTCGCGAATATGACAACACAGTGTGGATAATCGCGTATATTCGCAAATTCTCCGTTAACTACGAAAGGTTCCATCTGTCGATTTTCAGAGCATTCTATTATTATTAAAAACGTAAGTGTTGCCAAAAATAAGCAATGTCGTATTTCATTCATATTATTGACATGCAATGGCCGGTTTACTAATCAAATATTTAATAAAGTAATTATAAGTTTACGTATGTACAGTTAATTACCCAATTTAACGCAACCTGCTAATGATACGAGATAATGGGCTCGAGTCATTCGAGTCAAGCGTTACAAGTTACGTACAGTGTGCTTTTTCAAACCCAGCAGTAAATATTATAATCAGTAGGCACATTTCCTATTTGAGCTATATTTGTTTCGAAATATCATTTACTAGGTGTGCCTCACGGTTTTACTGGTATAAAATTGACTTATTTTAGTAGCAGTAGAGAGGATGGATGTAAGAAGATTGACGAAACAGATTTATGAGGCGAGTGTGAATTGGCAAGCCGGTAAGTAGGCGTAGGCGAACGTATCACGATCAGATCGATGTCGCTTTAAGAAAAGGCCACGTCGAAAAGTACTCGCAACCGATGAGCTTGTATGAAAACACTAATGAAATGTAGAAGAAGCGAAAGATGTGTGACAGGATCGTAGCAAGTTGAAAGATGTGGTATCTGCTTACCCCAATAGGAAAGAGGCGTGACTCTATGTATGTGATATAAGTCAGTCACACGAATGCGCTGTAAGGCATGGTACCTCGCTGACCTGAGCATTCACAGTTCCGGCTCTTCTTAGATACTGGTGGTAGGAATCCCCATGTAGGTAGGTACCATCACAGGGCCAGTTATTCTGCCGCGAAGCAGTAGTGTGCAAACATTACTGTGTTTCGGTTTGAAGGGCACTATAAGCTAGTGTAATGACTGGGCATATTAGACTTAAGAACTTATGTCTCAGGGTGATGGGCACAGTGTGGTGTCAGACAGAAATTTTCTGGGGGACACAGCATTTGTTATGGGCAGACGTTGCACTAACCACTAATCAGGTGAACGTTTTGCTCGTTACATCACTTTATCCAATAAAAAAAAACATAAAGTTTCATAACCCTCAATCTTCCTCGATAAACGGTGTTTCTAACGCAAAAATATTTCTCCATATCGTATTAGTACACTCGGCGTCAAAAAAATCGCACATCCGAAAAAAATAATTTAAATACTATTTTAACACAACAGGCCAATGGCAATGTTGTGGTTTGAGGGTATCATTCGAAAGGTAATTTCATTAGCTTTCAGGAATTTTAATTGAGTTTTACTTTTATAACCAGACGAAAGAGAAATTAAAGAAAAAGACAGGGTATGTACAAATTTGCAAATTAATAATTTTAAAAAAACTTAATAAATACAAAAAAGTTCTTAAAAACTTGTTACCCCCCTTGCCTTGATAACGGCTTCCATGCGATCCTTCATGGACCTTACAAGGATCGCAACAGCCTCTTGGGGTATTTGTTCCCACTCTTTAAGTACCGCATCTTGGAGCTCTTGAAGAGTGGCTAAAGCTGGATCTCGAGCTCGCACGCGCCGTTTTAGGTCATCCCAGAGATGTTCTATTGGGTTAAGGTCTGGACTTCGTGCTGGCCAATGCATAACAGGGATATCGACCTCCTGTAAATAATCCCGTACAATAGCCGCGGTGTGGCAACGAGCATTATCATGCATTAACATGAATCCATCACCGACATAAGCAGCATACGGGACCACATGTTCCTTCAGGATTTCAGTAATGTACCGACCAGCATTTAATGACCCTTGCCCACGGCCACCCCAAATCCGGGAAACGCACACAAGTTCCGTATTCCCGTCGACGGAAATGCTAGCCCCAAAACAAACACGAGCCATCCCCGTATTCGACGGATTCTTCGAAGCAGGGTTGTGTGATCCTCTCCCCGTGTCTTCTGTAGACCCTTCTACGTCTGTCATTGCAGAAGAGACAGACCCTCGTCTCATCAGAGAAGAGTACGGTCCGCCACTGTTCTAGAGTCCACTCGCAATGATTGCGAGCAAACTCTAGGCGATCTCTGCGATGCTGTGCAGTAAGTTTTGGACCTTTAGCAGGTCTATGGGCTGTTAAACTCTTTTCGTGTAACCTTCTTCTTATCGTAGAAACTCACAGATGTTCTCAGAGTTGATCGAAGCTGTTGTTGCAACTCAACAGCATTTGTAAAACGGTTTCGTAAAGATGTCGTAACGATGAAACGGTCATCTCTTTAACCAGTCTGCTGAAAACGTTGGAACACCCGTCGAACTGAAAAACGGGACAGGTTCAACTGTCGAGCAACGTCACACTGCCGCATCCCCGACTGCAATAGGGCAATCACTTGAGCGGCTTCTTCAGAGCTGGTGTCCATCTTTACTTGTTCTTACTTGGGTTACTTGTTCACGTGTGTTCACTGCAAAGTCTCAATTACGACTGGCCCATATTTCATCCAGATCGACCCTTTTATACCCTTTTTAGATGGTGTAACTAGCGTCCTTACTAACGAGCATTTGACAGTGTTTATTTTTGACGCTCTATAATGATAAATGTTTTAATGATTTCATGATTTTTTTTTTATAATGTAAAGCTATTCAAATACCCATTTCAAACATACCAATATTTATACAAATATAATTCGTTTCTAGCCATTACAGCTATTTTTCGCGCAAACTCAGAGAGGTGCGATTTTTGTGACGCTGAGTGTATTTCCTGAGATTAGCTCGTTGAAACATACAAACTCTCCAGCTTCGTTATAGGAATAAGATGGGATGCAAGATTAGAAATACAAATTCTGTTAAGTAAAAAATGTTGTTGATTGCTTATAAATAAATAAAATGTTGTGTTAATTTTCCTCTTCTTTCCGGTTGGATTGATAGAAGTCATTGATCTTTACAGTCAAGAGAGGCCTGTCTGTAAAGATCGACTTGATTGTAAGAGAGCACGTTGGCGAAGGAAGGTTAGGTTATGAAGTTCATATCAGACGTAGTCAAGGTGCATAACAATGTTGAGGCTTTGCAAATGAAGACGCACATCGAGCAATTGAGAGCTGCTGTTTATTTTGTGTGCTAGAAATTTAAACAATATTAAGTTTTGTGTTAATAATATTTGGGCAGGAAGTGGGCTATTTGTGAGGCCTCTGCCTACCCCTTAAATGGGAACAAAAAGCGTGACTATGAATGTATGTAATTTTTGTGTTCTAAACACCATATTGAGCTCAACAAATATAAATTTTGCTTAGATCTCACCCATACAGAGGATTACGGACTCATACGGAGATCATATAATAAGATAAATAAAAATCATAGGTTGAGGTACCAGCTGGACTGGTGGTTGAGCTTTGACTTAACTTCGTATGGATAATGTGTATTTGAAACTGTCCTCTGTTACATAAATGTGGTTGCGGGTGCCGTGTAGTGGCGGCTTAAGAGAATCTACCAACCCATGTCATCCCATGGGTGTCGTAAAAGTCGACAGACGGAAAATTAAAACCAGAATATGGCCAACAGCATCTTCCTGGAGCATCTCTATAAATAAACTGCAGTTGCCAAACTGCCTGCCAAATACTGGTAACCATGGTAAAATCCCCCCGATGAGAGAATTTATACGGGAGGCCTATGTTAAGCACCTAGTGATATGCTTAACTGATGATAATAATGATCAATATAACGGAATAATATTTTGAGAATTTATGTAGCCTATAGTTCATTACGGATACATAGGAAATAAAAAAAGTCGTAATAAAAAAATTCTGTCAATGTATTATTTGCAATCAGAACATTTTAACAACTTTAAATGGAGAATGCATCTTTACGGCTGCAGTAACTTTAGATGCATTCAGTTACAGTAAATTCTACGCGCACTTCTCTTTATCCAATTATAATAAAAAGAAACATTTGTGTAGATAGGCGTGTTTGGATATTCCGAGAATATAAAAGATACCAATCCAATTTGTTGCAAATCAGCTGTAATTAGCGCACTTCCTGAATCACCACTGGAATCAGAATATAAAAATATAAGATTAATATTAATACTTAGTTGAGAAAATCGAAAAAAAATAAAAAACGTAAAAGTCGATCAAGAAGAATGAAATAAAGTTCTCAATTATACCAGATTTAAATACCAGGGCAAATTACTTCGGTTGCAACTTCTACGGACGACTTTCCTTCGGATCCATAGACAACCAATAGAATGATTGTTTAGTGAAGGATTATAACGTGGTAGGAAACGATTTTAGTAGTAGACCGCCTGGTATTCCAGTCGCCGAACTGCCTTCAATCACCTATCGGCTTAGTGGAATCTTATATTAACAAGATAAATATAATAAAACAGGACTATAATCAGGAAGATTCTAGGACAATGATATTAAGGCTTACGAAGCTGGGCTTGAATTCGGTACGACACCTTGGGCACACATCATTCCAGGATCTAAGTACCCGAAACGTGCACACGAACGCGGGGACATCAATTTCTGTCTTGTCGTCTTTAAAACAAGTGAGTCCGTATTTGTGATTCTCTGAAATATTTTGAAAAAGTTTTGACGTAAGAAAATCAATAATAGTTATTGTCCCCGTATCTCTACCATTGCATCCTAGCTTACATCCGATCTTATCGCATGAGCACTATATTAAGCCGGGGTAGGTTAAAACTAGTGAATGCTCCTGTGTTTGCGCGAATGTACACTTGTGGTACTATAATATTTCCTGCGTAGTTGAAAGGAGTAGGACAGATATACATAGGGATTCCGATACCGTTAGAGGCCCAACATTTGTTCAAGATTTATCTTATAATGTGACTTCTAAAAACGCCAAATCCGTATGTCGGGTTTTTTGGCGCAGTTGCTGATTGGCTACGCTATGAGTTGCGGATTCAAATCTCGCACTGGATAAATTTGAATAGCCTACTAGTTCCAGGTCTGAGTGTTATGTTTGAGCAATTTATGTCTGAAAATCAAAGACACGGGTGTAATACTAAATTAAATGATTATGATAATGTACTCCTCTCCAGAGCTGTCCAAGATGTCTAACGATTTTCCTAACGGTTGTTAACTACAAATAAAAATTGATACGGTCCGCATAGTCCGCCGGTTTCTTTCCCTTTCTCTCTTACCCTCGGCCGTTTGGTCTCCCCTGTCGAGGGCTCCCGTCTGTTTGGCTTTTATTTATATATTTTATTGTATAGTATTATGTTTAGTGTATATCTTATAATATCTTATTTATTTTATTTCATTTTATATACTTATCTATATATTGAAATATTCCAACCAGGCGAGAAAACTATAAAAAAAAAAATTATCAAACATTACAGGATTTGTATTATCTACTCGGCATTAAGATTCTTTGGAATCGTTTGATATACATCCATTAGAAATGTTCCTGATTAAGACATTGATTAAAATCAGTTAATACATGCAGTACAAATGCATTATTCTTCTTAAGTACATAGCTAAAAAAATACTAAAATTTATATTGATTCCGATACTGTAAACCATTTTTTTTGTCTAATGATGAAACGTGCGAATTTTTAGGGATATTAGATAAAAAAACATTACGGATATTACAGATGGTCAAGTAAAACTCTGATGAATACCTTGAAACAATTAATATTTGAGCAGAGTCTTGCTTGAGAGAATCTACCACACCATCTAATCGTGCGGGTGTCGTAAAACTCGACAGTGGGAAAATAAAATCCAGTAGATGGGCAGCAGTATTTTTCTGTAATATCTGAATAAATAAATTGCGGTTGCCAACCCGGCTGCCAAGTTTGGCATCTACGGAAAAACCCCCTTAGATGAGAGATACAAACTTTTGTGGCAATCTATGGGGAGGCCTAAGTTCAGCAGTCGGCAGTGATAGGCTGAAATGATGATGATGACGAACGCTCTGGTACACGTTAGCAACAATACTCACTTCACTCAGTTACTGACGGACTTTTATGCAACGCAATTACAGTACTCATTACAACAACTCATATTATCAAGTTACTTATATATATTTTTTGACGCACAGTACAGTATCATGATTCATTTGATCATAAAAAAAAACTAATTTTACGGATTTTATCGCGTTTAATTTAAACTATTTATAAATCGACGTTTCGAGCGTTTTACAGCACCCATGGTCAAGGGATGACTGAGGTGACAGATCTCTTGAGTTAACCCGGGGTACTTTTAGTTATTATTTTTAGTCCGATCTACACAGAAAGAGCTTACTGTATCTTGAATTCTTGCAGTTGTTTGCTTGGTTTTTGATTTAATTTTATCAATTATAGAATCAGAAGCCGGTGGTAGGACCGAACCATCTTCCTTATTGAAATTAGGATGTTTTTTAATTACAATAGCCTCGCGAATCATCCTTGGTAGGAATCGGAGTTTTAGAAGGATTTGTGGTCTATCAAATCTGATGTATTGGTTAGGATGATCTAGAACATGATCACAGACTGCAGAAAAGAATCAAATGTAGACAAAAGTGATGCGAGCGAGATATGGTTGCCTTAAGTATATTACCATACTACGAAGCCTCTAGATCAAAATTTCCAACTACAGCGTATTGCCTGTACTGAACAAAGATACACTGATGGTAACTAAAAGTCTATTCATGAGACCTTCATTTTTTTTTGAAAAAATGTACACCTTTGACATTGCTCGCTCAAGGTTACTCTAGTGGATAAGAATCGTAATCTACTTACGTCCACGACACCCCATCCTGCAACACTTGCGAGTTGTCCTGGAGAATGCGTCCTTTTAATTGTCACACGTTGGATATGTTTACCCAACGGTAAGGCATATGCAAGGTGCAATATTGCAATATCGTTCGCCATGGTTTTATCATTATAATTTTCATGTTTTAAAATTTTGTTAACCGATCTTACGACATTTACCTGCAATTAAATTGTCATCATTATCATCGTTTCAGCTTATCTAAGTGCACTGTTCAACATAGGCCTACCGCATAGATTGCCACCTAACACGGTCTTGAACCACCTGCGTCCATTGACATCCCGCAAAACCTAAATACCCAATGCAAAACATAAATTATCTAGATCAGAGACAGGCAGCAGTGTTTAAGGAGCGAGGTACCTGGAGATCGCCAATTCGCTTGCTAAGTGTGTTGATTACGGCAAATTATTCCAATGTGGGAGAGGCCTATGCCCAGCAGTGGACTGTTAAGATGCCGATGACGATGATTAAAATTGTCTTCTGGATCACTACCCTCAGTTGAAATAACGTATACCTTAGTAAGGTCTTCATGTCCCGCATATCCTTCTATGCTCCAGTGCATATTACATTCGGAGACACAATGCGCAGCTGTTAAAAGAATCCTTTGGGTCAGTATCGAGGAACCACATATCCAATTCGACTCACAGTCGATGCTTAGATATACGGAATGGGGGAAATAAGATATCTTCGTGAAATCACCGCCAACTACAAACGGCTCCATTTTTCCCGTGCATTGTGAAAAACTCAAATACACAAAGACGAGGAAGTATCTCGTGGACTTTTGTTTATTCATGTCTATTCAGCATTTTAATTTACATGATTGAATTAGATCTACAGAGCTTGATTTATGATCGTACCCTCGAATGCATTTCGCAATCGCTGTGTGATTTAATACGTCTTTATTGTTGTTGAAGTTTTTAATCGTAGCTATTAAATGAGAAACTATTGCGATAAGCTTCATATAGTTTGGAACATTTATTTGTTAACGCTTTTTCTTTTTTTTCAAGTATTGTGTCATGTGCAGCTGAACCCTTAACTACTAAGATCAGTTTGCAATTTTTTTCTATTTTGATGTTTATGACAGTTTTTTTTGTATAATCTCTATGGTATTATTTTTGCGCTCTTTTTTTGTAGTGACGACTATTGGGCGAAGTTAAGAGGAATTACAGTAATAATAATATTAAATTAAAAATACAGTAACAGTAATAATAGCCAAACTTGTTACGCAAGTTGATGACCGTTGTATCAAGTTCTCAAATGCTGACGCCAAATAATCAGATTAACACTTTTTTAATTAAATAAGACAGAGACAGCGGCAGCGAAGCGGCAGCGGCAGCGACAACGACAACGACAGCAATATTTTTAGAGATGGTAGGTGGATGTAATATTAAAATTCCCACGTTCGAATGCAAATAAATAAGTCTCAACTATCAGGCGGAATCGACAGAAGAGTGCTTCCCGAGCTCAATTACATATAGATTGTCGACCGCGTGGCGTAGTTGTTAGCGTAGCTGACTTCTGCGCCACCAGTCCTGGGTTCGATTCCCAGCCGGAGGCAACAATTGTGCAAAAACACAAATTGTTGCTTTTCGGGTCTGGTTGTGTTGTGCATGTGAAATGTATGTTTGTAAAACGCACCCACGATACAGGAGAAAATCCTACTGTGGGGCTTCGTTTATTTAATAAAAAAAAAGATATCATACCCCTATTAGATTCTGTTACTAATGATTTGGAGCAGAGACTATTTCCGGAGGTACTCGGCTTATTTCAGTTGGGAGTTTTTCTGCCTATACCAAATGTCATTTTCAGAAATCAGTTTCATGTGGTCCAGGTTTACCGGTTATTAACTATCGATAGAGGATCAAATGTAATAAACGAATGCCGACTCTGGATGGGCAAAGGGAAAAACAGAATGTAAAAACAATTCCGCCGTACCGGAGTCGGTAGCTCATCTTATTGAACACGCGACCAAGATTTGTACCCTAACATGAAAACTTTCTCACAAATACTAGCGACTCTCTCGAAATAAAAATCAAAATAAAATAAATATACACAAAGACGTGAGCCTTGATATTGTAACGAAATTGGTGTTGGAATAATAAGAGCAGTGTTAAAAAGTTAAAGTTTAATATAAATATCCCACTACACCTATAAATGTCCCACTGCTAAGCACAGGCCTTCTCTCATTTCCGAGAGGTTTTAGGAGCTAGGAAGAAGTCGCCATGCTGGTCCAATACGGGTTGGCGGACTGTACATGTCTTCGAAATATTTTTTATTTCTCAGATATGCAGGTTTCTCACGATGTTTTCTTTCACCGCCGAGCACGTGGTAAATCAGCACTTAAAATTGCAACTAACAATTTTAGTGGTGCCGGCACCGGGAATCGAACCCAGGTCACTCGCGTACTATAAAAATTTAAAGCGCCTAGCCCCTGAGCTACCACGGCTCTATAAGAGCGGTGATGGAATAAAAAAATAATCTTGTAAATGCAATAAAATAAGTTTATATAGAAAAAAGAAGATACGTCGTGGGTGTAACGGACCGCCCAATTTTTGCTGACGTAGTCCGGTACTCCCCTGTGGTTCTGCGTGGCACGACGGATGTCGGCTTCAATGGGTTGCCAGCGACACCGAAGGCCGGTAATTAAATGACCACGCGGTGTCGCAGTCGGCTTGCAGGTGTCCGATTTACACCGAAAATGTGGTTCTGCTAAGGTCGGAGCTTGGATTCGAAACTTGGACTCGAATCTCCCCTCACAATTTAATAACTATAGACCAATCTCTATATTACCCTTTTTATCAAAACTTCTAGAATCTATTGTTCACCATCAATTATCTATTCACATCAATTATTATTTACAAAAATAATGTTCTATCTCAGTTCAATCAGGCTTTCGACCTGGACACAGCACCACTACTGCTCTTCTCAAAGTTACTGAAGACAAGGCGGGATATGGAGGATAAAAAGGTCACAGTACTTGTATTGATCGATTTTAGTAACGCTTTTAACATGGTTGATCATGATATCCTCCTTGCCATGCTTTAGTATCTTAAATTTTCTTCTACTACTTTAGATTGGTTTCTTCTTACCTTTGTGGACGCCAGCAAGCCGTTCGTTGCGGTCATGATGTATCAGACTGGTGTCAACTCGTGTCTGGCGTTCTGCAAGGTGGAATATTATCTCCTCTTATGTTCTCCATTTTTATTAATTTTCTTTCTTCTCAGCTTAGCTGTTCTTACCATTTATACGCTGATGACTTGCAGATCTACACTCAGGCAGACGTCATTTCTATAAATAACGCTGTAGACAGTCTTAACTCGGACTTGACAATATTAAATAACTGGACTTGTAAGTTTGGCATTAAGGTGAATCCAAGTAAATGTCAAGCCATAATAATTGGTAGTGTTCGGCAGTTATCCAAACTAGACCTTACTAAAGTTTCACCTGTCTCGTTTGCTGATTCTGTTATTCCCTATTCTTCTAGTGTCAAAAATCTTGGTGTTTACTTTACTTCCACCTTAAGTTGGTCTACTCATATACAGAAAGTCAGTGGTTCAGTTATTGCCAAACTAAGTGCTCTAAATCGGCTTAGAAACTTTCTGCTGGTCAAGGTAAAGATAACTCTGGTGCACTCTCTTAGTTTTCCCTTAATTGATAATGCTGATGTGTGTTATCCTGATATTAATGAGAATCTTCTGGACAAGCTTGATCGTCTCGTAAATAACTGTATCCGTTTCATCTTTTGTCTTCGCAAGTTTGATCATGTTTCCTCGTTCCGCTCTCAGTTAAAGTGGCTTCCTATTCATCAACGAAGGCATCTCAGGATACTTTCCACAGTTTTCTCGGTTTTATTTGATAACCACTACCCTGATTACCTCAAACGTAAGTTTCAGTTCTTGTGTGACACTCATAACCGACAGCTTCGTTCTTCGGAGACTTTGACTCTCTCTTTTCCACTTCACCGCTCTGGTTTCTCTTCATCATCATTTGCTGTCCAAGCTGTTCGACTATGGAATGCGCTGCCTGAAAATCTAAGACTACCCTCTAGCAAATACGCATTCAAAAGGAAAGTTTTAGCTCATTTTACAAACTGTACAGATTTACTAAACAATGATCATCATCCCCATCACTAGTATATATTATTCTAGTTTATAATAATATTTATTATATATATATATATATATATATATATATATATATATGTAGGAATATTTATATTTATTTATATTTATGTGTGTGTGTTTATGTTTGTGTACGTGTAGGTATATTTAATAAGTATTATATATTACTCGTATATCGTTCCTTTGTAACCGCCTTCGTTGTTTACTCACTGCCCAAAGGTTGACTGGCAGAGAATGCTTTTAGCATTAAGTCCTTTTGTTCCTGTAGTAAGGTTCAATAAAGAATAAATAAATAAATAAATAAATCTTAAGCTCGAACCTTCGTCTCCAATATGGGGCTGAAGTTAAATTAAAACTTATTCCGTAGAGGTTTAAATTTGCATCCGAGCAAAAAGTATGCAGCTAAGGTAAGTATAGAACAACGTTTATGTACGTTCTAGGGTCTGGCATATAAGTTAGCATTTTGTTTAAATTGAACGAGGGTATGCAGTTCGAAGCTTAGCGTTAATAAATATAAATTTAAATTGTAATATGTGTATATTAGGATTAAGATTTTAATTTGATTTATTGAAATTAAATAATAATATTATTTTTAAATTGTAATACTTATGTATTAATTTAGTTAATTTTAAATTAAATTTAATCAAATTATGCATATTTATTGTCAAAATATGTAGACATGTAACTACAACGTACAATATCGAAGTAATTATCTAGTTTTTCGCGAAAAAGGAACAAAAGCTTGAACTGATCAGAATAATTCAGAGTAAAATGTATACTTTTAATTAAGTCTAAAATCTTATATGCTTTCCAGCTGTAAAAGTTTAATCAATATCGGTTCAGTAGCTTAGTCTTTTTTTTTATAAGATTCTTTTTTACACTAGCTCACAGTGCCCTTCAAACCGAAACACAGTAATGTTTGCACATTAATGCTTCACGGCAGAATAACTGGCCCTGGGGTGGTACCTACCTAGACGGACTCCTGAATAGGAATCCTACCACCAGTGAATGTTACGGCCGTGTCCACGTTGTTTGTCTGCTCGACTTAGCTGCACACTGCAGTGGCCCCAGATAAAATATGCATTTCGCGCTCCTCGCTTGTTCTGGTGAAGTAAGTAAGTAAGAATACGCGCATCGATATCCACGATAAAGTGATTAGACTCATCTTTGATGTTGAAGTAACTCGGCAGCGGGCTGGTGTGCGACGCTGCGACGGTGCACCCTGGTACAGTTCGGCAAAACGGTTTGAAATTACGTAAATAAACAAGCGAAATAACTATTCAGGTTCGTATCGTAATCTATATGTCAAGGAGTCAGCGATGGCTAAGCGATAGCGCCGCCTACCTGTTGATTAGGCGGTACAGAGGTTACTTGTGTAGATAGCTCAGAATAACAATTTCAAATGCACCTTGTGTAATAATTTCACCTTACTACGCTTCGTCGTCGTCGTTTCAGCCTATCACAAGTCCACTGCTGAACATAGGCCTCCCCCATAGAAAGCCACAAAAGTTTGTAGCTCTCATATTGGAGGCATTTTGCCATAGTTGCCACGCTTGGCAGGCGGGTTGGCAACCGCAGTTTATTTATTTAGATGTTCCAGGAAGATGCTGCTGACCATCTCCTGGTTTTAATTTCCCTCTGTCGACTTTTACGACACCCACGGGATGACATGGGGTGGTAGATTCTCTTAGGCCGCTAACACACGGCAACCTTAACTACGCTTAACCAACAATTAACTAGGTAAACCGACAGTTTAGTTTCGAAGGAGTAACAGTCGGTGTCGGTGTCTCGAATTCAACTAAAATCCCCCTACCATTAATTAGGAAATTACTAAACCAATCGGTTCTAATTATTTCTAAAATAAAAAGAGACAAGATTTCACGCAACAAAAGCGATTCGTCGGAAACGTGGTGCGCCCGCCGCGAACGCTCGAAAGAGAGTGTCGCCCAACACAGTCGCGCCGACCATCGCCTCGACGCTCCGCCAGACCGACAGCTGTCAAATCTCGTTCCGTCGGATCTTTTAACAGATGGCGCTAGCAATGCGCCGTCATATATAATAAAAATAATTAAATACGTTTATTTACAAAAATGATTTGCCCTCATTCATAATGCATCCTATGGTTCTATTTGCCGATGATAGCACAGTTATTATTAAATGTACCAATGTATCTACTTATGAAAATGAAATAAATATAACGTTGAATACAATAATTGAATGGTTAAATTATAATAATCTAATAATTAATTTGGTAAAGACAAAGATTATGCATTTTTATCAGAGACTTACTAACGAAAATTTAATTATTAAATACCAAGGAGTAGAATTACATCCAACAAAAGTTGTAAAGTTTCTGGGTTTATTAATAGAATACAATTTGTCCTGGAAAACGAACTCGGAAGAAGTGTGTAAGACACTCAATAAAGCTGGCTACGCGTTGTACCGACTTACTAAAATTGCTAACAAAGAAGTAATATTAATAGCCTATCACAGATTTGTCGCATCCGCTCTTAGATATGGAATCGTATATTGGGGCAATTCCATAAACAAACATCCTATCTTTCGAGCCTAAAAGAGGTGTATTAGAGCGATGGAAAATATACCGGCAATTGCTAGTTGTAGACATTCTTTTATAAATTTAAAAATTCTGACCTTCCCATCCCTTTATATATATATGAATCGCCTTTATGAGTCGGTATAGAAGATTGCGTGATAAAAATGAACTACAGATTGATGTACCATATGCAAGGACTGCACTGTTTAATAAGAATTTTATATGTATGACCAAAAAAATATTTAATAAATTACCTGACACATTAAAGAATAGCAATTTAAGTAATTTTAAAAGAAAACTACACGCCATCTTAGTAGTAAGTGCTATTATACAATTGCAGATTGTTTAACGGACAAAATAATTTTTTAATAAATTCACATGACATAATTTTTTGACAATTTTTGTATACGATTAATGTTAATATTTTACTTTATATTGTTAATGTACTAAAAAAATAACTTTAAATTTTAATTCTGACTTACTACTTTCTTTATATTTTTATGTTTAAATTTTTATGTTTTCTATTCCTATACTAAAAATATATATGTATTTGTACGCCTTCTTGCCCGGCAAAACATAGAGGATGTAACATTCTAAGTATAATATCATATTATGTACCTATGTTTACAAATAAATAAACTTGAACTTGAACTTACATTGTATATGATATGTATGACATCAAACGAGTAAGACGTTCAGAAGTTACGCGATTACTATTTTTATAGAAAAAAGAGACGAGGCGCGCAAACGCTCACCTGTAGTTAAGTGCAACGTCTGCCCATAACAAATGCTGTGTCACCCAGAACAGTCTTAAGTCTCATATGCCCAGTGATTACACTTGCTGTCAGTGCCCTTTACACCGAAACACAGTAATATTTACTACTGCTTCACAGCAGAATAACTAGAGTGGGTTGGTACCTACCAATATGGATTCCTGCACAGGCAATTAGCACAACAATTACTTCCGTAAAAAATCAAAAACTGTAAAATTTACTTAAAAACTTACTCAAAAACTGTTAAAATTATATATTATAGCACAACAAGAACTTTGGTACAAACTCAAAAACTGATAAAATTTGAAATTAGTTAGTTAATTTGAAGCCAGGTTCTTAGTTAAGAACCTGGCGTCAAATTGTTCTTCTGGTTCTGCTGAACTGCACCCGTCGTCTTTTTGGCATAGGCGCTCGTAGTTCGTAGCAGAATTTATTGAAGTTCTTATTATTTTTGTCCTGTCACGGTCGACTAATTATGTCTCGTGATGAACATAATTGAACTTAAAATTAAACGCAGGTGTTTTATGTCTTTAATGAACTTGTACAATGAATTAACTTTTCGCGTTGAATGTAGAAACCGAATAACAAACAAAAAAAACAGGTTATGAGAAAAATAATTGCAGACGAGAACTTACTAAATAGAATATAAAAATTATCGTTTGCAGTTACTTAGCTATGCCTTCACTGCAGGCGCGAACAATTTATATTCAAAGTCAAAAATTCTTTATTCAGTTTAGGCTTGTATAAGGCTCTTATGAATGTCGCCGTGTGGTGGCGGCTCGTTAAAAGAATACTGCCACTCTATCTCATCCAATGGATCTCGTAAAAGGCGAGTAAGGAACTGCACTGTGCACCCAACAGCGCATGGTGGCGATGGGCTCACCACCTATCACACCAAGTGCATTATATTTTTTTGGTGAAACGTGGATTGTGGCAGTCATCTGCTTTTGCAGTGAGTACCCAGTCTCTGACTACCCCTTATGAGATACAGTCGTGATCTTATGTATGTATGTATGAATGTCAAAATATACACCGGTTCAAAAAATAAGTCCTTCTCAGAGAAGAACCGGCAAGAAACTCTAGGGTCTTTCTTTTTTTCTTTGCTTTATTACATAATGTTATGTATAAATTACGTAAAAATTACTTCATATTTTTAGTAGCCATGGGGTCTGCAAGTACATATATACAATAACGTCTTCTTGGCAAGTTTGTTGAATTCTATGTCCGGTTTTTGAGTAACTCTTTTAGAAATTTTGTTATAAATTTTTATGGATTTACTGTGAAATGATTTTCAAGTTTTGACCAACCATAAAACACAGGAAACTCTAGCGTGTCCCCTCGGCTCATTCTACAGAACCGGAAGACCTTACCAGAATATTGCAGGTAGCTCAGGAGCAGGGCCATCATCATTTCAGTCTATCACTAGTCCACTGCTGTACATTGGCCTCCCCACAGATTACCATTTGTCACAAAAGTTTGTAGCTCTCAATGTGGGGGGATTTTGCCGTACTTGCCACGCTTGGCAGGCGGGTTTTCAACCGCAGTTTATTTATTCAGATGTTCCAGGAAAAGTTCCCTCCCCGTAAACGGAGAAAACGCTTAACGCGCCGACCGACGAGATGCTCTCACGGAACGAAACTTTAGTGTATAGCTTGATCATATTGGAGTCGTCTGCCTTACTATTTATTCAATAGTGCATCGTCCTAGCCTACCTCCGATCTTATCGCATCAGCGTTACATCGGGCGCGGATAGGTTGGGACGAGTGAGTGCCTCTGTGCTTGCGCGTACACTTGTGGCACTATAATATCTCCTGCGCAGTTGATGGCTCTCGACAGTATTCGGAAGTTGTCGCCGTGGTCGAAATCGTCTAGGAGAACATCATCATCAGTGCATCGCACGGGAACCATCGCACCAAGGCCTCTCGACCAAAGATGGCCGTGAGCAAACATGCATATCTGAGAAATAAATATTTCGAAGACATGTGAAGTTAGCCAACTCGCACTGCAGCAGAGTGGCAGACTCTTTTCGGCCAAAATCCAAAACACAAAAAAACGCCAAAAAAATGTACAAAATGCAACACTCACACATGCATAGTCAGCGGCGTAAATTATTAGGTCTATCGACGAGTCATACCTAACAACGATTACTAATAATAATAATAATCATACTATAATATAATAATCTCATTTAATCAATCCAGCACAGATGGTACATAAAACACAAAAGAAAAATGGAACACAATAGAAAACATATTACATAAATCTATAGTAAATTTAAAAAGAAGAATTGCGATGCTGGATCGATATGGTTTCAGCTCAGCATTATGTTGGCCAGAAAGCCAACGCTGGTATTCTGCTGACACCGCTAGGTACCTTCCGTGTGTCAATGGCAGAATTTACTTGTACATGCAGTACATAACGCAATCACCTAACGAAAGAATATAATAATAAAATAAATAATACCTACTATGTGAAAAAAAAGCAAGGAATAAAGTTAAATAGACAAGAAATTATACAATCAAGATAATATGATAAGATAATATATCTATTTACGATTACTATTGAATTTATTTAAAACACAGCAGGAGGTTTAATCATTTCTCTGCGTTTTAATTAAAAATAGTTTCATTTTGTTTTTAAATGCGCATTTGACTCGCAGGACTCTAACGGGCGGTGGAATATTGTTCCAACACTTGGCTGCTGCATATCGGAAGCTACCTCGGAACGCTGCGGAACCGTGTTTCTGTGTGGCGAGTTGTTGACAGCCCTGCCAAGCCTCACAACGCCTTCCCTCACCAATCCACTCCAGTTTGCGTTCTAGGTACCTGAGTTTATGGTGTTTTATTATATCAAAAGAAGACACGCTGAATGGAGATGTTTCCTGCGATGTTGAATCCTGCGATGTTTAATTTTCAAAACAATATGTTTATTGAGGAAAGGCGTTACGTGGCTCCGCGGTGGTATGGTAAAGCAGAAACGTGCACAGGCGTTTTGAACTCATTGAATTAGTTTTTCCGTCCGTGCATATATACGAGGACCATATATTACGTCTGAGTGGTTCAGTTTGGATAAAACTATTGATTCGACAAGCTGTATACGAATTTCTTCGCTCAAATATTGACGTAGTTTATAGAGTACTTTTAATCTATAAAAACAATTCCGTACAGTCTTTGCGATATAGCTGTCATAGCGCATCCCCGAGTCTAGTTCTAGGCCTAAATTACGGGCTTCAAAAACACGCTCCACCGCCTCCGATCCCAGTCTCACATCACAATCACAAGGGAGGTTGTTCACATTCGATCTGGATCCGAAAACTATATAATTAGATTTACTGGGATTGAGGACTAAAATGTTGTTTGATGACCAATGATGAATTCTATTTAGATCCTCATTCAGAGCTTTTATCGCGGAGTCTAATTCCCTTAGTCTAAACGAAATATATATCTGTAGGTCATCTGCGTATAGGTGGTATTTACAGTTTTGAATACAGTTTATGATATCTGTGGTATATATAATAAATAATAAAGGTGATAGAATTGTGCCTTGAGATGTTCCTCTTGTGAGTGTACTGCGAGCTGAGCGAAGATGTTCAGTATTGTTGCCACTAATTTCCACATATTGACTACGATAAGATAGCTACAAAACCATTTTACTGCATCACAGTCGAAGCTATGATAAAACATCTTGGATAGCAGTAATGGTATATTTATACAATCGAATGTCCCTGAAAAATCCAAGAGTACCAGAAGAGTACACATTCCGGCATCCTGTGCAGCGAGAATATTATCCGTGACATCTAATAGAGCCGTGGTCGTGCTGTGGCTTTTCCGAAATCCCGACTGGAACTCAGACAAAATACTGTTATTTTCCAGATATTCAACCAGCTGCAGCCATAATACTTTTTCTACTATTTTCGACAGAAGAATGTAGGTAGAATACTAATTGGTCGAAGATCTTTCACTTGCTGGGGATTAGGGTTTTTAGGTATTGGCCTGACTATAGCTGTTTTACAAATATCTGGGTAAGTAGAGGTTAAAAGTGAGCAATTCGTTATGCTAGTCAGTACACCAAGCGTCTGAGGTAAAGTCATACGCAGCATCTTGAGGGAGATCCCGTCAACACCCTCCGCATTTGACTTTAAGCTAATTATTATTTTGGATATGATTACCTGGTCAACTGGTTTTAAGGAAAAATTAATACCATTTTTATAACGACAGTTTTGACAATAGTTTAATGTTGAGAGAGAGACATGGGGATCACTAGGTATATTTAAGAAGTGGTTGTTTATTTTATCTGGGTCTGCAAAATGTAAAGGCAAGTAACTATCATTTTTAGGCGGTATTACTCTTGATTTTAAATTTTTCCAGAGGATTTTTGGATTATTTACCGCGCTATTTATATTTTGAATTAAAATATGCTCTCTTTTCATAGTAAATTGACTGCGAAACTAATGTTTTTAAATCTTTATAATAGTTTTTGTGTGTGTCTGATTTGGTGTTAAGATATCTTGAATGAGCTTCGTTTCGTAATCGCATCATTAATTTAATTGTGTCTGTTATCCATGGATTAGATTGATCTTTGAGTATAACTATTTTCATTGGAGCAAATATATCAAATAAGTTAATGAGGTAAGTATTACACATATATACCATGTTGTTAACATCTTTTTCAAGGTAAATATTATTAAAACTAATTGATTTTAGGTAGAAATTAAAAGCTTCTAGAGGTATGTTTTTCAGAGGCCTGTAAACAAGCTTCTTTAATATATAAAATATAATAATAAATAAAATAAGTATGACGCCGTCAGTAAATACGACACCAATACTAATGAATACTCGAGAAAATTCTGAAATAACTCGGTAATGGTTCCGTTCCATCTCAAGAGACCAGGGACTGTCGCTCAGATGTCACTTGGCGGACAACAATTTTTTACGTGTCCGATACAAGTCTTTGGAGACCCGAAACTACGTATCATGTTTCTTTTTATAAACGAAAATATTCCTTAATGTTCAATTATTAGGTTGGTGTAAAATATGTGCCAAACTATTTTATTAGGAACTAAAACATAATAAAAATGTATTTTTTAATAAAAATGCTCCATTCAATAATTGTCACGTCTGTGACATGATCATTTTATATAAATACATATATTCAATATGTTGAAATGTACATTGCTTTTATTAACTTTCATCTCTTTCATTATAGGTCTCATTTCATAATTCAAGAGTCTTAACAGTCCACTGTCGGTTCGGTGCGGTTCGTGGGTTCGATTCAAGCACGGGACAAGTGTTTGTATGCCATATTATTATGGTACGGTGGGTGTACAGCAGATTAGAATAGCATCTACCCGTCACTTCCCGTTTCCTGCGCAGGCGAAAAGTGGGCTATAGGTGTGGTCCGCCTAGTCCTTATAAAAAAATAGACGTAACTGTATGTATGTGTTATTATGCATCAAATTTCAACATCAGCTTGTGTCCCAAGAAGGAAGTATTCGCCGTAATTCCAAATCCTGGCAGAGGGATTGATGATTGCAAACGTTTCGCCACTTTATACTGTTGCCTGGTCTAGCATTTTTCGAAATGGTCCTTCCGCTGCCTGTAAGAAGAATTGACGGAAGAAGAAAGAAAACCATAAGATTTGCCAGACATTTTATAATAATCGCTTAAGTATGGATGGAATGATGGAAAAAATGCGGTAGTTGAGGAAGAAAATTTTCTTCCTCAACTACCGCATTTTTTAATTTTATTTTACTTAATAAAAATATAATTATAAACTTTATTCATGCAATGTCTTGTAATCCAAATACTGCGTACAGCATAACAACCAAGGGCGTCGCCGAGGGGAAGCTCGATGTTTTTTATCTTATGCTAAGCCTTTTATTGTCGGACTAGCTGTAGACCGCATTTTCATTCGCATAAAATTAGTCGACCCTCGCTGATCTCTGCATTCGCAGTTCGGCGCTTCTCGGTAATGTTAGGTTCTCGGACTTAAATATTTTAATTGCCAAGAACGAATAATGGCGAAAATGCAAATTAAATCCGTGCGCGCATAGCCCCGAATTTCTAAATTGTTTTCAGTCGCAGGAACCCTAAAGATTTCCTATGCGAATTAAATATAACTCTGAAAAATATTTTACCTGTCAATGAAAGTGACGTCATAATCGATTCAGCTGTTTTAGAGATTACCTGTGACGAACCGGTGGAAAAAACAAAAATTTGAAAAACGCATGGCACAGGTTTTGGTATCCTGCAAATTTCCATACTGGCCCATTGGCTGGCGACACCCTTGGTAACAACAATATACAACAAACGATTCAAAAATTACGAATACAACGATTTCGATTCATATTTTTTTTAATAATGAAAGTCTAAATTGTTTCTGCGATATAATGCGACTGCAATAAAAAGTCGCAATGCTTATTGATTTTCATAAATATCTGTATTCGTTTTCAAAATTCACATCGATTCTTCTGTATTTTCCAGGACGATCTGAAAGCGTGTCATATAATTTAGATTGAACTATTGAAATCACTACGAACTTACTACTACCTACTAGGACTTATTAGTTAAATATTTATCAACTAAAAAAAGTAATAGCGTTTAACCGTTTCTTCGTTTCATTAACTTTCTCCATCGCACGTATGTAATGTCAAAGGATTTGTATAAAACCTTTGACTAAGTCCCTGTCCGACCTTCTCTCGTCAAATAAGTCTATAATAAATGAAAGTCAAGCCTGTGGAAGGCTTTTGTTAGATTTACCCGGACGTGATGAAAAAGTTACAGAGCCCGAAATCCACTGGAGCGGAGACAAGCGGGGATCTGAGACGCAGTGTAATAAAAATAACTTTGTAATTCCCCATCTCGTCCCGAGGTTGTAGAAATAGGCGGTTATGGGAAATGGTCAATAATATATCAGACATTCCCATATATACCGCGACAACCATCTCGAATATGACAGATTTTAAATACCAATACGTGATCTAAAAGACGCGCCCTTTAGCAAACAGAAAAACTTGTTTAACGTGAAGGAGCGACACTACTGAAATAGTTATACATGTTTTGGTGATTTATGTTCTCTTTAATAGACAATACCTTAGACTCAGTACTTTTCAGACGCTCCTCGTGTGTTATTGCAGCATCTAAAGACCGGTGGGTTTCTTTATTGCGTTACCTCCTCGTAACATTTACATCAAGACAGAGACTCCAGCAGAAATTATGGTATTTCAAAGACTATGGGCTAGCTAAGAATGTTTGTAGAGATTTGGTTATAAAGGATCTGAAATGAGATTCGACTCATGGAGCAAGATGAAGCTGCGTTCGGTGCGGAACTGTTACATAGTCGACTGAACGATTGGCTTCTGCGGGTCGCTGGTTCAATTCCCACACAGTACAAATAATTGTATGACCTACAGATGCTTGTCTGTTCGACGACGCGCATGTTCACAACACACGCAAACCTATTCACACATATAGGCACAAACTTGTACACATACGCACCCGCACAAGAAAACACGTTCGTACGTACCTACACACGCAATAATCATGAGTTGTGCAATAACACTTACAATCACGGGATGGGCAGAAAATAAACACTGTCTGGAATTACGGTCCCAATACAGAAAAGTTGAGCCGTTTCTTTTGCCTTCCTGCATGCTCTTTTATTTTTTCTATTATCTGCAAAAGGCAAATAATAATTTAACGATAGGTGTTCGGCAGAGTAGAATAGCACCTAACTCTTTCCTACCGATGTGTCGTAAGAGGCGACTAAGGTATTGTACGAAGAGCCTTCATTAGTGCAGATAAAACACCGTAATATGCAATGCTGTTACTATACTGTCCGTGGGAATGGAACGAAGTCTGAATTTTTTACTCGCACCAAAAAGGTCGGCGATGTGGTTCGTCACCCGTCACGTCTGGATTCCCACGGGGCCTTAAAGTTCCGTAGACGAACAAAGCTCCGACTTTCCATAATTATAGTCGGAAAAAGAGTTCGAGAGCTTACATTCAATTTAAATTACCATTTTAAAAGACAGAAATGGGTTTGCAGTTCTGAAGAGCACTTTCTAAAGCTCTTCGTATTAATTTTTTCTTTGAGTAATTATTTGCGTCTGTCAGATAACGATGTTAAGAAAATAATATTAATGAGAAATACATATGCGTTCATTGAATTTATTATGTACCTAATTCAAGATCTGCTATCTAGTAAATGATAACACTTTACAAAACGTCGCCATTATTATTCTACAAGTCCAACGGCTTATAGAAATCAATTATTTTTACACGACTGCCCACAAAAAGGAGTGTAAGGTTTTCGGAGTTCATGTATGTATTTAAGTATATTTGTATTATATTCTCACCGCCTTTAATAATTAGTCAGTCAATTTACCATATTTAATATCATACGTGCAAGTAGCACGTGTGATATTAAATATGCTAAATTTCTGATAAATTTCCACGGAAGATAATTTTTCTAGAGTAACTGAAAGTTGAAGATGTAAAGATTTTGTGCACGTTTCTGGTGACGATGCGTGGCGATATGAAGGGCACTAGCAGTGTAATTACTAGGCATATGAGACGTAAGAAATGATTTTTCAGGGTGACGAGCGCAGTGTTATGCCGCACGGAAATGTTCTGAGTGACACAGCGTTTGTTATGGGCAGATGTTGCACTTACCGTCAGATGAACGAATTGTTCGTCATCCGTAAAAATAATAATATTCAAAGATTGTAATATCGTGGACATCGAAGATATTAGTTATTAATTGTTGTTTGTTTGTTGAATTAAGCCAGAATGTTGTCACATCTAGGGTTGCTTTTATTTTATAAGACATTGATTGATTGATCGTACATGTATCCAAAAAGGAAATAAAAGATATGTTCTTCAAAAACAAAACTATTTAAAGACTTTGCACAATATGTTTTTTTCTTATTGGCGATAGGTACGAGACGAGTAAAAAGTTCACTTGATGGTAAGTGTAACGTCCGCTCATAGTCGTGCTGTGTCACCCAGAATATGGCACCACACTGCGACTGTTTTCCTGAGATGATCATTGACATTTCACCGATAGCGATTGTTTGTGTTATGTTGTGTTGTTTGCATGTGTACGAATTTTTTAATTAAAATTAAATAAAGCGACGAGAGGAGCACATCTTTCACCTGATGGTAAGTGCCACGTTTGCCCATAAAAAATGCTGTGTCACCCAGCACATTCTTGCGTGGTGCGCTCGTCACCTTAAGACGTCAGTTTTAAGCCTCCTATGCCAAAAGTCACGTTAGTATTGGTGGTTGAAGTTTACAAAGGAATCCGTCTAGTGCACCGCAATGTCAGATATTCTGCCATCAAGTAGTGCCGACACCACTGTATTTTGGTTTCAAACATTGAAATTAGTATCATTATAGGGCATATAGCACTTAAGCACCAACGTCTCTTAGTGACGTCATTAAGAGATAATTTCCGAGTTATGTCATATGCTATCAACAAGTTTATAACAATATAGAGGCTTTCACTGGTGCCCGATGTAACGTTAATGCGACAAGATTGGAGGTACTCTGAGACGCAGTGAATGCAGCAACAATTACAACACAACCAGACCCGAAAACCAACAATGTGTAAAAGTAAAGTAAAGTAACAGGTTATAAATGTCTCACTGCTGAGCTCAGACCTCCTCTCATTTCTGAGAGGGTTTTAGAGCCGAGAAGAATCCGCCACGCTGCTCTAATGCGGCTTGGCGGACTTCACATGTCTTCGAAATATTTTTTATTTCTCAGACATGCAGGTTTCCTCACGATGTTTTCCTTTACCGCCTAGCACATGGTAAAGCAGCACTTAAAATTGCAATTAATAACTTTAGTGGTGCCGGCACCGGAAATCGACCCCAGGTTACTCGCGTTCTATGAAATTTAAAGGGATTGCCTACACAGCCGGCCGGCTCGGTTGTTAGCTCAGGACAATAATGTGTGTTTTTGCACAAATGTTGGCTCCGGCTGGGATTCGAACCCATAACCCTCGGAATAGTAGTCAGGTACTCTATAATAGGTTTCACGAGATCGACCAACAGAACACCTGCGTAATGAAATAGCACCACCGACGCGTTTCGTACCTTTGCCGAGAATCGGGTATTCAATTACAATACGTATTTAAGAAGTATATCGTACTTCGTCATCAAGTATTTGGTATCTGTGGGCCGATGTGACCACTTATTAGACAAGCTTTTCCCCGCGATATCACCCGCGTAAAATAAGCAGTCCTCATATTTGCGCCGTACTGTATGGTAACTCGCTGACACATTTACCCTAACGGAGTCGGACATATGAAAATTATAGTCTATTGTAGACCGAAACGAACGGCTTCCGGGGATATTCCGCGCACCTAGGCACTCGAAAATAATTGCTACAATGGACTCTCCCATCCACGTAGAGGATTCCGGCATTTAATTCAGCTAGTGTTATACCTCAGTCATTAAAGTTTATTAATGTTTTTTATGAGGTGGTAGGATTCCTACGCAGGAATCCGTCTAGGTAGGTACCACCCCAGGGCCAGTTATTCTGCCGTGAAGCAGTAGTGTGCAAACATTACTGTGTTTCGGTTTGAAGGGCACTGAGAGCTAGCGCAATCACTGGGCATATGAGACTCAATAACTGATGTCTCAATGTGACGGGCGCAGTGTGGTATCACACAGAAATGTTCTGGGTGGCACAGCAGTTGTTATGGGTAGACGTTGCACTTAGGTGCAACGTCTTAGGTGAACGTTTTGCTCGTTTCGTCCCGTTATCAAGTAAAAAAAATATTATCTAGTAGCTGATACTCGCGGCTTCGCCCGCGCGAGGAAGTAAGTATGCAACCCTGAGGAATCATTAATTTCCCCGGGATAAAAAGTAGCCTATGTTGTTCACGGGCCTCTAAACTGACATGACCAACCTGACTAGACCGATCGACCTGATTTTTGGTATGCAGACACCTAAAATCAGGACGATCGGTCCCTCCATTGAAAGACGGACAAACATACCAACAAACACACTTTCCGATTCATAATATAAGAACGATGTATGTTTCTCTGCGAGACGGAATCTGTAATGATAAGCTGCGGGACAATAAGACCTTGCTTTACTGGGAAGTACGCGAGTAACCTGGGTTAGTACGCGAGTAGCCTGAGTTCGATCCCGGTGCCAGCACCTCTAAAATTATTCTACAATTTTAAGTGCTGATTTAACACGTGCTCAGCTGTGAAGTAAAAAATCGTGAGGAAACCTGCATATCCGAGGAATAGAAATATTTCGAGGACATGTGAAGTCTGCCAACCCGCATTGGAGCAGCGTGGCGGACTATTCCACGCTCCAAAACCGTCTCAGAAATGAGAGGAGGCCTGTGCTCAGCAGTGGGTTATTTATAGGCTGTTACTTTACTTATTTTACTGGGTTGTATAAGGGAAGCCTATGTTTAGCAGCGGACTTGTGAATGGCTGTTATGATGATGATGATGGTGATGACATTTATCATTCTAGTTTGAATACTAGAATAATAGGTTTAGACTGGATGACTTGTGTGAGGATCTTGTATTATTAGTTGTCGTCATCACGTATATTTTGAAATTTTTGTCAATATGGAAATACTATTATAAATAATATTTTTAAGGGAAAGGATTGTCAATTATAAAAACATCGTTTAATTCAAATACAACATCAAATCACATTATATTTTCTATAATAATACATAATAGATTTATCTTTATATAAGACTTTATGTTCTTAACGACTATTCTATATGTAGTAATCATACACAATGCCCACAAAATAACTACATATTTGATGGGATGGGATATATTATTTAGAGAATAGACTGTTGAAAACATGTTTTTATCATAATATTTACTTTTAAGAAAATAGACATTAGAGCCAATTATAACTTATTCTTTCTGGGCCCAATACTTTTTATATGATTAATACCTTTTATATAACTTTATTGGCCATATTTATTTTATTTAGTATTTAGTTCGCCGGCATATATCGCCATATTTATAGTAGTAGTAGTACTTTCACTGTGTTATCAAACGAACTTAATTTAGCTGGGGTAAATTAAGCCCGTTTGTAATATGTAAATAAAAAACATGTCTTTGTACCATTACACTAAAAAAATATACGCATTAATAAAAAAAAGAAATTCTCAAAATTATCAAAACATTAATGCGCGTTACACTCATTTTCGTACATTCATGAATATTATGCCCATTACATTTGGGTGATTAGTTAAATTGCAAAATTAGAAAGAAAATGTAATTTACTAGTGAATCTTGCTGAATTAGGTACTTAGTGTTACATACAAAACTTAGGCAATTAGGTTCTCTCGTTTTAGGTGATTCGTTATGTGATATGTATTCTGAATAAATATTATAACAATTAAAAGTGAAGTAGATGAACAAAATTCCTACGAAATTATTGATTATTATAATTGAAAAGTCGCTAAGTCGTCATTATTAGGTGAAATAGGATCACTATTATTTATAGGAATTACACAAGTATTTGTTTCACAATATATTTTTTACTTAAACCAAAATATAAACCTAAAATTTGCAAAATCGGTCGAAATTCCGCGATTTTGGTGATGCCGTGAAGTAAAAACGGTCAGTAAAAAAAATAATTTATGAAAAGGGTGAAAGTGTAATTAATATAATTACTGTAGATTATTAAGCTACTCCTACTAGTAGTACATATAATTCATTGTTGCAAAAGAATGCTTTTACGTATGTTCTATATAAAATTAAAGGAATGACTAGATTCTCAAAGTTAGTAATTACCCGTATGTTTTATTAAGTTAGGAGTTCTATAATACTGCTAAAAGTAATCGCTTAATATATTCCAGAAATGAAAATTTACTAGAATTTTTACAAGTCAAACAAAATTCAGCTAAGGATTCAGCGAAGGAAAAACCGGCCGACCATAAAGTCTATAGCCACGCTGAATTCTGCCCGGTGAGTCAACACTGCTGGTTTTCTCTTATGCTTAGCTAATAAAAATTATAAAAGAGAGAAAATCATCTTGGTGTCTATCTCTTAACTGTTAAACTGTCGCTCGAAGCTTATCACAATTGCTAAGAGACAGGTGTAGTCAACTGAATTAAAACTGGCGGCGACGTGGTTCGCCACCCGTCACGTCCCGTTTCCCATGGGGGCGAAAGGTGGGCTTTCTGTGTGGCCTCTGCCTACCCTTTATATGGAAAATAGGCGTGACTGTGTGAATGAAAACTCTTTCGTGAGAGCCTAGTTTAAAGTGAAGTAAAAGCAAAGAGGGTTTGACATAAAAAAACTTTTATTTTATTCCTTGGTCTTTATCGTGTCAGTAGTATAAACATTCAATTAATTTTAGTCGTGATTATTTTACTTTTGTACTTAATAATTTCGTTTTGCGCGAAACATTTGACAGGTAATTAGTTTTAAAGATTATTAAAATATTTAAATTAAATATGAATTAATATACTTCTGAATAACCAATCTGAGTAAATAATTACCTTGTTATTTAGATTAACGTTTTATTTATTTTTGTTTATCAAAAACTGAATTAAATATTAAACAAGACATATCTATAAAACGAAAAAAAATTTTAATTCAAAATATTTAATTTATCTTTTTTTTCAGACTGAAATTTATTCATGTTGTAATTTTTAATAAAATGGGGACTTCTGCTATAGAAGAGGAAATTGTTGCATAATATTTAGCACTTAAAGGAACTAGAAATAAGTTCGTTACTGAATATGAAAAAAGTAATTAAAAGTTGGTTAACAATGACATCAGGACATCTGTCATCTCAGTCCTCCCTGCCCGTGACCATGCCCGGGTGCTGTAAAGCGCTCGAAACGACGGGTTATAAATAGTTAAAATTAAACGCGATAAAATCCGTTAAATTAGTTTAGTTTAAATGTGCAGTATTCGCGTAAATGTAAGAAATTTTTCGGTTTAGTTTGCATAACGACTTTTCTATTAAACACTTTAACAAAATATTAAAATAAAATATTATTTGAGATTTCAGTTTTTATTATAAATAATTAAGGAGTCGGAAATGAATTTAAATTAAGATTAAATTATTGATAATTGTGTTTAATATGTCGCCTCACTAATTTCTAGTTCCTCGCCGATAATAGTTTAGTAAACGGAGTTATTTAATTCAATTAGGTTTACTCGCCAAACACGGATGCGTTTAAAAAGTAAATCTAATGAGGAAGGTTATGAGATCTATTTACTAAGGGCGTTGTCTTCGTGAGCCTTCTTGACTACGGCGAGCTTGGAGTTGGGGTCCTGCGGCTGCAGCTGCGCGTAGGGCGGCGCACGAGTCCCGTGGAGCACTAACGACCAGCCGCGCAGCCAACCTGCTGCCGAGCTCGGCCCCGACCCACCGTTGAATCTTGCCTGTTGCATTTTAAGAAATTCACCAATTAAAAAAGATTACAAATATATAATTATACTAACTAGTGGACGCCCACTGGTCGAAATGGTCGAAAACTCGATCTTAATTCATTAACTTTTTTATATTTAATTTAATGTATGTGTAACAGACATTGTATATAAATTTTAGCTTTCTACTTTTTAAACTTTAACTGTGCCAAATCGCACACTCCTCCGTGCGCGCATAATGCTAAAGAAGTGGTGTAGTACAAAGTTTTATTTTCCCTTATTGTTATATAGATATTAAAAATATAGTTCGATCCACAGACAGATTTAATTTTTTCATCAATGAATGTCATTAAATGTAAAAAAAAAGAAAAATATTTATTAACAATATAAATTTTTACAAAGTGGAGTATTATCCGATGGCCCCCCCACCAGGCATGCCTGTCCTGTGGGTGCCTGTAACGATAACAATTTACAGGTTACATTACTCGGTCGCCATCGTGCATGTGTTTTTTCCGTTTATATTTGTCGTACATCCATGAATCTGCATCATATATACGTAAGGTTGCGTAATCTGTGTTTGGTATCTTATGACCGTCCGATGGAAGTGTCGGTAACTTTGGGCGGTGAGAACTGCCCTGGAACGCGGGTGTATCTGGTGTACGCGGTGTTGTGCGCCATAGTCGACACTATTGCGCACCGCTCTTTACAGGCATCGCACGTCGTTGTGCGTGTAATATTATAGCTGTCAACTGTGTGCACAGTGTTAGCCGGGTCGTGACTGACATGTACTGTATGACAGAGTTAGGGAGTGAGTTAGAGAGAGAGAGGGGGAGAGGTAGAGAGAAGGAGAGAGAGGAAGATAAGAGAGGGGGGGTCAGAGGGGCGGAGGAAGAGAGCGAGATAGTACAAGTAGCGAAACGTAGACAGTATCAAAGTAAGAGAGTGTATTCGCAAAGTTCATGTCCAAATAAAGTAGTGAAAAAAAAAATGGAAACCTGTTCATAACGCGTAGTTCAATTCGCAAGAAATTTAATTTGTGTGCAAATCAATGTTAAGTTAATGGAAGTTACCTCTAACGTCCAAGTTCCTTGTGGATATTCTCCCCAAGTGTGTGTCGTCATGAAAGGCCACTTCGTGAAGCCGTCCCTAGAATCGTCATCGTTGGCACGTCTGCTCAGGATCATAGACCTAAAGAACATTTTTATGAACGTAGTTGGGCTAACTTGTTTTTTTCACTTTACCGTGTGGTAGCGGCTTAAGAGAAACTACAACCCCATCTCTTCCCGTGGGTGTCGTGAAAGTCGACAGAGGGAGAATTAAAACCAGAAGATGGGCATCAGCTTCCTGGAACATCAGAATTAACACACTGCGGTTGCCAACCGCCTACCAAGCGTGGCAACTATGGCAAATTCCCCCAAAATGAGAGCTACAAACTTAGCAGTCTATGGGGGAGGCCTATGTTCAGCAGTGGACTAGTGATACGCTGAAATGATGATGATGATGATGATGTGCTAACTTGGTTATAGTATATAAAAATCAACGTACAGTGGGTACACTTTAGGAAACCTCAGTTATATAAAGTAACAGACTATAAAGGTCCCACTGCTGAGCACAGGTCCCTTCTCATTTCTGTAAAAGTTTTGCGGCGGGGGAGAGTCCGTCACGCTGCTCATGCAAGCACGCAGCACGCTGCTCATGTCAAGTCCGCCAACCCGCGGGTTGACATGTCCCCGAAATAGTTTTTTATTTCTCAGACATGCAGATTTCCTCATGATGTTTTACTTCACCGGGCACGTGGTAAATCAGAACTTAAAATTGAAAATAAAATTTTCGGGGTGCCGGATTCGGTAATCGAACCCAGGACACTCGCGTACTGTGAAACTTAAAGCATACAAGCTTATTGTATTACTGTATGATACTAAGTATATTTCCATTTCAATATCTCCTGATCCCGTATAAAGTGAAAACTCCGAACTATATTTTAGAGTCGATTTTAATCTACCCTGACTACGACCGGTTAGGAACCAAAAGTTTTTGCCAAAAGTTAGTGCCGTAAGTATGTAGTAAGATGCAGTGTCAGAGACACGATGCAATTTACAAACAGTTGAAAACGTATACAACCTGCATTATACAAAGACAATGTTTTTGATCCTTTGACCCACGATTCAGCAGTAACTGTACTGACCGTAGCTAAATAATCTTTAATGATGTTATTTTTAGCCGACTTTAAAAAAAAAGAGGAGGTTCTCAATTCCTCTGCATATCATTTTTATGTATTTTCGGGCATAACTTGTTTGTTTATGAACCGATTTTAATGTTTTATTAGAAAGTAGGTATCCTAGGGGTGGTTTCGTACAAATTTAGTCGAGTTTTGATGATGGGATCCATGAGAAAATCATCAAACTTCTAAATTTGCATTTACTGGAAGATTATTTTATTTTTTTATTGGATAGAGTGACGAAACGAGCAAAACGTTCACTTGATGTTAAGTGCAACGTCTATCCATAACAAATGCTATGTCACCCAGAACATTTCTGTGTTACATTACACTGCGCCCATCACCCTGAGACATCAGTTCTTAAGTCTCATATTCCTAGTGATTACACCAGCTCTCAGTGCCCTTCAAACCGAAACATAGTAAAGTTTGCACACTACTGCTGCAAGGCAGAAAAACTGGTCCTAGACGTGGTACCTACCTAGACGGATTCCCGCATAGGAATCCTACCCCAAAAGCTACAAACCTTTCTGTCAATGTATAGGGGAGGCCTATGTTCAGCGGTCTAGTGATAATCTGAAATGCTGATGAGTGATACCTAGTGGCCATGGGGCTGGTGAGGAAGAACTCGAGGTCCCCGCGGCGGGAGCAGTTGGCGCTGACTACCGCCTGCACGTGCTCCAGGTAACGCACTTCGCTCGGCGAGCCCGCACACGCCGCCGTCTCGATCCGTAAAGTCACACTTCCTTCTGATGGGATTTCGCTAAAGGGATTGCTGATACATGTTAACTTTTTGAAGTGAAAACGGGGTGAAAAATATAACGGGTAGGCAGAGACCACACAAGTAGCCCACTTTTCGCACCCGTGGGATACAAGACGCGACGGGTGGCGAACCACGTCGCCGACATTTTGGTAGGATTCCAAAAAAAATCTTACTTCCATTGCGTTTCCACGAGCAGTATAGTGACACCATTGCCTGTTATGGTGTTATTCTGCACGAATAATAGCTGTCCGTACGTCGTCGTACGTCCAATACCTTAGTCGCCTCTTGCGACCTCGGTAGGAAAGAGTTAAGTGCTATTTTACTCTTCCGGGCACCGATCCGCGAAAAAACAAAACGAAAAAGTATCATTAAAAAGAACCAGACTCTTTTAATGTACATCTCAACGATATATGTAATAAAGCTCATCAAATGCTCGGCTTCATCTTACGTACCAGCAAAGAGTTTAGGAAGTTCTCAACTCTTAAAACTCTTTAGTATTGTGTCGGTTGAGCAATGTAACGCAGCAGTCGACGCGTGTTTGCTGGTTGCTTTGCTTCACTCAATTCATGAGGTACCACCGTTCAAGCTTTTTTAATTTCCCTGTTTGCTTCTAGTGGACTAAAACAGTTTTATCAATCACAGCGAAGCCTGCAGCTAACTCTGAATTGGTTTGAGATGGATCCGGATAGACGGCCGATGTCCAAAATGGGTAACAAAGAATTAAATCTACATTACCCACTTTAGTCTCACGGGGCTTGTTCTGAAGGTCGAGATTTCAGAACGAAAACTTTGAAACCAAAAACGTGTACCACGGTAGAACTCGTACTCGTAAATGAAGCGATATTTCATGTTTTGCGAGATGAGCGACGCCAAAGAAAAAACTAATGAGGAAAAAAACAAATGTCATTCATTTGTTTTGAAACTCAAATAAATGTTATTAATGCTGCTAATTAAATTTATAAATGCATTAATAAATTTAAATTTGGAATTCTTAACCAAAGAGGTTCTATTTAAGGTCAAAGTGGCCAGTACGATAAAACGCCAATTTCATATGTAAGTGTTACCCGCAACTGTAGTTGTCACTAAATGTTTTGATGGCAAACACATTGGAAGTAAATTCTATACTTTATAACTAAAATACTTTGGAACTAAAATATTTACTATGTACAAAACAATATGTTATGAAGTTTACCGCTGTTGATTGTCCTTCAAATAAATAAATAATAAAAAACATATATATCTATAGGATTTAGCCTGCGAGAGAACGAGATAGTATACAGTATACAGTGTTTTGCGAATTCGTCCAAATCTTCGATTTATTCGTAGATTTTGCTCTCAATAGCTCCACTATAAAATTGTAATTGACAATGTATTTCAAAGATATATTGATCAAATCCAAACCAATGCATTTATTTCATACTTTATTTACCATAAGCTTGATGTCTTGAAAACTTGGGAGTCTGTATAAATGTGATTTAATATGTAGATTAAAAACTTTTTAAATCATTTTAAAACTCGGTAACAATATTCTATTAAAGCAACTCTGCAATTATCCTCGTCTACCGCGTGTGAACTGCACACATGACGAGACGAGATATTAAAAGTCTATAACTGATATTATAAACAATGTATCATGGGTACTTACGTATGGGTATTAACGGAGCCTGCTTCACAGTGGTAGCGTGGTGGTACAGATCTCCAATTAGCCGCTAAGGCGGTCATAGCGCCTGCGTCGAGAACACCAAACCCAAACAAATGGTTGAACTCAAGTCCCACTCCATTCATTGTCCAGTGAAAACGCCCCTAGAACAATAACTGTACAATAAACAATAAGAACTAACGTCTACCTATATTGAATTTTTTGCAACATATTTTTTTTGTTTTTCTTTACTGGTTTCACTCGCGTAAAAAAAGCCGACCCCCGATGATATACATATATTATATACTTCCCTATTTGAATTGGATTTTGGGATATTTTAGTAATTATTTTTCTAAAATAATTAGGGTTCCGCGTTTAGCTTCCGAGATTAGAGGGAACAAACAGGCAGACAGGCAGAACTCTTAAAAAATATTTTTTACTTATAAGTACCGTATATAATTTCATTCAGCATTAAGTAAAAAGCGGTTATTTTGTTATTACAAACAAACACTTCAATTATATTTTTTTGCATAGATACGTTAGAAATTTAAAACGTCCTCTTTTTAATTTCACCTTCGTCGACTTTTACGACACCCACTGGATGAGATGGGGTGATAGATTTTCTTAAGCCGCCACCACACGGTTTATTATTAGGTTAATATATCATTTGTAACGTTGATATTTACACATGATTATTAGACGAGTTATTATAGTTGTGCAGTTGATATTCATTATCGTAACATTTGATGAGAAACTTGTGTTTGCCATTCTCAACAAGCTCCTCGGGAATATGAAATTTCAGCAAAGCATACGAGTATATCACTAGCACGTATTCTTGTCTTTCATTGCCTACCTTTGCGTCGTACAACGAATTTCTCTTTGAAGTGAGAACCGTTAAATGTTGTATGTCACGCCACGTGAGACTCGGACTGAAACAAATTAAAATATCTGCATATTATATAATTGTTTGCAATGTATAGAAACACACATACATACATGCGTACTGACACATCTTTTTCCCATATTAGGGGTAGGCAAAGCCACTCACATAGCCCACTACGCCCTCGCGGGTAACGAGACGTGAGGGGTGGCGGACCAGGTCTCCTCGACCTCCTACGAGTCATAAAATGTTACTCCCCATTGCGTTGCACGGGCAGTACAGTGACAGCATTGCATATTACAGTGTTATTCTGCACGAACAAAGGCTGCCCGTACAATGCCTCTTAGGATACCTCGATAGGAAAAGGTAGGTGCTATTCTACTTTACCGGATACCTATTGGCAAATAATGTTTGGAATCAAATATGCCTAAGTTATTTCTTAGTAAAATGAGAATTGATTGAGAGAATGAATACCCGTTGTTAGTAAGTAATTAGCAAGCGTACGGAGATATTATTGTTTTTATTTACTTTGCATGCAGTGCTAAGGCGAAAACACCGGCCGCTTCCGGCGCGGCTGCTGAAGTACCGGAATGCGTGGCCGTGCACTTTCCGTACAAGTCCGTAGTTGCTACGCCCGTGCTGGGATCTCGGGCGCCATTGCTGAACGTGCTGGCTAATGTTGACGAACAGGACTCGTCGTAGTGGGCGTTCTGACCGTCGTTTATTGCACTGTAACAGTTTGTGATTAAAGCTAAATTGTAATGAAATCTATCAACATAAAAAAAGAATGAGTTTCCTTTTCTCCGTCCCGTTTCTAGAGGCGTTTTCGTTATTTAAAAGTTGTTTGGAGTCGCGAAGACTCCGTCACGTTGCTCCAGAGCAGGTAAGTGCAACGTCTGTCCAAAACAAATACTGTGTCACCCAGAACATTTCTGTGGCACCACACTGCGCCCACCCAGAAACATTAGTTCCTAAGTCTCATATGCAAAGTGATTACACTAGCTCTCAGTGCACTTCAGACCGAAACACAGCAATGTTTGCACCCCACTGCTTCACGATAGAATAACTGGCCTAGGGTGGTACCTACCTTGACGAATTCCTGCGTAGGAATCCTACCACCAGTAATTTTCAGGTGTGCAGGTTTCCTCGCAATGTTTTACTTTAGCATCGACTAAGTGCTAGATGAATGCCTAAGTACTATTAATGGTCTTATTAATGGAAGATGTCTTCCAACTCTTTATTCTAAGTTGTCCGCAATAGTGAATAATCACACCGCGTACCCACGATTCACCCGTTTTCCAAGCGGTTCTCACCGCCCAGAGTTACCGATACACAAGTCGACAGTACGAATGGAGGTCCTCGGACGGTCATTAGACTTAAAAACATTTGAGATATTTGAAATCGCGCAAGCACGCAATGAACGCCACATAGTCCGTATTTCGAGGTTTTTGTAGGAGTTTACTTATGTATTTATGTTTGGGTCCAACCAAACCGGGCACGCGGGCCCCTGGCCCGTGAGCAATGAAGCTGAATAAGCCAAAAAGGCTAACAGCAATTAGAGCACCGAAATTATATATCTATGTTGTCGTCATGAATTTAGAGGAGAAAACTTTTATTCATTATAACAGAAGTATTTTACGTAATTTGAATTCCTTAAACGGAATGGAAGTAATTTAAACTATTTGGTCCATGATCTAACTTTAATAATCAATTTGTTCTAGCTTTAGGCAGTTAGCGTAGGACTTTTAAATAACTTCGCTTTTAATTCAGTGGCCTTAACATCTTTACGCACTATGAGTACTATCATTTTTTTTTTATTTTATTTTTTTATTTCATAAAAGTGACGGAACGAGCAAAACGTTCACCTGGTGGTAAGTGCAACGTGTGCCCATAACAAATGCTGTGTCACCCAGAACAGTGTGACACCACAATGCGCCCGTCACCCTGAGACATCAGTTCTAAAGTCTCATATGCCCAGTGATTACGCTAGCTCTCAGTGCCCTTCAAACCGAAACACAGTAATGTTTGCACACTACTGCTTCACGGCAGAATAACTGGCCCTGGGGTGGTACCTACCTAGACGGATTCCTGCATAGGAATCCTACTATCAGTAAAGAAATACCAAGAAATATGATTATTTTATCCGTTTATTATTATTATTATTAATGTTTTAAAATCGTCTGTTACATCGTTATACGAGGTCGTCGCCTCATTTGGCGCATTGCCATGGGATTCGACACTCCGCTATGGGTCGTTAGTTCCATTTACCGACGGAACAAAAATTTGTATTGCGTACAGATAAAGTTGTAGTGGATCGAGGTGTTTAAGCATGAGCAATTTAACTGTAACTCACTGACAGAGTGTAAGTTTACTTGTAATGTGGGTTTATTAAAATATTTTTTCTTTAATGAAATGAAAAATGTATGTTAACAACGAATAGAGGTAAATGTATTATTCCTATAAATAAAGGCATCGTAACGACGGAACAGTTTCAATAAGGAAAACGTTACGATCTCATAATATTGTCCTTGCTACGTTGACTACGTACATTTCTTTATAAATGCACGCCGGATACTGGTAAAGTCGTTACAGATATTTTATCTTACATTTATATTTATAATATATAAATATGTCTTAGTTACATCTCATAATTTTTAGCAGCAGTTGCACCTATCATAAGTTCTCACTACATCTTGGTTTAACTGCTAAGGTAGAAAATGCCTACAGATATTAAGTTCGTCTTTTATTACCTTTTTATGTATGACTGGCCAAAAAGATAAAATAAAATATAGAATAAAATAAAAAATAAAATATATTGAATATGTCTTTGAAGTGAAACTTTGGACGTGATGAGAGTAAAATTTCGAGGTCGAATTTGAGTGCAGCGTTTTCGTGAAACGTTTCGTAATTAATATTTATCGATTAATTAATAATTGTTACGGAAAAGTTATTTTCAATTGTATTTTGGTTGCTTCATGTTGATTTATTTTTATTTTTATCAGATTTCTAATATATTTAAGTTTCACTTCTGTCTCTTTTTGGTAAATTTTTCTTTCTAAATTCCTGTAGATGCTGTAGATAATTAGTTTAATATACCTATTTATGGAAACCGTCCACATCGAAGCAGCGTATCCGTCACAGTTACAGTCGTCGTCCTCGCCGCCGTCGCCACTGGCCCAGACGTAGATGTTTCCAAGACCGTTTCGACCCTGATTGAAGGAAGACAAAAATAAAAAAATAGTCCGGTTAGCACATAAGCATAGCCCACCCAAGCATGCGGGGACCTGTTTGGGCATACATCTTCCCTAGCTATTCGTGGGAACGCAATGGGATGCAAGAATTTTAACTCGAGGAGGCGAAAATTGGACTACGGGTGCCGTCTTTGCCTAACAAATGGCAAAAAAGCCGTGAATGCGATACGACAGAGACATTTAATTTTAAATGTTCATACGTCATTGCACCGTGTTTCTGTAAAAGATCGAAGTGATGTAACCGCCTCGGAAAATTTCTCATGGATTAGAATTCTATGAATTATGAACGTTCAACGCCCAAATCGATTTTTTTCGATTTTTGTTATTTTCAATGCAGTAGGAACGTATAAAAAGCACGTACCTTGCTGCGTCGTGGGTTTCAGGCTCAGATCCTAACCAGTACCAACATTTGTGCAATAATACAAATAGTTGGTATTCGAGACAGATTGTGTTGTTATTGTCATTACAGCAAGAGCGGTTAAATCGGGCGCGGCTGGGTAAGAACAAGTAAGTGCGTCACGCTTTGCAAACACAATTGTGGCACTATAATATCTCCTGCGTAGTTGATAGCTTCCGACAGTAGTAAGAGGTTGTCGCCGTGGTCGAAAACCTGTCAGGAGGACATAAGACTTGCCACTAGTAGCAAGCGGATTGACAATCTCGGAACCGAGACATCTCTTACTATAGACGCTGTTTCCCGTTATGTATGTGTGTATTTTAAGACTGGTGTATTCGATATGGCTGTACTAGTCGGAGGCATCAATATTTCAAAACTATACATACAGTCACGCCTCTTTCCCATAGGGATAGGCAGAGACCACATCTTTCCACTTGCTACGATCCTGACACACATCTTTAGCTTCTTCTACTTTCATTAGCGTTATCCACACACGCTCGTCGGTTGCGGGTACTTTTAACGGGACCTTTCCTCAAAAGTTCACCGATCTGATTGTGATACGTACGCCTAGGTCGACCCTTACCGGCTTTTCCATTCCCACTTGCCTCATAAATCTGTTTCGTCAATCTCCTTTCATTCATCCTCTCTACGTGCCCAAACCATCTAAGCATGTCTTTCTCTATCTTTTTCACTACATCTTCAACCACACCGCAACGTTCCCTTATCACGCTCTTTCAAAACTATTTATATATAAAAAGTAAAGTAACAGCCTAGAAATGTCCCACTGCTGAGCACAGGCCTTCGTTCATTTCCGAGAGGGTTTTGGAGCTAGGAAGAAGGTTGGTGGAATTCACATATCTTCGAAATATTTTTTTATTTCTCAGACATGCAGGTTTCCTCACAATGTTTTTCATCAGCACTTAAAATTGCAATTAAAAGTTTTAGTGGTGCCAGCACCGGGAATCGAACCCAGGTCACTCGCGTACAATGAAATTTAAAGCGAGCGCCTAGCCCCTGAGGTACCGCGGCTTTTTCCTAGCCCGTGAGCCATGGCTTAACTGGAGGTATGGGAAGACGGATTGCCTAACGCCACTACCCCACAGCACCACACACTACTCCGTCAAACGATCGTAGTAAACAAATGCCACAAACTATTAACACTTAACTTAATATTTACTTTTTATCTTTACTTTTGATCAGAATGCCAGAATTGATATATTTTTTCCATTAAAAGATATCACGAAAGTCTTCCAAGATAACATGTTAAGATTATTTCCACGTTTTCAAATAATAATGAACAAATGTAGATCCCTGTAGAAAAATTTAACATTCAAATCGCTTCTGATGTAGAAAATCACATTTTTGTGGAAATCGGAGATTCCTTTAAAAAATTATCCTTACGACTCGCGCCAGTCGTTGTTCTTTGAAATAAAACGAATAAAGAGTATTTTTTTTTTCTAATATTATTTTACAAAGAGAAGAAACGAGAAAAGGTATTGAATTGCATAAAAAAGAAGTCAAGATCAACGGAACGAAACGACAAAACGATTTTATTCTTAGTGGTTATGGTCGTTTATACGTACCGATAAAAACAGCATATACCATTCAATAGAGCATTTTCTCAGATAATCGATCTGAGAAAAAGCTATATTAAGATTGCTTTAATAGAATATTGTAAAGTCCTTTAATATCATGCCTATAAATGAACGATATATATGAAAATATAAATATATATGAATGAATAGATACATGTTACACGAAGTATCCCGTTCGAAATGAAATGGGCCAAATTCCTTGCAAGTTGTAACGCCCATGAACAATGTTTCAATTCAACAAAGAAATTCAACATGCTATTTCCTATGTTTCATCCGTAGTGAAATTGGTCGTATGGTGGTGGTCTAAGAGAATCTTCCACCCCATCTCGTCCCATGGGTGACGTAAAAGGCGACAGAGGGAAAATGAATACCTAGTAGATGGGCAGCAGCATCTTCCTGAAACATATACTACCGCCTGCCAAGCGTGACAACTATGGCAAAATCCCTGCAAAATGAGAGCTACAAACTTTTGTGGCTAACTATGGGGGAGGCCTATGTTCAGGAGTGAACTAGTGATAGGTGGATATGATGATGGTGATGATCCATAGTTTTTTATAGGAGAGGGGGCAAACGAGCAAGTGGCTCACCTGATGTTAAGTGGTCACCACCGCCCATGAACCACCGCAATACCAGAGGAATCGCGGGTGCGTTGCCGGCCTTTGAGGAAGGAATAGGCTCTTTTCTTGAAGGTCCCTAAGTCGTATCGGACCGGAAAAACCGCCAGCGGCAGCCGATTCCATAAAGTGGTCGTGCGTGGCCGAAAATTCCGCGAAATTAAATTTTTAAGTGAACATGTTTTTTACAAAAAATATGACATCCTCTCAATTCCCGCTATCTCAGCACACATTTGAAATGTTATAAGCATAGCGAATCAATCATCTTGAACCATCAATCCGATATTAGATTAATCTATGTCTATCTGTTTTCTTCTTCTTGAATGACTCCATCGATTTGGCTGGACAACGTTTGTATGAAAGAAAATTTTTGGACAATCTACACGGAAAAGTCGGAAATTTGGATGGTATTTTTGAATTAAAAACTCAATAAAAAAATGACGTTCAGTTTGACAGTTCTGCTGTCACATGTTTTTAGTACTTAGTATTTTTTTGGTAAGCGCAGTTCCCCTTTTTAAATAATTCATTAGTAAATTTCATGCGTACAAAACTGGGCCGGGACGCCAGTATATAATAAACAGTAATATATTATCATTATAATAAGAACTAGAGTAACCAACACGGCCCAACGCATCAGCAAGATGAAGTGTATAGTGCCGGATATAGGACCGACAACCGTTGGGGCAGAAAGAGTCTCGAGTGGCAAGCTCGTACCAGCAATCGCAGTGTAAGGCCACCAGTACACGGTTTTGTGGAAAGTCGATGCATGAAGATGCAGCACAGGACTGGTGACAATTTATGTGGAAGGTCTGTGTTCAGCAGTGGACTAGTGATAGTCTTAACTGATAATGATGATGAATAGTAACTTTGACGTCGTTAGCGATACTGTACTTTAATATACTACTACTAATGGATTATTTAACAGCTGAAAATTAGTACCCACATATATAAATTACTTTTAGAAAAAGAGAATACATATTCATTAACATGAATCTTTTCATTCGCGCAAAGATTGGACTAAAGTTCAGTCGTAGAAATAAAGAGCGCATTAATAATAATCTCTATATGTAAATAATCATCTGGTACTTAAAGTTAAATTCTAATAAGTAAATTTTTCACAAATTTTCGACAATAAAACCCGTCATTAGAAAATCGAAGGCAGCCGGGAGCTTTAATTTCCTTGTGCAAACAACACTTCGTCCCCCGCCCAGCCTGCGCCGTCCATTTGATTAAAAACGTTCGGAAATAAATTAAAACACTTAGATTGGAAAACCGGTCTATAATTGAAAGTCTAAAATTAACATAAATAAAGTTTTCCAAAGATTACTTCTAAAATTCTTAAAGCTTTTTTAATTACTGGACCTAAAATAATATTTAATAATGTTAGTAGATTACCAGAAAGTGTGAATTAAATTGTTAAATAGCTTATATATATAATCGCTAATAAAGGAAAAAGAAATATTACCGTAGACCGTTATTGTGAAGATGCCAGAGGGAGCTGAAGACTGTCTCTCAAAACATGAAAGCCCACTATGATCGTTTTTATATAAAAAGCGGTCTGGGTTGAAATTAAAGAAGGGTTAAAAAAATCGCAACATAATAAGGCTTTTCTTTGCAGAAATCCTTTACAATAAAAGGACGTAAAGAGATTATTCTCTCATTTTATTATTATTTAGGGGTATTCATAGAGATTTCTCGTATTGTTGGGATAAATATGAACATATAGAAAAATATATAAAATAATGCAAAATAAATATGATACTATAAGACATATACAAAATATGGGTGGCATAATAAATGGCACTGGAATAATGGTTAAAGGTAACTTCAGTTGTTCAAATATTTGATCTTATTTGTTGAGCTAGAGAGACAAATTTATAACCAGGTCGGTTGAGACCGATTCGCATCGAGATCGAAGATCATTGTTAATAACTTTTATCAGAATCACTTTAACTGCACTATTCTGTTTATCACTCTTCATGATGACAATAGATAGATAATGAGCTAACGTATTTACTACTTAGAATGGAATAATATATTTTTTTTTGTAATAACATATATTGCAGTGAAGTTAAAATTGTAAAAAAATCGATAAAATACAAACCTCATTAACTCCGCGTACTATAGCCCTCATCGTTGCATTTCTTGGCCCATCTACCGTCCTCCCATCGTCCGTTGGTCCCCAAGATGCGCTGTATATATGAATCTTGTGCGGCTCATGCCCCATAGAGTTTGCTTCTATAAGATCAGTCATGTACGGTTGATCCAACATTCTGATACCTGTGTGAATAAAAATGTATTAAAGGTTTGTTATTTTTCCCATTTCTTTTTCACACTGTTTCGCCCCGTGATAACCGTGAGCAACAATTAAGAAAAAAAGAACGCGTGTGACTCAGGACACGTGGCAAAAGTGAAACTTATATATTTGATTTTTTTTTGTTTTTATTGACGAGACGAGCAAAACGTTCACCTGATGGTAAGTGCAACGTCTGCCCATAGCAGATGCTGTGTTACTCAGAATATTTGTGTGCACCACACTGCGCCCGTCACCTTGAGACATAAGTTCTTAAATTTCACATGCCCAGTGATTACTCTAGTTCTCAGTGCCTTTCGGACTGAAACACAGTGATGTCTGCACATCCCCCTGTCGACTTTTACAACATCCACTGGATGAGATGGGGTGGTAGATTCTCTTAAGCCGCCACGACGACTACAGGAATAAATAAGCCGAGAATAGGCAGCTGTTAATAATACCAGTATTAGGCGCGGCGAGAGTGGCAGTAATTCCTCATGAGTTTAATATATGGGAAAGTGCAACGTTGCGCATTTAACAATGACGTGCTCGCACAGTCTGATAATCCTTTCACCTAGACAAGAAGAACATTAAATAACTGAAACCATTTGGGTATTATGAAAATTACCTGCATACTACAGCTCTATACGGAACTAAAATAGCTCGGATTAGCTTTCATATTATAGTCGTTACTTTTTATTTCGGATTTCAAGTCTAGACACAGGTCTGAAATAGATTTCTGCGTAACGTGAGGGGTCCGGTGCCCGGTGATTATAGTAATATAGTATTTTTGTACTAAAATAGCAATAAAATTAGTGACTGACTGTTTGATAGGTCTGCAGTCAAATGTTTTAATAACAACAAAAAATGTGATGTTCTGTTTAACTGTCTGTTTGACTTAATATTTTTTGCTAACCGCACTTCTTATTTTCTTCATTACTAAATTACACCCGTGCGAAGCAGGGGCAGCTCGCTAGTATTTTTTTTTATTTCATAAAGTGTCGAGACGAGCAAAACGTTCACCTGATGGTAAGTGCAACGTTTGCCCATAACAGATGCTGATAAAATTATTAAAACCTATTATCGGTTAAAGTTGTTTTATATTTATTGAATCTTGATACCGAGAAGTATAAGTTATCTCTGCTACTTGCGGATTACATAAATGTACCAATCATACGGTCCATTGGAGCATAAGTGATGTCTTCAAGATGGCGGCGTATAGCCCCAGGGGTGTCAAATAAGTAACCTTCGCCTAGGTTTTGAATGTCATATGAATTATTAATAGATGTATTGCATATATTAATGAAAATAGTTCCACAGTCGTCGCTAGCGTCACACATTTATTTATATCCGTTAAGCTCATTTAAAATTAAAATGTATCAGTATAAGTATGCCACTATTGCTTCAGTCAAAATACATTTTTTTTTATAATTTTTTAATAATCATTACAATTTTGTAAATGTGTTTGGTGAAATTTCTGTACAGAATTTCCATCACCAAACACCCGTCATGTACACGACCACACACCGGTTTTTTTTGTATATTTTTTTGAAAACTATGCCTCACGCTAAGATGTCGTGGGTGCGATTTACAGACATAAAATGTACATGCACAAACACATAATCCCAGAACAAATCTGCAGATACAGTGACTTTATCGATAGTATAATATCAAGATTTAAATGTAAAGGAGACCGAATATAACATGACTAAGAACACGACGATGACTATTGGAGATTATTGTCCTTTTATTATTTTATTTGAATAATAATATATAATTCTATATATTTATTCTTGAGCAAAAATACAAAACCAAACAGGCCTGGGTTGTCGTTTTAAATGTAACAAAGCCCTCACACAACAAATAGAATTTGTTATAGTTAATAGAATCAGGCGTTACTTTGCGGAAATCCATTATAATGAAGAAAAGTAAGTTACTTTGCTAAGATCCGCATGCAAAATATAAAAATGGTGTATATTACCTAGTTTTTTGAAGTGCAAAGTGGCCGTACCTCTGAATAAGGATAATTATGCCAAGGAGCTCCAAATCATCTATCAGATTGCGGTCTCTAACGGTTATTCAAAAAATATTATTAACACCATTATAAAAAAGAAACAAATTCATATAGTTCGCAAAGATCTGTACGCGGCTACATCCCGAAGTGTTCGACGATATGTGAGCAGTTTGACCTACTTGGGTCCTGTATCTGAGAGAATAGCAAGGACTCTTAGGCGTAACGATATTTACGTTGCGTTCAGGACAAGCAATTCGCTGAGTGGGGCTTGTAACGTCAAAGACAAAATTGATGAACGCCAAAAATCCGGCGTTTATAGACTTGTTTGCAGTGAATGCAGCGCCGTTTACGTGGGTCAGACTGGTCGCAATTTCGATACCCGATACAAGGAGCATTTGGCCGCGTACAGAAATTGCAATCCCGACAGATCACACTTCGCAAAACATCTTTTGGAAACTGGGCATAACCTGACTAGCGACCACACATTTAAAGTCCTACATATTTGCGACAAGGGGCTTCGGCTGTGTGTGCTGGAACAATTAGAAATAATTAAAAATAAAAATAATAACATTGCACTGCTGAATGAACAAACAAACGTCTCGAATTCACCACTTTTAAATATCTTTAAATCCAGTACTTAAAGTTTAAATATACTCTAAGTAGTCGTTTGCTATCAATTCGGTCGCAAACGGCTGCTTATGTAATTCGGGTGGTGGATTGTGTGAGCAAGCGGTCGCTATCACGATATTGTAATCGCAATGTCGTAGGTGGGGGCCGTTTGCGTCACCTGTAGTATAAATAGGCAGCTCTTTGACCGCGCCGCTCACTCGACGGCCGTCTGTCGTAGAGTCTATTACGCTTGATAATGCCTCGTTTTGGGGCGAAACACGTGTCGTGTTCTCGACTTCAGTGGTGTATATTATCTAGTGGTGGTATTGTAGTGGTTGGTGGAGGGTACCTGGTGGCGGTTCCTGGTGGCGGTGTTAGTTTGCTTGTGCACGCTACTGAGGGAGGGCGGGTGGTGCACTTCAAAAAACTAGGTAATATACACCATTTTTATATTTTGCATGCGGATCTTAGCAAAGTAACTTACTTTTCTTCATTAGAATTTGTTATGTTACATATTTACAATAAAATATGTAACTGCGAAGAAACATAACGACGCTTATTTCATTTCAGTAAAAGTAAGTAAAGTAACAGCCTATAACTGTCCTATTGCTGAGCCTTGTATCAGGCTTCCTCTCATTTTTGAGAGGGCTTTTGAGCTGGGAAGAGTTCGCCCCGCTGCTCCAATGCGGGTTGGCGGACTTGACATGTCCTCGAAATATTTTAATTCATCAGTTTCCTCACGACGTTTTCTTTCACCGCTGAACACGTGGAAAATAAATTGCAGACCAATTTTAGAGGTGCCGGCACCATCATCGAACTCAAGATCTCTTGCGTACTATGTGATTTAAGGCGAGCGCCTGGCCCCTGAGCTACAACGGCTTTTTTGAGCTACCACTACTCTCCAGAGCTGCCACGGCTCAGTTTTAGTCGTCGTCTTCGTCGTTTCAGCCTATCACAAGTCCACTGCTGAACATAGGCCTCCCCCATAGATAGCTACAAAAGTTTGTAGCTCTCATATTGGAGGGATTTTGCCATAGTTGCGACGCTTGGCAGGCGGGTTGGCAACCGCAGTTTATTTATTCAGATGTTCCAGGAAGATGCTGCTGCCTATCTCCTGATTTTAATTTCCCTCTGTCGACTTTTACGACACCCACGGGATGGGATGGGGTGGTAGATTCTCTTAGGCCGCTACCACACGGTGACAGTTTTAGTATAAAGTAGTAATCAAAGGTACAGACCTGCAACTTTAGAGTGATATGCGACGCCGACGCCGCATACCCCGTTGTCGCGCGCTGCGGCGACCTCGCCGGCGCACCGCGTCCCGTGGCTGGATCAACATATAAACATGTGAGTACTACGTAGCTACATTACTTTACAATTATATAATGATATAATTTCGGTGATGTAATTGCTGTTAGCCTTTTTGGCTTTTACAGCTTCATCGGATACTGTGCTCACGAGCCAGGGGCCCGCGTGCCTGCTTTGGTTTGACCCAAACATAAATACTTAAATAAACGCCTACAAAAAGGTAGGCTAGGATGCAGTGTCAGAAACACGGGGACAATCACAACACATCCAGACTGTTAAAAACTTCGTTATATCTGGTTGCCTATCTTCCAGGCAGCTGTGTTATAAAGATTTGCATAAAACTATGAAAATGAATATCAGATCTACTTATTATTCTAGAGAGAATCTTCAATGAAAACATACTTTTTAAAGCACGTCTTATGCTGAAGAAAACTATTAATTGCAAACATTCTCAAATCCAACGTGAACGTGACCGGATTATATTCGGTATAGTATAAATTAATAACACTAAAGTTATAATCATTTCCGATTTGGCCATAGGAAATATGTCGCATGCAGTATAAGTATTAAAGTTAAATTTTTAAAGGATTTCAAAGATTTTTTTGGGATATAAGTATAAAAATATTCGCTTTGATTGAGGACCCGAAGAAAAAGTAAGCCGAAGCCGTTTTAAGGAAAGGCCACGTTAAAAGTACCCGTAAGCGACGAGCATGTAGGACAACACTAATGAAAGTAGAAGAAGCGAAAAATATGTGTCAGGATTGTAGCAAGTGGAAAGATGTGGTCTCTGCCTACCCCGGAAAGAGGCGTGACTCTATGAATGTTTATAAGTGTTGTAATTACTTAAATAAGCTTCTTTATGTCAGAGATGATTATGCTACCTTGTTATCTCGAAAAATAAAATCTGTAGCGTTTATTTCTAAAATGTTTTACAATTTTACGTAAGATATATGGGTTATATTTTAAACAGATTTCTTTTACGTTGTCCTTGTTCAAAATTTAGCAGTAAGCCAAGCGAAATAAAAATCCTCTAAAGATAACTTTCGTTGTTCTAAAATCTTATGAATAATCTACACATAGGCCTCTTTGGAAAATTAAAAGAGTTTTCACAAAGCCAATATAAATTTATTCCACTTTGAAGGATTTGTAATTACTCATTTTAAATCAAGTAATTATTGTTTCTTTTAAAATAACGTTGTAATATAAAAGTTACAGTCTATATATACCAACTGCTGAGCACAGACCTCCACTCATTTCTGGGAGGGTATTTGGAGCCGGAAAAGGCTGCCGGGCAGCCCCAGTGCTTGTTGGCGGATTTCACATTGTCTCGAACGATGTTTTTCTTTACCGCTGAGCACGGAGCTATCAGCACTTAAATGCAGAACCATTATAGAGGGGCAGGCTCCGCGGGGATCGAACTCAGGGCACAGGTTAATGACATTGCCACGCAAATTACGGGGCACGCAGAACTAGAAGGAATTTCTACCATATTTTGAGGAGTCACATTGGAATTAGCAGACAAATCGTTCACATGATGGCTTGCCATCGCTGTACCGACGATGGCTACAGCTGCGGTGTCATATAGTATTTTGTGTTGAAAAGTTCTGTTTATTTCGCCATAGTTGCCAAGCTTGGCAGGCGGGTTGGCAAACGAAGTTTATTAATTCAGATGTTCCAGGAAGACGCTGCTGTCCATTTTTTGGTTTTTTTTTCACCTCTGTCGACCTTTACGACATCCACGGAATGAAATGGGGTGGTAGATTATTTCTTTGTCATCATCATTATTTCAGCCTAACATTAGTCCACTGCTGAACATAGGCCTCCCCCATAGATTGACATAAAAGTTTGTAGCTCTCAGTTCGGGGGGATTTTGCCATAGTTGCCACGCTTGGCAGGAGGGTTGGCAAACTCAGTTTATTTATTCAGATGTTCCGGGATGACGCTGCTGCCCATCTCCTGGTTTTCGTTTCCGCTCCGTCGACTTTTACGACACCCACGGGGTGAAACGGGGTGGTATATTTTTTCTTTATGCTGACTTATATTTAATAATATCGTTGTATACAAAATAAATCTGTTAAACATAATTACCATAGAGAAAACAAGTGATCTAATTTCAAAAAATTGTTGATAGGTTTGTTAACTAATTTTATATGTGTTTTCATTCAGGTATTTCTTTTGGGAAATTTGATCTAAGTAATTATATTCAGACAGACCTTTTTATGCGGATATTAAAAAAAGTACGCGTGCAACTAAGTACTCGTGACAGAAGTGAAACTTATATAAGAAACTTGATTAAAATAAAAATAAATAAACATGAATTATCAAAAATTACTTCCTGTTGACGACCGCGTGGCCTAGTGGTCAGAGTACCTGACTTCTAACCCGCGGGTCTTGGGTATGAATCCCAGCCGGAGCCAACATTTGTGCTAAAACATAAATTGTTGGTTTTCGGGTCTGGTTGTGTTGTGTTTGTCCCCGGGTTTCTGACACTGCATCCTAGCCTCCCTCCGATCTTATCGCATCAGCGTTACGTACTATACACTATACATATCACTATACTATACACTATAGTATCTCCTGCGCAGTTGATGGCTCTCGACAGTAGTCGAAAGTTGTCGCCGTGGTCCAAATCGGCTAGGAGAACATCATCACCACTTCCTGTTCAGTAACTCTCTAAGTATAAAAACTTTTAATTATTAATCGATAAATATTAATTAAGATGAACTCAAATTCGACCTTGAAATTTTACTCTCTTCAAAGAAGTTCTTAAAAAAATTAGAATGTTTAACTTTAACAGTTTAATAGTGAAAGAAAACAATAAACATTTCCAACTCTTCTGTGCTCAATTAATTGTTCTGCTCCACAATGAATTGAAGCCGCAGTGTATCTGACGTCAGTGCTTAACGTGGACAAGTAATTAAAAAATAAATGCCCGTGGATTGCTATCGATTCTTAATTAAAACGAGCCGCACCTATTGAACCAGTCGTCGGTGTACCGGGGGTAGGGGTAAGGATCGTTGCTGCTGAAATCGTACGATGCCTCAGCGTTCTGAAACAAATTAAATTAATTAATATTTTTTTTATGAAAAACAGAGTCAAAACAACTATTTTATTGAAATGGTAATGTTGTCTTCCAGTGCGCGTTGGCAGATTTCACAACGTCATAGAAATAATTTTACTGGTGGTAGGTCCACCGCAAGGCCATTCTACTGTGAAGTAGTGTGCAAACATTGTAGTTACTGGGCAAATGATACTTAAGAACTTGTGTCTCAAGGGGACGAGCGCAGTGTGGTTGCACGCATTAATGTTCTGGGTGACATAGTATATGTTATGAGACGTTGCAACATCAGGTGAACGTTTTGCTCGTCTTGCCACTTTCTCATATATAAAAAAAGGTATTCGTAGAATTATATACATGAAGGTTTCGTTACTATATTTTTTTTCATCGCCGAGCTTGTCACAAACCAGCACTTAAAATTGCAATGAAGAAATTTTAGTGGTGGTGTGGTGGAGATCGAACCCAGGTAATTTGTGTATTATGAAATTTACTCGTAGGCGTTCCCTTCTTCTGAGCTACGCAATAGATAGTTATAATAAAGTGAATAAGTTATTCTTTCGGTCTGGTTATATTATTATTATTTCACATTTTATTGGACCTAATGCTAAATTATATATAATTATATTAATATATATAATGCGAGAGTTAGTGGGAGAAGCGTGTACAGTGGTGGGCAAGGGATGAAAGACATGAAAATATACGTCCAAAAACTAGATACATATATAGGCACGCACACATACATATATTATATTAAATGTAAAGCATTAAATTAAAATTACGCCTCTCTTTACCAGACGTGCTTTGACCGTGTCAAATTTAATATTTCTTGTTTGATTTGGGGATTCGTTTCTATAAGCATAAATAAAAAAAATTTAAATAGGGTCACACATCTTCGTCTTTCCTTTCCGTTGTAACACTTAAGCTATAAAATTGGAGGAAGAGTCAGACGCAGTGTCAGAGAAACAGGACAATCACAATATAAGCAAACCAATCATTATTTATAAGCAAACCAATCATTACAAATACCAATCATTACAAATACCAATCATTGGCAAGTTGCACGAATGGCTTCGGCTGGAATTTGCATTCGGGAACCCAAACTCAGAGGTTAGAACGTTAACCACTCAAAACTTCGGCTTGAAAGAAATTCTTGCGATGTTGTAAATATACGTTTTTAAAAGCAATAAAAAATTAAAATTCATACGTGGTATTCGCAAGTTTCAACTTAATAATTTTCATGAGTTTGTTACGTTTGTTGCTCGCCTTAAATTTAATCGTACGCGAGTGACCCGAGTTCGACCCCGGTGCCGCCACCTCAAAAATTGTTCTGCAATTTTACCACGTGCTCGGAGGTGAAGCAAAATAACGTGAGAAAACCTGCATGTCTGTGAAATTAAAATATTTCTAAGATATGTGAAGTCTCGCAGTGGAGCAGCGTGATAGACGTTCCCCGACTCTATAACTCTCAGAAATGTGCGGAGGCCTGTGTGAGACCTTTCCTTTCCGAGGACATTTATAGGTTGTAACTTTTTTACATTTCACAGTTGAAAGTTTGAAATTTACGTTCAATGGATATCCTTAGCCATCCAGTGTGGAACTACAATGTGCAATCCACACCACGATTGCGTGCTGAGTACGATTCGGAGAGGCTTTTTAGTTTATTTTGTTCTGTTTAAAAACATTGTAGTTTGTATATTACTAATATGACCGCGTTGCGTAGTGGTCAGAGTACCTCACTACTACGCCCCGGGTCCTAGGTTAGGAGATAACATTTGACCAAACCTTCTTGTGCTGCCTAGCCTACCTCCGAATGTGCGCGGGTAAGTTAGGACGAGTAAGTGCCTCTGCGCTTTACGCATACACTTGTGGCACTATAACATATCTGTCGCTGTTGATAACTTCCGACAGTGTTTCGGAGTTGTCACTGTGGTTGATAATCGGCTTGAAGTACATCATTATTAATAAGGTATTAGCTTGACCACAAATTACTCCCTAAGAGCTCGATAGGTATATTGCCGACGCATCGCATGTCCTTTTTCGTCCCCGTTATATTCATTATAAAATAAAATAAAAGAGTTCATAAATGTTAAACTTACATTGTGTTATTTTTGCTTAAAAAGATCCATTAATAACGTAATTATATCTACGAGTACATTTGAAAATCTGCACGAAATGACATATTATGAAAACATATCATTATCTAACATAACATAACAAGATTTGAACAAAAATGACAAAATAAGTTAAGTTAATGACATTTCATTCTCCAAATACATTTCTAACAATAGAAATACGATCTCGACGTTGTATGATAACGTAATTGTGAATTCAATATGTTAGAGAATTTCAGCTACATTTTTCGTATCTTGTGTACAAAACCAATTCTTTATAAATGATTTCTAAATTGAATGAAGTTTAAATACTACAAGTTATGTTTACTGGTGATTTAAGTAAACTTTCATCTTTAAAAATCCTTTTAAAACACTATTTCAAACTATCAACTAAGAGGATTGACCCTTATTTATAGTTAATACAATCAGGCGTTACTTTGCGGAAATCCATTGTAATGAACAAAAGGAATTTAATTTGATAAGATCCGAAAATTTTTAAATCATGTATATTACCTACTTTTTGAAGAGTATCGGCCGCCCTTTCTCAGTAGCGTGCACAAGCAAACTAACACCGCCACCGGGAACAACCACCAGATCCCCTCCACCACCACAATGCTATGTTCTAGTGGTAATATACACCACTGAAGTCGAGACCACGACACGTGTTTTACTTAAAAACGAGGCATTATCAAGTGCTACAGACTACAGACTCTACGACAGACAGCCGCCGAGTAAGTCTCGACTTCAGTGGTGTATATATTTTGTATGCAGATCTTAGCAAATTCACTTCCTTTCGTTCATAACCTTTATTTGTAAAGTAACCATCCATAAATTTCTCACTTTTTTGCTCAGGTGTTTTTAGAAGCTGCTACAGTGTGGGTTGGACTTTACATTAATCTTTTTTTTTAATTGGATAAAGTGATTAAACTAGCAAAACGTTCATCTGATGGTAAGTGCAACGTCTGCCCATATCAAATACAGTGTCACCCAGAACATTTCTGTGTGACACCACACTGGGCCCGTCACCCTGAGACATCAGTTCTTAAGTCTCATATGCCCAGTGATTACGCTAGCTCACAGTGCCCTTCAAACCGAAACACATTAATGTTTATACACTACTGCTTCACGGCAGAATAACTGGCTCCAGGGGTGGTACCTAGACGGATTCCTGCAAGGAATCCTACCACCTAGACATAAAGGTTCTCAAACTTAAAGGTTCCCACTAAAATATAGTTACCATTATTAGTAGTGCCGGCATTGGCCATCGAACTAAGGTCACTCGTGTATTATGAAATTTGAGGCAACCTGTCCCTGACCTAGCACAGCCTTTAATTAGCTATGTAATGTTGAGAGTAAAAACATTTTAATAGACAAACACAGGTAGGATTATTCGCGAAGCCCAATTTATTTGTTTTTAATTATCAAGGCAGGAAATCAAGTGTATGAGACCCTGCATAATTTCGTAAAGAAAGTAAAAAGAACGTATCTAAAAAGGCTTTACGTACATAGATGAGTACTAGTCCCCACACTTATGTATGAAAGGCAGAAGAAGCATGGAAGTAAGACACATGCTGTGGAAATGAGGAGTTTGAAAAGTATAGCTGGAATAACTTTGATGAACTAAGGAAAAACGTGATAAAGAGAACGTTATGGTATTGAAGATGTAGTGACTAAGATAGAGAAAGGAATCCTTAGATGGTTTAGACACCTGTAGAGGAGGACGTAAATGGATGGGCAAGTCGGTAAGAGTCGATATAGGCGAATGTATCACGATCAGATCATAAACATTTTAAAGCAAGGGTCAAAAGTAGCCGCAACCGACGAGCTTGTGTAAATAATCTCATAAAAGTTGATGTGTGCCAGGATCGTAGCAAGTGGAATGATGTAGTGTCTGCCTACCCCAATGGAATAGAGGTATGACTGTATATATGTATAAATGTAATTAATAAAGCTTTACTTGAGAATCATTCGGAGAGCTTTTAGTGTCGCAACGGGTGTCAGTAGTCATGAATAAAGCATCTCCATTAAAATTCAACTGCGGAAAATCACGAGATGAATTATAATAGTAATCTTGATTTGTAGATTGTGATTCATGTAAAGATATTAACATTTGCTTATGCCCCATAACATCTACCCTGAGTTGGCAAACATTTTTTTTACGAGAATGAGCTAAGTTTTAGACATTGATGAAGCTATAAGGCGACAGAGATAGTTCCAAGATGTCAAGGTGTGATCCTACGAAATATACTTACATAATTGTACTTCAGATCTGGATGCATGTAGTCCACACCTAAAACAGAAAAAAAGTATTTGTGGTATTATATCCAAACATTCTGTCTTACTTCATTTAATTCAAGAAACACTACAACAAAAACTCCAGGATTAATAAGCCTAACTTGTGTGGTGTGGTGTTCGAAAGAATGTCAACGTTCGTAATAAGTTTCTATATTTCATATGATTAATTATTGAATGTTTGGTCATTAAATGCTTTTATTTAAAACAAAACAAAGCTTGTAGTGACACTCGTAATATAATGAACTATCAAATTAATGTTCCATATTTTCAAGAAGTCTCATTCGCGGCCTATCTTTCAAAACACATTCAGCGGTTCTTAATATTTAAACTACAGTTCATTGATTGAGAAAAAAATTACTGGGCCAAACCAAGTATATTTTTTTGTCAAAATTAACGTATTGACTACCAATTTGCTGCTGTCACGTTAAACGATGCTAAGTTCTTTTTTGTAAATGGGAGAATAAGCGTGCTGCAGAGGAAAGCACGAGAGTGTAAGAATTTGAAATAAAATATTATACATTTTTAACGGTAGGTTACGATAATATTTAAAAAAAAAACTTTTGATATTGTGACGAAACGAAGAAGACATTCATCTGATGGTAAGTGCAACGTCTGCCCATAACACATGCTGTGTCACCCAAAAAAGCTCTGTGTGTCACCACAATGCGCCCGTCACGCTGAGACATCAGTTCTTCGTCGCATATGCCCTGTGATTACGTTAGCTCTCAGTGCCCTTCAGACCGAAACACAGTAATGTTTGCACACTATTGCTTCACGGTGGTACCTACCTAGATGGATTCCTACATAGGAATCCTACAACCAGTAAAAGTTGTTTTAAAGGTTTAAATATAGTATTAGATGTGGTTGCCAATCCGTCTTCCAAGCACGGCGTTTATGATAACTCTTCCCTAATTGGGAGAGGACTGCTTAGATTCCGATACTGATGACATTGAGACATAGTTCATTATAATATTGTATTTATTAAGTAATGTAATATTTTAGTTATATATTTAACATACCATCATCCATTATCGCAGTCGTTACATTCACCCCAGTGTACCCCAGAGCCCACGCTGCCTCTACGTTCAAATCCAACTTTGGCTTGCCGCCATTTTGACCGGTATTCTTCAAATACCATTGCAATGGAAAATAAGGGTCGCGGGGTTCCGCAACCGGAGCAGCCTCCGGTACTCTTAGCAGACGAAACCCTCGTTTAACGCGCTTGAAACCTGTCTGCTGCACTGCTATATGAACCTGATAAAAATGAAGTAAACATCAGCGTGATAAATAAGCTCGTGTATTTCCGTGAGGTGGAGGTTTTTGGGAATCTGCTATCCCATTTCGTCTCGTGGGTGGTAAAAGTCGACTAAAGGAAGTGCCAGTAAAATCGTATGGCCTCCGATTGATTGTGGAATTACCATCCCTATAATGCCAGATCCAAATTATCCTGACCAGTGACGGGCAGCAGCGTCTAAAGTGCGAGGCGTCTGGTAATGCGTTCACCAATCCTCCTGCCAAGCGTGCCGATTGCGACAAATTCTCCCAACTTGGGAAAGGCCTATGTGCAGCAGTGGACTATTAACAGGCTGTTGAAAAAGAAGAAGTTTAGTATGAAGGCATATTAAATATTTATACAAACGTTATTGACTTTGCTTTGCTCTTGTATGATTTTTGTTAAAACAGCCCAACTATTAACAAATTATAAAAGTAGAAAACTGATAAATGGTAATATTAAAAAAAAATTGCGAAGTAGCAAGGATAAGATTTATATTAACATTATTAAATATAACAAAAGAATTGTATTTGAATGAAAGGGACGAGAAGTGCATATCGTTCACATACCGGAACGGCAGGACATCGTCTGCCGGGACAGTTAGTATTTAGGTATATACGAGTATAATGTTTTTCACCATGTGCGGTGTAAGAAAATATATACTTGTACCCACAGAGACTTAAGGGAAATGAGGGAAATACCAGGCAAATGCTATGCCCCCCTGATGCCGTTATAAACATCTATGGGTGTTGTAGATTATTTTTATACGAATAGAATACGGGGCAAACGAGTAAGCGGCTACACAGTCACAGTTAACCCGGAGTCCTTCAGCTTTTAATTATTATTTTTGGCCCGATCTACGCAGTAAATCGATCGCAGATGACATCAGGACATCTATCACCTCAGTCCTCGCGTGACCATGGGTGCTGTAAAGCACTCGAAACTTCGGGTTATAAATAGTAAAACATTAAACGCGATCAAATCCGTAAAATTAGTTTCATTTAAATGTGTAGTGTTCGCGTAAATATAATAAATCATTAATAGCAATATTTCTAACTCATGTGTTTCATTTGCGATCATACTGTCACGTTTAGTCCCATTTACTTAAACTTCATGTTACACACTAGTGTAGTAAATCTTTTTGATAGATTTCCGTTAACTTCTTTTGAATATTCTGTTATGTAATTAATAAGATTCTTAAATTAAAGCTTTAATGTCCACAAATAAATCCATCACTTGGCAGTTGGTTTATTATTTATTTTATCATTAAAGGTAATTTAACAATTCGTTGTAAATAAATACAAAAGAAAACTTCGTGAGCGTTTGAAATTACTCTGAACTGAAAGTGTCGATGTCGTTGGTCGTTGATTAACACTATAATTTCCATCAAGACCATAAATTGTTTTAAACAAGGCTGCTGTTGAAGTTTTGATTAACAAACATATTTCAGTTTAATCAAACAATGGATTAAGCTTTGGATATTTAACAAAGTAAAACGATGAAGAGCGCCTAAAGAAGTTATTTTATTCGTAACAAGCTATGTGATGACGTCGAAGTATTTGACTACTGTGCTGCGGGTCCTGGTTTTAAATCTAAGCCATAACAAATATTTGTGGTTTTCGGGTCTGGTTGTGTTGTAATTGTGGTTCTGATGCATTCTAGTCTACCTCCGATTTTATGCGCATGAGCGTATCATCGGGCGCAGGTAGGTTAGGACGAGTGAGTGCGGCTGGGTTTACGCGTCCACTTGTGCCGCTATAATATCCCGTGCGCAATGCTTCAATACTATACGGAAGTTGTCACTGTGGTCAAAAGCTAGTGTAGGATCTTAGCTAAATTGACAAAATCTTTCTATAATCATCATAATCGTTCTTAAATAGTCCTGTACTGAACAAAGGCGAGTTTATTGTTACGATTGACGACGGGCGGCGGTCACAGTAACAGAGGTCCCTTATTCTTGTTCCGTCACCGGTCTGGGTATTTTACGCGTGGCAGATTTGTGATAGTTACTCCACAGATTGTTAATGGCAACGAGATTTTCCATTTGCGTCATCTACTATAACGATAAATTGGGTGATGAATTTCCTACCCACGTTGCATAGAAAATTTTAATAGAACACCTTTGCTAATATTATTAATGGTATACATAGTTACAATAAGATATTACTCACGAGCGGATGTTGCTTCAGCAATCGTGTGTGTGCGATGGAGCGGCGAGGGACGTGCGTGCGGCAGGCCGCGATGCGCAAAATGCCATTCCGTATCGGAGCCCAGCACCTAAACAAAATATAACGTGATATGTAACAAAAACAAAAAGGTCTTATTAATATATTTAGACAGTATACGGTACCAAAATAATGTTGGCAATTCAAACAAGTTATATAGTATTATATAGTAGTATAATACAATTATTTATAGGGCATATACATAACCTTGCTATTCCAGCGCAAGAAAAAAATAACGATTTTAAAATTGTCATGAGATGTCAATAGGATAGATAGAGGAATACGAAATACCGTGAAATAGGTTGGTAAAACGTAGTGTTTCAATTCTCTTTGTCGCGCATTATCTGCTTTTTACTAAGTGTTAATTACAATTAACATGTTAATGTCTGCGCCACGAACCTAGTCTTTCGTTTATATAAAGACAACAACACCCTGGTAAAAAGACGGATGTTGTTCCGCTGTTGTTTTCCGTGTTTTGCTGAAAAATCAAGAAAACACACGTGTGCAATTATTGTGGTAGCGGCTTAAGAGAATCTGCCACCCTATCTCACCCCTTGGGTGTCGTAAAAGTCGACAGAGGGAAAATACAAACCAGGAGATGGCCAGCAGCATATCCCTGGAATATTTGAATAAATAAACTGCGGTTGCATGTTATGGAAACGACGATTAACTGGTTACAAACTGTGAATGTTGAAAATGTCAACCAGATTGATTTGGATATTTTTAGTTACAAGAATCAGGCGATACTTTTTCAGGAAAAAAACTTTTTAATTTTTTTTTTTAATTTTTATTTGAAATCAATTATATTGTAGGAAAGGAAGTTAATTTGCTAAGATCCGCATGTAAAATATAAAATGGTGTACATTACCTAGTTTTTGAAGAGCACCGCCACCAGATACTACCACTAGGCAATATACATCACTGAAGTGGAGAGAGAAAAAAAGAGGCAAAATCGAGCCAGGCATCGAGCCCAGTACTCTCCAGATAATAACGTGCTTTTAAAGAATTTAGGGTCTAAGAATACCATTTATGGATAGACATCAGGGTTAATCCCGTGACGAAACGGTCCTTACCGTATCCGCGAGGCTACGCGTAGAAAGACCCAACGGAGGACTGCTTAGGAGATATTTATCTCTGCCGACTCCATTCATAGGTGGCGTACAGCCGCCAATGTATGAGGAAACTCATTCATGGCCTCAGAGGGTTACTGACACGGAGGTATGGACGCTAAGTCAAGGTCAGAGAGGAAGGGTGTAACCTTATTATTAGAACGCCAGATAAAAAAGGTATTAATTGTCGTGAGTTGTCTATAGAAAGAGAGGAATACGAAATAACGTCAGATAGGGAGGATCCGATTCCTTATTTTTTTGCCGGCTTATTTTACGTGGTTGAAACCGCGTGTCTTAGATAGTAATAAATAAGATCGCAACGAAATACGAAACTACCATCTACTTTTATGTAAATATTGTCCGCATTCTCTTTTATTGAATTTTACTTTTATAACGAGACGAAAGAGAATTAAAGAAAAGACAGGGTATGTACAAATTGCCAAATTAATAATTTAAAAAAAAAAACTTATATATATAAATACAAAAAAGTTCTTAAAACCTAGTGTTACCCCCCCTTGCCTTGGTAACGGCTTCCATGCGATCTTTCATGGACCTTACAAGGATCGCAACAGCCTCTTGAGGTATTGTTCCCACCCTTCAAGTACCGCATCTTGAGCTCTGAAGAGTGGCTGGAGCTGGATCTCGAGCTCGCACGCGCCGTTTTAGGTCATCCCAGAGATGTTCTATTGGGTTAAGGTCTGGACTTCGTGCTGGCCCAATGCATAAAGGATATCGACCTCTGTAAATAATCCCGTACAATAGCCGCGGTGTGGCAACGAGCATTATCATACATTACATGAATCATCACCGACATAACCAGCATACGGGACCACATGTTCCTCCAGGATTTCAGTAAGTACCGACCAGCATTAATGACCTTGCCCACGGCCACCCCGAGTCCGGGAAACGCACACAGTTTCCGTTTTCCCGTCGACGGAACATGTCGCCCCAAAACATACACGAGCCACCCCCGTATTCGACGGATTCTTCGAAGCAGGGTTGTGTGAACCCCCCCCCCCTGTCTTCTGTAGACCCTTCTACGTCTGTCATTGCAGAAGAGACAGACCCTCGTCTCATCAGAGAAGAGTACGGTCCGCCACTGTTCTAGAGTCCACTCGCAATGATTTGCGAGCAAACTCTAGGCGATCTCTGCGATGCTGTGCAGTAAGTGTTGGACCTTTAGCAGGTCTATGGGCTGTTAAACTCTTTTCGTGTAACCTTCTTCTTATCGTAGAAACACTCACAGATGTTCTCCGAGTTGATCGAAGCTGTTGTTGCAACTCAACAGCATTTGTAAAAACGGTTTCGTAAAGATGTCGTAACGATGAAACGGTCATCTCTTTCTGATGTGCACCGTTTTCTTCCAGATCCCGGTTTTAACCACCAGTCTGCTGAAAACGTTGGAACACCCGTCGAACTGAAAAACGGGACAGGTTCAACTGTCGAGCAACGTCACACTGCCGCATCCCCGACTGAAATAGGGCAATCACTTGAGCGGCTTCTTCAGAGCTGGTGTCCATCTTTACTTGTTCTTACTTGGGTTACTTATTCACGTGTGTTCACTGCAAAGTCTAAATTACGACTGACCCATATTTCATCCAGATCGACCCTTTTATACCCTTTTTAGGTGGTGTAACTAGCGTCCTTACTAACGACCATTTGACAGTGTTTATTTTTGACGCTCTATAATGATAAATGTTTTAATGATTTCATGATTTTTTTATTAATAATGTAAAGCTATTCAAATACCCATTGAAAACATACCAATATTTATATAAATATAATTCGTTTCTAGCCATTACAGCCAATTTTCGCGCAAACTCAGAGAGGTGCGATTTTTGTGACGCTGAGTGTATATATATAAAAAATATTAACTAGTTTATGATTGAAAATAAAATAACATAATTTTGATTAGTTCTGTTTTTGTGAAAAAAGAAAATTAATCAGTCAGGATCGAAAAAAAATTACAGCTTTCGAAAGCACTTAGAGTGGGAAAGACAGGAGATCAACAATAACCGCGAGTGGATCAGTCACCTTCGCATTGCTGACGACATTGGCGTTACTGCAGAATCGTAGGAAGAACTATTTGTAACGAACTATATGTAGGTATTATAACTAAGTAATATTTATAAGTCTAGTTAAAATTGTGAGCTTTAATGTCCTTTAACGAAAGAAGTTATTGTTAATAAGAATTTAATATGACGTAAATTGATGGCGAAATAACGAATAAGTAAAAAAAGGGAAAGTATTTTATGTCGGCAAAGAAAAATTGTCTGAGATTAGCATATCCACTAACAATTTAGTCTGATCAACTGAGTGTTATGGAATGTCTAATATCGGAATTATTTCTGTAGGATTTTGGATGCGTTTTAATAGAATCACGGAATGAGTTTTTAGTATTGTTTTTGAGTGAATGAAGATTTTTATAAAATAATATCATACTTATGTATTAAGTACTGTTATCTTGATCATATATGTACGCGAGCCGTGTACGTGAAAGTAATGGTGAATCAATATAATCTAATAATAATAAATAGCTAAAATGCTATGAAATGTATAAAGAAAATGATAACATGTTAACCAATATGTTATTTAAACATAAAATGAAAATACTATGTACGAGTTATATAAATACTAAACATGAATTGAATTATGTAAAAGAAAAAATATTTTTGTAAATGTGTACAATATATACGAGTACAAGGACATGGATTGACCATATATGCTAGTTGCATATTTAGCCGATTGTGGCATTGCCTAAGGGACGCCTTATACAAATAGAGTATAAAGTATAGGATAGTTTTAAGAAAGTTTATATTTATAGGAAAATCTTTTTCTTATGTACTTAATATGTTTTTTAATATTCATATTTTTATGAAAAAAAAGATAGCGTTACTTTTGTTTTAAATATTTTTTGTCCGTGGGAGGATGTAGTGTAGCCCACGCGACACATTTATATTGTACGTTCTGTTGTAACTAAAGTAGTCTAATTAAAGTCAGCAAACAAGTAACATCTCTCTCATTAACAACACAACATTATTACAAACTGGATATTTCAGTGGACGAGAAGACCAAGTCGTTCACGTGATAGTAAGTGCTACGTTTGTCCAAAATAGTAGCGATTTGACGATTTAGCGATTTTGAAAGCAGTGTGTAACTCTGCACTACGCTCGTCAGCATGAGACATCGGTTCTAAAGTCTCATATGCCACGTAAAGCTTCAGAACCCTTACTGAAACATATTAGTGTGCAAACACCACTGCTTGACGGCAGAATAATAGGGACTGCGGTGGTGCCTACCTAGATGGATTCCTGCATTGGAATCCTAGTTCCTGTACTCGTAATTGTCATACAAGTCGACAGAAGAATGTTCCAGAAAAATAACCATTTCGAATACGACAGTCTACGCCCAAGATACCAGCCGTGACGCGACATGATCGATATTCCACCTCCCAAACAAATTTGTGGTAAACCCACCAAAAATCTTCTCGACTTAAGACTAGCCAGTCTAGCAATAAACTACGGAAATTCTGATGATGATAATCCATACTAATATTATAAGTGCGAAAGTAACTCTCTCTGTACCTCTGTCTGTTTGATGCCTTTATACGTTTACACCGTTGAACCGATCTTGATGAAATTTGGCACAGAGATAGCTTGCCTCATGGAGACGGTTATAAAATGATTTTTATCTCGGAAAATCAAACAGCTCCCACGGGATATTTAAAGAAAACCTATATCCACGCGGACGAAGCTGCGGGCATCAGTTAGTATATAATAATTTCATTTAAAATTCCTAGCGGAAGATTTCCCTCCCCCATAGAACGCAAAACACGGTCCTCAACTTCCATCGATTACCTACATGTTCGGACATGTCGTCGCTTAACATTCGCAATGCCAGAGGAATCGCGGGTGCTTTTAGACCGCAAAGCGCGAATCGCGGGTACTTTGAGAAAGGAATAGACTCTTTTCTTGAAGGTCCCTAAGTTGTATGAGTCCAGAAAAGCCGCTGGCGGCAGCAAGTTACACAGAGTGACCATGCGTGGCATTCTTGCTATTGTATATAATAGATTTACATAAAGTAAAATGCGTAAATGAAATAATACGGTAGGTGTGATTTCTGAACTTTACTCACTACGTATAATTTTTCGATTTGTTAATTTTGATTATGTAGTCATTTTGCTTTTTATTTTAATTTAACCTTATTTTATGACATTTTGATACTTAAGAATAACTAACTGACCGAATTGCAGACTTTGTGAATACGCTGTTGGCATCTGTGTAATAGAATTATCTCCTAGCAGAAATTGTGACATTGGCCATGAACTAACTGCTACGTAAAGCTGTGTAGTGATTACACTTGGACGGCGTCGAGTAATCCGACCATGAAATAGAGGGTCAAGTTAAACGTCGTTGAACTAGACTTATTTCAACAGTTTTGTAGTGGTCTTTTACATTCACTTTCGCTATGTTAAGCTTAATGTTATGTATGTGAATGTTAATTTTACGGGCTCTATTGTCAGTGATCAGCGAGTAGATACAGTGTTACGGGTTTTTTAATTTATTCGAGAAGGAGATGAGACGAGGAAAACGTTGACCTGATGGTAAGTGCAACATCCGCACATAACAGATGCTCTGCCCTCTGCCTCTATGTGACACCACACTGCGTCCGTCACCCAGAGACATCAGTTCTTTAGTCTCACATGCCCAGTGATTACACCAGCTCTCAGTGCCCTTTAGACCAAACACAGTAATGTGTGTAGACTACTGCTTCACAGCATAACTGCACATATGACTGGCCCTACGGTGGTGCCTACTTTTTTCTATTCGATAAAGTGACGGAAAGAGCAAAACGTTTACCTGATGGTGCTCAGATTCATTACTTATCGACTGACATTAAAAAGTCGTATAACATCAATGATTTGCTGGAATTTATTATTCGCACACAATGGCTTAATAGATAATGGTGAGGCCCAAATGAAAATAAACTTTACTGCTTGGCATTGAAGCCCAAGTAGCTATAACTTTTACAACCGATACGCTGCTAAATAGAAACCTTTATGAGGAATATTTTGGTAAAAAGAGAATATTGTCGTCGCCGTTTCGAATAATTTAAATAATGTTTGTTCTTGAAAACTCAAAATACCTACTCAAAGCATCATAAAGCGTGATTTCGCCATATTAAATACATTTACATCCTTGGCATCATGCATTCTTTCATCGCGAATGGGAAGTCATCGATTATTTCGTCTGATCGTGATTATCGTGAGTTTATTTTCGTTCAGCAGAAAGTGAATTGGGAATATTAGCAATAAAACTTAAATATGACCGTCAAGCGGTGTTCAGACGCGACTGTGTTTAGGTTTGAAGGACACAAAAGTGTGCATGTACACGACATAATATGAGAGACTTAAGAACCAAGATCTCATGATGACGAGCGCAGCGCAGTATTTCACAGAAGATGCTTCTGGGTGACACCGCAACGTGGCAATTATATACACTCATTTCAATAAAAAGCGTCGATTTATTTATTTCTTTACCGCCTCGAAGTATGACAAATTCGTACATTGGCCACTTCTTTTATCTTTAGAAAAACTATCTTTGTTTACGTTGAGAACAGCAATTAAAATTATTGCATGACAGAGTGCGAGCAGCAATGTATTATTATTTATTTATTAATGGAAACAGTCATAAATTATTTTCCAGTGTCAAGTAACATATCCAAGTACTAAAATGAATTACGTTAACTGAAGATTTGCTAAACTGATGGAGACAAAACGAAAAGCACAATTTTAGTCTTGAATTGAATTTTCCAATGACTCCAAGGAGCACTTCCTACATAATAAATTATCAATATTAAACATACAAACTCCAAATATACACAGAAATTACCAAATTAAATAAAAATACTACTGCCTTAACAAGTTGGCGCCAAAAGTCCGAGCAGTATGTATGTATTTGCAACATTGCCATTTTGTGTGCTAAGGTTTGTTTTCATGTTCCGTACCGAAAAAATATGCATTTTATTTTCTATAAATGTTTCTTAATAATTAATATTATTATTTTTCGTTAAGTTGGTTAAACTTAAATTTCAGATCAAGGCAATGATCTGAAATTTAGGTTTAACCAAAACAATAGACTTTGAATTAGAATTAGCTCTTAGATTCCGGAATCGAGATTCGAGAACCGAGAATGCGTCTACAAGCCTGACCTGAAGAAGTTAGTTGAAGGAACGCAGGTTAGTCGCTGACCCTGGCCTTTACAGATATTATCACCATTTTTTGATTTTTAATTGCTTTTCTCAATTTAAACTAAGATATTTTTTCTAAAGATGAAGAGAAGTGGCGTACGAATTTGTAATACTTCGAGGCGGTAAAGAAAGAAATAAATCAACTCTTATTATTGAAATAAGTGACGAGTCGACACACTTTTGTGTCCTTGAAACTTTAACACAGTGGTGTTTGGACATTGCTTAACGGTCACATTAATTTTTTTTTTTAATTTACGATCTGACGAAATAATCCATGACGTCACGCAAGTAATGAATTTAAAATGGCGATATCACTTTTTATGATGCTTTAAGTAGATATTTTTAGTTTCCAAGTTTATATATTATTTAAAAAATATTCCAAAGGGCGACGACAATATACTCTCTTTATATAAATCTTCCTCATAAAACGTTTCTATTTGGCTGCGTATCGGTTGTAAAAGTTATAGCTACTTGGGCTTTAATGCCAAGCAGTAAAGTTTATTTTCATTTGGGTCTCTTCCATTATCTATTAAGTAATTGTGTGCGAATAATAAATCCAAGCAAATAATTGAAGTTATACGACTTTTTAATGTCAGTCGATAAGTAATGAACCTGAGACTTTATATGAGAAATACCTTTTGCTCTGTATAAAAACTTTTTGTATTTTTTTCATAACATTTATAACTAACTGATAAGAGAATATAACGTGAACGTTAAAAAGTATTTTATCTATTCTGAGAATAGCTTGTTATTAACTGAATCCATACTAATTAATATTACAAATGCAAAAGTAACAGTAAAGTTTTTGTTACCTTTTCGCGGCTCAACCGCTGAACCGATCTTGATGAAATACCGCACAAAGATGGCTTGCGTTCTGGAGACGGACATACTTTTTATTCTGACATAGAAGTGATAAGGAAATTACATATTTTTTTGCAAGAGATTCATCAAGACACTTTTTTCTTTCTATAAATCATTCCTAGAAGATATCTAAAGACGTCTCCGCGAGGGTCTCGATTGGTTCAATCATAGCGGTGCGATTAATGCAGTGGCTTGGCAGCTTTTGGACTACGGATATGGATCGATTATCACACGGAACAAATTTATGTAGATATATCCTAAAGATAGTTAATCTAAGTGTTTGTGTATGTGTAATTTACGCCTGTAAAACGCACCGACGATACGATAAAAACCGAAATTTGAATCGCAATTAAGATTAAGGGTAGAGTTATTTTACTGGTGGTAGGATTCGGTGGCTGTTTTAAGTAATAAGATGTTGATGCAGAAACAAAGACATACATACAGTCACATACTTTTTCCATATATGGGGTAGGCAGAGGCCACACACGTTGCCCACTTTTCGGTCCCGCGGGGATGAGACGTGACGGGTGGCGAACGCCGCTTTTTTGGTAGGAGTCGAAGAAAGACGAAGGTTCCGTTCTTCTCTGCCGGACACCTATCGGGAACAGGGACACGGGGAAAATAAACCTAGTCTTTTCGGCTAAGCGCCCTCAGCGCTATGCCACCTTTCAATCCGGCGAAGCTGTAAAGCCTTCGGGCTAACAGTGACCATCAGTCCTAAAATAAAAAAAAAAAAAAAAAAAAAAAAAAAAAAAAAAAAAAAAAAAAAAAAAAAAAAAAAAAACCACGTCACCGCCATTTTCGTAGGAGTCAAAAAATTCCTACTCCACATTACGTTCCCACGAGCAGTATAGTGACAGCGTTGCATATTATGGTGTTTTTCTGCACGAATGTAGGTTGACCGTACGATATCTTAGTCGCCTCTTACGACACCTCGGTAGGAAATAGGTAAGTGCTATTCTACTCTGCCAGACACCTATATATATATACGGTAGAAATAATGATGATGAAATTGACATTGCAAATACTTTGTCTGGTACTATCAAAGACTAGCAGACAAAGAACAAAGCTGTTCACTACTGTATGGATCAAGCAAAAAATCACTACACTAAAAAGTATCACTAGTCCACTACTGAATATAGGATTCTCCTATAAATTGCCACAAAATAAGGTCGGACTTCTTGCGAAACCGTGCAGGCCGTCGCTACATCTAATGGACACGCCATAAACTGCCTTTGCACGTACCTAGTTGTCACTACAGAATCTATCCTCCCCAACGATAATCGATTCAACGAGCTATATTACCTGCTCATTGCCACTTCAGCTTGTTGATCCTAATGGCTACGTTGGTTACTCTAGTTCAGCTGCGGATAACATCCTTACGGATTGTATCTAAATCTCTCCCAGAAACACCTGCGCTTATCTCTTTTATTATTAAAGCCCTTTCATCATTAAAGTCGCTCAGTGATTCAAAAAGTCTGAATAATTATTTGTGACATCCCATATTATGAAGTCATTAAAGCTACTCCGCTAATAACTTCGGTCCCTTTATTATGTACAAATAATAAATGAACTTGTGGGCTATCGAAGCTTTCTCAATTTAATTACTGGGCTGAATGAGGTGCTTATTACCGTTATAGAACAACACAAGTCTTGAATAGAACAACACTGATTGTGATATTGTAATAATGCTGGTTTCGCTAAGCTTATAATTTACCCTTTGTTTATTTGGTATTGTGGTAGAATTATTGTCTGGACTAGTAGAAGGCGTTCTACGACGAAATTCAGGGTTGTCACCCCAGAGTTTTCATACCAAAATATTTATTTTACATCAAGTATGGATGGCGAAGTCTATAGGACAGAGTGACTACTTATCTTCCAACCAACTGCTTGCTCGTTTGTCTGAAAACCTATAAATGTTTCTATTAAAACGACGGCACACACTAGGATTTATTCCGTATCATGGGCGCGTTTTACAGACGTAACCTCACAATACAACCAGACCCGAAAACCAACGATTTGTGTTTTTCCGCAAATGTTGGCTCTGGCTAGGATTAGAACTCAGGAACCTGCGGCTGTAAAATCAGGTACTCTAACCACTAGACCACGCGGTATCTATTTAGCGTACCTCTATAATACAATATTTGTTCCTCTAGCTTATAAATTTCGTCTTTGTTGCGTGTAACGTCATTCACGACGACGATCTCGTGCTTTAGTGGTTAGAACTCACGATGATTGAGCATGAGTTCACGACGGTTGAACATGAGTTAGCACAAATAAGTATTTTTTCATAAAGAAGGTTTTTATGTTATCCACTTTGTTGTCACTCGCCACTAGATGGCGCTGCAGCACATCAACTTCTACATCGAACGATGTATAGAATAACCAATCGCCCTGAAAATTGTTATACATTGGTATTTGAGCATGAAAGAAATAAAAAGTTTCACGCTATCCACCTTGTTGTAACTTGCCACCAGATGGCGCTGCGGCATATCAACTAAATAATGAATGAAGAGGTAAATAAATATACACAGGCAGAACAACGTCTGTTTGCTGGTGTGTAAAAGAGTAGAATAGAGCCGTAAGAGGCGACTAAACCGTATTGTGCGGGCAGCCTTGATTTGTGCAGAATAACACACTAATATGCATATTAGTATACTATATTATTTATAGTATGCGTATATATTAGTATAGTACGCGTATGCTGACCACTATACTGCCCGTGGGGAATTCGGAGTAAGAATTTTTGACTCGTACCAGTTTGCAGCGACGTGGTTCGCCACCGGTCACGTCTTGTTCCCGAGGGGGCGAAAAGTTGGCTACTTGTGTGGTCTCTATCTACCCCTAATAAATGAGAAAGGCGTGAATGTATATATGTATTATAACACTTACATTTAAAGTAGCGGGTTAATATTTATTAGAGATATTAACGTAAATGCTCCGAGAAAGAAAAATTACTTAAGGACACTCATAAAAATGATTTTCCGCAGAAGGAATTCTCTGCGTAACTTTTAATAGCACTCAGGTTCTTTTATGAACATACTTAAGCACCTAAGCATTGATTTTTTTGTGCACTTTTCTTCGTTAATAAACAGAATATTTTCTAACACAGCAACACGATTTTGTATTTATAAATTATTTTTTTTTTAAATTGGATAAGGTGACGAAACGAGCTGAACTTTCACCTGCTGGTAAGTGCAACGTCTCTACATGCACACCTCTGGAAAAACCATCCAGAGTGTAGACAGACAAAAGCAGCTCTGCTTGCTATAAACAATCGCATCTCCTAGGTGCTACTCCGTCTGAAAAAACCCCAAATCAGAATGGTAAGTAGCGCCATAACAGGACATGGATCTTTCAACAAACATCTGTCTTCTTTAGGTGTCACGGACAGCCCTCTGTGCAGAGCCTGCATGGAAGAGGATGAAACAGCGGCCCATGTCCTGCTGGACTGCCCAGTGGTCGCAGAATACCGGGCTAAGTATCTCGGTTCGCCGAGATCTCTCCCCGAGGTCGTGGGCAACACCAAAGGTTTGCTGCGGTTACTGGAGGAGATAGGTTGGCTCGAATAAACCTATTATTCCTGCCCCAACGCAAAATACGCGCATAGACGTGGAGTTGCGAAAATCAGCCCGAAGCAATCTACAATCTACAATCTACAAAGTGCAACGTCTGCTCATAACAAATGCTGTGTAACCCAGAACATTTCTGTGTGACACCACACTGCGTCCGTCCCACTTACATATCAATTCAACACAGTAATTTTTGCAAAGTACTGTTTCACGACAGAATAACTGGCTCTGGGGTGGTACCTACCTCGACGGATTCCTGCATTAGAATCCTACCGCCAAAAAGTCTGTACGTGAGTGTCCGTAAAAGTCGACTGAAATGATGATGATGATAATGATATACTACTATGAAAATGAGTAAAAATATTCACTTTTACATACGAGTATGTTATCGGTGACAGACGTCAACTCATCAAATTTGAAAATTGATTACGAAGCGTTATACTTATAAAAAAATGTATCCTATTTTAATTTATTGATATTTTTTCTATACACCTTAATAATTAAAAAGGTAACAAATAGCGGATTTAATGCCTATACTTCAGGCATTCTCCCCCAGTCAATCCGTGACAGACTTTAATTTGAAAGTCGGTCTTACACTATAGTTCAGGATGGACATAAAATAATAATTTAAACTATTTTCGGTTAAATACACAAGGTCAAATACACTTCCACTGCGGCTCACATCGCTTTTTAAATATTTTTGACACACAAAATTACTTTAATTTCAGGTACATTTTTATTAAAAACTTGTAATATATCTAATGTCAAAAACTTGTTAAGTATAAACGTTTCAACAGTGTATTGCGAGATTTATATGCATAATTTTATAAATGACAAATTATTTCGCTTCGTAAAAATATAAGTTCCAGAGAAGCTGAATAAAATAATTTTTATTTTACGTAAGCGTAGCTTCAAGTCAACGTAAGCCGAGGCTTAAAATGTTTCCCTTATTCTTTTTGAAGTCGTGACACGGGAAGGTTATACGAGTCGAGACTTAATTACAGGGGTTTAAGTTGCTTGTTAAATATAAAAGGGAAAATTCTTTTTCTTTTCCATTTAGATAAAGCTTTTCTTCGGTATTCATTGATCAATATATATTGTTCATCACTTCAGCCTATTACTGGGCCACTGCTGAACATAGGCCTCCCCCATATATTGCCACAAAAGTTTTTAGCTATCATTTTTGGGAGATTTTGCCATAGTTGCCACGTTTAGCAGGAGGGTTGACAACCGTAGTTTATTTATTCATATGTTCCAGGTAGATGCTGCTGCCCATCTCCTGGTTTTCATTTTCCTTCTGTCGACTTTTACGATACCACACAGCAAGCTACTCTTTATTTAAAACTGTGGAAATTAGGAGCTATGTGTCTTACACGCGGCTTTAATTTGCATTTTGGTCATCATTATTTTCGTTTATTACAGTTTTTATATTTGTCTTAATAACTGGTTTAGAGTATTCATAGTCGTTTCTTTTACGTCTTAACCTATACTTTATCTATTATAATAATATTGGAATGTCTGACAGAGATATTACAATAAAGATTTTTTCTTAATATTATGTGGTAATTTGCGGATTACCGAAACTCAAACACGCGTTTTTAATGTGTCTCTCTGTCTGTTTGTTTGTCCGAGCTAATCTCTGAAACGGCTGAATCGATTTTGACAGATAAGAGACTGTTCTGAGAGCAATCTAAGCTAGTTTTTATTTCAGGAATATTTGGGGTTTCTTCGTAAAATCTGTCAAACTGTAGAAATTGTGACTATACGCACGGTTTTAAGTTGGATTTTGGTTATTATTATTTTCGTTCATGACGGTTAAATATTTCTCTTAATCCATACTGAATGTCATAAATGCGAAAGTAAATCTCTCTGTCCCACTGCCTGCTTGTTTGAGCTGAACCGATCTTGACGAAATTTGGCACAAATATAGCTTTCATCCTGGAGACGACATACGACCCTTTTGATCCGAGAAAATGAAATAGTTTTCACGGGATATTTAAAAAACCCATATCCACCAGGACGATGTCGCGGGCATCAGCTAGTCTAACTGAGACATTGTTCTCATTTATTTTTTTATTACGACTTTATTTGCACACACAAAAAATAGATGTACATAAAAGGCGGACTTAATGCTACAAGGCATTGTCTACTAGTCTACCTTCGGGTCGAGAAGATGTAGTGGGTACCAAGGTCAAAAAAAAAAAAAGAAATAACCACAGTAATCTACAAAAAAGTAGTAAAACATGAAGAAATAAACTATTCTGTAATATGTAATAATATTAAAAAAAAATATAGATATTATATATACATGCGCAATAATCACATATATACATACATACATGCATTAACACATACATATACGTAAAATATGACTAGTTTCCGAATTCAAGAAAGAAAGCAAATACGTTTAGTAAAAGAAAGGGAGTAGAAATTTATAACAAGCAGTAGAAAGAAAATAAACCTACTACGACACTGCAATATAGTGGTTCCAGAGCAAGCGCTTAAAGTAAGCCTTGCTAGTCCCAATGCTATTTGGCAATTCGTTCCAAAGTCGGACAGCCTTTGGGGTAAAAGAATTATACAAGAAGCCGGTTTGACAAAAATGGGACAAAAAGAATAGAGTTATCCGCAGAACGGAGACAACGCTCATGGGAATCACCCTGGTACTGAAATTTGCATTTATGTTTAATAAAATAGTGTTTATGGACATCATTATATAAAATCTTTAAAAAAACTTGTTATTTGCTACCGAAGCTCTGTGGTATAAAAAGTTTGGTAACTAATTCTGAAAAAAGCTATTCGTCGTCATACTTTTCTTGAAATAAGATTAAACTTTCGTCTAAGGCCACGCCACAAACATGTATAGATAATCTTTTTAATAAATCAAATGTAATATTATCATATTTATCATAATTATTGTTCAAGACTTATTATTACTATAATTTAAAATTACTATATGTGTGGTAATGGTACAGGGCTCCTCTCATTTTTGATAGGGTTTTGGGGCTGGTAGACTTGACGTGTCGCCAAAATATTTTTTATTTTTAAGATGCAGTTATCGTCTACGTTGTTCGCAATGTTTCCTTACATCTCACGCCATTCTAATACTAAGACATTTAAGGTTTACGGGCGGTTAATTATAGGGTTAAAACCAAGCACACCATTGCAAGCCTTCAAGACACTGTACGCTCATTCTGCGTAAATCGGACCAAAAACAATAATGAAAAGCTGTAGTTACCCTGAATTAACATGACATCAGGACGTCTGACAGTCAGTCAGTACTGCCGTGACCATGGGTATAAATAGATAAAACTACGCGATAAAAACTATATACTATATACGCGACAATAACTAAAAATATTCGCGTAAATAAAAGTCATCATTATACTTTTACAATTTACTAAACCATGACAACTACTGTAAATATTATGTCAATATTTATTTTATTACTTACCAAACATTTTTGTTATTATAGACTATAGGTAAGTATTGAGACGATACCAGAAGCGTTATATTTAACTAAACTAAATAAAGAGGGAGGATGTCTTAGCAAAAAGCAAATGGATATTTATCTTTTGTCTTTTTTTTTAAAAACGAAGCCCCACAGTAGGATTGTCTCCTGTATCGTGGGTGCGTTTTACAAACATACATTTCACATGCACAACACAACCAGACCCGAAAAGCAACAATTTGTGTTTTTGCACAAATGTTACCTCCGGCTGGGAATCGAACCCAGGACCGGTTGCGCAGAAGTCAGGTGCGCTAACCACTACGCCACGCTACGCACTAATCCTGATACAATCGTTTTTTCGTTTATGTTACGTGTTGCTGAAAATGTACTTTTATTTAAGTTTTTTTTTATAAGATAGGGGGCAAACGAGCAAGCGGCTCACCTGATGGTAGGTGAGTGACTAACAGATACTTCATCTATACTAATGAAGAAGTGTAAGTGTAAGTGCTGAGGATTAACGTGGAATTCCACGTGGCCTGAATTGAGTCTTCTTATTCTAGCCACTCACCACACGTAACGTAGCAGCGTTATGCTAGACCGTGAGAGCGTGGTACCTCCCTGGCCTTGTTGACCCATTTATGTGTTACTTTATGTTTTTTTTATAGAAGAGGGGGCAAACGGGCAGGCACTTGATGTTAAATGATCACCTTAGCCGATCAACATCCGCAATACCAGAGGAATTCTGAGTGCGTTCCCGGCCTTTGGCAAAGCAGTAGGCTCTTTTCTTGAAAGAACCTATTTCGTATTATTTCGAAAAAACCGCTGTCGGCAACTGATTCCACAGAGTGCTTATGCGTTGTAGAAAATTTCTAGCAAAGCGCACAGCGGTGGAGTGCCTGTCATCCAGATATAATATATAAAGAGGAAAGCAGTAAAATAAATGTTCGTAAAATCCGTTCTTAGTTATGTCTATGTTAGTAAAGGATCATATATGCCAAATTTCAATTAAATAGGTCTTGTAGTATCGGAGATATCGTGATAAGTTAGTGGTATTTATACATATTTATATGTATATTATATATAAGAAATAATATATAAAAAATTAAATATATAAAAATACCAATGAAACAGAAATTAACAGGAATTTGCACGCTACCACGATGTCAATACAGGGTCATTCGTAATGTCCTATACATCCCGGCAGGCTGGGCTTAGGAACGGTGTGTTTATGCACCAAAAAATTTAATGAACCTCGTAGCGTAATATTTAATATTTAAGAGATTTTAATTTTGATTCGTAGATATTTTTTCGAGGTAATTTTTTCAATACATTAAAAATTGCTTCTTTCTAATAAAAAACTTTTCGATTTACACTTAACTTTCTTTTGTATACTCTCTCTTAAAATAATTGTCTTTTCAGAGAGTTCTTCAAGAAACAATTATTTAAGTGAAGAGGAAACTTCTTTAATAGAAAATGTATTTCAAGATTGCCATTGGAAGTGAATATTGAATTTAATTAATAGAACATTTAATTTGGATCTCGTCTGTAGATGCTTCGTATAATTTTCAAATGTTTCAATTCTGGCTGCGTCATCATCATCAGCACCATCAGCCTGTTAATAGTCCACTTTTGCACACAGACTCTTCCCTAGATCGGAGGATATACTGTAATCAACATTGACAGGATGATTGGCAATTTCCGCAGCGTCACCCGTCTGTGCATTTTAAATCGAATATTTTTATGCCACCCATAGGAGCCAATACATTTTTAGGCGATTTTCACTTTCGACACCCACAGAACGAGATAATGAAGTGAAGTAAAAGAGTAAGTTAAGAGAATAGTAACAGAGCCTAATATTCATTAACAATGTTCGTACTATACATGTCAACTTTATAAGCAACACATAAAGCTAGAGGTGTCGTGGGACACCCGGTTGAAAAGAAGTAACTTTCTCTATATATTTTGTATTAAATAACAGGCACAACGAAATACATTAACAATAAAGTTGGTAATAAAATTGTAATTATTTAAAAATTAATGAAAATAAACATTTTGTTATATTTGTTTTGGGTAACTGGCGCCTAGATGGCGTTGTCTTAAAAAAATAGGATTTCTGAATGTTTCAAGTTGCCATAGGATGCGCTGCACGTCTATACTGCAGTAATATACATACTCGTAGATATACACTTGTAAACACACAAACACATACAACGAATGTGACACATATGACTGCACTACATGCATGGCCGGTAGAAGTCTTACACTTTTTTGGGCCTAGCTCTCATTCGCCAAATGTATGGAGTGCAACATGCGATAAGAAACTTGGTACCTAATAGTGTACCTACAATTTAAAGTACCAAAAAATTAGTCATATTTGTTTCTGGTAATTGGCGTCTAGATGGCGTCTAAAGCGCCGTGACGGTCGAAGTCGGACACTCTTTTCCGTTAAATCTTCTTCTTTTTTGATCATGGCAATTAGCTACCAAATAGTGCCATTTTTGCTAATGTCGAGTGATCATTTAATTATAACAAAGACCTCATTTCGATCGACTGTTGAATGAAAGTTGACTTTTACTGCAAATTTGCTGGACTAATTTTTTCTTTTTCTTTTTTTTTGTTCTTTAAAAAAAAATGTGAGTGCATTTTACAGACATACATTTCACATGCACAACACAACCAGACCCGAAAAGCAACAATTTGTGTTTTTTGCACAAATGTTGCCTCCGCTTGGAAATCGAACCCAGGACCGGTGTGACGGTCCGGACTGACGGAGATAAAGCGAAAAGTACAATTTTGGCCTTGATTTGAATTGTCCCATCAATGTACACTTTCACGAGGACTTGCTGCGTAACAAACTATCAATATTAATCACAAAAACCAAAATATACACAAAAATTATAAAATGCAATAAAAATACCACCGTCACTTTTTGAGTTGGCGCTAAAACTCTGCCTTTCTCGACAAGGAACTGCGTTCCAAAGTAGTATTAGCACAACAACTAAGGTACTACGAGTATTATGACGAATGTGACGGGCAGCAGCGTCAAACGCTTCGTATACTAAGATAAAATTACTAAAAGAAATTCCACGGGGCTTAAAAATCACGTAGCTTCAGGGCGAAATAACCATGTGATGGCTACCAGCGTCTAAAAAGGCAGGTGGCGTCTGAAACTGCGATCGACAATCCTCCTGCCAAGCATGCCGATTAGGGTGAATCGTATCAACTTGAGAGACGCAAATGTTCAGCAGTGGACTTTTCACACAAACAAGAATATTTTCAAATACAATTAACATAGTCCCCAAAATATTACCTACCGGTTCATTTCTTCATTTAAAGCTATTCACTTAACGTTCCATTTTAGCAGTTCCAACGACCAATAAAACTAATACACTTAATAACTGAACTGCCTTTGACCTTCACTCTTCAAGATAAGTCCGTAACAAAGGAAAACGAAGTTGAGAGGCTTATGTCGGATTTCTCAAAGCGTGATAAGAAAGTTATAATATTTGGTTTCAAATAAAGCAGGTACAGTGTGATGTGCTTGACGATTTTTTGTTATATCAGAGTCGTGGGTATGTGACACGCATCGGTTATTATCTATCTAAAAATATTTCGAGTCCCGACAGAAGCTTAAAGTCTTTCAGCGAGTCTGCCATAATGACTACATCGTCATTAATTCAAAGGTGCGTGATGTATTCGCCTTTGACGTTAATACCGTATTCTTTCCTTCCAATATTTTGATGACATCTTCCAATGCAGCGGTTAAGAGTTTCGAGGATGCGACATCGCCCTGTTTTAAACTTTTCTGCAATTGTATCGGTTTCGTACAATGGTTCTGTACTCGGATAGCCATCATAGTTTTGTTGTACAAGCACTGCAGCATATTGATATACCGACAGTTAACCCGGCACCGTAAAAGTGAATATAATACCGCCCAAATTTCGACAGAGTCAAAAGCTTCCTCGTAGTCCGCATGCGCCAGACACAGCGGGATACTGTACTCTCCGGTCTTTTGTTTAATCTGGCGAAGGGTATGTGTGTGGTCTAGGGTACTAAGCCTTTTTAGGAATCCAGCATGTTCGGCGTATGTGGGTCTGTGAACAGTATACTCGCTTGCATAATTGTGGGTTTTGAATTCGATTCCCAACGTTTGACCAACACGCCAACAATCAGTTTTCATTTCTAGATGTTTTGTGATAGCCTTTATTACAATTTTTTTATTGTTTTTTAAATGTGATGCATATAAAATTTGTTGCGTAAAGGAATCGATTATGTGACATTGGCTTATAATAAAAAAAAACTAGAATAAGTTTACGCAAAGTAACACCTGGGGACTTTTGGCACCAACTCGAAAAGTGGAGGTAGTGTTTTTATTGAGTTATGTAATTACTAAGTATTTAGGGTTTTCATGTGTAATATCGATGGTTTATTATGCAGCAAGTGCTCGTGAAACTGTAAAGTGGATTGGAACATTCTATTAAAAACCAAACTTGTGCTTTTCGTTTTGTCTCCATCAGTTCAACAAATCTTCAGTAAAAGTAAACTATCATTTTATTGTCGATCGAAATTTTGAAGTCTTGCTGCTTGAATATTGTATACCTGTAAATGTTACTTGACACTAGAAAATAGTTTATGACTCTTTCCATAAAATAATAATAAAAATAACACCTGATTATGATCGTTTTAAACAAAATAAAACACTGATCAAAGTAGCCCATTAAAACATAACGTCAACTCATTTGTCAACGTTAATACACACACAGGGATGTATTTAGGTCACGGGATTATACCTCTTAGTTAATAAGCAGCATCTGTACTATTTTATAATATATTATATTGAAAGCGACGTCTGGCTGCGAGGGTGTTAATCATGTAGAATGAAGGGTTGGGAGGGGCTCTAACCCACAATATAAACAGGTGTTCCGAGATATCTAAAGTAATAAAAGCCCACGTAATGTATTTAAAATTCAATATGCAGTATTTAATTTAAAATATGTTATACTAAATACGTTTACCAAATTTTGTGGAAAATAGTAATTTAAAAAAATTATAAGCGCAATGTGGAATCCGGATGATTCGACCACGACGACAACTTCTGATTACTGTCAGAAGCTATCAACTGTGTGGGAGATATTACAGTGCCACGACTATACGCGGAAACACAGAGGCACTTACTCGTCCTAACCAACCCGATTCCAATGTCATGCAATAAGATCTGAGATAGGCTGACGATATATTATTTTAATTTTAACAATTTTTTTTATTAACAGAGATATAAAAATATGCAGGTATTTCTCGAATAACACGATATCTTTCACAGAAATAACTTAAAAAAATAACTGTTCATCATATTAAACACGTAACATTGACATGTTTCATGTTTATTTTAGTTAGAATCTTAACTGTTAACTTCTTGTTTTCTCTCTCGTTACCTTATTTTAACATGCTAAGTTAGCTTTTATGTATGCTATGCACTAATCATTATTTACTTTTAATATTTCTTTTATGTATATTTTTTTCTTCAAATCATGTTGGTTTCCTATAATATAATTCGATTTGGTAATCACTGTTAGACATGTGCCTCCTCAAAATTGGGACGACTAGCCATAATCACGACTTGGTAGGCGGAATGACGATTGCAGTATCAACAACTTTGCATATACGATGTTGCTTATCTCCGGGTCTGGATAATTTAGGTATGACGTAATTGAGATGGTAATTCCACCATTTATCGGAGGTATTGATATTTCCCTGACATTTGCCTTAGTCAACTTTTACGACGGGATCAAATGAGTTGGCAGATTTTGTAACGCGTTTACCACACGCCACACGCTCTTTCATACCGACAAATATTTCTACTTTATTTATGCATTGATAAGAAAAGCAGCCATGACTAAAGTTGATAAATAAATCCGATACTTTTCCGTACTCTTAACACCCATCAAAAAACAAGAATACGTTTTAGAACGTAGGTGGCATCTACATTAGGAATTAATGTGGGTATCTAAATCCGACGTCATCCTGTATCTGAACCATATAATAAATACAAAATGACAGGTTGTCTGCAAAGCTTTCAATGAAAATGTGTATTTAACGCCCACTGTGTAGTAGACTTCGTTAGTACAACTATAAATTACCTTGCGATTAAAGAAGTAGTAGGATATTTATGACTGAAATTAGAGTAGAAGCTGTCTCAAAGTTATGACGCGGAATTTATTTTATCGAAATAACGTTTTTACAGTAAAAGAAACAGTTTTTACAATGAAAAAACGTGGGTAAAGTTAAAGTCAATGTTTGTGAAAGATTATTGGTTCTCGGTTTTGAATATATTGTCAATATCCTTGCTGATTGATGTCACTCCATCCGTACCTCTCTAGTTTTTTTTTCAGCTTTTAGGGTCCTGTAAATCATTATGATTAATGGAGGATCTTGAAATCCTATAAAAACTTTTAACATCTATAAATTATAAAGCGCATTAATTACTATAAAATTCTAGAGTAACGACGAGAGACCTAAGTTTTGCAATTGCCACTTCTTATCAGACTTGTTTATTAATTTTCGCCTAAATGTAATATATTTTCCCTGTCGAAGATAGCAATTTGCATGAGTTACTTCGCTTTCTTAAGGGCTTCTGATAAGGTTTGATTCTTGTTTCTCATTGTTAGAAATAGCCAATTATTTTTTATTTAAAAAATAAACTGGAGTTAATTTTAAAAAATCGTTAATTTTCGAAAATTCATCATCACATTTCATGTCGTAAAAGTTGATCGTTCGAAGAAAAAACAGGAAAATCGTCCCAAATTTGTTAGGCCGCAAATTACCTTCATTTACCAGATCGTCGACGGAAAGGAGCGTCGAATGAGTGCATTGCTGCTAAGTGTAGCAATTCATCTCAAATTACTTTTTTTTGTTTTTGCGAACTACCTCTACTATATTTTTAATACTATTATATGAATATATTTTTATTTTGGAAGAAATTAAGTTGGCGAGCTAATCAGTCACCCGATGGGAAGTGCAACATCTGTCCATAAAAAATGTATCACATAGAACAGACTATTAAAAAGTCTTATGTGGCATCACATTGCGCTCGTCACTCTGAGGCATAAATTCTTAAGTCTTATATGTTTTGTTATTACAATAGCACAGTAATGCTTGCACACTACCGCTTGACGTCAGAACAGCTGGCACTGCGTTGACGAACTCCTGCATAGGAATACTACCACCAGTAAAATACCTCTCAAGAATTAATTTATAATGAGTTTTCATTTTCATTATCTTAAAAATTCGGAAGAAAACGTGTCCTCACTAGGATTTCTCCTGTAGATTTAGAAGATTTACAGACATAGATTCTACATGTAAAAACACCCACACCAGTTGTAGTTGTTGTAACGTGATGGAACTCCATTTTTGCTGAATGTTATTACGTATTAACACGCGGAATGCATTTGTTTCGGAACGGCTCGGTTGGCACACAGGCTAGACAAAGTGGTCTCGAATCATCGTGGTAGCTCGGAGAGAGTACTGGAGGGCAGAGAGTGCTGCCCCCAAGGCGGGCTATCGAGATCCTGTTATCCCGCTTCAGCGATGATGTAGACCACCGTGGGGGTTTAGTTGGTAAGAGTCCGATAAACTCGGTTGCTTAGTCCCCCTAGTCAGTTGGGTATCCATGTTGGATTTTTCCACGTACGAATAAAAAGAGGGTAAGAAATTTGCTTCTACTGTACGAGTCGCGGGTTCGATTTGATATGAAACAAATATTTGTATATCGTTTATCAGTGATGTAGTTATTTAACTTTTATTTAATGTGAACAAAGAGTTATAAATTATTATACATTTGTGTAATTATATTCTAATAATTAGCCCTGTCAAATACAGTCATAGATGTATTTATGATATATGGGTATGCAGTTTACTGGGGTGTGTATTTAGGTCACGACGTAGCAGGCCACCCATTATACGGCATGTCTTTCTCTGTGTGTGTTAGGCTTACCCTACAACTTTTCATATAGTTATGATAGATAAAGTGTCTCGTACGTCACAGTACGAACTATGTGCTTTTGTGCAATATATTTAAAGTAAATAATGCTTCAAATCCATGAACATCTAAATTCCAACTTTTGAGAAATTCGTCATCATCATCATCATCATTTTAGCCTGTCACAAGTCCATTGCTTAACATACGCTTTCCTCATAGATTGCTCAAAACACGGTCCTGAGCCACTTTCATCCATTCACTTCCCTCAAAACCATGCAGGTCGACGCTCCATCCAACCCCCCTAGTCAGTTGGGTATAGACCCGAAAAGTAACAATTTGTGTTTCAAAATGTTGGCTCCAGCTGGGATTCGAACCCAGGACCTGCGGTGTAGAATGATGAACCGATGTCTCAAGATGAGCAATACCCAGTGCAACTTCCCAGAACTGTTCTGGATGACACTGCAGCTGATATTGGCAGGCACGGCACACTTAACATCAAGTGGAGAATCCCGTCTAACCATTTACTTCCATACAAATTATCGTGATGAGGTTGATTACGTACTTCGCACTTTTTATTTACATTATTTCATTGAAATGTATTAACTTTACCATTCCACTTATTTGCATTGAAATTAAATTGTTCAAAAATAATTTGCATTTTGTTTTACGTATTATTTTAAGCCCCTTTTCGGAATCCTTAAACTTTTAGAATAATTTCTCCCGTATATTAGAAGCTGATAAAAGTTTATCTTGATGTTCTTCTAATGAATGATGATTTTTTCGTGACGATATGTTTACTTATATACTAGCTGTTTCCTGTCCGCTTCACACGGCAATTATTAAAATTTACATTTTTATCTTTTTTTATGATGAAAAACATTGTTTTAAAAATTCTCCTATACCATTTTCCAAGTCAAAATGTACCTCTATGCCTTTCATTAAAATCCCTTCAGCCGTTTCTTTTCATTGTTTGTTTGAATTTTGATTGAATGGCAAACAAACAAACATGCAAACTTTCACATCAATTATGTTATATAAGGGATAAGGGTTTATGTTTTTGTTAAACTTTAAAATTGTGAATCGAGGTTATTAAATTTATAACCCACTAGCTGTGGCCCGCGACTACATCCGCGTGGATATAGGTCTTTCAAATATCCCGTGAGAACTATTTGATTTTCCGGGATAAAAAGTATCCTATGTACGTCTGCAGGATACAAGCTATTTTGTGCTAAATTTCGTCAAGATCGATTTAGCGGTTGAGCCGTGAAAAGTTAACAAACAGACAGAGGGACATAGAGAGTTACTTTCGCATTTATAATATTAGTATGGATTTAAAGTTATTACCTCAGATTCAATCAAAATACAGTACTGAAACTGAATAACGTCCCATTTATTTTTAAGTAATTAAAATGAAGAAAAAATGTATGTACAAAATAATTGAGAATTATTCGTGTGTTTCAAATCTTTGAAGTCCATTTAGACCTAATTCCAATGTACCAATGCTTAAATTTGGTATACCTACAGAAAGATTATTGCTTTGTCGCCGAAGCTATGTAGCTCAGTGCAATAATCAGACCAGCTCCATGGTACCATGATGATGACGGAACTTCTCAACTAAGCAAGATAGCTCCGTTATGTTTGGGCTCGTTTGATGTTTCGACAAGCACTATAGATATAGCAACATTTGAAGTCCACCGCTGGACAAAAGTCTCACAAAAAAGTTTTATGTAAGACCAAATGCAAACGATCCAAAATTTCGTAGAATTACTTAAATTTTAGAGCCGAAATTGTACCTTCGAGTACAGTGAACTATCCCGCATTTCACGTCGCAACAACCCAATTGTACAACTGCCTTATCAATGTCAGGGATAAAGTAGACTTATCATGCAATGATGTTTACGATAATTGCGAAACATCCAGTCGTTCGCGGATATAAAAAGGCTACTACTTGTAGGTATCTTGAAAATAAATTATAATATTTGCATGCAGGTATATAATAAATACAGTCTTGTCTCAACTCCCGTGTTTGATTGCCGCATCCAAACAATACAAAATAAACATGGCGCAGTCGGTACACAAATTTTACAAATAATATAATATATAAGTACTTTCCATTGAATTGGATGAACTGTGAAAGTGAGAGTGAATTTTAGGAAGAAGTTGAAGATTCTAACGTAACTGCAATTGAATCAATCGGACAATAATGGAATCTGTATTACAACCACCGCCACCTTTTATTTTCGAAAATAATTTAGTAAATGTAACTTCGGGAAATTTATGCAAAGAATGGGAAAAATGGAAAAAAGCATTCTTGATATATTACGAGGCATGTGAACTAAAAAAAAAGGATGAAAAAGTACAAATTAACATTTTATTACATATTATCGGAAACAAATGTCAGGAAGTGTACGAACAACTATTATTGGAAAATGATAAAAAGGAATTTAAATCGATTAATGAAGTATTTTTGAAATTTGATACATTTTTTCTTCCACAAAAGAATGTGACGATGACACGACACATATTTTTCACTCGGGATCAACGGGAGATGGAGACAACCGAGCAATATGTTTTCGAATTAAACAAGATGGCGGCAAGATGCGAATTTAAAGATTTATGTCAAGATTTGGTACGAGATAGACTCATATGTGGTATACGAGATGGATGTATGAGAGAAAGGTTGTTAAGGGAGCCTGACTTAACGTTAAAGAAAGCAGTGGAAATTTGCAATGTAGCCGAAATGTCGCGAGCCCAGGCCATCAATATAAAGTCAGAGAAGTCGGACCACCACGTGCATGAAATAAAACGTAATTCCGAGCAAGATGAACGTGACGCAGAAATTAATTGGGTGAACCGTCAACGTGTCACGCCCCCGCACCACCAGCGCCAGCAGCGAGCGCGGGGTGCCGGCAGAGGAGGTGTGCGGATGCCGCGATCCTCTAAGTCCTCAACCCACCCTCGGGATGAAGGTGGGCACGCGCAAGTGCATCGTCCCGTCCCGTCCAGGTACGATCGCAGTTGTTGGAACTGCGGTTTGTCACATGAGAAATACAGTTGTCCCGCCTATGGTCAGCAGTGCCGTAAATGTCATCGGATGAATCATTATTCGCGGATGTGCAGAGTTTATGAAGTAAAGGAGGACTCCACCGATCAGGTAAATATCAATTACGGTAAGGACTGGTTGGTGAAGTTAAAGATAAATAATAATTTTCTAATGTTCAAGCTGAGTACTGGAGCCGTGCGGGGAGGGCGCGTGCGCGGAGGTTGTGTTATTGTTTACAGCGATATCATCGTACTGTGTGCGTAGATTAGATGATTCATCGATTCTCTAAACTAAACAGAAATTCTCTAAAATAAACAGAATTGTAAGGAACCGTTACTGCAACATGAAGTACCAAATAGGGCATGGTCTAAAGTAGGAATAGACGTTTTTCACTTCGGAACAAAATCGTTTGTCCTCATAATAGACTACTATAGTAAATTTGTAGAATTAATAAAAATTCATTGCTTAATGTCAGAATTAATTGTTAAAAAAATTAAACAAGTTTTTAGTAGACACGGTATACCCGAAATAGTTATGACCGATAATGGCCCTGAGTTTGCATCTAATACTTTTCGTGAATTCTCACATGATTGGAAATTCCAGCATGTGACGTCATCGCCGAGATATCCTCAATCTAACGGCCAGGTCGAGCGTGCCATACAAACAATTAAAAATATGATGAGAAAAACGGCTTATGATCAGGCGGAGTTCCCATTAGCGCTCCTTGAATATCTAAATACACCAATCAGTAAGGAGCTCGCTAGTCCAGCGGAGTTGTTATATAATAGAAAACTCCGCAGTATAGTTCCGTGTTCTCCAAATTTATTGTTACCAAAAATTAATACGGACGTAATAAATAAATTAAAACGCCGTCAACAAAAACAAAAAATGTATTACGACAAAGGTGCTAGAAAATTAAAAACACTAATAATTGGACAAAAAGTTAAAGTTCGAATTAACAAAACATGGGTATCAGGTTTTATTAAAAGTATTGTAGGTCCTAGGTCATATTTAATACGCATGGCAACGGGTGGTGTATTAAGACGGAATAGGAAGCATATCATAGTTGATTCGAACCAGAGAATCGATGAATCATCTAATCTACGCACACAGTACGATGATATCGCTGTAAACAATAACACAACCTCCGCGCACGCGCCCTCCCCGCACGGCTCCAGTACTCAGCTGCGAGCGCCTCACTTGCAACAATCTGATAGATCAACTGCTTTCACTAACTGTTTTTATCGTACACTTTCCGGCAGGGAAGTGAGACCTCCTGATCGATGGGGTTTCTCCGCACCACAGAAATGACAGCTATGAGATGCTATAAATGTGAGGCAAAAAACTTTATTTTATTTTATTTAATTATTGGATTGATTTTTTATTATTAATTATATATATAAATTATTTTTTATCAATAACAATAAGTCGAAAGCAACAAGTTAATTGGATTTTTTTTAAAATAAATATTATATAAATTACACATTGATATTATTATATTAATATGATTAAGGTTACTCGTTATAATTATTTGAATAAATTCATGTATTATTATAAATCAAATTGTTAATTTTTATACTTTTATTTGTGAAATGCTTTTGTTATATTAAGATTATTAATAGTGGTTTTATAAAAGATTAGTGTTAAACCTCGACCCTTCATAATTTCTTAAGAAGGGGATTGTAGGTATCTTGAAAATAAATTATAATATTTGCATGCAGGTATATAATAAATACAGTCTTGTCTCAACTCCCGTGTTTGATTGCCGCATCCAAACAATACAAAATAAACACTACTCATTTCCATATTGTACAATGCTTTGATGTAATGTTTTTTTTTTTTTTTTTACAGATTAGGAGGCAAACGAGCACGTGGCTCACGTGATGGTAAGTGATCACCGCCGCCCATGAACACCTACAATACCAGAGGAATAGCAGATGCGTTGCCGGCCTTTTCAGAAAATAACACACCACATAGCAGTAGCAATCATAATTTCAGATATTCATGAAAAGCGTATTGAATGTTATTCGATGGTCGATTCCATAACTAACCGTCAAAATAGACTAGATATTACCAAGCTCCGTCAATAGCCTAAACCAAAAAAAAAATATCTATTAAACTGCTTTTTTTTTAATCCGAAAAGGTGATGAAACGAGCAAAACATTCACCTGATGGTAAGTGCAACGTCTGCCCATAACAAATGCTGTATCACCCAGAAAATTTCTGTGTGACACCACACTGTGCCCATCACCCTGAGACATATAAGTTCTTAAGTCTGATATGCCAGCTCACAGTGCCCTTCAGACCGAAACACAGTAATGTCTACAGTCACTACTGCTTCACGGCAGAATAACTGCCTCTGGGTTGGTACCTACATGTTAGAATGGATTCCTGCATGTTAGAATAGAATGTAAAACAAAATTTAATAGGATATTACTAAACTTCCTTTAGCAGCCTATATTGAAAGGAGTATTATAAAATTAACCAGTACTTGAAGCTCAAAGTCATGGAAATAATTCTTTCTGTACTGGTAATCAAGCGGCGTTTTATACTTACAATTTGTTTCTTTTATGTTTTAGTTCGAGAAAATTTTGTTGTCGGCGACTTCGCCTGCGTGGAATTATGATTTTTTAAATATCCCGTGTGAATTATTTGATGTTGGTGAATAAAAAGTATCCCACGTCTGTTTCCAGGATGCAAGCTATCTCTGTGCCAAATTTCGTCAAGATTGGTTCAGCGGTTTAGCCGTGAAATGATAACAAACAGCCAGAGAGACAGACACAGTTACTTTACATATTATATACATACATATTAGTATTGCTTTGACTCTGGGTCTATAAATCTTTAGGGTAAACAGACGGGAAAAATAAAAGATTTGAACGTAACTTATTTTACGCTATATACAGCTAACATACATGCATTAACATTTTCCACGTAATGAAAGAAAATGTTTCAAGTAATGCGACATCTCAAGCAAAAATAATACCCCCACTCAAAATACGACCCAGTTTTGCTAGAAGTAGTGAATTATGCCATATAGTCGTACATGCTTCTACAATGCACAAAATTAATGCTGGAAATGTTCCAACACTTCCATATAGTAATAGTATGTTAGAATTGTTTTATAACGGAAAAGACCAATATGTAATCGTAGTACTATAATACGATATATTTTTTTTATTTTTTTTTATTGGATAAAGTGATGAAACGAGCAAAATGTTAACTTGATGGTAAGTGCAACGTCCGCCCATAACAAATACTGTGTCACCCACAACATTTCTGTGTGTGTGACACCACACTGCGCCCATCAACTTGAGACATAAGTTCTTAAGTCTCATATGCCCAGTGATTACGCTAGCTCCCAGTGCCCTTCAAACCGAAATACAGCAATGCTTGCACACCACTGCTTCACGGCAGAATAACTGGCACTGGGGTGGTACCTACCTAGACGGACTCCTGCATAGGAATCCACCACCAGTAAAATTTTCTATTTTAGGAAAAAAAATTTTTATCATAGCAAAATTTTTTTGAATTTATGATATAATAACGTTATTGATTAATTTGATTACTCTGCGGATTGCCAAGAATCTGTATAATAACACCAAACTAGGCTGTGATAGTATATAACCTAAAATAGGAGAAGACTAAACTGTCACTTTCGCTGCATTAGGATCACATGTTTATCTACAAAGTAATGCAACTAAATAATGTCGTACAAATTGTCATAATCGCTGTCTCCCGCAGAACGTAAGCATCCTTACTAAAGCTATAGTAAACTACAGTGGCTGACCGGCCCAGTGGTCAGAGAGTCTTACGCCGTGGGTTCTGGGTTCAATCTAAGCCGGAACTAACGTTTGTTAAGTTTTTTTTTGTCGGGTTTGGCTGTGTTGTGATTCTCTTAGTGTCTTTGACACTGCGTCCCAAGCCTACCTCCGATCTTATCACATGAGCGTTACATCGGGCGCGGAGAGGTTAAGGCAAATTAGTGCACTATAATATCTCCTGCGTCATCGTGGATGAAAATCGGCCAGGAGGTATTAACCTAAAGTAGTAAGACTAGTCTAAAGTAAGAGATGTTGCAGAGCCGACAATGGTTGGAAAAAATGGCTGTAAATAACTCAGGACCGTGCTTTGAGGTAATCTTCCTCTAAATTATGTTCAGCAGTGGACTAGTATATTTGGATTTTTATTTTACAATTAACTAATGCCGTGCGTTGAAATGTCTCTTTCAATTTATTTGTAATTTGTTTACACATTTACAAAGCAGTCTAATTAACATGTACAATATCAATAAAAGACAATGATTTTGTGTTAATTGATTTCCGCTCATGTGCCAAAAACAACTGTACAAAGTTTAGGCTCAAGCAGATGAACCATGCGCGAACGCATAGAAGACGAACAATAATCCGATACGACTCATGTGCGACCTATTTTGTAATGATGGTACTATGACAGAAACTTTCGCGGAAAAGCCAAAAACAACTGTACAAAGTTTTAACTCAATCGGATAAACGATGCGCGAACGCATAAACGACGAACAATTAACCGATATGACTCATGCGTGTGCTGTGCCATCTATTGTACGTTGGTAGTATTATGTCAGAAAATTTCACGGAACTGACAGAAACAACTACTTATACATAATTTCAACTTATGAATAAACGATGTGCGGACGCATAGACAATAAACACACAAACGTTAATTTTTATGTATATACGTGATGATCAGTAAACTCTTACTTGACCACGGGATGAAATAAAAGAATTAAAAAAGTAATACATTCATAACTCCATTTTTAATTAAGCAATTCATTTCTTATTTTTTTTAATGTTCGTTAAAAGTCCGCATGATTGAAAACAGTGCAGTTCTACATTCAAATACTAGTTATTATAAGAGAACACTTTTATTGAGAACTTAAATAGAGCTAATGTGTAATTTGCAAATCAATGTATAAAAGTCTTCCAGTTTAGTGTTGTGTATGAGAAATTTTGACTTCAAACATACCGGCCCCTAAGATTTTGTGGGATTATTGCCTTAGTGAAACATCAAATTAAAGTCAATCAAAATCAAATTTTAATTCGATGTTTTACTAAGGCAATAATCCAACGTTAATACACTATATTAGGTCTTGGACACAATCTGAGTAATATTACAATTTTAATTATTTTTTCGATTGTCAAAATATGACAGATGGCATTATTTTTCTTTTAAAACTAATCCCACAGGTTCATCCTGCTATTTTTCTGTCCCTGGTGATTCTAGTTAATAGAATCAGGCGTTACTTTGCGGAAATCCATTATAGTAAAGGAGAGACTTAATTTGCTAAGATCCGCATGCAAAATGTAAAATGGTGTGTATTACCTAGTTTTGAAGAGCCCCCCCCCCCCCCAAACAGCGTGCACCAGAAAACCAATACCGCCATCAGGAACCGCCACCGGGAGCCGCCACCAGATACTCTCCACCACTACAACACTACCACTAGGCAATACACCTCTGTAGTGGAGAACACGACACGTGCTTCACCTCAAAACGAGGTATTATCAAGTGATATTGACTCTACGACTGTCAACCGCCGAGTTGACCGAGACTTTTTACATTTTGCATGCGGATCTTAGCAAATTAATTTCTCTCCTTTACCAGGTGATTCTATTAAATCATCGCTTGCAGCACCTGTGGTCCAAGGCTTCACCATATCGCTTGAACTGGATGTACTGATCGATCGTTCACCCTGAACAATCTTTCTTAAATCGTAACGATCATATCGTTTCTTTTTAACTACTTCGTAGCGGCCAAGATATTTCAAGGTACAACTTAAAACCTTGTACAAATTGAGTTCGCTTTATTGCTACAAGATCTCCAACCCTGTAACTCATCGCTATATGATTTTTTCTCTTTGTTCTTCTCTTTGTTAGCATTTTGTATGCTCTCCCGTTCACTTAGTCCGTGTATGTCATCATTGTTATCTCACATTGTTACTCCTGTTACTTCAAATGAGCTCATCTTTATACTTCTTTGGTATGTACTGTTGATACTTCATTGGACAGCGCTTATACGTTTATACCACTTAGTAGGATCATCTGCGGTCAACTTACTTAGCACATTAATTAACATCTGGTAAATCCTTTGGACTTGACCATTGCCTCTTGGTTGACCGGCGGTTATAGCATGATCAGATATTGTTCTCAGTTTCGTAGTATTCCTTAAAAGCACTAGGAATTAAGTAAAAGATGCGTTGCGATCAGTTATAATTCTATGCGGTGAACAGTCTGTTGTAGTTTTAGTTAGTCCAATACTTCATCCGCAACGGTTAAGGTATATCGTTAATTTTTATTAGTAGACATCCAGGGACCAAGATGATGGATGTGATACGCCGATAATAGGAAAACCACGTATCCAAAGCTTTCCTCACGAAACGAGACGTACGCCAGGGATGCATACTGTCTTCTAAGTTTTTCATTTGGTTTGGAGAATATCGCAGCAGTAATGAAAATCTTCCGTAGAGCCGGTATGGCAAAAGTGCTATAACTAACCCCGACAAGATCTGAAAGAGGTATTCGACCAAAGTGCGCTTAGTTGAAGCTTTAGTCTTTTCTATATTCTTGTTTGGTTCCGAGACTTGGATTGTGGGAAGCCGCGATAGAAATAAGATCGATGCCTTTGAGATATGGTGTTGGCAAAGGTTGCTCCGTATACCTTGGACTGCCAAGAGACCCAACGAGTCTATACTAAAAGAGCTTAAAATCACCACATTGCCGACAAAGAGCCCTCAGCTTCTTCGGATACATTATGCGGTCTTCAAAGCACTGTATAGAGAAGCCGATTATTTAGGCAAAATGGACAGCAACCGTGCTAAGGGATAGGCGCCTACAAGATGGTATGGTACCATAAAGAAGGCTGTGCGCGGCAGGATGCATCGCGCGGTCCACATCGCATATGACCGCACCCAATGGAGACTCCTTGTCCGTGGTCGCGATCCTCAGCAGTGAGGCAACGAGAAAAAAGAAGAAGAAAGGACCAAATCTACCGTAACAAATACATAACGAACCTTTTTTTACAGTGCAAAGTGACGAGACCAGCTAAACGTGCACCTGATGGTAAGTGCAATTTTGTATTACCCAGAACATTTCTGTGTGGTATTACACTGCCCCTGTCCCCCTAACACATCAGTTTTTAAGTCTCATATGCCCACTAAATATACTACCTCTCAGTGTCCTTCAGGCCGAGAAACAGTAATGTTTGCACACTGCTGTTTCACGGCAGAATAACTATACCTGCGGTGGGTCCTACCCAAACCGATTCCTGTATAGGAATCCTATAACCAGTAAAAGGTTTGCAAGTAGCAAAGTCGTCTTATAATATACCTGTTATTTTACTTTTGGTTGTAAAGAAGCTTTATAATGTTTTATGACTCCCAAAGAGTTATTTAAAAGTTAATTAACTTTTAACATATTTCTGATTACCTTATAACAAGACGGTGTAATTAGGCGGAGTGTAGTGACAAGTATGCAAACATTATTAGTGATCCTAACGTTTATAAGACGGCTATGTAACTTTAGTTAATAATAACCTTTCACACGACCAATATGCGAATTCAAGTTTCATAATTTGCGACTATTTCGCGTCGAGTAAACTAACACCAATCTAAAGTTGCGACCAAAACGTTGCCTCGACCATTATACGAGTATAATCAAATTTTAATAAATTTTTAAGTCGTTAAGTGTAGGTCCTGTATTAACTATGGAACAGTTGGACATTATAAAGTGTAAATGAGTCAGACACTCAAACGGGCAAAAAACAACTCCTATGTAACGTAATCATCATCTGCCCGTTGATAGTCCACAGCTGGGCATAAGCCTTTTCGAGGAGGAAAGGTTTTGCAGTAATCTTTACGCTTGGCAGGGTGATAAGTTTTATTAGACAAGTAGCGATCTGCCCCGGCTTCGCAAGGGTAGATAGATATCGAAAGATAAATTACTACTTTATTTGGACAAATAGAACAACAATAATTTCTTACACTAACTTTTTTTGTAGCGACTATTCTCACCAACGGCTCTGCAGCAGGCTAGGTAACATTAAGTTATTTTACCAAAATAATGTTTTAGTAAGGGAAGCTCTATGCCACTAAAGTTTAGTGGCTTAGAGCTTCCCTGCAAACAGTATTTGCCGCTCTCTACTGCTGCGCAAAGAGAGCCGCGCACCTCGGTGATGCCCAAGTCGCATGGAGCCGAGCGACAGCCCGGCGTTGATGTGACACCGCCACCGTATTTTTTAAAGAGTGTTTCATAGTTTTAAATAAAAAAAAAATATAATTAATATAACACCGACTAACTACCGTACAATTGTTTCTAGGTCACAAAAAATAAAATGTGTAGGTAGGTAATAGAGGAGAATTTACATTATTTGATTTATCATCAATAGCTTTCGCAGCGTACGTCAATTAATGATTTTTTTAGTAAATTTTTGATACCTTGAATTACATCATAGCGATTTTCGTAGGGATTTCATTTTTTTTTAGTTAAATGCAGCTCATGTTAGTCGCTGATAATGTAGCTGTCTATAGGCGAAAGAATATTTGAAATCGGGGTAGTAGTTTTTGAGTATATTCATGACAACCATACAGACATACAAAAAATCAAATACTCTCTCTTTATAATATTAGTTTAGATTGCTAACATATTATTTGCGTAGATTAAAGATAGTTACTATAGAAAGAATAGTAAAGAAAGACGTTTGTAACGTGGTTTTGATTAGTTTTTGTTTCATTGTAATGACAGCCGCATGGCGTAGCAGTACTCAACTTCTTCGAAGTAGTAGCAATATGATAAAAAAGAACCTAAGTCATATTTTGATTATTATTTTTGGAACAAAATTCGTTAAAGCTTGTAACAAATTGAATAAAGAAATTTTGAATTTCAATCCCACCATACAATTTTTTTGCCAACAATTATGGACTATATTTGTCTGATTAATAAATAAAAAAAAGAATTTGTGCAAAAACACAATTTTTTTGGTTTTCGGTTGTATTGTGATTATCTCCGTGTCTCTGACACCGTATCCTAGTCTACCGCGGATTTTATCGCATGAGCTTTACATCCGGCGCGGGTAGTTTAGGATGCCTACGCATTAAATATCATAGTGCAAATAATAAGTAGGTGCTTCTGTGAATACAGATACACATTTGTGCCATATGATATTTCCTGCTCAGTTGATAGCTTCTGGCAGTATTCAAAAGCGGTCGAAAATCGGGCAGGGTAACATCGTTATTATAATGTCTACGATTTACATAGACCATAAACGAAACGTCTACACGTCGCGGTAACAAGTTGTTAGCGCTAAATTATTCTAATTAGTTGTACGTAGTACATTACATCTTTTGTTTACATAAATTAAAATAAGTCTTTCAAGTTATAAAGATACACAGAGATTCTAAAGATATATTTACAAGTGATTTTTTTATAATTTTGGTTATAATTCAAATTACTACCAATCTCCGTCATTAGCAGAGACTGTGTACAAATGACATTGTGTTCTCATTACGTAGCCATGAAAATATGCTTTCATTTATTATAATGTGTGTACTCACTCAAACGTGAGGAATAACGACCTGTCAGCAAACAATAGCTTTGACATTCTATAAACATAATCTATAATGAAAACAACGGAAATGATAAACCATACAGAGTTTGCCAAATTATTTAAGGGCAGAAATTTAGATAAAAAAGCGTCTTGTAATGTGTGAAAATGAAATCGTTCCTCATAAATTTTAAGCCTTGGTTTATCATTTGTTAATTAGATATTTAAATTTTTTATGTTACAATATTAACAATTTTATTTACTATTTTATAGATATTAAATAACATTTAATATTTATTTATTTAATATCTATAATTTATTATAAAATAATTATTTAATATATCATATACGTATAAATGTATAAATGAAGAAAGTAAATATATTTTTCAAAAATATAGTGTGCAATAGAAGTTAAGGATTACTTCTTTACTATTGGCTAATGAATAGTAGAAATTTGAACAATCTAAATTGCCGCGATATTTTTTTACTTTTTAATATTATTCATTGATTCTAGATATTTTTTTGTTACAAGTTTGTCACGTAATAATCTCTTATTCATACTTCATTGAAAGTTACGGATGAATAGAAGCCATACGATGTTAAAACGAGAATGTTTTTCAAGTTCATCAGTGTAGTAGCGATACCGGAAATTAACCACATATTACAGAGACATGGCGTTATCTGATTGGATTCAGTGCTGTCCCATAAATCAAGATAACGCAAATATGAGCGCGGGCTGACACTTATGTTTACGAAATATCACGTGGTCGCTCACCGGTCCTAGGTTATCGAAGCCGTGGTGGCGCGCGACTACTTGCGCCTCTTCGTGGCGGAGTGAGCGCTTGAATCGCACCAGGAAAGTGTTGGTGAAGACCTCGCGGGAAGCGACGGCGGCGATCAGCACCGTAGCAGCCATACATTGCAGCCACATGTTCGCACTGCGGCCGGCGGCGCCTGACTGAGGCCTGACACCCGTTGACGTCACGGAATATCGACCGAATGGCCGCGCATGCCTCGACGGACAGCTTTTTCACAGATTAGGAAAGGACTAGCGTGATCATTGTTTTGAATTAAAACAACCTATATTCAAGAGGCTAGCCTGCCGTAATAGTCACGCTGCCCTTGTTCATGGTGTTGAGAATACTGGAAGCTTTTTGGAACGGACGATGGCTATTATATTTGTTTTAAGAGTTTGTTTCAAAGTGTGAGTGGACAGTTTCTTTTGCACAATTATTTGCATTAGTTTTTTTCATTGGAAACTTTATTCCATTGTTAATATTTTTTTTAGTTAGGCGTCCGATGGCGGCGTCAAACGCATCAACGGAATTTCTTAAATGTCAGGAAAATATCGCGGAGAGAATAACCATATCGAATAAACTATGAAAGTAACGCAGTGTTTCAGGAGTGACGCGTCCTGTAAAACGATCGCCAATCGGCCTGTTAAATGTGACAATTTTTGCATGAATTCTTAGTATACACAGCAGTTCACTGTTTTCGAACTGGTGTTCCTGTTTTTTTTGCTAGGTATATAATTGAAGTTATAAAATTTTAGCGCAGCTAAAGCACTTTCGAAGTACAACAACATTTAAAAAATCGGATTAATACTTTTTTTGATTTCTTTAATTTAAATTAAGTTTTATTTAATTTTTAGCTATAAACGTTGTAAAAGTCAAACAAACCAAAAATAAGCTATATTTGATTAAGTAAGACTAATTCTTACGTTGAAACCCGTCCTCTGAATTGTTGGTGTCACATTTACCTTCTTCTTCTTCTTCTTTTTCTTGGGAGAAGCAGTTGTTCCGCTTGGGGCAGAGTCCCTCGGGCGGGGCATTTTCGCCGGTGCCATCAGGTTTGTCTGGTCCTGAGAAGCCTGAATGGTATTCGGCTGGACCAGTTGGGTGCGAGTTGGTCGTGCCGTAAGAGCCGTTGTTCCCGCGCCACTGTTGCGCAGCTCCCTCCTGTAGACAGGGCACAATGCGTTGTTCGCAGTGTGTTCCTGCCCACAGTTGGCCTCAGTGGCCACACTGTCACCCCCGGATGATCCGCTCGCTGTCGGTCTTTCGCGCAGTTTCTTTCGCGCTTCCTGGTCATCTTCCGGGCTTCTTAGGCGTTTTACTACTACGTACTACGTACTTCTGGCTCCCCCAACTCAATTGCAGCCCTTCTGTCCAGTTGCTCCAGGGCCGGTATATCCTTAGGTGTTAAACGGGCACCAGCCTTGATGATGTCATCTAAATTGCGCTGGGTGCTCTGGATCAGGTAGTCAACGGTATCGGTGCTGAAGGTTTGGAGTTTCTTCATTCTTTACGCCACTGACAGGTCACGTTGGCGAAGGGCTCTCGGAGATAAGTCCTTAAGACTATACTCGGTTGTGAGAGTTGCCTCAGACGTGGCTTTGGAACTCTCGCTGGCTGCACTGCTGTCCCCGGAAGGGGAAGAGGTATCTGGGGTAGATGCTGATGTGGATGTGGATGGTGTGGAGCTGGATGGATGGGATGTGTTGACGCCGAAGGTACGGAAGGCGATTTGCCCTCCATGGAGAACTCGCACCCGCCCTCTGGAAGGGTGGGAAGAGAAGTGGTGCCGCGGGGACATGAAAAAATCAGATAAGGTGTCTGAACAGACACCTGCAAACGCCTGAAAAAAAAGATTTGGTCCGAGCGGAGTGCTACTAGCTACGACTAGGTGTTGCTAGCTCAACGTACGCGGCCAATCCCTACCCTGTCCCTGCTTTTACATTAACATAAGTCGTTCTTACTTATATATAAGTCACAACGTATTTTATTGAAAAGTTGGTAGGTTGTTCTTAAAATAACGACATAGTAATCTACCGGTCGCATTAGAGAGAGCTTTCATGTCTATGATTTTTTTATCGGTGACGAGACGAGCAAAACGTTCACCCGATGCTAAGTGCAACGTCACTCAGAACATTTATGTATGGCACCACACTGCGCTCGTCACTTTGAAATATCAGTTCTTAAGTCTTATATGACCAGTATTTACTAGCTCTCAGTACTCTTAAGACCGAAACACAGTAATGTTTAATAATGGCTCGTTTCCTGCGTGTGCAAAAAGTGGACTACGTGATCGGCCTCTGCCTACCCCTTATATAGGAAAAAGGCGTTACTGTATGTACTGATGTATGCCGTATAAATATGCTTCTGCTAATATGCGCCTAAATATATGTTATTTAAACATCAGAGGTCAGAAGGTTTAAGCTTTTACAATATTTGTCAACATACATACACATATACAAACAATCACGCCTTTTTCCCATATAAGTGGGATGTAAAGACCACACACGTAGCCTTATTTTTGCCTAACGTGCTCTTAAACATTTTATATGTCTAAGTTATCTTAAATACTCGTAATTCTCCGTTTTCATTTCTAGCAATAAGTAACAACAGACTTCGAAATTTCAATACCTATTTCAGTGGTACAGTCAATGCCAAGTATACGCCCTCGTTCGTAATAAACAGGAGAAGGGGACCTACAAATGAAAAGACTTTCCAAGTTTGTTCATGTAAATAATAAATAAAGTGAAGTTGAAAGTTTTGTTCATAATAAAAACAAACAGCAAACTACGAGGCGTACACGTATTGTCGTACTCTTGCGAAAACTTTGTTGTAGGTTTCTAATATTTGTTTAACTTTGAAATACTATGGAAAGTTTCTGACTCTATTGTGCCGTTCCCAATGTTCTAATTGATATCGAAACACGTGCGCAGAATAACGATTTATGAATAAATAATTTGTATTTTTCCAAAGTTACCAAGACCACATAATAAAGACATATACATTTGAAAAAATTATAAATAAGTTTTAGAACAAAGTTATTATTAATATCAATGCATTATGTCCTCCTGACTGATTTTCGACCACAGCGACAACTTCCAAATGATGTCAGAACCTATCAACTGCACTGGAGGTATAATAGTGTACGCGCCACAAGCGTACGCGCAAACACAGGGGCACTCGCTTGTCTCAATCTTCCCGTGCCTGATATAACGCTCACGCGATAATATCGGAGGTAGGCCAAGATGCAGTGTCAGAGACACAAGGACCATCACAACACAACCAGACTCGAAAAACAACAATTTTTTGTACAAATGTTGGCTCTGGCTGGTATTCAAACCCAGGAGCCGTTGTGTGGTAGTCAGATATTCTAACCACTAGGCCACGCGGTCATCGTTATCATTTCTCGAGTGATGCCAACGTAAAAGAATCCGTTACTCCACGTATCCCGTGGGAGTAGTAAAAGTTTATTAAGGGAAATGTCAATATAGGCCATGAATGTGACGTGGTCTCCGCTGTGGTAGCTAAGAGAATTTAATTTTATTGTACGCGAGTGATTTGAATTTAGTTGTCTCGTTGGGGCATCGTAGCGGATTCTTCCCGGTATCCGAATTCTTTTTTTTAAAGATGTCAGGAGGCCTGCGTGAGCAATAGAATATTGATAGGCTGTTATTAAATCCTTGTTAGCCGACTTCAAAAGAAGGAGGAGGTTCTCAATTCCTCTGTAATTATTTAATGTACGTTAATAAATTTGTCAATGAACCGATTTTTATTAGAAAGTGGAAATCGTAGGACTCATATAAACTTGGTCAAGTTCTCATGATGGGATCAATGAGAAAATCCTGAAACTCCTTAATTCGCAATCAGCAATAATTATTTTTATATTACTCCGACAGTTGACGGGCTAACCATTTTATTTGGTGGTAGGAATCCTATGCAGGAATCCGTCTAGATAGATACCGCCGCAGTGCCAGTTATTCTGCCTTGAAGTAATGTGCAAACATTACTGCATTTCGGTTTGAACGGCACTGATAATGTAACCACTGGGCATATGAGACTTAGGAACTGATGTTTATGGGTGAATGACGCAATATGGTGCCACATAGAAAACTTCTTTGTGAGGCTGCATTTGTTATGATGCATTTCTTGCAACCAGGCGACCACTAATTTGTTAGTGCCTTGTATCTAGCAGTCTACTGAGTATACTAAGTATATACGAAATAAATACGAACTATGATTTTTTTAACAAATACAGTAAAAAATAATCAGATATTTTTTTCGTCATCAAAATGACATCGTAATTAATTTTATATTAAGGTAATCGTTTTGATAAAATATGCGTTTATTTCTTAAACATAACGATTAAGAAAAGCGCTTTTAAATATTCCAGATCTGACCTTTATTTTATTCAATAATTTATTCTATTTTGCCAAAAGGTCTGTGTGATTAGATTATTGGATTTTTTAAAAGATCAAAGTTGTCTTTATTCGATTTAAATAACCTTTGACCTTTTTTATAATTCCTTTCAATTTGTATTCCACTTGGCTTTGCACTAAATATATTTAAACTTTTTCGACGGCATCATTTAAATACATAATTTATCTTATCATTCCCAAAATCCAGCCGGACACCTTTAGTCGCAGAAGTTCTACAAGTAGTAATTTATTTTTTTGTTTGATTTAATTAACTACTGCAGGAATATTAGGGCAAGGAAAAAGTCTTTTCGCATATAGTATGTATGAAATTGTAATAAAATCTCTTTAGCTGTACTATTTGTTGTTTTAGATGACATTAAAAAAATAGTAAAATGTTGTTTCCAGCTATTTTTAATTTGTTTTTCTTTCTGTCAAAATGAGTGAATCTAATGAAAAAATTCGATTCAGTTTAAAATTTTATTACAAAAAAGGAAATGACACAACACAAGCCGCGAAAATTATGACGTATATGGACTTAATACAGTGTCAGTAATAGTAGCAAACAAAGTTGGTTTAAGCGTTTTCGATACGGGGATTTTGATATCAAAGATGCACCTCGCTCTGGTGGCCCCGTTACAGATAAAATGTACGCCATTTTGTATTTGAGTGAAGCAAGATCGGCATATCAGTAGTTACGACATGGATGAAGAACTGGGAATTGACCACAAAAAAGTTTTGACCCATTTGAAAAAAGCTGGGTACACAAAGAAAGCTCGATTCTTTACTGAGACGTAATGAAACCGAATCGTTTTTGAAGAGATTTATAACTGGAGATCAAAAGTTGATCACGTACGATAAGAACGTGCGAAAAAGGTCGTGGTCAATGAACGATCAGGCTTCACAGACTCGCATTATGCATTTTGGTGATGCTGTGTATGTGTTGTGGTGATGTGTATCCACCATACACACAGCATCACCATAATTTTGAACCAAGTTTGAACGGCGTTGTTCATTATGAGCTTTTACTGCCGGGCAGAACCATCGATTCAGATCTCCACTGCCAACAATTGATGAGAATAAAGAAAGAAGTTGAGAGAAAGCGGCCGGAATTGATCAACAGAAGGGTGTGTGTGTGTCTTCGATCACGACAACCTCCAAGACCACACCCGTCTTTAGCCACTCAGCAAAAATTAAGAGAGTTTGTCTGGGAGGTGTTGATGAATCCGCCATATAGCCCAGACCGATTTTTCGATTTCTACCTGTGTCGGTCCCTTCAGAATTCTTTACGCTACCGTCAGGTTAACATTAAGAGAGGACTGCCAAAACTACTTGTCGCGTTTTTTTTCTCAAAAGTCCCAATTTTTCTACAGCAACGGGATCATGTCACTGCCTTCAAGATGGCAAAATTTTATCGAACAAAATGGCACATAATACTTTAATTAAATGTAAATAAACTTAGAAAAAGAAATATCTTGAGTTTTCATATACAATGCGAAGAAACTTTTTCCCCAACCTATTAAATAACAGGCTGCTCTTGTTTATTTGTATCTTTTTTTAGCAATGCTGTTACTAATATTACTGTTAACCACTCATAATAAGCTTAAAAGCTCATCTTAGGATGTGGTTCGATAGGACTGAATTGGAGGTAGATTATGGCCCGAAACAGCGATATTATGTTTTGCAGTCCGTACCCTGAATTCGAAAATAATCTAACAACCCCATCTCATCCTGTGGGTGTCGTAAAAGCCGACAGAGGGAAATAAACCAGGAGAAGGGTAGCAGCATCTTCCTGGAACATCTGAATAAATAAACTGCGGTGGCCAAACCCGCCTGCCAAGCGTGGCAACTATAGCAAAATCCCTCCACAAAATTTATAGGGGAGGGGCCTATATTTAGAAGTGGATTAGTGATTTTTTTTTTTTATTTTTTTTTTTTTTAAAACGAAAATTTAAAGTTTATTAAGGGAAATGTCAATATAGGCCATGAATGTGACGTGGTCTCCGCTGTGGTAGCTAAGAGAATTTAATTTTATTGTACGCGAGTGATTTGAATTTAGTTGTCTCGTTGGGGCATCGTAGCGGATTCTTCCCGGTATCCGAATTCTTTTTTTTAAAGATGTCAGGAGGCCTGCGTGAGCAATAGAATATTGATAGGCTGTTATTAAATCCTTGTTAGCCGACTTCAAAAGAAGGAGGAGGTTCTCAATTCCTCTGTAATTATTTAATGTACGTTAATAAATTTGTCAATGAACCGATTTTTATTAGAAAGTGGAAATCGTAGGACTCATATAAACTTGGTCAAGTTCTCATGATGGGATCAATGAGAAAATCCTGAAACTCCTTAATTCGCAATCAGCAATAATTATTTTTATATTACTCCGACAGTTGACGGGCTAACCATTTTATTTGGTGGTAGGAATCCTATGCAGGAATCCGTCTAGATAGATACCGCCGCAGTGCCAGTTATTCTGCCTTGAAGTAATGTGCAAACATTACTGCATTTCGGTTTGAACGGCACTGATAATGTAACCACTGGGCATATGAGACTTAGGAACTGATGTTTATGGGTGAATGACGCAATATGGTGCCACATAGAAAACTTCTTTGTGAGGCTGCATTTGTTATGATGCATTTCTTGCAACCAGGCGACCACTAATTTGTTAGTGCCTTGTATCTAGCAGTCTACTGAGTATACTAAGTATATACGAAATAAATACGAACTATGATTTTTTTAACAAATACAGTAAAAAATAATCAGATATTTTTTTCGTCATCAAAATGACATCGTAATTAATTTTATATTAAGGTAATCGTTTTGATAAAATATGCGTTTATTTCTTAAACATAACGATTAAGAAAAGCGCTTTTAAATATTCCAGATCTGACCTTTATTTTATTCAATAATTTATTCTATTTTGCCAAAAGGTCTGTGTGATTAGATTATTGGATTTTTTAAAAGATCAAAGTTGTCTTTATTCGATTTAAATAACCTTTGACCTTTTTTATAATTCCTTTCAATTTGTATTCCACTTGGCTTTGCACTAAATATATTTAAACTTTTTCGACGGCATCATTTAAATACATAATTTATCTTATCATTCCCAAAATCCAGCCGGACACCTTTAGTCGCAGAAGTTCTACAAGTAGTAATTTATTTTTTTGTTTGATTTAATTAACTACTGCAGGAATATTAGGGCAAGGAAAAAGTCTTTTCGCATATAGTATGTATGAAATTGTAATAAAATCTCTTTAGCTGTACTATTTGTTGTTTTAGATGACATTAAAAAAATAGTAAAATGTTGTTTCCAGCTATTTTTAATTTGTTTTTCTTTCTGTCAAAATGAGTGAATCTAATGAAAAAATTCGATTCAGTTTAAAATTTTATTACAAAAAAGGAAATGACACAACACAAGCCGCGAAAATTATGACGTATATGGACTTAATACAGTGTCAGTAATAGTAGCAAACAAAGTTGGTTTAAGCGTTTTCGATACGGGGATTTTGATATCAAAGATGCACCTCGCTCTGGTGGCCCCGTTACAGATAAAATGTACGCCATTTTGTATTTGAGTGAAGCAAGATCGGCATATCAGTAGTTACGACATGGATGAAGAACTGGGAATTGACCACAAAAAAGTTTTGACCCATTTGAAAAAAGCTGGGTACACAAAGAAAGCTCGATTCTTTACTGAGACGTAATGAAACCGAATCGTTTTTGAAGAGATTTATAACTGGAGATCAAAAGTTGATCACGTACGATAAGAACGTGCGAAAAAGGTCGTGGTCAATGAACGATCAGGCTTCACAGACTCGCATTATGCATTTTGGTGATGCTGTGTATGTGTTGTGGTGATGTGTATCCACCATACACACAGCATCACCATAATTTTGAACCAAAGTTGGAACGGCGTTGTTCATTATGAGCTTTTACTGCCGGGCAGAACCATCGATTCAGATCTCCACTGCCAACAATTGATGAGAATAAAGAAAGAAGTTGAGAGAAAGCGGCCGGAATTGATCAACAGAAGGGTGTGTGTGTGTCTTCGATCACGACAACCTCCAAGACCACACCCGTCTTTAGCCACTCAGCAAAAATTAAGAGAGTTTGTCTGGGAGGTGTTGATGAATCCGCCATATAGCCCAGACCGATTTTTCGATTTCTACCTGTGTCGGTCCCTTCAGAATTCTTTACGCTACCGTCAGGTTAACATTAAGAGAGGACTGCCAAAACTACTTGTCGCGTTTTTTTTCTCAAAAGTCCCAATTTTTCTACAGCAACGGGATCATGTCACTGCCTTCAAGATGGCAAAATTTTATCGAACAAAATGGCACATAATACTTTAATTAAATGTAAATAAACTTAGAAAAAGAAATATCTTGAGTTTTCATATACAATGCGAAGAAACTTTTTCCCCAACCTATTAAATAACAGGCTGCTCTTGTTTATTTGTATCTTTTTTAGCAATGCTGTTACTAATATTACTGTTAACCACTCATAATAAGCTTAAAAGCTCATCTTAGGATGTGGTTCGATAGGACTGAATTGGAGGTAGATTATGGCCCGAAACAGCGATATTATGTTTTGCAGTCCGTACCCTGAATTCGAAAATAATCTAACAACCCCATCTCATCCTGTGGGTGTCGTAAAAGCCGACAGAGGGAAATAAACCAGGAGAAGGGTAGCAGCATCTTCCTGGAACATCTGAATAAATAAACTGCGGTGGCCAAACCCGCCTGCCAAGCGTGGCAACTATAGCAAAATCCCTCCACAAAATTTATAGGGGAGGGGCCTATATTTAGAAGTGGATTAGTGATTTTTTTTTTTTTATTTTTTTTTTTTTTAAAACGAAAATTTAAAGTTTATTAAGGGAAATGTCAATATAGGCCATGAATGTGACGTGGTCTCCGCTGTGGTAGCTAAGAGAATTTAATTTTATTGTACGCGAGTGATTTGAATTTAGTTGTCTCGTTGGGGCATCGTAGCGGATTCTTCCCGGTATCCGAATTCTTTTTTTTAAAGATGTCAGGAGGCCTGCGTGAGCAATAGAATATTGATAGGCTGTTATTAAATCCTTGTTAGCCGACTTCAAAAGAAGGAGGAGGTTCTCAATTCCTCTGTAATTATTTAATGTACGTTAATAAATTTGTCAATGAACCGATTTTTATTAGAAAGTGGAAATCGTAGGACTCATATAAACTTGGTCAAGTTCTCATGATGGGATCAATGAGAAAATCCTGAAACTCCTTAATTCGCAATCAGCAATAATTATTTTTATATTACTCCGACAGTTGACGGGCTAACCATTTTATTTGGTGGTAGGAATCCTATGCAGGAATCCGTCTAGATAGATACCGCCGCAGTGCCAGTTATTCTGCCTTGAAGTAATGTGCAAACATTACTGCATTTCGGTTTGAACGGCACTGATAATGTAACCACTGGGCATATGAGACTTAGGAACTGATGTTTATGGGTGAATGACGCAATATGGTGCCACATAGAAAACTTCTTTGTGAGGCTGCATTTGTTATGATGCATTTCTTGCAACCAGGCGACCACTAATTTGTTAGTGCCTTGTATCTAGCAGTCTACTGAGTATACTAAGTATATACGAAATAAATACGAACTATGATTTTTTTAACAAATACAGTAAAAAATAATCAGATATTTTTTTCGTCATCAAAATGACATCGTAATTAATTTTATATTAAGGTAATCGTTTTGATAAAATATGCGTTTATTTCTTAAACATAACGATTAAGAAAAGCGCTTTTAAATATTCCAGATCTGACCTTTATTTTATTCAATAATTTATTCTATTTTGCCAAAAGGTCTGTGTGATTAGATTATTGGATTTTTTAAAAGATCAAAGTTGTCTTTATTCGATTTAAATAACCTTTGACCTTTTTTATAATTCCTTTCAATTTGTATTCCACTTGGCTTTGCACTAAATATATTTAAACTTTTTCGACGGCATCATTTAAATACATAATTTATCTTATCATTCCCAAAATCCAGCCGGACACCTTTAGTCGCAGAAGTTCTACAAGTAGTAATTTATTTTTTTGTTTGATTTAATTAACTACTGCAGGAATATTAGGGCAAGGAAAAAGTCTTTTCGCATATAGTATGTATGAAATTGTAATAAAATCTCTTTAGCTGTACTATTTGTTGTTTTAGATGACATTAAAAAAATAGTAAAATGTTGTTTCCAGCTATTTTTAATTTGTTTTTCTTTCTGTCAAAATGAGTGAATCTAATGAAAAAATTCGATTCAGTTTAAAATTTTATTACAAAAAAGGAAATGACACAACACAAGCCGCGAAAATTATGACGTATATGGACTTAATACAGTGTCAGTAATAGTAGCAAACAAAGTTGGTTTAAGCGTTTTCGATACGGGGATTTTGATATCAAAGATGCACCTCGCTCTGGTGGCCCCGTTACAGATAAAATGTACGCCATTTTGTATTTGAGTGAAGCAAGATCGGCATATCAGTAGTTACGACATGGATGAAGAACTGGGAATTGACCACAAAAAAGTTTTGACCCATTTGAAAAAAGCTGGGTACACAAAGAAAGCTCGATTCTTTACTGAGACGTAATGAAACCGAATCGTTTTTGAAGAGATTTATAACTGGAGATCAAAAGTTGATCACGTACGATAAGAACGTGCGAAAAAGGTCGTGGTCAATGAACGATCAGGCTTCACAGACTCGCATTATGCATTTTGGTGATGCTGTGTATGTGTTGTGGTGATGTGTATCCACCATACACACAGCATCACCATAATTTTGAACCAAAGTTGGAACGGCGTTGTTCATTATGAGCTTTTACTGCCGGGCAGAACCATCGATTCAGATCTCCACTGCCAACAATTGATGAGAATAAAGAAAGAAGTTGAGAGAAAGCGGCCGGAATTGATCAACAGAAGGGTGTGTGTGTGTCTTCGATCACGACAACCTCCAAGACCACACCCGTCTTTAGCCACTCAGCAAAAATTAAGAGAGTTTGTCTGGGAGGTGTTGATGAATCCGCCATATAGCCCAGACCGATTTTTCGATTTCTACCTGTGTCGGTCCCTTCAGAATTCTTTACGCTACCGTCAGGTTAACATTAAGAGAGGACTGCCAAAACTACTTGTCGCGTTTTTTTTCTCAAAAGTCCCAATTTTTCTACAGCAACGGGATCATGTCACTGCCTTCAAGATGGCAAAATTTTATCGAACAAAATGGCACATAATACTTTAATTAAATGTAAATAAACTTAGAAAAAGAAATATCTTGAGTTTTCATATACAATGCGAAGAAACTTTTTCCCCAACCTATTAAATAACAGGCTGCTCTTGTTTATTTGTATCTTTTTTTAGCAATGCTGTTACTAATATTACTGTTAACCACTCATAATAAGCTTAAAAGCTCATCTTAGGATGTGGTTCGATAGGACTGAATTGGAGGTAGATTATGGCCCGAAACAGCGATATTATGTTTTGCAGTCCGTACCCTGAATTCGAAAATAATCTAACAACCCCATCTCATCCTGTGGGTGTCGTAAAAGCCGACAGAGGGAAATAAACCAGGAGAAGGGTAGCAGCATCTTCCTGGAACATCTGAATAAATAAACTGCGGTGGCCAAACCCGCCTGCCAAGCGTGGCAACTATAGCAAAATCCCTCCACAAAATTTATAGGGGAGGGGCCTATATTTAGAAGTGGATTAGTGATTTTTTTTTTTTTATTTTTTTTTTTTTTAAAACGAAGCCCCACACTAGGATTTTCTCCTGTATCGTGGGTGCGTTTTACAAACATTCATTTCACATGCACAACACAACCAGACCCGAAAAGCAACAATTTGTGTTTTTGCACAAATGTTACCTCCGGCTGGGAATCGAACCCAGGACCGGTGGCGCAGAAGTCAGGTACGCTAACCACTACGCCACGCGGCACGCACAGGCTGAAACGATAATGATGATGAAGTTAGTCTATTCTATACTCGTAATTCTGAAGTAATTTTCTTTTTTGTATTATTTTTTTCCAGATAAGACGAATTTTTATTTATATGATTTGATTTTTATTATACCAGTACAACCACAGTTTAAAATTATTATTTTTTAAATCAGGGGGTTATATTAAACACCCACATAATATATGGATTTTATAATCAGAATCAGGCGTTACTTTGTGGACATCTGATTAGATTTTAACGAATGTATTGAAATCCGGTTTATTGCTAGAATATGCTTTAGGGCATTATTCGGTGTTTGTACCCTTAGTACGAAAAAGGTGTAAATAAATAATAAATAATAAATCCATTACAGTATAAGATGACGATGTTAAGAAGACGATGTTAATTTGCTAAGATACGCATTCAATATTAATTTATTTACATTCCTGTTTAGATAAATAATAGAATCGGGCGTTGGAGTGGCGGAAATTCATTACTACTCGTATATAGCAGAGAAACATTATTCAGAAACAATATTTTTCTCCCATAAATATGGATTTGTTGTTCACTCAAGATGTGTGCGTATATATTGAAGAAAGCATTTTATGGCGTCATATCACGGGCGCCGTTTGTAGGTCAAATAGAAGTGATGTGGTATAACTATAAATATGGCTCAGTGACGCTTTTACAATGCTCAATGAATGAGACAATTAATATGAGAAATAACTAAACATTATTCCAGTAAGTGGTTACATACGAGTACAATAGACGTGAAATACACAAATTGGGCATAAATTACTGAAACTACTGCGAGCTGAGTGGCCAACCCATTGCGACTTTAGCCCACAAAAAAAGGTTTGAAAGAATAGAATAAATAAGAAGTATATCAGAGTTTTAAAGCCGCGGTAGCTCAGGGATTGGGCAAGCACTTTAAATTTTTTTTCTTTTTAAAAAACGAAGCCCCATAGTAGGATTTCTCTTGTATCGTGGGTGCGTTTTACAGACATACATATTCACATGCACAACACAACCAGACCACCAACAGTTTTTTTGTAAAAAATGTTGGCTCTGGCTTTCGATTCGAACCCAGGACCCAGAGCGTAGAAGTCAGGTACGCTACTACGCACTAGGCCACGCAGTCGTCACGCGGTTATAGTACACGAATAAATTGGGTTTGATTCCTGCTGCCGGAATCACTAAAATTGTTTATTACAATAAGTAAGTACTGACTGTCACGTGCTCAGCGGTGAAGGAAACCATCGTCAGAACACCTGCACGTCTGGAAAATAAAAAATATTGTCACTATACGTGAAAGAGTTTGGTGGACTTCTCTCCCAAAATGAGAAAAGGCATGCTGCGACCTATAACGCGTGGGCCTAGGTTTGAAAAGTATCCTATGGAAGTCTCCAAAATGCAAGCTATCTCTGTGCCAAATTTCATCAAGATCGGTTTAGCGATACAGACAGAGGGACAGCGAGAGTTACTTTCGTATTTACAATATTAGTACGGATTCCTTTATATCAGAGTTTTACTAGGCAACAATACAGTGGTCCTTATCACAGATACACATTTCGAGATACTGCGAAAATACCTCTCTAGGCTACTGTCCTTTTCCGAACCGAAGAGATGTGAGTTGAGTGTTGTGAGAGTATTTGAACTATAAAAGCTTTCTAAGTTAACTTTGGCTAGTGACCAGAAGAGGTCGGTATGATAGTAATCAGCGAAGGACATCGTCGCTATTATGGCCTAGAGGTTAGAGTACCTGACTATCACGACGCGGGATCTAGTTTCGGATCCCAGCCGGAGCCAACATTTGTGCAAAAACACAAATTGTGGGTTTTCGGGTCCGGTTGTGTTGTTATTCTCCTTTTGTCTGTATAAATAATTTCGGTGATGTAATTGCTGATAGCCTTTTTGGCTTTTACAGCTTTATCGGATACTGTGCTAATGGGCCAGGGGCCCGCGTCTTGTGTCTGTAACACTGCATCCTAGCCTACTTCTTATCATATCGCATGAGCGATACATCGGGTACGGGTAGGTTGGAACGAGTCAGTGCTCCTGTGTTTGAGCGTAAACTTGCGGCACTATAACTTCTCCTGTGCAGTTGAAAACTTCCGACAGTATTCGCTAGTTGTCGCCGTGGCCGAAAATCAGCCAGGGGAATATCATTATCAGTTATTTTAAAAGATATTATTAGTATTTATTTTCATTGACTCTGCACTTCTTCATAAGATCACTTCCTAACTATCTTAAACACACTCCTCTCAAAATTGCCACGAGCCATCGTCCTAATTCTTATTTAATTTCATATTTATTTTTTATTATTTAAGGAAAAAATTAAACAGGTGGTAGGATTCCTATGCAGGAATCTGTCTAGATAGGTACCTACCACCCTAAGGGACAGTTATTCTGCCGTAAAGCAAAAGTTTGCAAACATTACTGTGTTTCGGTTAGAAGGGCACTGAGAGTTAGTGTAACCACTGGGCGTATGAGACTTAAGAACTGATGTCTCAAGGTGACGGGCTTAGTGTGATGCACAGAAATATTCTGGGTGACACAGCATCTGTTATGGTGAGACGTTGCACTTACTGTCAGCTGAACGTTTTGATCGTCTCGTAACTTCATCCAATAAAAAAAGGAGAAAGTCTACTAGTAAATGGTCTTATGTTATTACACATTCTACTCATAATAGATATGTATTTATAAGACTTTTGCCAGAAATAGACGTTTTTATGAACATGTCCCACAGTATGTAATTATATATACGTATTAATGTATAGATTTATGGTATAAGACAAAATCCACACTAGGATTCCTTGGGTTGTGGGGACTGGTTTCTTTCCATATTTATCAGTCATAGAAAAAGTTAAACAAGTTAATAAATTACATACCCATGAATGATACGAGTATATATTTTTAAACGATATTTGTTTTTAATTTACTTTACTGTTGGTAGAATTCCTCTGCGGGAATTCGTCTAGATATGAGTAGGTATCATCGCAGTGCTAGTTAATTTGCACTCAAGCGGTGTCCAAGCACCGCTGTGTTTGTACTTGAAGGAGACTGAAGCTGGACAGAGTACTACAGAGTAAAATATGAGACTTTACCATAAGGTGATATATAATTTCGGTGATGTAATTGCTGTTAGCCTTTTTTGGCTTTTACAGCTTCATTGGATACTCCATAAGGTGAACGACCCGTGTCTCGTCATTTATTCCCATAAAACAATCTAATTAATTGTATTTCAGTTGTTACGAATTTTATTTTCATTTAACTACTGAAAAAACAATAGAACCCGAGTTCGATCCTCTCTGCCGGCACCTCTAAAATTGTAATGCAGTTTTAAGTGCAGTCGTACTACATGCTTAGTGAAGGAAAACATCGTGAGTAAGGTGCATGAAAAAAAAATTTTTCGAGGACATCTCAAGTCCGCCAAATGCATAGGAGCAGTGTGGTGAACTTTTCCCGGCTCCTAAACCCTCAAAACATGAGAGGAGGACTGTGCTCAGCATTTACAGACTTTACTTCTTTTACGGATTAAAAATGTTTAAAAAATTTAAAAAAATTATGTTACATAAATTTCGTCTGATCACTCTTTTATTAAAATTACAAATAAAATGATCAACTTTTTTTAAAATGAATTTAATACTTTAGGTTTAAATAAAGGCGGGAAACTAAAATGGCTATTATCTGATGTAAACAAACCTATCCACTATATAGACACATGAATTGCAAATGTTATAAATATAAAGCGCACAAAGTCAACCGTGCTCGTGACGCACGACTCTCTGATTTCATAAATATGTACACGCACTAAATTTTTACATAATTCATATGACATTCAAAACCACAGTGAAGGTCAGAAATGTAATACCGCACAGGGTGGTTATATGCGGCCCTCAGCGGACATTACTTGTGGTCTACTGAGCCGCATGATTGGCACTTTTTTGTAATCGTCAGGCAACAGGCAGCCACAGAGCTACGTTTCTTAATTATCTGTGATGTATGTTATTTTATGAATGAAATATATATATTAATAAAATGTGTTGGAATATTTTTAAGGTTCCAAAACTGGTCTAGAGAGATAATAAGTACGTATTCATTAAGCTTTCAGTGCATTTCAGACTTTGCTCTGCTAAAATTTACAGAAGGTAGATTTAAGTAATCAACTTAAAAAAAGTAGCAATATTAGATGATTTTTCAAAATAATTTTAATGAATTAACTATAGTGTTGTCTTGATATGAGCATATTCAAATTAGCATATAAGTCCAATATAATTGTTATAGAGGCATTTGAATACCGCCGAATCGCTTGACCTTGACATGTCGGGTATAAATCACTATCTCATGGCGCGAAGCAGCTAGCAAAAATGACACTTGACAAACGAAATCTGAATTTCTTATGTCACAGAATAAATATATTTCATTTTATTAATTTGTTGTACTTTCATTGAAGAAGAAGTCTTTGATAAAGTTTCTGAATACAAAAACTTTAGTCTTACATATAAATGCTAAAAGGCAAAGAGGCATTCAACACGAGGTTTGCCTAAGGGCAATAGTTTTTTAATACATAGTATATTAATAAAGGGAATAACTTACCATTGTTTACATAGGTAGCAAATGGGATTGGGACAGACTTGACTTACCCTGAAATGTATGAAGAAAATTTAATGTAACATACTAACAAAGATTTAAGGTGGGATAACTGTTAGCAGTAAGCAGTCTCCCAATAGTGCGTAACTTTTTTTTGAGAGAGGAGAGTTTCAAAATGTCTGTCACTTATATAGTATTGTATACATTGATATAATTATACGATGTTCCTCCAGTTCCAGTTTCGTTTTCTCAGACAAAACAACAAAATATGGATTCGTTAGGATAGCCAGCTTTAGGAAAACGATGCATAGCCACTGCAAAAAAAAAATATAGGTTCCCAGGTATGTTTTTTTAATTACAAAATAGTATCTTCTACTACATCACAAATTAGCATCCAGCTTACCGCCAAAATACAGTATTCATGCATTCAGAAATATTCGTAGTCCGATGGTGCTAGGTCTTTTCTGACGGAACCGCCATCTGTGCTAAAAGATCCAAAGTCTGTAATCCGTATTGAGTGTTGAGTCTGTCGACGCAGTAGAAGAATCCAGGGTCCGCAAAGAATACAAAGTCGAAAAACATAATTACCAACACAATGCTGAAGACGTTAAATAACACGTAAATACAAAGTAGTAATTCTCGGTGTTCTTGCCAAACCATAAAAATTACTATATATATTACTTGTACTATATATTTATGATATAATTTTTTAAATCAAAATTAAAAAGATATATGCTTTTTATGAGTAATTTAATTTATTAAAAATATTTCTCACTATTCCATGGAATAACGCAAATCAAAACATTGTATAAAACTTTCTAGTCGCACTTTCGTAACAGGCTGCGCGTGCTGTATTCAATTTTACCCTCTACTAAACGCGCCATTACCAAAAGTATAAAGTTACACGAAATATATAAAGTGAAGTAAGAAGCAGTATGGCGCCACAAATAAATATGGGTGACACAGCACTAGTTATAAGCGGGCGTTGCACTTACTTTCAGGTGAACGTTTTGATGATCTCGTCATTTTCTTATATAAAAAAGACTGTTTAATGCCCATCTATAGGAGGCCTTTAGATTTTTCTGACATTTCCCTTTGTTATTTTTCACAACTTACACAGTATAAAACGGGGTCGTAGATTCTCCAATGTCATCAGGACATACGTTGGCTACACTTTCTCACTGAAATTTACTTAGCTCTATCAAAAACTTCTCTACGCTACGAATTAATGTATTTTGGTGCTACGTATTGCTCTGGCGATATCGGGGAATAAAGATAACTATGATATGAATGGCCGGTGTAGTCGACATATATATTGCCCTACACAGGGGCTTTGCTTTTCAGCTAAAAAACCAAAGTCATGTTTTTGATTTTGAAAAGTACATACAGTCTTTTTATTTAGGTTTTATGCAACTAATATAATATATTATATAATAGCTGCGTTATTACATTCTACGAATGGAAAAAAATGTATTTCCTTTAGTTATAATAAATTCCTTAGAAAGTTCTATCTTCTGAGATTCTAGATTTCCGTTAATCTCAGCATTTACCAATACCAAGCTACGTTCATTTCCTTCGGTGTTCGGTCGTCATTTCCTCTCCTAGCTGAATTGATATGTTCAGAAAAAAAAACCTAGAGAGTCTCGAAGTTTCCGGACGAACTGATTATAGATTAATAGGAAAATGTCACGGTACAAAAAATCATTTTATTCGTATTTAAATTTCTTCAATAGATGGCCCAGGTTTCCGATAACCTGCATTATGTCAGTGCCGATTTCAGAAATATTATTATGAAATTCAATTGCGTCTAAATGTAATTTGATTCTTTCCTTTCAAATACGTCCAAGAGAAATTTCATATAAAATTACTTTTGTCAAAATGTAATTCTGTTCAACATTTATTTGTCGAAATGTAATTTATTCCAAACATAAGTAGGCCAATTTTATAGTAGAAGGCAGTCAAGCAAGTGGGTCACTTGATGACATGTGATCTATTTCATTGTGTCAACGATCTTTAGAGTAAACAACAATAATAACAATATAAGAGGTACTTAAATTGCGACGGACCTCGCTAGTCTTTTTAAAAAAACAATTAAAACTTATTAAAAGATATTTAATGTTCTCTCGAAGGTGGTTAATTTTAGAATGAATCTTATTCTATGTTAGTTATTAAAACAAAGACAATACTGTAACCGGATAGCATGGGAATCGTTATCGCTAAACTCTAATTACCGTCTAATCCGGGTGGCCAATGCGTTAGCGTTTTAATTACGTAGGCGTTATAAACAAAGTACTAGGGTTGGAATGATGTGACATAACTCCTCCCTCCGCTAGTTCGAGATTATCTGAAGGATTATCTCGCTTTTCCTTTATACAAATTTTAATCAGTTTATGCTTAAAAAATACACATAAAAGAATCAGTATTATAATTAAAATTACAATGTTCACTAAGCTAACACTTCTAAAGGCGATTTTACTTTTGTTACTATTACGTAACTCACTATCGTTACTAAATTCACTCCTACTTTTCTGCAATAATAAATTTAGAAACTGGACATCAGCTAAGTCGATTCCATTGAGGTTGATGGGCTTCATTAGCATACTTGGCGAGTCAGTCGTTATCTTAGGTAAGCTGATTACTGGCTGCTTCAGGTAGGTTACATCCTTTCCTAGAGTCTGATGTCTTTTCAGAACATATCCTTTGATTTCCACTCTGCAACTATCATCCATTGTTAAAAGGTAAGTTCCCTGTATAATTTCTTGAGTTACTTCATTGTCGCAGAACTGACTCATTATTGTTTCAGGATATGAATAAATAATCCAACGATTTGACTGTACACGGTATATCTTTACATTTTCCACAGTTACAGGAATCGGGTGGCAGCTGGAAATGTTAGTATGAAACTGCATGATTTCAATGACGCATTTGTCGTCGATGAAAGGTGGCACGTCGTTCTCGTAACACAGGAACCGATGCTCGTCGATCTCCCGACATGACTCTGTGAGCGGCGTTGCTTTCAACCCTTTCACTAGTAAGTATGGATTTTTAGGAAGGATAAGGGTTGTCTGGCCATTTTGGAAGATCGGTAAAGGAATTAATTTGTAATAGGTAAAAATATCTTTTCTTATGAGTGGAATACCCATAATGAACTTTATTTGATTTTGTTTTATATAAGCTTTTATCTCTATAGTTTGTTCTAATTTTACAATATTTTCATATTTTACAGGAAATACTAATTTTTCGGTTTGTTCTATTTCTTTTAATAGTAGCATAAGTTCATCTGTATCGACTATCGACTGATGTAATACATTAATTTTACTAAAAGCAATAGCTGTTTCAATTTCGTTTAGATGAATGTATAAGTTTTGAAAATTATCAAGAAAAATGTTATAGAAGTTAGTGACTTTAGTACTAGTTTGACGGAAATTCGATTCATTTAAAGCTTTATTTATATTCTGAATGCTTTCCTCTATTCGTATAAAATTACTTTTAGTAGAATTTGCAATATTCGTAAAAGAACCCACCATTTCGGCTACTATTGTTATTTTATTTTTAATCGCGTCCTGTTCGGTGTGCATTTCATTTATTAACCTTTCGTATGTTATAGCGTCATTATTATCTAAGTTACCTGTAATAGTTTTTATCAAAGAGCCTAAAGGGTTGAGGAGGCCTCTTTTTAATCGCATTGAAGGGAACAATTGTCTATACTTTTCAATGGTAATATTCATAGCGTAATCTGTTTGCGTTTCAACGTCAGTAAAATCCGAATCAAATATTTTAATATTAAAACAACTTTGAACATGCTTTTTAAGTGACCTATATCTATGTACACTTGTTTCTAATTCTTCGTAAATTAAGTTTAAATCTAAAATCTTAATCACTCTCCAGTTGTCATAGGTGACGAAGGCTTGACCTTCATTAACTGGTAGCAATCCCGGGTTCTTGTCAATCCGGAGCAGATGAAGGGCCTGGATTCCCATTGTTTGGATCACCAGAAGGATTAACCTGTGAAGGGCGTTTTATATCTTTAATAGGAACCGTAGTGCTTCTTTTATTGGTTACAACTCTAACTACATTTCTTTTAACAGTACCAGTGACATGAGCTTTCTGATAGCGAGGTTTATCTTTACTTCGTCTTGTATTGACACCTTTTATGAACACAGTATCACCTACGTCTATATCAAATTGCGATTCACCTGCACGTTTCTCTTTTACCGTAACCTTTCTATCAATCATCCTATTGGTTAAATACTCGTATAAATGTTTAGTTCTTTTAGCATGTTCCTTTACTAATTGTTGAGTGTACTGCTTATCGAAATTTACAGAAAATGTACTATTGGATTCTGTGTGTCCGAATACTACTTCAAATGGCGTGAGATTTGTTGTGGAATGAATAGAGTGATTATAAGACATAACAGCATATGTCATTACAGATGCTGCATCGGTGATTTTGTGTTCGTATTTTGCGATACGGTACACTTCGGTAATAGTTGAATGGAACCTTTCAACCAATCCCATAGAGTTAGGATTGTGCGGGGTGCTAATATGTAAATTGATTTTGTATAATGCTAGCATTTCCTTCATCAGTACATTATTGAATTCCATACCGGGATCTGAACATATTTTGGTAGGAGTTCCATAAAATGAAAAATATTTTATTAAGGCTCTAATTACCTCGGGAGTAGATCTGCTATTTATTTCAATAGCTTGTCCTAACTTACTGAATGCGTCAATTAAGGTAAGGAAATGCTTCCCTTCTATTGAAAATGTGTCGATAAATATTTCCTGGAATGGTTTCGATTGAGTTTGACTCAATTGTATTTCTGGTTTTAAAGGTTTACGATCGTATTTCATTTTCTTACACAATTCGCATGAATTAATGATGCTTGCTACCGTTTGACCCATGTTATTCCAGTAAAACGTTCGTCTTAGATGTACTAATGTTTCTTTGATTCCTCTATGGCAATTTTTACCCAAGTGATATTTTAGAACTACTTCACGTTGCTCGTTTTCGTCTTCTATGTATATTATCCTCTCAGTGCATTCATAAAATTTAACACTATCCTTTTTAAATAGTTGTGTTGTAACTTTTGAAAATTGATCACGGTGAAGATTATCTTCAAAGTAAAAGAAATATTTAATCTTAGGTCTAATGTATTCTTTTAGAAAACCTTTAATTAGCTCATAATTATTCAAAGGTAAGTGTACTTCTAATATTTTTTTGTTTATCCCTAGACATGTTTTTTACTGAACATTCATTTCTATTCCAGGTATGTACGAGTATTTGGTTTGGTTTTGTGTCTATAGCTTCATGGAGAATAAGGATACCTGCTGTGTCTACATCTTTAGCCGAATGTACTGTATGTATACTACTTTGCCCTTCGGAGGCGGTGGCAGTGCTACTATTCGGAGAGGGCATTGAATACGGAGAACGTCTACCGTCTAAAGAGGAAATGCTTAAAGTTTCAGAATCAGATGAAATTGTTATGGGTTGTAATGGTTTTTTCTGTTTCCCAAGCTGTACAATTTCAGTGACAACATTATCTAAATATCTTTGTAGTTTTTGTTCCTTTTTGTCTAAATTAACTTTCATAGATACGTCGTCTTTTTCGTCTAAAACATTAATTCTAATACGAGATAAAGCATCTGCGTTACAATTTTGTTTTCCATTTTTGTAAATAATTTCGTAATCGAATTCTGCTAGTCTTAATTTCCACCTGATAAGTTTACTATTGGGCTCCTTTATAGAATTTAACCAGGCTAAAGGGCGATGGTCAGTAAATATAGTGAATTTTTTTCCATATAGATAGGGACGAAAATGTTTGACGGCCCAAATGATTGCTAAAAGTTCCTTCTCTATCGTGCTATATCTGGTCTCAGCATCGTTTAACGTACGGCTGGCAAAGGCAACTGGCTTATCACTACCAATAGGCCCTTGAGATAGGACTGCACCTAGAGCGAAGTTCGATGCATCCGTAGTGAGGACAAAAGGTCGAGAAAAGTCAGGATATTGCAAAAGCGGGGCATTCGTTAAAAGTTCTTTACACCTTTCGAAGGCCTCTATATATTCTTGGGTTATTTCAATTTTATTTTTCTTTTTCAAGCAAGATGTGAGCGGTTGTGTGAGCTTAGCAAAGTCTTTGATGAATTTTCGGTAGTAGCCTACTAGTCCGAGAAAACTCTTTATTTCGGTGGATGTTCGAGGTAACGGGAATTTTAATACCGATTTGACCTTATCATTGTTAGGCTTCAAGCCCTCTTTAGTGATTGTATGCCCTAAATACAAAACTTCTTTTCTCAAAAACTCGCACTTATCTAAAGTTACTTTTAAATTTGTTTCTCTGAGACGATCAAAAATTTTTCGTAGTTTTTCAATCTGTTCTTGAAGACTGGATGAATAAACAATTATGTCATCGAGGTAAACTAGGCAATGAAGACCTTGAAGACCTCTTAGGACGTTATCCATTGCACGTTGGAACGTAGCTGGAGCTGTCTTTAAACCGAAGGGCATACGTTTAAATTCATAGTGCCCTGATTGTGTTGTGAAAGCAGTTTTCGACCTATCGGCTTCGTTAACTTCTATTTGGTGATAACCACTTGCCAAATCGATAGTACTAAAATATACTGATTTACCCAGTTTGTCGAAAAGGTCCGTTATGTTAGGTAAAGGGTATTTATCGTCTACTGTCTTTTCATTTAAACGCCGATAGTCAATAACCATTCTAAATTTTTGTTGACCGGTTGCGTCTAATTTCTTAGGTACCAAATGAACGGGCGCACTCCAAGGTGAGTGGGAATTTTGGATAACGTCATTTTGAAGGAGTTTGTCTACCTGACTTTGTATTTCCTCGTTTTGAAAAGGTGGATGTCTATAAGGTCTTATATATGTCGGATCTTCATTAACGGTTCTTATGTTATGTTTTACTTGATTTGTAAATGAAAGTGGAATTTTCTCACTATAAAATATGTCGCGATATTCATAACATAATTTAGTAATAGCCATATGTTCTTCCTCATTGGTATGGTCTAAACGAAGCTTGTTTAGATTTTCCTTAAGAATTTTATCAATCTCGCATTCAGACATCGTCACATTTACTTCACATTCAATATTTTCAAACAGAGTAACATTAAATGGATCTGTAAATTTAATGGTAGCCTTCTCATTAGAGATATTTTGTATGACAGTTTCAGCAAAGAAATTTTCACATTTAACTAAAGCACTGGGCATACGCAATCCTTTACTAAATTGTGTAAAATTAACTATTGCGTCTCCGCTTTGTAAGTTTGTAGGAATTTTTACGCGGGTCTCAGACCTTGGTTCTAAATTTATTTCGTAAGGTGGATTATAAATTATTTGAATTTCTGCATTAGGTGTCCGCAATATTTGATGTTTCATGTCGATATTAGCTGCCAATTTCTTTAATAGGTCTGATCCAATAAGGCCGTCATATCTACCGTCTACGTCATAAATATAAAACTTATGTGGTAATTTACATTTAAATGTTTTCAATAGTGGTATAAAAATTATTTCGTTATGAACGCTTTGTGCATGAGTGCTTACGACTGTAAATGGTTCGTGATATTTAAATTTTTCGAAATATTCATTTGCCTTTACAGGACTAATAAAAGACCGACTACTGCCAGTGTCAATCAAAAATTTTGAATTGATTTCTGGAATTATAATGTGAGGTAATTTCAAAATACTGTCGGAATAATTCAAATGAATTATTTCACTGTGTCGTCGGGGGTTGTCATCTGAAAATTTACAGGCACTACATTATCTTCGATACAATTATCGGGTTCATTTGGATTTTCATAACAATAATTGTCCAAAGGAAATTCTTCTAAATGATTGTCACAGTAATCGTAGTAATTATTTTCAGAATTGTACTGAAGAGCATCTTGACAGAACGTCGATGGTTCTTCATTATAGAATAAGTCATTTGTTGTCATATTCTGCCTAATGGGCGCAGTGCGCATAGAGACGTCCGTGTCAATAACGTTTTTAGGTGGTTGCTGTGGGATGCCGAACTTAAACTGGTTAGGTTGGTGTTGAAAGCCATATTTAATTTGGTTGGGTTGTTGGTGCATGCCATACTTAAATTGATTGGGATGCTGTTGATTTTGCATGCCGAATCCTGAACCTTGCTTTTGAGGGATGCCAAATCTAAATCCACCGCTTTGATACGGTGTTCGTGTTTGCTGGGCGAACGGATGGTTAAAATTACGTGACATCGTGTTACTTTGCTGTGGCCCAAAACGGTAACCTTGTGGAGTATTAGCGAATGTGCTAGGCTGCAAAAATTTTGGCCCTACTTGATTTTGAGGAATACCAAACTTAAAGTTATTTGACGTTGGATTTAAATTTTGGAACGCTAAGGGTTTAGCAATATTTTGTGGAATTAATTGTTGTACGGGTTTAATTTTATTGTTTTTTGCATTGTACTGTGTGAAGAAATTAAGTTCCTCTGTAACTACACTTAACGCATCCTCCAAGGTGGAGGTTCCCTTCAATCTTACGATTCTTATTAAGTCTTCTGGAAGATTATATAAAAACACGTTCAAGGCTGTGTTGTTATAAATTATAATTTTTGCAGCCTTAATTCCTTCGTCACGAATCCGTTGAACTTTAGCGAATAATGAACTTCTTATATTTTGTATTCTATTACAAAATTGAATAAACGATTCCCCGTGTTTTATTTTTAAGGACTCAAGCTCAATAGCAATACACTCTTCTGAACGGGGGTCGCCGAAATGTTGGGTTAAAATATTTTTTAAAGCTTCCCACGTCCTAACATCCGGGTTGTCGCTTAGTAGAGTCGCGGCTCTACCGATAAGCTTACTACTTAAGGCATGGAACCGATATAAGTTTTGTGCCAAATTTTCGTTGCCTCCTGAAGATGTTAAAACGTACTCACATTTTGAAATGAATAAGTTTAATAACTTTTCATCTCCATCGTATTTTGGAATTAAATCTAAAATGTCTTTTGGAATAACCGTGACCGACATATTTACGCTACTTTTACTAATCTTACGCAAATTACACACAAGAATATTATAGTCAACAAAATCAAATAAATTCAATTAATTAGATCTGACGATTTTAGTTCAGAAGATTTGGAAAAGAACGGGATATATGTAAACAGGAAGTGAAAAGGTTTACTCACAGTCTGTTCAACCCCATGTCCTCCTGGTGATTCTGACCACTTCGGCGACGTCGCAGGTCCAGCACGAGCTCTCGATTGATTTGGAAACGGATGCGCGTGCGTCGCGGGAGTTATTTATTTGGTTCGAGGATATCCGAACCTGCCGGCTGTACTAACCCTTAAACCGATTTTGGGGTCTAATAGACGTTAATGCAACAGCGAGATATATATACGGATATCCTACCGGCTGCGCCACTTAAATTGCGACGGACCTCGCTAGTCTTTTTAAAAAAACAATTAAAACTTATTAAAAGATATTTAATGTTCTCTCGAAGGTGGTTAATTTTAGAATGAATCTTATTCTATGTTAGTTATTAAAACAAAGACAATACTGTAACCGGATAGCATGGGAATCGTTATCGCTAAACTCTAATTACCGTCTAATCCGGGTGGCCAATGCTTACGTAGGCGTTATAAACAAAGTACTAGGGTTGGAATGATGTGACATAACTAGGTACAAAATTTTGTGGCATGAGTAATTTTGTAGACATAAGTTGCATTAACCCAAACATCCGGACCCCGTAAAACTATACGTATCATATAAAAATTAGCACCGTGCGGGAATCGAACCCGATTGTAGGTCTATAGATACTCATACTTTGTTATATAGAGCCCAAGTAACTCAATAAGTTGTTGTAGGTAAGTAACGCCTCAAATTCTCTTCCACCACGATATCTTGAATAATGATTGCAATCTCATGACCTAAATTCGTACCCTATTTCATTGAATTCCTATAACGATTACATATAAGCCTAATATGCCTAATTTATGCTAATTTTCTTAATTTTTTTATAGGAGAAACTTTCAATCAATCAATCAATCAATATACACTTTTTTGTACACCAAAACAAAAATAAAGACTAAGTACTATATTTTCACGTAATGGTAAGTGCAACGTTGGCCCATAACAAATCATGTGTCACCGAGAACAATTCTGTGTGGCAAGACACTGCACCAGTTACCCTGAGATATCAGATCTGAAGTCTCATATGCCCAGTAATTACACTAGCTCTCAGTGCCCTTGAAACCGAAACTCAGTAATATTTGCACACTGCTGCTTCATGGCAGAATAACTGGCCCTGCGGTGGTTCCTACCTAAACGGATTAATGCATAGGAATCCTTTCAGAAGTGACAGTCATCATGATTTATACGAAAAATCATAGTTACAGAAGGCATAAAAAAAATTACTAAAGTAAATAAATACTAAATACAAATGTCAATAAAAATACGATGTCGGTTCTACGAGCTATGGCCGGCCCAGTGCCACTTGAGCTTGTAAATACTTAGGGCTATGTTTGAATGGTTATACAACATTAACTGAAGAAAAAAAAACATTAACGATGACGTCGTCTACTGCTGCTGATGATGGTGGTGGTTTTTCAATTCTGGTATTTGACTTGCACTTGAATTCTTACATCGATACGCTTACCGCTGAACCTAACCCATCACTGTACTGTCATATTGTATAATTATGTGTTCAATGCATTAGCAGTCTCTGAACAGTCCATTGTAGTACATAGTCTTTCCCAATTGACAGGAATTAGATAGCCGGGTTGCCGATCGCTCGTATCTGTTACCTTACACTATAAATAGGCTGACGTTGGTCTTAATAATTAAAGGTCGTGTTGTTTTTTGAGACGATTATTACGCCATCTTCAGAAACTATGAACTAGGATTACATGGGGTAGTAGATCCTCTTCTCTCACATTAGATTATTGTAACACATTAAAAATTGAATTATGAAGGTGTTTCTCATTAATTTACTTACGAAGATTTTAAACTCCTTGAATCATACATGAGCACTGTTAGTAAACAACAATATATAATATATTACAGAATATACAATTAAAAATTACAATACCAACTCGTTCTTGTAATGTCTCCCGCCAGTGTCGGATTATTTCGATCATCAAATAGAAAATTCGAATAAAAATCTAACTCTCGTTTTGTGAAAGGCTGATTCCACTTCGTAGTAGACGTCAAATCAGGTTTATTGGGCGTAATATTCATTTGAAGAGCCAATTACTATTATAGGAATGGCACTTGATAAGTAACGTCACAACTAAACCACTTTTATTGGAACGAAGTTCCAAAAGGGGCGTTGCGGTGGGGTACCTTAGCCGGAAAAAAACGTCCGTGACGTTAACAGAAAAAAGCGTAAGATTTTTATCTATACTAATATTATAAAGAGGAAAGATATGTTTGTTGCAATGATTTAACTCAAAAACTACTGCACCGATTTTAAAAATTCTTTCACTTATATACAACTACATTATCACCGAATAGCATGAGTTGTATTTTATTAAAAAAAAAACCGAGATCTCTACGAAAATTGCTATGATGTAACTCCAGGTATCAAAAATTTACTGATAAAAGTCATTATTTGGCGTGCGCTGCAAAAACTATTAATGATAAAGAAAATAAAGTACTACATTTTCATAGTACTCATCATTACTCACAAAAAAGTCCGCGAGGATATATGTCTAACTATTATAGTTAAGTCACAATAACCACTTTTTGTTCAAATTATTCTATCAAAACACGAGTAGAATCGAAAGATGATGACATTCGTATCATGATATTAATCCTTATCCTACAAAATAGTTTCATAGTCAAGGTTGGTTATATACATGTACAGTCCTCTTTAAATTATTCGAATCGGACCTATCGTTTAGAAGTTACAACAGGTATAAAAATACTGAAAGTAAGAAAAATGCCGCGATGTGAGCTACCAGGGAGCGAACTACACTCGCCTACTATACTACCTATTAGTTACTTACCTACTCCTATTTTTTAATGAATTTAGTGCAATATTAGGCACAAACAACAATCTTTCGGAACCTGTCACAACGATACATCCATCCTCAATAAAGAATGAAGTTAGAAGTGCGCTATCAACTATAAGCATTATGATATAATGCCTCTTGACAGTAATAGGGAACCTGATTCTTATAACCGCTACGCCTATGCCATTTGCTGAAAGCGTAGTTAGTCCAGTCGAGCTGAATCATTTACGTGGTACAGTCACACTACGGGTAGCAGTTTGTCTCTACCACGTTAAAGTGTTACTACAGGAATCCACCTAGGTGCTACCACTGCAATTCCAGTTGTTCTACTGTCAAGCTGTTTTGTGCAAACACTGCTGCGTTTCATTCTGAAAGGCGTTGAAGCTAGCGCGATTACAGCATATGAGACTTCGGAACCGATGTCTTATGGCAAAGTATTGCGGTGCTATACGGAATTTTCTAAAGCAAAGTTGTAGGCAACACTGCATCTGTTATGGGTAGGCGTGGAACTTACTATCGGCTGAATGACATGCTCCTCTCGTTACTTACTTTGATTTCATTAATAAAAAAAATAGTAACCAGAAGTTACAGTCACTGGAAGTGAAAATTAATTTTAGATATAACAACGATACGCCATCATATGCCTCATTGAAAGTCTTATACAAACAACCTGTCACATTATATTAATTATGGTTCGGAAATTATACGTGACATTAGGTGTTAAAATAGAAGCCCACATTTAATTTCCTATATATAGTAGCCGCCTACTTCTGAACCGCACTCATGTTTGCTCTTAGACGATTCAACCATTGCCATTACCTGTATACTTAATTGACGTCATCTCATCGTGTACGGATACCACATCACTATGTGTGAAAGTGATTGTTGACGTATTGTTTATGCTAGTGTTTGCTTATTTTGTCGTTTGCGTGAATAGTGACGCGATCGTGAAATGCGTTATTAGTTTTTAATTTGTCTGCGATACCTCGTCCACCGAAAGTAATACACTAATTTACAAAGAAATTAGTGCACGTAACGTCTCCAGTGCCTTGTGGAATTCTCTAAGTGTTTTCTGATAGGTTTTAAAATAATAACAGATTTATTTACGTGCATAAGTCTAGACTGCTTTTATCGCCAATCAATTTATTAAAATTTCATAGCGTATGGATATCAATAAATTCAATATAAATAAATAAAATGCAGAAAAGCAAATATATGTGCCTGTGATTTTCGTAACTATAAGTTACTAGCTGTTGCCCGCGACTTTGTCCGCGTGAATAAAGGTTTTTTAAATATCCTGTGGGAACTATTTGTATTTCCGAGAAAAGAAATATCCCAATAGGCGACAATAAAAAAATTATAACCAGAAGATGGGCAGCAGCATCTTCCTGGAACATCTGAATAAATAAACTGCGGTTGCCAACCCGCCTGCCAAGCGAGGCAATTAATGCAAAATCCCCTAAAAAGGAGAGCTACAAACATTTGTGGTATTCTATAGGGGAGGCCCATGTTCAGCAGTGGACGAGTGATAGACTGAAGTGATGTTGATGGTGAATATTAGTAGTATGGATAGCTGGATCTCCGGTTAGCGATCAAAGCGCAGCAGAGTTATGCTGCTACTTTAAGTAAGTGATGGTGACGTTCTTCGATATCAGAATTATCATCATTTCAGACCATCACAAATCTACTGCAGAATATGAACCTACCCTAACCTAACCTTCTACACATTGTCATACGACACGATATCTTTTCCATGGCAAATCCGCTAAGAAAATCCATACTTGACGGTAGTAATTTATTTTTCGTCAACTGTCTAGTGGTCAGAGTTCCTGACTTCGAATCCTAACTGGAGCCTACAATTTGTGTATTATTTATAGGTTAAATATTTTTATTTCTTCTACTGGGAAGTTTCCTCAATACACTTTTTTTAATACTACGCAGTTTAGGCCGTGATAAATCAACAATTATAAATCAGTTAATAATAAATATAAAATTTAGTGGTGCTGCACAGGACACGAACTATCTGAGTGGACCGTAGCCACTCAGATAGTTCGTGTACTGTGAAGCCCGCGTGGCTTGGTGACTAAAGTGTCATACTACTACTATGTTTTTTTCGGTTCTGGGTGGATTGTGATTGCTCCCGTGTCTCTGACACAGCAGCACAGATGCAGGAGCTCGGCTCGGAATACGAACTGATCAGTCGCCTGACTCGAGGTTAAGCGAGCGATATTTTTGCGCTCCTGCTGTAAACAGGGATGGAGATATAAGAATTGTGTACTCATTGTATCCTTTAAGGTTACCGTATAAAACACGCCATAGTATAGGCCACTATAAAAAAGTATTTATAAAAGTTGGAGCGTCCTAATAGGTATTTCCCATTTTTTATTTAATCACAAACATACTAAAAGTATTTGATTTCGACCACGGCGAAAACTTATGAATACTGTCGTAACCAGGCACTCGCAGGAGATATTATAATACCACAAGTGTACGTGCCAACAGAAAGGCACAGACTCCTCTCAACCTACCCTTGCCCGATGTAACACTCATTCTATTAGGTCAGAGGTAGGCTAGGATGCAGTTTCAAAATCACGGGGACAATCACAACACAACCAGAACCGAACATCAATTCGTGTTTAGCACAAATATCGGCTCCCGTACCTCTACGAAAGCAGGACCCGCGGCGTAGCAGTCAGTTACTCTGACTACTAATCCGCGGTCGTCGTGTGGTAGCTGCCTAAGAGAATCTACCACCCCATCCCATTCCGTGGGTAACCGTAAAAGTCGACAGAAAGAAAATTAAAACTAGAAGATGGGCAGCAGCATCTTCCTGTAACATCTGAATAAATATACTGCGATTGCCAACCCGTATGCCAAGCATGGCGACTATAGCAAAATCCCCAAATGAGAGCTACAAAATTTTGTGGTAATCTATGGGTTAGGCATATGTACAGTAGTGGAGTAGTGATAGGCTGAAACGACGACGACGACGACGTAAAAAGTGAACGGAAAATATAACTGTAAATTTTTTTTTTATTTGATTATAGTGACGGAACGAGCAAAACGTTCACCTGATGGTAAGTGCAAAGACTGCCTATAACAAATGCTGTGTCACAAAGAACAGTGTAACACCACAATGCTCCCGTCACCCAGAGACATCAGTTCTTCAAGTCTCATATGCCCAGTGATAACGCTAGCTCTCAGTGCCCTTCTAACCGAAACACAGTAATATTTGCACACTACTGCTTCACGGCAGAATAACTGGCCCTGGGGTGGTACCTACCTAGATGGATTCCTGCATAGGAATCCTACCTCCAGTAAAAAAAATCCGCACGTTTAAATGGATGTCATAACATATCACGGTAAATATACGAGTGCGTATTGCATAATATGATTAATCCAGTGACCTACATTCAGGTCCCAGTGGGCTGTATCTGCGATAAATTATTTTCACGTATCATGCAAAACATACCCGTATATATACCCGTACATACTCCTAAACGTAATCTCGTCACTGTTAATTAAATATTCGCTAAGAACAAATAAGAAAAAAAAAATGCATGGTAAATATGATGATGTCCAATTTTTGACCTCGGCGATATCTACTTGAATACTATCAACTGCGCAGGAAATAGTATAGTGCCACAGATGTACAGTATTTAGAGGACAGCAAAAGTTTGTGAAAGGGAAAAGTATGTGATTTATTTTGAATCTTGCGTAGTTATAAGATCGCATGGCTTGGTAAATTTTGCGTAGATATTGAGTTTTTTTTATACTAGACATACGAGTAGTTTAGGTTATTTGTTATATATCTACGGCTCGTTTAAAGAATACTACCACTCCATCTCATCCAATGGATCTCGTAAAAGGTGAGTAAGGAATTAAACTGCACTGTGCACCCAACAGCGCATGGTGGCGATGGGCTCTATGGCCTACCTATCACACCAAGTTCATTATAGTTTTGGTGAAACGTGGATTGTGGCAGTCATCTGTTTTTGCAGTGAGTGCCCAGTCTCTGACTACCCCTTATGGGATACAGTCGTGATCTTATGTATGTATGTATCTACGTATTTTTACGAGTTATAAATATGTAGATATATGGAAAATTATTTCAAATTTACAATAAATATCCGGCTTTTGATATAAAGATTACGCCTTGTAACTTTTTACAATGTTATAAATAAAGATAGAGGCGTGGTAGCTCAGCGACAGCGCATGCACCTTAAAATTTCATAGTACCCGACTGACATGAGGTCAATCCCCGGTCCCGGCACCTCTAAAATTGTTATTTAAAATGCCGATTTACCACGTGCTCACCCATGAAGGAAAAAATCGCGAGAAACCTGCATGTCTGAAAAATTAAAATAGTTTGAGGACATGTAAAGTCTGCCAACCTGCATTGAAGTAGCGTAGCGAACACTTCTCAGCTAATTTTTAAATTTCATAGTACGAGGGTAACCCGGGTTGACCTCTGGTGAGAGCAGCAATTAGAGCACCAATTACTGCAATTGACTTTTTCGCTAAGAGCCGCGTTGTATTTTTAAAAACCTTTTATAAAAATACAACGCTGGAACATCTTAATAAAAACGTTTGTCAGTTGCCAACCCGCCTGCCTAAGCGTGGCAACAATGGCAAAATCACCCCAAAATGAGAGCTACCTATTGTAGCAGGGAGGGGGGAGAGGGTTGAGGGGGCGGTCTATGTTCAGCGGTGGACTAGTGATAGGATTAAATAATGATGATAGACATCTATAATCTTTTACCGGTGGATTATTCCTAGATCATCAGAATTTCGTCTTGATGGGTAGCACCGTGCGGCCAGTTATTCTGCCATGAAGAAGTAGTGTACAAGGGTTACTGTGTTTAGATCTAAAGGGCACTGAGTGCTAGTGTAATCACTGGGCATATGAGACTTACGAACTGATGTCTCAGGGGCCCGTCACGGGCACAGTGTGGTGAATTAGAAATATTCTGGCTGAAACTGTATTTGTTATGGGCAGACTTTTCTTGTCACTATTTTGTTACTTTCACATAAAAAAAATCTAGGAGGTAGTGAAAATTTTGCATACAATAAATTTTCGTTATTGTTATATATTGGTGGTAGGATTCCTATGCAGGAATCCGTCTAGGTAGGTACCACCCCAGGGCCAGTTATTCTGCCGTGAAGCAGTAGTGTGCAAACATTACTGTGTTTCGGTCTGAAGGGCACTGTGAGCTAGCCTAATCACTGGGCATATGAGACTTAAGAGCTTATGTCTTAGGGTGAAGAGCGCGGTGTGGTGCTGCAAAGAAATATTCTGAGTAACACAGCATCTGTTATGGGCAAACGTTGCACTTACCATCAGGTGAACGTGTTGCTCGTCTCGACACTTTATCGATTAAAAAATACGTATATACATACAGGTCAAGCTAATAAAAGCGTGTTATAAACCCATTTGTGGGTTGGCGATTATCATTAACCCAAGGACATAGGATTACCGTAATCGCCCCGGTAGGCGGGAGGGTTGTCAATTGCAATATCAGATACTTGATCACTAGCTTTTAGACATATAAATATAACTGTCTCAAATATGGATATGATTACCATATCTGTCGCAGGCTATAAGATTTTTTTTGGAAATTTGCCTTTATCGCTATAGTAGATTATTATCCATCGCAACCTTACGCCGTAGTAAAAATGAGAAATTATAATTAGTGATTTCATAATAAATTTTGTTAAAAGCGGAGTACCACTTCAGGAGGCAGACTTCAAATTTCTTAACTTCCAGCGTTCAAATTACTTTACATACAAATTTATAATTTTAGCTAACATTTTAGTTCACAAATTGTTTCACTTTATTAAAGCTCAGTTAGTGTAACTTAATTGAGATGCTTAAGTGGCATTAACGAAACTGCCAGACATTCAATGTTGTTATTGCTTTTGATTAGTTTAAGACTTAGAAAATTATGATTTCAGACATTGTTTTATTGTGGTACTTGATATTTGTATTCTTAAAGATACTCTAAGTTTGTATTGTAGTATTTAAAGCCAATTTGATTAACGTGGACGGTCTTGAAGTTTAAATAAATATAAAAATATGCCTACAGAATTTTTTAATTTATAGTAGTTTAAAATTTAGAAACAATATGCAATCTTTTACATTACAACATCAATAGTGTAAAATAGTATTATTTATGAATATACTAGCTAAAACCCGCGACTACATCTACGATTTAGGTTAATATCGTGCGTACTCTTTGAATCTCCGGATAAAAGTGATCCTTTCTTTGTCTCTAGGGTCTCTATCACTGTGGCGAATTTCGTCAAGATCGGTTTAACAGTTGAGCCTTGAAAAAGTAACACAGACAAAGGGACAGAGAAAGTTACTTTCGCATTTATAACATTAGTAACCAATAATAACAATATGCAGTCTCTCGTCTGAAAGCGTCAATAGTCTATGATTCTTATAGTCTTAGTCTGCATTCCTAACTATAGAAACGACCGGTCTGAAGTGTCCTTAAGCGAGGAAGACATCGTTTCTGTAGTGACAAGAGGGCCGTCGGCGTTGTTTTTTCGTATAACAGTTTAGCGGGAAAAAGGAGTAGTACTGTGTGATAGTATCCTTTATTTGGTTTTAACACGGTACGTATTATATAAAAATATAAAAAACATAGTATACGGATATACGTAGTTTATATAATACCTAAATAACCGGTCAGTGACAGGTCTCACCCAAAATCTTTTTCATTCACCGCTCAGCACGTGGTAAATCATCCCTTAAAATTGCTGCATTGATCAAGATTTTTTGGTTCTACCTTTACTGTAAAGGCTCTGTAATACTGTGTAATACTGTAATACTGTGGATTGCTCTCCCCAAAGAGGATTAAAAAGTTCTTAATAAGACCATGTTCAATGGATTGGTTTGAAAATATTATCTGATAATTTTGTCTTGATGTTTCTTTTCCATTTTGTTCCTTTTTTGTATCACGTAAGTTATCTTCTTGGTATATATTTTATAATATTATTAAAAAAAAGTAAAGTAACAGCCTATAAATGTCTCACTGCTGAGCACAGGCCTCCAAATAAGAATAAATATTATACATAATACGTCTAAAAACATTCATAATTGACTGAAGAAGTTCCGTCCGTACTTCTACATCACTTCACTAATTTATTGTTTATTTTAAGATGACTTTGACAGCCTGTAGAGCACATTCCGAGGTGCCCTTGGATCGATCTATCGAAGGGCATTTCAGTACGCTTTGTCTATAGACAGTTTATCAGTAATAGTATCATAAAATATATTGCATAAGCGGGATTTTCTCAATAATATAAAAGTTATGTGCATGCACATATTATTAAATACGATTCTTTATTGCAATTAAATAGTGCATCAGTTAAAATAATGACGAGTATTTAATATTTTATTCAGAATAGTGTATCAAATTAACCAGTATTGGAAGGTTTCAAGTCTGAGCTTAACAAAGCGATAACGAGTGACGTTATTGTATAGTATCTATAGATTACTTTATCTTATATCAAAGTGAAAGCAGGGTGTTGACTATGAATGAACGTAAAACGAAGCAGCTTGTTCAAACAGAATTTTCCATTTGAAGTATTATTATTATTTAATTATTAGTAATATTAGATAATATTAGAATTAGTGGTACTCTGACCACCTGACTTCTACGCTGAGGGTCATCATCATCATTTCAGCCCATCAATAGTCCACTGCTGAACATAGGCCTCCCCCACAGATTGCCACAAAAGAATGCAGCTCTCAATTTGGGGGGATTTTACCATAGTTGCCACGCTTGGCAGGCGGGTTGGCAAACGTTTTTAATTCAGATATTCCAGGAAGCTGCTGCTGCCTTTCTTTTGGTTTTTTATTGTCTGTCCGTCGATTTTTACGACACCCACGGGATGAGAAGAGGTGGTAGATTCTCTTAAGCCGCATCCATGTTGCCAGAACACAAATAATACACGTGACTGAAGTAAAAGATAAATTGTATTTATATTCAGTTCCCCGCGCCCTTTTATATTTTATTACGGTTTTACCAAGTATTCTATCTATGTTACCAGTATTGTAGCTGGACAGAGAAAAGCCCTAGAAAAATAAAATTCTTCCCCATTCCCACAATTACTATTGTCTTTGTTACAATATGAGCGTATTTTTTAAAAAGATGGATAAGTTAAGAGAGAGCGACTATAAAAAACCGTAAAATAGTAATTAAGTAAAATTTAATAATACTACACATTTGCCATACTATACATTGACAATATTTAAAGGTATTTTTTTTATTTATAGCGGGTATTTACCGCGGGGCATAGATCCCGCTAGGCTATCAACGAGCCGTGAGGGTTGGGTTACACCACTGCGTATTACTGCTTAGATGTATTGATATTGCTATTTTATGCTTCGTATTTTCACACGCATCTCGATAAAATTCCAAATACATTGTCTAACAAAATGTTAAAGATATTTAACCACGCCTAAATAATAAATTGCTATTTTCGTGGTGTTCAGCTTTAAGAAATAGTACTTAGTATTACATTTAGTTACTATTCAGCTACTTACTTTTATCGAGCTAGCTATATAAATATTTGAATAAGCACGATTCCTTTGCAGGAATCCGTCTAGGTAGGTAGCCCAGGGCCAGTTATTCTGCCGTGTAGCATTCGTGTGCAAACATTACTGTGTTGCGGTCTGAAGGGCACTGAGAGCTAGCGTAATCACTGGGCCTATGACACTTAAGAACTTATGTCTCAGGGTGACGGGCGCAGTGTACACAGAAATATTCTGAGTAACACAGCATCTATTATGGGCAGACGTTGCACTTACTATCAGGTGAACGTTTCGCTTTTCTCGACACTTTATCAAATAAAAAAAATAGTGTCTTGCACAGCTTTATCGGTCTTAGGGCTGTCAGGTGGAAGAAGATGGTAAGCTATATTTAGGCTGTATTTAGATAGTCAAAAAAGTAAATCTAAGAAAAGACAGGTTTATCCTCTAGGTTGCGAAAGTCAAATTTGCCACATTTGACTCCAATATCAAGAAAATAAAGATTGAAAAAGAAAAATACGAAAAACGCTTTGTTTAGTTTACATAAGGGTTTGTCTTAGCATTTCTATAACTACAAATTTGTAGCGGATTGACAAAAACCTTTTATCACAATGAACGGTAAGATCTTTCAACAAATTGTTCGGGGCCATTATTATTATAGTTCTGAATGGTATTATCAATATAATTGCCATTTTCAGAAATGGGAATCATTTGTACTTACGTCATCCCAGTCTTGATAATTTAGGTCTGACGTATTTTAAGATGATTGTTCCGTTATTTACTGGAGACCATGAGATCTTTCTGGCATTTTCCATATTCGACTTTTACGTCATTCGCGGGATGAGTTAATTTAGCATTTTCTTACGCTTCCACCATGAGGCAACTAAAAAATATTTTATGTGTGTTGAATTTACTTATAATTAAAAGATGTAGTAATTATAATAATGAGTCGGTTGGCGCCTATGTTTAGCGTTTGACAATATATAATCGTTCCGGGACTGGCGCCGCCTGAACTTCTGCAGGAGAACTGTGGGGCATCGTTTTTTTGTATAAAAAAACCCTATTAGAACTTAGAGTTGTATTGACTAACTTATTTTTAGTTATTTTATATTTCATATACCTATTATTTTATTTTGTAATGCCTTCTATCTAAGAAACACAATGGGTGGATTCTCTCTGCTACTCAACCCTTGGAGATTTGAGAAACGTTGACAGATGCAATTTCTTATTATTATTTAAAAAACCAAACATGCCAAAGACTTCAAGACACAGCATGCTCTTGTTGCGTAGATTAGACCAAAAATAATATTTAAAAGCTGAAGGTAGCCCGGTTCAACTGTGGCATCAGGACGCCAAACAGACTCTCAGACCTCCCGTGACCAAGGGTGCTGTAGAGCGCTCAGAACGTAGCGTCGGGTTAAAAATGAACGCGATAAAATCCGTAAAGTGATAAAAATCCATAAGGCATTAGGTCCGCCCATTGTTACCCTTAGTTTAAGGTGTTAAAAATAAAAAAAAATTGTTTAATTATAAGTCTCAACAAAAATTTGTTATTCTCATTTAGACAACCTCAAATAATCATAATCTGATATGATTATTTGAGGTTGACATTCTTTACCTAAAATAAGTACCAATTGACAAACGTTTTTTCGAAATGGTTGGTTGTTAATATTATTTTAAACTAGAGGCAAGGAGCAATCTTCGGATCCCTCCCTTGATGACATAAATTAGTAAAATAATGCAACCGGTTTTCTTTTACTTTCATTGCACTGCTAAGAAAAGTAATGGTTATCCTGATACTAAGACTTAGATAATTTAGTATTTTTGTGTGCCTTTACGCCTATACGTCTAAATACAAAAAGATATATAGTATGATATTATAACAACTTTCAGAAAAGTGAACTTATAAACTGTACCTAAAGTTAATGTAGGCCTGAGTAAATACATCTAAATGTTATTGAAGTTTTTAGCGAACCTTTGGTGACCCTGCTTTTGGTTTATTTATTTAGGATCTACTGAAGGTTATATGTTTAGTCGCAAACTGCTGAGAAATTTTGAAATTTACTGTTAAAAAGGATCCAATTAGTTTTAAATATAAGTTCGGAACAAATATTTTTAAGATTAGGGAACAACAATTAGGAAATATGAGATTTAAGAACCATGTCTCAATGTAACGAGCGCATTGTGGTGCTACTAAGTATTCTCTGTAACACGGCATTGTTTTGGGTTAAACGAGCATAAAGTAACAGCAGAACGCTTTCGTAGGGTGACTGATAGAGAAGTATTCCATTTCAGTCCTTGGGATTGATAACGCATCTACATGCGTCGTCATTCGACGTAATTTTTAATAATTATTTATTTACGTATCGGTCGTTGTGCTGTACGTAGCGGTTTCGCTGCGCATCCGTAAATTAAACTTTAGTAGTAATTGTTTTTTATAAACTTCATAGCGCTATGAAAAGTATTCTATGTTCTGTATCTAGACATTATTGGCTTCTATGCCAACTTTTAAGTAGAATCTGCTACTTTTACAGTTAAGGACTATCAACGGGAGGTACGAGTATAATGTAATGAGTGTTAATAATATAATTAAAGTTCATGTAAAATGGTTAATTAAAGATAGACTAAACATTTACCACTTCATATAACTAGTAACATATTATAAGTCTTATAAAATCTCAAATTTAATGCCCGAGCAAAGTCTGATCATGGTATGCCTACAGAAAAATCATAGAAATGTTCTGGGTGACACAGCATTTGTTATGGGCAGACGTTGCACTTACGATCAGATGAAAGTTCTGCTCGTCACGTCACTTCATCACATAAAAAAACGTCCCTAAAATGTGTAATCCAAATCATTCTACGTGCAATTAATAATTTTATATTAAACGTACAAAAGCGGCTGAGATTTATTTTACGACTTATCACGCGACGAGTTCAGTAACGAGCTCACTGTAGCGGGATAAAGAAACAGAGTGATTTATAAATTCGCTAAAATGATTATGTGCCGTGGCGACGTAACTTTGTCCCACCTCGTCCCATGGGTAACATAGAAGATGTCTTACGTAGAGAGGATGGATGAAAGAAGATTGACGAAACAGATCTGTCAGGCGAGTGTGAATGGGTAAGTCGACAAGGGTCGACTTAGGCGAACTTATCACGATCAGATCGAAATCCTTTTAAGTAAAGACTACGTCGAAAATACCCGAAACCGACGAGCTTGTATAAAAACACTCATGAAAGTAGGTGAAAGATATGTGTCAGGAATATAGCAAGTGGAAAGATGTGGTCTGGTGTGGTACCCCAATGGGAAAAAGGCGTGAATCTATGACGGATTACTATCTAAAATTCGCCACAACTAAAATAGTCTGATCAGTGCGTCACAGAAGTGACTAAGGAATGTGGCTCCTACACGCTAGACCTAAAAGAGTCTGATCAGTGACGGGCAGAAGTGACTAAAGAACGAGCCTCCTATACGCTATACCTTAAATATACTGATCAGTGATAGGCAGAAGTGACTAAGAATCGTGGCTCCTACACGCTAGACCTAAAGTAATCACGGGCAGAAGTGATAGAACGAGGTTCCTTCACGCCAGACTTAAAACAGTCTGATTTGTGACGGGCAGAAGTGACTTCCCTACTAGTCTACAGGTTCTTCGATCGTCAACTCGCCGGTCAAGCATGGTGATTACGGAAAATCTCCCGAACTCATGATCAGTTGTCGGCTACTTCAAGGCTAAAGATATTGCTGTTGCAAATTATTAAATAATATATAATGTTTACTGTATTAATTGTTGAAACTTGTTTGTATGTGAAGATCAAATTTTGCCAGCCATAGTTGACCTGATTTCCTATGTCTGATTGAACTAAGTTATGGCATAATTATGTAGCTTAGGTGACAATGCAATAATATAGTACCATGGGACTGGTATGTTGATGGTGCCGGAAGTAAGTTATAGAAACTTCTCAACTAAGCACGATAGCTTCGTCATAGCTTCCTCATGTTTGGATTGTTGATTTTGGCAATGTTGTAACAAAAATATGATTTTTGCTGAAAACTTATTTTTATTTAATAGAGAATTGTAATGTGTATTTAATAAAAAAATATGTAATCACGTAGTCGGCGACCTAGTATATGATATAAAAATGATGGTAACAATTAATGGAACTATAAAATAATTGTTTATGTACTGATTATTAATTATGTAATAAATCTATTACATAAACCAAAACGTTACATAGGAACGGAAAATACTGAAAATACTTTCCTACACCGAGTGATAAATTTCATTTATTTCCTCTAGTATACCCGTATTATATGGAAATGTACCGGATGTACATATTCGTACTTGTACATATCTGTACGTGGCCTACATTAATATCCCAGTGGGTTGCATGACCGTTAAATATGAGCGAAAGTTACATCCCACTGAGCGCCTTTCGATCCATCTTCCTTTCATTATAATGTAACGAGTGACTAAGACATTTCTTCTTTTATCAACTAGGCCCTAGTTACTAGGGTATAAATTGTAATACACATTTTCAATAAGTCGGGAATAAACGTATCTTTACAAATTTTGTGATGGATTTGTTTAGGTAACATGGAAGTTTATGTTCTATTTACCTATTTATACTCTGTCTATAATCTTTACTTTTATATATATAGCTTAGCCATAGCTTTAGTAAACATAAAACAAAGTTTCTTTGAAACATTTTCTCATACATGATTTCCCTAGAGGTCAAATCAGTGTTTTATGTTGTTAGCCAAATTTCGGCATAGTTAAGTAGAGAAATACGAAAAAATAGAATCAGCTGCTTACAAAATATGATTATTATTTAAAGAATACTAGGAATACTGTTTATATTAATATTCCCGTTAACCACTCCAAATAAGCTTAAAAGCTTATGCTAGGAGAGGTTCACGAAGTAGTCGAATGGCGGGCTCGATCTTGCGATATCATGTTTCGCAGTCCGTACCGTAAATCATTATTATTGCATTTTGAAATTCTTCAATTTCAAACTTTAATAATATATTTAACAGATCGCAGGGTGGATTTCATTGATTATTTATTACTATATGATTGTTGGAGTACTGTGCCTCTAGGCATTACTTATGTTCTATGAATTCTATACGGTAACGACCGCGTGGCCCAGTGGTTACAGTACCTAAACTCTGCACTGCATCCCAGCGCAGCCTATATGCTGAATCCCAGCTGGAGCCAATATTTGTGAAATAATTTTTTCGGTTGCAGTGTGATTCTATTTTATTCTAACTGTAATCGTAACTGACTGGAGCTGGAGCATACAACATCGGTTGAGAGTAAATCAAGTTGAGTGAGTGGAGTGGTGGAGATGGTAATTGCAAGTTGTTGCAGGCACATCATTAATTCTACATGAAGTAATAACAATTAACGAACAGTAAATTAAATGTTGAAACCGAGACGTGGTCCTCCACTGTAGGCCGCATACGAAAGCTTAAAGTCGCTCAGTGGGCTGTAGTAAGGTACCATGCTCGGTGTTTCCCTACGAGATAGAATCTGTAACGGCGATATCCGCAAAAGAACTAGGGTAACCGACACAGGCCAAAGGATCAACAAACTTAAGTGGCAATGAGTCGGCCAAACAGCTCGTAGAACCGATAGCTGTTTTAACTGGCGACCCGCGATTAGAATGACACTAGAGTTTTGCTTCGACTTATCCAAGGAACTCAGGGGTTGTCATGTTTATATCGCATGTTAAGGTTATCTATAGGGAAGCCGTGTGCTCAGCAATAGACTTATGATGAAAAGGAAATGTTTTTTTACATAAACTTAAAATCACCAATGAACAGTAATACTTTATAAATGGCAACAATACATTTTTTTTTAAATTAACCGAATCTCCATGAAGGTTAATTTTACGTGATGTTTTTCGTTCCATGTGACGACATGGAATTATTATTTAAAGGCTCGTTCAGCGCAGTAGCTAAGCAATTGATTTCTATGCTGCGGGCTATGGGTTCGATTCCCGCACCTACTCCTACAGATAGTTGTTCCGGGTCTGGATGTTTGAACATGGTTAAAGACGTTTTACGGACATAAAGTCTACAGGAGTACAGGAGAAATCTTAGTGATGGACCACGTTTTTTAAAATGAAATATCGGTAAAAATCTCATATGGGAAAGCTTATCAATTTGTTGTGAGCTATCTGTTCAATAAAGCTGAGAATCTTTTCATCTGTTATTTACGTAACGAAGAATAACTGGCCCTGCGGTGGAACCTACCTAGACGGATTTCTGCAAAGGATTCCTACCACCACTAAGCTAAGGTAAGCACCGCTAAGGTGATAAAACACCATTATGTTGGCTAAGAAGATTTAGGTGAAGGACTACAGTGACACTTTACTATAAGCCGGACTACGATACGACGGGTAATGAAGAAAAATGGTTATAGAAAATTAATAAATATCAAATATTTGAATAAATTTTAGAATATAGTATTTTGGCGGTAAATAGTGATATTGCAAAGAAAAAGGGTAACTACCCGCCAGATCAGGTGGTCTGATCTGGGGAGGACGTCACCTTCTACTTGTAATATTTAGATGTTGTAAATATAGATCGCATCACAGAAATTTTCATAGCGTGGTTATGGATCTATGGATATATACCGCCGTGTGGTAGTGGCCTAAGAGAATCTACCACCCCATCCCATCCCGTGGGTGTCGTAAAAGTCGACAGAGGGAAATTAAAACTAGGAGATGGGCTGCAGCATCTTCCTGGAACATCTGAATAAATAAACTGCTGTTGCCAACCCGCCTGCCAAGCGTGCTACGAACTTTTGCGGCTATGCATGGGGGAGGCCTATGTTCAGCAGTAGACTTGTGATAGGCTGAAACGACATATTTCTAGAGCTTCTTATGTGGCGCATACAGATGTCGCTACAATGTAAATCTATTTTTATACTTTTTAAGCTTTTAGATGTTTTTTTTACATTTCCTCTAAATCAGCATTAAATGTAAGTGTTTAATGTAAAGGTATACTCAAACATTAATAAAATTATAAACAACATTATTGTTTCCATATACTTAATGTAGTACGCTATATAATAGAGTTATACTAATATACGAGTAATATGTTGTAACTTAACATCAAACAATACTAACATCAAAGTCAGTTATTTTGTTATAAGGCTTTGCGACCTACAAATTACTTTCATTGACTCAATATTGATTCTACTTCAATATTCTGAATTGAGTAATATAACGTGTTTATTGAGATCGTTTCGCATATTGACTGTTGTGAATTATTTATAATGTTTTAGGATACTCGTATATACGTTATTTATACGTGTAATGTCAGAAATTAAAATATAAAAGGAGAAGAAACATAAACGTTCGGGACAAAAAATATATATTATTATATACAAAGCGTTCCAGATGTACGGGGTATAAATGTGTGTGGTATCCAATATCACATTTATTTAAACTAGTAGTTTTGAAAGATCTATGTTTTAGATTTTCAAATTACATCACGTGTACGTACCATACTCACGATCTTTAAACAATACTTTTTTATATTTTTTCAATACACTTGACGGTGCACTAGCTAGCATGCTGTTTTGAAATCTTAGTGGGGAGCATTTTCTATGCTATTTATTATACTACTTCTATGGTTATAATGATGATACATTATTGTCTGCCTTCCTCGTACCGGTGCCACTAATGGTGATAGTTGCCACACAAGGCAGACGGAATTCAAAGGGGCAATCGCTCATTCCTCAGTAACTTAGTAGTAGGTAACAGTCTGTAACGTACTGTAAAGTACTTAGATCTAATATTTTGGAAGTAGGAAAAATCCTTCTCATGTATTATTAAACGCCGAAAGGTTAAAAGCTATCAAATTGACGTTAATCTTTGAAAACATTGTTGTGATGCATTGAGTTGTAATGTGTAGAACATAATAACTCAATTTTGTCAAGCATAATAACATATAACAATATTTTTAAGAAATCTGCAACGATAGATGCTATATTTTTGATTATTGGATAAACCGCCAAAACATTACGGAGACATGTTGTCAAAGCGAAAAAGTTCAAACAAAAACCATAGAAACGGAAAAGCCTTACGTTTATTCGAAGCGAAAATATTATTTATCGTAACAAGTCAGTAATAAAATACAGCATAAGAACTTTAACAACATTTCATGAAATATTACGTGCTCTTAGCAAGCTATAGCAAGAGAAACAATTACAAAACTAATCTGCTAAAGTACATTTAATCTGGGTTAAGCCGACATGTTTACAATGTAAAGTATTTTGTAACAATTTATTTCTGAGAAAGACGATGTGGACGTAAATATTCAGAACGTAACGTTAATAAAACGTTTTTACGTTTTATTAAATTTGTGTAATATACTAATTTGTAGAGAAATATTACTTCTATGAAGTAATATTAATTTCAGTTATTTTATTGATTGTGAACTAATATTCATATAAGAACAAACATACATACATAAGATCACGACTGTATCCCATAAGGGGTAGTCAGAGACTGGGCACTCACTGCAAAAACAGATGACTGCCACAATCCACGTTTCACCAAAACAATATAATGCACTTGGTGTGATAGGTGGTGAGCCCATCGCCACCATGCCCTGTTGGGTGCACAGTGCAGTTTAATTCCTTACTCGCCTTTTACGAGATCCATTGGATGAAATGGAGTGGTAGTATTCTTTTAACGAGCCGCCACCACACGGCCATGTTATACATGATAAATATAACTTCGTCGAAAGACTCGGACTAGGTTATCGGCATTTCGTCATCAACAGTGCACTGCAGAACGGACGCTACTCTGAAGCTGTACATTTACCGTAATGGTCACGCGGCAGCAGGTAGTTCACAACACCTTGCACCTTACGCTTCTAAGGAGACACCAGGAGATAGATATGGAGAACCAAGCTATCTAAAATGGAAGACCCATTCGAAACCATTCGGGGGTTTTTTAAAGAAGAGTGATTTTGGTTTTTACGCCATCTGTCCGTGGTCACAATTTTTTGGCATTTTCAGTAGTTGATTATTAAAACACGCAAAGTACGAGATTAGTACACATCTACATCAGGCTGCAGTATCAACACCAGTATAGTATCGCGAAAGCGAGAACGAAATATTCCGTGCCCTAAAATCTTTAATTAATAAAGCGATTTACCATTGACTCATCACGACATCTCCGAAATTACATGACCTATTGACTTGAAATTTGGCATACATATTCCTTTCCGGATATAGACACCCATTAATGGATTTTACGAACATTTTCTCCTAAATGGGTGAACGGGCTGTTGCCGAATTTTCATGAGAAATCGGGCTGGGTCAGCTAGTTAAATATAAATATGCTTTCGGGCTCAAAACTGACAAACTTGATTAGAAAACTTTGCCTTTACAAATCTGAGAAAAAAGCCATATGAAGTCACCGAAACCACAATTAAACAGCGTGGTGGAATACACTTTATGCCTTCATACAATAAAACATCAATGCCCTGCAAAGTGATGTGTATCTATATACCAATAATATAATAAGAAAAATTCTGGTCTGTGATTTAAAGGTCAGGAATTTTAAATAAAATTTTCGTGTATGTTGAATTTCGATATCTTGCAGGGTTCAGAAGATATAATTTAGGGAGCCGCATGCTACGAACCGAATATTACTGGAAAGAGCCGGACTTCCCTAATACATAGAATGTTATCTATGAGCCCAACTGTTCATGCTCAAGTAAGCGAGGTACCATGCCGTACGGCTCAATCTGTGGTCTTATTTTACGCTGGGCACAGCTAGTACTATAATAATATACGTATTTAAGACATTAGTTGATTACGTGACATACTATATATATATATATTTTAATTTACCTCCTGCAAAATCTAAATCAATCTATTGTAAATGTATACATTAATAAATAAAAATTCACAATCTATATCAATTTCTTGCCGTGGGTTGGTGGCCATAGAGATTTTTTTTATAGAAGACGCGACGAGGCGATCAAATCACTTGTTAGTAACTAACGTCTGCCCATAACAACATTGTCACACGGAACATTTCTGTGTGAACCTACACTGCGCTCGTCCCCCTGAGACATCAGTTCTTAAGTCTCAAATGGCCAATAATTACACTAGCTCTCAATACCTTTTAAACCGAAACACTGTAATGTTTGCACATTACTGCTGGACGCAGAATAACTGGCCTTACGGTTGTACCTATCTAGATGGATGCCTGCATAGGAATCCTACCACCAGTAAACCATCTGGTGGATGTTATTTATCTCGTCTTAGGGAAAAGCCAGGAAAATCGTAATTGACTATTCCAGACTTTACTTAGACATTATTCTGACTGGTGACGGGCAGCAGCGTCTAAGGTTCGCCTGCTAAGCGTGGCGATTATAGCAAGTCTTCCTACCTGGGAGAGGCCTTTGTCCAGCAGTGGAGCAGTAACAGGTTAATGAAGAAGAAACAGAACTGTATCTGTCAAGGGGTATTGTACTATCGGGGTAATTTCGACAAAGCGTAGTTTTTCTTTTGGTTGTCATTTTATTTTATTACTATGTTATAATTGTACTTACTAGTGGCAGGATTGCTGAGCAGGAATCCGGCTAGGCAGGTACCACCGCAGGGCCAGTTATTATGCCGTTAAGTAATGGTGTGAAACATTAAGCTGTTTCGGTGTGAAGGTCACTGAGAGCTAAGGTAATTACTGAGCATATGAACTGAGACTTAAGAACTGATGTCTCATGGTGAATGTTGTCACGCTAAAATGGAGTGAGTGACATACTCGTAGCATTTTTTGCAGGCGTTAAATTTGCTATGAGGTGAACGTTTTACTCGTTTACATACATTCTACAATAAAACAAATCTGAATTGAGTTTTTAAGCATTTATAACGTTTAATTAAACCATAAAGTAAAAAAAGTAAAGTTTCAGCCTATAAATGTCCCACTACTGAGCACAGGCCTCTCCATTCTGAGAGGGTTTTGGAGCTAGGAAGAATCCGCAACGCTGCTCCTATGCGGGTTGGCGGACTGCACATGTCATCAAAATATTCTTTTTTTTATTTCTCAGACATGCGGGTTTCCTCACGATGTTTTCCTTCACCGCCGAGCACGTGGTAATTAAGCACTTGAAATTGCAATTAACACAACTTGAAACCACCACACACTTGAAACCATCGCGAAAAAATTCAAACCCCAAAATCCGTCAAATAGGGAAGAATATGTATATCATCGATCGGGATCGGCTTTTTTACACGGGTGAAACCGCGGGTCATAGCTAGTACGAACTAGATGTCAGAGACTTTTTTTATGGTATTTTTATTTAATTTTTTAGACTTAAACACATTTAGATGTAAAAATAAAACAATTAAATATAATAAGCATTTTTAATGTTTCTTTGATGCAGAGATTATCTATGTTTTTTTTTAAATAATAAATATTAAACCGGGCGACAGGATACCGGACATATACTTATACTTGAAGATACTAATAAGCTTAAAATAATCTACCAAACTTTTATGGTAGTTTATGGCGGAGGCCTATGTTCAGAAATGGCCCAGTTATTTATAATATATTTATAATAATAAATTATAGTAAAAATAACTATAATTATGTTAAACAAAAAACGATAACGGTAAATATATGGCAAACGAAAATGTACTTGAGGTATACCGAGACAAATTCCCCAATTTTTTTTATCTGACACTTTTTCTTCGACAACAATGTTGTGACAATACTTGTTCTTCGAAATGTTTATATTGCAATTTATTTCAAAAAGAGCTTTGAAAATGCGCAGTGATTTTCTAGAAAAGAATTTACAGTCGACTCGCGTCAGCAGTTTATTGGTTTGATGCAGATATAAAGCAAGAATAAAGCGATCTATTGAGTAGAATTATTGGACTATTACTGTTGTGTTGTGAATATACAGTATTAGCATTAAGTTAAAAACAAATCTGCAGTTTTGTAGCGTCTCTATTTATAACGTACAAAGATACAGAATGGGGTATTTTCTTTATTATGCTAAGCGGGAGAAAATCGAGACTATGTTTGTGAATTTCTTAGACCTTACGATTGTCTTGATCTTAGGCGAAAATCTTAACTCCCGATTTATCAACTTATTTAGTCTCATCTGTTTTACACATTGTCATATTTTGTCTGTATTATTTTACTGACTAATAGACCCTTTGTTTAGATACGTCATATTGGAAAATAAAGCTACAATACAGCAGTAATAAAAAGCCTCTCTTACGCTACAACAGGATTAACGTCCTAGTGCTTTAATGGAGCTATCGGAGTTTAAACCAGCTTAAAGTACTTAAAGAGCTTTAAGAAGTTGTGCTTAAGGGGATAACCATGGTCAATGTCCTATTTTTTGTATTGGTCTTAAGTTGCTTATTTTCGATTTTTGCTTTCTTGTCTTTGGATAACAGTTTCGAATATACTATTAAATATGTTTAAAATTATGTTTAAATAAATAAATAAATAAATAAACAAATAAATATCAGGAGACATGATATCAGCAGTCACAATGTATTAATTTTTTTTAAAACATTGTCCTACACATGGTTTTCTCTTGTACATACATACCTGGAACAACTATCTGTAGGCTATACAACTATTTGTTCCGTGCGGAAATCGAACCCGCAATTCGCAGTGCAGAAGCCATTCAGCTAACTAATGCGCCTAGCGAGCCGTGTAATAGGTTAAAAAGTATCTAATAAGCTACTACACATATCGATTTATAATATCCTTATTATGATTAGAAAAATAATCGACTATCACAACAGTGTCGCGATAGTATAAATTCAAATATCACGATGAAATGAACGCCGAAAATCCAATTTCCTGCTATTGGAACCGACGCCAGCAATGACCGTCTGGAGGGTGAGCTTAATTACTAATTTTGTTCAATTAGCCTGTTTATTGTGTCATCTAAATTCATTATCAAGCTTAATACAGTAATCACACAAGGCAAACAAGGGAAGAAGTTCTCCTGGCTCGATTACGACGTACTGTCATTCCCAACGAGTCCACAACTGGTGATGATGCTGTCCTTCTCCTGCCCTCCCTCTCTCCTTCCAGCCCTCTCTTCAAATAATTAGAACCTCCGTCTTATTTTTACTCGTATTTGAAAAATAACAAAGTCTTAATAAAAACTTAAAATTTATTATATTTTTCATTTAAAGTAAGTTGTTTACCTAATGATGAATGCTATTCTATTATGCCTTTTCATAACAGTTGCAGTGTAACCAATTTATTTTTATTTTTTTAATATTTTTTTTTACATTGGAATGTTTTGTGTACCGTACTACGCTTGTCATTTCATAAGCGAAGTTTAGAGAGCTAAGCGAATAATACCTGCTTAGAAATCCTACTACAATATGATAGTAATGGAGGATTCTTTATTTATAGCAAGTATATCAACAGCATTTCATATTATGGTGTTATACTGCGCGAATAAAGGCTAGGCGCTCGCTTTAAATTTCTTAGTACGCGAGTGACTTGGGTTCGATTGCCGGTGCCGGCACCACTAAAATTATTAATGGCAATTTTAAGTGCTGATTTACCTAGTGCTCGGCGGTGAAGGAAAACATCGTGAGGAAACCTTCATGTCTGAGAAATAAAAAATATTTCGAAGCATATGCATTCCGCCAATCCGCATTGGAGCAGCGTGGCAGATTCTTTCTAGCTCCAAAACCCTCTCAGAAATGAGAGGAGGCCTGTGCTCAGCAGTGGGACATTTATAGGCTGAAACTTTACTTTCTTTTTAAAGGCTGTCCGTACAATACCTTAGTCGCCTCTTACGACTCCTCGGTAGGTAAGAGGTAGCTGCTATTCTACTCTGACGGACACCTATTGGCTGTGGTAGGATACCTATGCAGGAATTAGTCAAGAAGGGTACCACTGCAGTGCAAGCTATTCTTCCGTTAAGCAGTAGTGTGCAAACATGACGGGGAACGATTTGCTTGCCTCATCACTTTCTTTCATAACAAATGAACAAATAAAAATATTCCGTTTTATTTCATTGTGATAGGAGAAAATAGAAAGGTCTTCTGCTTCTAGTTAATGAGTTTTACTTCTTAATATGCCTTAACATCAGACACGACACGAGACACGAAGACGTCTAAAGGTTCATCTCAATTAATTAAAAAGAAGTTTAGAAAAAAAATTGCAGAAAAACAAATTATATAAAGGGAGATTCATAGCTGTTCATTTGTTGTAATTGGTAAAATATAAATTACACATCATGTATAAGTATCAGTTTGTGTTACAATAATACCGTTAGTAAACGAGTATTTATGACATTTTTCTAATTTAAATATCATTTCTTTTTTTTTTTGCTATATACGTCTTTCTAAAAGAAGATATAAAATAAGTGAAAGTCGGCCCAAGCTAATATCAATATTGTCTATGCCCTGAATAAACAAAGGAAATACAAACGAGTTTTTCACACTGAAATCAAATAAACGCGTACAGCAATCCCACAGCTTCTTAATTTTATTTAAAATCAGCTATTGTAGCTACCATATTTACGAGGGTGGATTGAAAAGTACTCGGCCTAACCAAGAAAATAAACACATACTAAATCAGTTATATTTTTATTTTTCTACATAATCACCATCAAGTTCAATACACTTTTGCCACCTCCCCTTCCAAGCATTTAGACCGTTAAAAAAAAATGATTCTTTCTTAGAGTCAAAATATGCGTCTACAGCTGCTTTGACCTCGTCGTTTGTCGAAAATCTTTGACCTCCCAAGTGCTTTTTTAGGTTAGGGAACAGAAAGAAGTCTGATGGTGCCAGATCAGGTGAATACGGCGGATGCGGTAACAGTTCAAAGCCACAGTTGTGAATTCCAGCCATTGACTGTACTGACGTGTGAACACGGGCGTTATCTTGATGAAACAGGACTTTTCTTCTGAGCATTCCTCGACGTTTTTCTTTTATTTCCTCTCGTAAACGACGTAGTAAGGTGCAGTAGTAATCAGAGTTTATAGTCTGACCCCTTTCAAGATAATCAATCATAATCACACCTTTCGAGTCCCAGAATACTGAAGCCATCACCTTATTTGCCGACAAAATCGACTTAGCCTTTTTAAGGGGGTGGTGAACCAGGTCTTCTCCACTGTTTTGATTGTTGTTTTGTTTCCGGTGTACAGTAATGAACCCATGTTTCGTCCATAGTAACAAGACGATTCAAAAAATCATCTGAATCGGCTTCAAATAACTCCAAACAGTCGCGTGAAACAGTCAATCGCGTCCTTTTTTGTTCAACTGAAAGCAGTCGCGGAACCCACCTCGCAGACACCTTGTGGAAACCCAACTCGTTGACAATGATGTTTTGAGTTCGTTCATAAGAGATGCCTATAATCTCGGCTATCTCTCTAATTTTTAATCTGCGGTCTCCCATTATTAAATCAAGTACTTTTTTAATATTTTCGTCAGTAGTTGACGTCGAAGGCCTTCCAGAGCGGGGTTCATCTTTCACACTCTCTCTACCACGCTTAAATTCTGCTATCCATTTTTTGACGGATGAATATGACAGAGCACAATCGCCTAATGTACTGACCATGTCATCATGGATGGCTTTTGATGATAGCCCCTTCTTATGGAGGTACTTAATGACGGCACGCTGCTCGATTTGCTCCATTCGCGGAAATTATGACCGATTACTTTGTTAATAAATTTATAAAATCACAACTAATTATCGCACACGTTTCGAACTTCACACAATGAACTAGTCTGAACTGAACTAAATAATGTGGGTAGATTTGATTTTTAGAATTGAATGGTGTTAGGCCGAGTACTTTTCAATCCACCCTCGTATAAACACAATGTATTTTTATATTATAATTAGATTCATTTAAAACATATTTTTAAAGCTTTCACATAAATTTTAGTAATTTGTAAATCATAAATTGCTGTCAATTCAAATTTATTAAATTTTTCGACGCTTTGCCTTTCGTCTATTATAATAACAATGTGTGATTATTGATAACAATATGAACTGGGGTAAACAGGTTACCGAAATCAGCCGTAAAGTTTCAGCCAAGTTGCGATTACTCTACCGTTTAAAAAAAATTCTTCCTTTTAAGACCAAGCTCATGCTTGTGCAAACGCTTATTTTACCGATTTTTGATTATGCAGACGTGTGTTACATAGACTTGAAGAATAACTTTCTTAACAAGCTAGAGCGCCCTTTCAACAACTGCATCAGATACGTTTTTGGTCTTCGAAAGTATGACCATATCTCTTATCATCGATCTCGCCTTAACTGGCTCACTATCAGACAGAGGCGTAATTCTAGAATTATACTTGTTCTCTTCTCTATTTTAATGATCCTACTACCCCCTCGTATTTTAAGGATAAATTTCAGTACCTTTCTTTAACCCATGATAGGGTTCTTCGTTCCTCATCTAACCTTAAGATTAGTATTCCACAACACTTCACCGGTTTCTTTGGTAACTCTTTTGTAATACAGGCTACACTCCTCTGGAACTCCTTACCCGAAGACATTAGGAAGGTTTCTAATAAGCTGACGTTCAAAAGACTAATTCGAGAACTTTTTTTAAAATCATCTTTGTAAGTTTATATCAACTTTGATCTTTTCTTTCTTTCATCGGTCATTATGTAATATGTATGTATATATCAGTTTTACGTGTATGTATATTTAAGTGTATAAATCTATGTAAATATTTATGTGTAATATGATTTGAAGTATTATTTTTATTGATATCTAATCAATCAATATTTTAGTACAATTTGTTTTTATAAACAATACCAATTAGGGTATTGTTTATATAAGAATTTAAAATGATGAATTTGTAAAGCACCTATAACAATGTCTCTCTATGCCTTGGGTTGACTGGGAGATAATGCCAAAAGGCATTAAGTCCGCCCTTTGTAATCCTTTTTTTTTATTAAAATTAGGTGAATGCAATAAAGAATAAATAAATAAATAAATTTTACTTAAATTGCCAAAACTATTCAGATTTCCTGCCCACAACGCAATCATCATACTCGTAGCACAGTTGAAAGTAAATGACCCGTTTTGAACGCAACCAGCAACACTTTTTTATTATCATTTGTTTTAATATCGTTCTTTACCAGACAACGGTTCGGTAATGATGTATTAAGTAAACTTCTAGATGTATTTTAATTAACAAAAATTTAATAAGGTTGTAACATAACAATTCTCCCATTAATCTCCGTACCATAATTAATTCGGCTTAAATAGGATTTAAAGCAAGGGCTATATCGATTATTTAAATCTATGTCTACAAAAATGTGCAATATCGCCATCATGCAAGTTTTAGATTGTTTGTTTTATTAGGGTTGGTAAACTTGCTTCACTTACCACAGCATAGACTAGTTTTACAAACGTCTATAATAAATAGTGACTAGCAGAAATTAAGTTTGACCCACGTTGTCTTTACGTTAGAGCTTTTTGCAACTTAATTTGTAGGTCATACTCATTTATTCAACTCCTTTCTTTAGTAATTACAATAAATGTATACCGTTCCTCTCTAATTTGACAATAATTTCCCTGCACGCCACATGAGATGATTTCTTCATGAATCAAGTATTTAACACGTATAAAACTTTCGACTTGTAGGTAATTGTGAAAATATCATGAAATTTTAAGACTAAGATTTTATTAATCGACGTTATATTTTTATCGCCTTAACTTTTTCGTTCGTTCTCGAAATTGCGGTCACTACTCATCATATTTCATAAATAAATTGTTTGTAGTTGAACTACGAAAATCATCTAAAAATGTTGGAACGGAACTGGGGGAAGGCCCTTTTATACAGATATCAATAATATTTACGAAAATTTTAATTTAATATAACTATAAAATTGTATTACATCATTGCATGAAAATGTTCGTGTACGAATTGTTACGAAAATGTTACGAACAAAGGCGTGCGAATTGCAAAAAAAAACTTTTCAACTATTTTTTAGTAAATGACTCGAAATTTAAATTTTAAACAAATGTTTGTTTGTTATGTTTTCAGAGATTTAATAAAAATGCATGGAAATTACAGTTTCTACTAAACGCCATAAAACTTACTTAATTACTGTATGTAATTCGCTTAACTTATGTAGCCGAGTAAGTCTAACGTTGATCGTGAACCAAGCTTATTGTACAAGCAATTATCCTTGACGACGATTAATGTACCATGAAATGGAGAGTCAAGGGTAAACTGGACATGAAGTTAAACGAAAACTATAGTGTTTTCTTTATACAATATTAATATAATCGCGAATAAGACAAATGTAATTTCTTAGTAAGTGTTATGTAATGACTAAAAATCATCATAAAGGCACACCACATGAGTAATGTGAAAAAAAACTTTTTAGGACGCAATAAGAGTAAAATTTCAAGGTCCAATTTGAGTGCAGCGTTTTTGAGCCACGTTACTGTTTTACTAATATTTATCGATAATTTAATAATTGTTTATAAACGAGCAGTATTTTTACAGTCAGTAATATTATTGTTAATACATGTTTATTTTTTTCAATTTTATTAAACATCAAATATACATAAATCTCACTTTTGTCACGTGTTCTGTGTTGCTCGCGCTCTTTTTTTAAATGTTTCAGGAGCCGGAAACAATCCACCATACTGCTCTAATGACGGACATCATTTGTTAACGAAATATTTTTATTACTCAGACTTACTTCTTTTTTACTGAAGTGTCGTCAGTAAGGTATTGTATGGACAGCAGATTTCTGAAAGTGTACACTTCAGGTACAATATATTTAATAGATTTTTCTGAAACAGCTTTTATGATTTGGATAAAATTTTGAATTATAATGTTTCATTTTGCATGTTTTTCTAAACAAGTTTTCGCACTAGAAATATACTTTTTTTAAATAAATAACCTAATTAAATCTAAACTTATTTAAATTCATATTTCCTTCTCAACAACAGAGAGCACTACATAACATTGTTAACATGACAGCAGCTTCACTGAACAGTATAAACAGCCACCATACTATTAAACGATTGTATACAATTGATTTCTCAGAAACGTCTCTAACGATTTTGATAAAACGTTGCATATTATGAATCTAAATATCTACTTATTATTCGAAATGAATATAAGCTACTTACTCCGTTGTAAGTTGTCCCAAGCTCTTAGGAATTTGAAAGATGCCGAACTCTGCAATTAAAAATCTAAAGGGATTCTTCAATGCACATTAGCGGTCACTATAAAAATAAATTAACCATAAAAAATAACCCCCACATAATTTTCCGTAACACAAAAGCACCGTTAAACGCTAATGAAAGTAGAAGAAGCTAAAGATGTGTGTCAGGATCGTAGCAAGTGGATGAGTGGAGAAGATGTGGTCTCTGCCTACCCCAATGGGGCCTACTCCATCTCATCCTATGGATCTCGTAAAAGGCGAGTAAGGAATGAAACTGCACTGTCCACCCAACAGCGCATGGTGGCGATGGGCTCAACACCTATCACACCAAGTGCATTATATTGTTTTGGTGAAACGCGGATTGTGGCAGTCATCTGTTTTTGCAGTGAGTGCCCAGTCTCTGACTACCCCTTTATGGGATACAGTCGTGATCTTATGCATGTATGTATGTATGTTAAACAGTTGTAGCGAAAAATGCAATGAAATTTTGTTCCGTTTATTTCTGTATAAATCTGTTCCTTTTCGTATTTCCTTGTTGCTGCCACGAGTATCGTATAAAGACATGCTAAGAGATTATTGGACTCGCATTATTGAGTGAATTTGTGAATAAATTTTTTTGGCTTTAGTTTACTCGTATATTATTTCATAATTTTTTGACGAGCGCGTGGTTAGAGTACATGATTTCTACGCCGCAAGTCCTGAGTTGGAATCCCAGCCGAAGCCGACATTTGTATAAAAACCCAAATTGTTGGTATTCGGTTCTGGTTGTATTTCTGATATTGCATCCTAGCTATTACACGACCCTCTTCTATTCCGACAAGTACAAGGGCCGCATTACGATTTATGTCCAAGCCGATCGCTTTGGCGGATGGACCCCGATGTACCGAGGAAAGTTTAGCGACAAAATTTTCAAGGGGCACACCAAAGCCCGCTAGACGATTTTACACAATCACCCTGTTCGGACACCCTATTCCCTAGGAAGAGCTTCAAATACCGCGGGGTCAACCTAGACGCAGCAATGTCGTTCGCTAGCCATATTAAAAACGTACGTAATAGAGCAGCCTTTATCACAGGCTGCCTATACCCGTTAATTTTCTCTTCTAGCAAATGCGCTTTCGATAATAACTTCGCCTCAACAAAACTTGCATAAGAATCGTAATTGCGTCGCTTGCATAGGCCATTACGGATCTTAGATTATAGGATTCTCAGAGAGTCCAAAATCGATTCCTGCGCAATGCCACTGAAATCCGGTGGATCCAGCGCAATGTAGCCTTCACAGCGACTGTGAAATGCCCTTAACAACTTCAGAAAATTATCATGATGGTTTTGAGAAAAAAGCCGCACGCCATCCAAACGCTGGTGGTTAAAACAGCAAGCTACCGACCATATAGAAACGCGACCGAACGCAAACATCATCCACGAAACGTGCTCGGTACCTTCAAACCACGATGAGGTCCGCCACAATCCAGCTAACACTGTACATAAAATTAATATTTCAATATCACACGCACAACGACGCGCGATTGCCATAGGGAGCGGCGCGCAGCAACAACACCACGTTCACCAGATTCACCTGCGTTCCAGGGTGGTTCTCACCACCATGAGTCACCGATACACCAGTCGACAGCCCGAACGAAGGTCCGAACTCTACCTCGCACAGTCATTAAGTAACTTATTTTAAATAAGAAAATTTCGATCTCGTGACACACGTCTGTCGCGAGAGTGACATGAATTAGATGGAGATTGGAGATTATTTATGTATTTAAGTTTGGGTCAAACGAAACGTGACTTGCGGGTCAGGGAACCGATGCACTGCTATCCGATAGCACACGGTAGCTATCCGATATATAATATATACGAATTATATACTGCATCCTAGCCTACCTTCAATCTTATCGCACAAGCGTTACATCGGGCGCGGGTAGGTTGGGACGAGAAAATGCCTCTGTGCACGTACACTTGTGGCACTATAATATCTCAGACAGTATTCGTAAGTTCGGCTAGGAGGGCATCATCTGTTTCTTATTTAGAACACTATATTATTGTATGAAACCTTATATTATTGGCTTAGTTGTAAGATCACCGGTGGAAGGATTTCTATACAGGTATCCGCTGGAGTAGGTACCACAGCAGTTCCAGTTATTCTGCTGTCAAGCATTGTTGAGCAAACACTTACACCAGGTGGGCACTGAAGCTTATATAATTACGGGTCTCAAGAACCGATGTCTAAAGGTGAGCAGTGTGGTGCAAATGTTATATTTTTACTTAAACTAGCTGATGCCCGCAACTTCGTCCGCGTGGTTTGGTGGTTTCTTAACTGAATTCATAACAAAATTTGTACCAAAACGGAAAAGGTGAAATTTTCGAATCCACAATATCTATTATTGTCTTACAACCGTTTATTTATTGAAGTGAAAACTTATTTAGAAACGTTGTGATTTGAAACTTGATGAATCGAAAAAGCGACATTAAATAAAAAGAGGCAAACATTTACACCTACATCCATAAGATTTAGCCTCCGAGAGAGTGAGATAAAATAAAGTATACTGTGTTTCCTTCTATATTTTCGAATTCGTCCAAATCTTCGATTTTACTCTCATTAACTCGAAACAAGATCAAAAATTATATTTGACGCTGTATTTCAAAGATATATTGACCAAATCCAAACCAAAGCGTTTATTTCATACTTTTGTGCCAACCATAAGCCACTCGTGTCAGTTTTTGAAATGGTAACAATGTTATACTGGTGGTAGGATTCCTATGCAGGAGTCCGTCTAGGTAGGTACAACTCCAGGGCCAGTTATTCTACCGTGAAGCAGTAGTGTGCAAACCTTACTGTGTTTCGGTTTGATGGGCACTGTGAGGTAGCGTAATCACTGGGCATATGAGACTTAAGAACCTATGTCTCAGGGTGATGGGCACAGTGTAGTGTCACACAGAAATTTTCTGGGTGGCACAGCATTTGTTATGGGCAGGCGTTGCACTTACCATCAGGTGAACGTTTTTGCTCGTTTCATCACTTGATGCAATTAAAAAAAAAGAAACCCTACAATATTCCTACTCCTGATGCTCTGCATTCGTCTCACTCTCGAAGTTTGGTTTTCTAAAGGTTTCACTTCTACCACGTGTGAACTGCACCCGTGTTTTTTATTAGCGGTAAGTGTCGAGACGAGCAAGTCTTTTACCTGATGGTTAGACTTAGGAACTCTTGTCTCTCGGTGGGAAGCGGTGCTACACAGAGCATTCCAATGTAAATCAATGCAAAGTTCTGGATGCCACCGCAACCCTTGCAAGACACAGTTCTTAAGTCTCTTATACTCTGTAATCAGAACAGCTAGGACTGCAGGTGGTACGTACCGAGGCTGATTTCTACATAGTCCTGCCCTCACTACATTTTATACTTTATACTTTACAGAAGTGTTAAACATGAATTCCACTATTTTTTTTATGTTTCAATAACGATAACATCATTGACGACCGCGTGGCCTTGTGGTCAAAGTATCTGACATCAGTCAACATTTGTGTTGTGCATGTAAAATTTATATTATTAAAATACACTCACGACACAGGAGAAATCTTAATGGGGTGCATCGTTTAAAAAAATAACAATGAACCGCACAGTCTATCGTATAGTATGTGATCGCTGCGGCCTATAGACACCTGCTATCCCCGATGAAGAAGGTGCGGTTCCCCTTGAGAGTTATGATTAGATGCCTTTTTATCAGTTCTGTTACCCACCATTTTGTTCCTTACTCGCGGGCCCACGCGTCTCTTCGTGTTTATTCGTGTGAAACATTTAATATTCTAATAATAAAGTGTGGTTTTAAAAGTCGTCAAAATTTTAATTGCATCTAGTTTCGTTAATTCGCCATCTACAGAGTTTTAGACGAACTTCAACAATCGAGACATTTTTATACTCGTTATAAAATGAATTTATATGCATAAGATAACTAATCTACCACCCCATCTAATCACGTGGGTGTCGTAAAAGTCGACAGAAAGAAAATAAAAACTAGGAGATGGGCAGCAGCATCTTCCCGGAACATCTGAATAAATAAACTGCATTTGCCAAGCCGCTTGCTTATCGAGGCAACTATAGCAAAATCCCTCCGAAATGAGAGCTACAATTTTGTGGCAATCTATGGAGGAGGCCTATCTATTCTAGTGGCGTGGCACACGTGTCGATGGTCTTATGGAAAATTTAAAGTTCGCACTGCAAAATGCAAAACAAAATTCTCAGTTTTGTTTAGTAGACTTCAGTATGTCACAATCGCTTTAATGTCTCTGGCTTGCGGCGGCATCTTGTGGCGGGTCAACCACTTCCCTATAATATGGTTAAGGAGGGTGATGGCTGCCACATGCGTCTTGCTTGTGTTGCTTGTGGAGAGTAGTCGGCTTGTTTGCAATACCCTTGCGTATATATTTTATATATATAACTATGGTGCAAAACTGAACCATCAGTAAAATTAATACAATATCTGTAATTATATAATCATATATGTAAATCGACTAATCTTTGTTTCGTCTAAAAAAATCACCTACTTCCAATTCTCTTCTGAAAAGTTTTCTTATTTTTTTGCAAAGTCCAATCTTCTCTCTTTCTTTTTTTCTCTATTGCCCGAATTTTATTAAGTCCCGAATTTCATGTAGTTCACGTTGTACTGTCCACTACTAATCGACTTCCCAGTATCACGCTGAAGAAGCTGCGTGAGATTTCGACAAAGCTTCTCCAATAACCATATACATATGCCAGTATCGAATAGATACAAACATTTTAAAATTAAAACATTAATTATATTACGTGTTTAGAAATTAATTAATTATGATACTTAATTATTTTTAACGAGCCTATCATTAAATGTGCCGAAATCTGTCTAATATTATAAAATATTTTACATTATTTGTATTTTGTTTATTTCATACTAATTCGTATCTCCAATTCCAAATCCATAACTCAGGGTAATAAATTATTCACAGAGCTATCTATCATTGCTTGAGCAGTTCAATTAGAGAGACGCAGAGAAGACTAATTACTTGCGAGGGTATGGAGTACATATAATTGTCTAGACAAGAAGATGACTGCATGATTTAAATCTATATATACATAATTCTTTTGCACGTGTGTATGTCACTGTACTCCATCTAAACGGCTGGACCGATTTTGATGAATCGGCGCGTTGAGTGAATCCCTGGTTGGTTTAGATTCACAATTAAATCCGGTAGGTGGCGCCGCAATGATGTTCCAGGAAGATGTCTTTGAACGATTAACTTTGAAAGATGTCTTGGAAGCGCTCAGTATATAGTTAATTACAAACTATTAAAAACTAGAATGTCGAAAAAACGTTTGCGGAATCCGCTAATAGGAGGCAAGCCATCGTTCAGGCAGGAGAACGTCTGTGAAGTCCGGTAGTATATTATGTATTTTTTTATTGGATTGAGTGACCCAGAATTTTTATTGGAAGGTGTCACCCAGAAAATTTCTGTGTGACACTACACTGCGCCCGTCACCCTGCATTTGACTGTGTGATACATGAAAACTTAATATGTAAACTTAAATACTACGGCTTTCGTGAATTCTCTCTAGATCTTTTATCTTCCTACCTTACAAAGAGAACTCACAAAGTTGCCATTAATACGTTATGTCATCAGGTTGTGCAGTAAAAAAGGGTGTCCCTCAGGGATCGATCCATGGTCCATTTCTGTTTTTGGTTTACATTAATGATCTACCATATTTGGTACAAAAAAGGTCTGAAACAGTTCTGTTCGCCGATGATACATCATTGTTGTTTAAAGTTAACAGAAATGACTTAACGCTGGAAAATCCCAATGAAAGTCTAGGTATTGTTTCCAAATGGTCCTCAGAAAAACCCTCTCAGAAATGAGAGGAGGCCAGTGTTCAGCAGTGGGACATTTATAGGCTGAAACTTTACTATTGATTTCAAGTTAGAGTGGGGAGCACACATTGAAAAAATAGCTCCGAAATCAAGTTTTTCTATTTTTCACTAAGAAAGATTAGATAGCTGTCTGATAAAGCTACTACCAAAGATACTACTGCTAAATTAGTATATTTTGCATACTTCCACAGTATTATGTCCCATGGTTATTACTGGGGGGATCCGCAGCTGGATTGCATACAATATTTATTTTGCAAAAAGAAGCATTTCGGGCAATCTTTAACTTGGGACCTCGCGAGTCGCTACGAGAATTATTCAGGGGGACTAATATTTTATAGTGGTGTAAAAGTAACGAAAAAAAGCGTACTCGGATATATTCGTTACTATAACTATCAGTACTCGTTACTATCGTATCGTTTCGTTACTTGTTACTTTTGATACCTAATAAATAACATCGCATCGACGACGTCGCGTCGGTCGTACCTACTTTGTAGAATACATTCTTAATACGTTACATATTTAGCTGCGTAATGTGAATATTTTAACTTTTACATTTTTTGAACCTGACTTGTGTATATTATGTAAATCTAAATTTAGTTTGATTTTATATGGAAGTGGGTAGAACTACAAGTAAACTGTAATTTAATTACCACAACGATCTAATTGAAAACTGAACAGAATTTACTGTTTTGAATATTTTATCCCTGAGAATATGTAAGCCTTTATTAACCAAAAAAACAATTAAATCTCATCTCATTAACACGGCTTTATTATAATATCTCTTATAGTACTATTTTTAGTGAAACTAATTGACAATAGTATAAAACAAAAACATAAATCTATGTTATATTATTACATTAATTAATATTTTGTATAAAAATACTTACCTACCTTGTTTCTCTTCCAATCCCAAACTTTGTCTAAACAATTCCTTTACTTATAGTAACTAAATAAACAGTAAACAAACATCGTCCTTTGTAACATACGTATTTAAAATCACGAATTAAGCGCGCGCATGCGTTTTTCGCACTATCAGCAAACCGTTTCAATTCAAGCATCAACGCAACGAACGTACTTGCAAAAATTCAATCAAACTAATATCAGTACGAAACTACGAAAGTAACGAAATAACGAAATGCATTCTTGAGTAACGTTTCGGTACTCGGTACTAGATGGCGTACCCGTTACTCGGTACCGAATACATACGGTTTGCTACAGCTCTAATATTTTGACACTTCCGTCGTTGTCAAAAAATTCACTGTATCCTATAGAGTGGCTGTATGTTTTCACACTTAATACACTATCGTGGGGAAACCTGCATGTCCGAGAAAAAAAATATATTTCGAAGACATGTGCAGTCCGCCAACCCGCATTGGAGCAGCGTAGCGGATTCTTCCTAGCTCCAAAACCCTCTCAGAAATGAGAGGAGGCCTGTGCTCAACAGTGGGACATTTATAGGCTGAAACTTTACTTTACTTTTACACTATCTCCAGAGCAGTTTATACCTTCCGACAATAATCGTACATTTTCTCGTCATTAACTGCAAATAACATCGCCTGCTTAACTTGTGCTGTGCGATTGGCGGTTGCCGTGCAATTCCTCTAGTATTGTAGATGTTAATGTGCGGCGGTGATCACTTACCATCAGCTGAGCCGCTTGCTCGTTTGCTCCCTCTTCTAAGTGTGTGCATTGGCGTCGCGTGTGATACGTCATATATGTCGTAGACAGGACCACAGGTGGGGTAGTCAGGTGCTTGAGTGGAGGCCTAGAGTAGGGCATAGAAATGTAGGCAGGCAACCGATGCGTTGGACCGACGACCTTTTTAGAGTGGCCGGAAAGGACTGGATGCGAAAGGCGCAAAACCGGGAAGAATGGCGTGCATTAGAAGAGACCTACACTCAGCATTGGGTGGTGAAAGGTTGAAAAAGAAGAAGAGAAAGAAAGTGATACCGCGATCGCCAATCCGCGTAGTAAGGGCTGCGTTACATCTAGATATTGTCTGTGGCATATAAACACAACGGCTCGTCTAAGGAGGGACTTTGGCGGATAATGTTGCCAAGGAAAAGGTACCCAGATCGGATGGTCTGATCTGGGAGGGAAGTCTCCTCCTACCAGTAATCCTTAGATGTCGTATATGTAGTTTATTTCAGAGACTGTAATAGCGCAATGTTGGACGTAAGACATATTTCTTGAGCATCATATGTCGGCGACATAAATGTCGCTACAGGACAGACTCATACTCTCACAATATACCAACGGCTATGCCGTGTGGTGCCAGCCTAAGAAAAACTACCACCCCATCTCATACCGTGAGGTCGTAAAATTCGACAAAGGGAAAATGAAAACCAGCAGCGTATTCTTGGAACATCTAAATAAATAAACTGCGGTTGCCAACCCGCCTGCCAAGCGTGGCAACTATCGCAAAAAACTATCCAAAAAAGAGAGCTACAAACTTGTCTTTAACACACACGGTACAGAAGAAATCATAAAATAAGGCATCATCTATATCATATATCTATATATATACACATAATGGTTTGCCAATGACAGTATCAATGTCACCCAAATAGTAAGATATTGTATGGACCTGCACTGCGCTCATCACATTGTGACTTTATATTTAGTCTCGGATGGTCAGTAATTTCACTAGCTAAAACGCTAAAATTAAAATGAAAGTTAAAGTTTAAAAGTAAAGTTTCAACCTATAAATGTCCCACTACTGAGCACAGGCCTCTCATTTCTGAGAGAGTTTTGGAGCTAGAAAGAATCCGCCACGCTGCTCCAATGCGGGTTGGCGGACTTCACATGTCTTCGAAATATTTTTAATTACTCAGACATGCAGGTTTCCTCACGATGTTTTCCTAAGCCGCCGAGCACGTGGTAAGTCAGCACTTAAAATTGCAATTAACAATTATAGTGGTGCCGGCACCGGGAATCGAACCCAGGTCACTCGCGTACTATGAAACTTAAAGCGAGGGCCTAGCCCCTGAGCCACCACGGCTCAAATTAAAATAAATAAACATAAATTAAAAACAGTCTATTACTCGTTCTCCTTCTTTCTACGTTATATCTTTTTTCTCCTTTATGTTACGAAATGTATTAAGAAACTGTAAAAACAGTTCATCTGATAATGATTTTTTATATTTACGCGATCACTACACATTTAAATGAAACTAATTTTACGGATTTTATCGCGTTTAATTTTACTATTTATAACCCGACGTTTCGAGCGCTTTACAGCACCCATGGTCACGGGAGGAACTGAGCTGTTAGATGTCCTGATGTCATAGTTAACCCGAAGTAATTTCAGCTTTTTATTATTAATTTTGGTTCGATCTACGCAGAAAGAGCTAACTGTATCTTGAAGTCTTGCAGTGGTATGCTTGGTTTTTGATTTAATTTTATTATTTATAGGATCACAAGGTGGTGGTAATCCAAACCATCTTTTCTATTAAAATTAGAATGTTTTTTTTTAATTTCAATAGCCTCGCGAATCATCCTTGTTAGGAATCAGTGTTCTTTTGCGAGGATCTGTGGTTTTTCAAATTTGATATATTGGTTGGGATGATCCAGAACATGGTCACAGACTGCAGACTTCCTGGAGCGACTATGCTTCACATCAGCTATATGTTCTTTTACGCGGGTTTTTACTGATCTGTTTGCCCTATGTCTATGTCTATGTGACGATTCATATTCACAATCCAGCTTGTATCTATACTCCTGCATCTTGTAGAGGTATTTTACATTTGACAGATGGTAAAAACTGACTTATCTTCTTCGGCGGCTTGAAAAATGTTCTTATGGAAGCCCGCTTCAAGATATAGCTAATCTTGTCTGTGACTCCTCTGACATGTGGTAGAACTGCAGGTACACGCTCGACCGTGGCCGGCTTCACATGCGCCACCTGCTTGGGATCCTATAATTAATAAAATTAAATCAAAAACCAAGCATACCACTGCAAGACTTCAAGATACAGTTAGCTCTTTCTGCGTAGATCGGACCAAAAATAATAATTAAAAGCTGAAGGTACTCCGGGTGAACTATGACATCAGGACATCTGTCAGCTCAGTCCTCCCGTGACCATGGGTGCTGTAAAGCGCTCGAAATGTCGGTTTATAAATAGTATAATTAAACGCCACAAAATCCGTAAAATTTGTTTCATTTAAACAGTTCATATGATGTTACAATATTGAATGGCCGTCAAATCTGTAATAATATCGCAAATTTTCTCCGTAATTATGTTCAAAAGCGTGTAAATCCGTTAACAAAAATCGTACCGAAATTTACGTCCTCAAAATTTCACTCAATTCTCGTCCAAATATATCGAATCGTCCGCCTAAGAACTTTCACTTCAAAAAATGTACTGAATTTTCTTAGATATTTTTCTACAATAATACTATGCCCTACACTAGGATTTCTACACACATAAATTTTACAAGCACAAACAAGTACAAATATTTGCCACGTTCGACAATCGAACCTACGAGCAATAGCGCCAACCTTGCCACGATGTAAATTAGTTGTTGTATTACTTGGTATTGTTTCTCTCATACACAAGAACAAACATTGAACGAATAAGTTGCAGTACACCGTTAATTGAAAACTTTAGTTTCCGTTTCATTACTGCTACAAAGTTGCTTTTGTTTATAAATGTAAAGTTGTGTAGCACACGGTAAACGAGTTATACGGGAAAGGATTTCCTACTATAGACAACTATGTACTCGTATTACTGTTACAACATATTGAAAAATATAAACTGAGTCATAGCTTAGGTTTGAATTCCAGTTTTAAGCGAAGCTTTCGCAATACACAGATTATGGGTTTTCCGGCCGGATTGTATTGCCATCCCGTATGTAATCCCGTATGTAAAGGCATCGGATTCATGAAAGTAAGACCATTTGTCTCTACTTTCGTGAATCCGATAATTTCTTGTAAAACACCTTACTCTAAGGTTGACAATCACAAGGACCTTATGCCGTTGCTTCTGCTATTGTAATACTATCTTGTAATATTATCGTCTGTGTCATATTTCGCGTCTCAAATTGGTATGTAAAGGTCTGGTGATGAGTTAAGTTTTTACATTCAACACGACGTTGCGACTCTTCGTCTTGGACCTTCACCGATAAAAACACGCCTGAGTCACGTCGTGTAAGACACGTTTAGAAACGCCTTTTGCGGTGTTTGATGGCTTACTAAATATTGTTGTTGATGCTGCATTTTCAGTAATGCTATAGTTGTGTGATATATTTTATGTATGCTTTATATGTGTGGTTGGTACACAGACCAGTGACGGGCAGCTGGCACTGCGATTGCCAAAACGCTTGCCAAGGTTGGTTTTTGTTGCTGCGACATTTGAAATATTTTTTTTTATTAAAGATTTATATTTTTTTAGGCCTTCGTCAACAATTAACATACATAAGCGTTCTCAATATTTATTCAGTTAAATTCATCATCATCATAATTTCAGCCTATCATAGTCCACTGTTGAACATCGACCTCCCCCACAGATTGCCACAAAACACGGCCCAGTTACATTAAATAGTATTTAATTAAATTGAGTTCTTTTTGCTTAATAACTCGATCATCTTTATTACTCAAGGGTAATAAACGAATTGCAAAGCTATTACTGCGTGCGAAATTTAATTACCGAAACAAGGGAAGACTAATTACTGGTAAAGGAACCGACTACAGATTATTTTAGAGACAATAAAATAGCTTTTAAATATATCATTATGCCAGTACAGAACAGCGTAAATAAGAGATACGATTCATTTAACAAAAAGAAAATGATTAAGAATTATTTTAAGTTTAAAGTAATACAATGGACGAGATTAGCGAGACAGTAAATGTCTTAAAAAAGTAATTTATTATTAATGTACGTTTTCTTTAACTTTAATTAAGAAATTGTAAATTGCCTTGTGTAAATCCCAAGTGAAGTACGTAATCCTTGAGAAATTAAAAAAGTTACACTTGCTTTAATTCGATTCGATTTAATGTCATAATCAACCTACAAGTCACAGACCATACATAAAAGTCTTACAAGATTACAGACCAATCACATATATACTTCTTGCCTTTAATTCAATGACTGCCTCAAATGCCACAATTGCATTACCAATACAGTTCATCTGATGTTATAATATTGATAAAAAATCCGAGTCAAATCTATGTATGTACCGCAAAATTTCTCCGTAATATTCTTCAAAAGTCTTACAAAGCGTGGAGCGGAGCACGTTCCAATACTCTCTGAAAATAGGAGGAAACCTGTGGCATGCAGTGAGGCGTATGAAAGCTAATATTATTATTAACTTCTTATGGATGTTCGCATCTTAGCGTTATCGGATCTGCTAGGAGATTTTAATTTTATAACACTACAAAAAAACTCTCCAGCTATATCCTTAAAGGTAACTTACTAGAAGCTAGTGCGGAAAATAATGTTACTGAGATTTTCGTTCGCTTATCTACGCCATATTTCTGGTTACATATGTTAAAACTACAATATCTAATATTATTATTATAATACGATGCTTCTATTAGACTGTTATAACGCGAAATTCTCATACATTGATCTCTATTTACACCAATTCCCTGGTGGTGTTACAAGGCAGCGACCTACATGAATCAAACTAAAATAGAGCGCGTGCAATTTAGTACACGTGACAGAAGTGAAATTTATTTATTTATATATAGAAATTTTATTTAAAAAACTATGAATTAGAAATAACATAACTATTACTCACTGTTAATAACTGTTCATTATATAAACAATCCGGGAGAAGACAAGTGGACAAATTTTGAAAAATTCTGTTAAATACTTTACAATATCAAATTAATAGCTATGAATTAGTATTTTTTATTATTAAACTTAGAATGTAATAAGAAAAATGTTTTTTAATTCAAATTTTAAAAATACTACTAAAGCACGTCATTATGATCGTGTGACGTATTGTTCAAAAAATATAACTATGGTTATTATTTGCAAAGTTGATTTTGCTCGAATTTTAATTATGAGTGTGAATAAATACTATCAATGATGTCTGTGCCCTCTTGCTATCTCTATCAAGACAAAGTTGTTTATTTATGTCCCGGTTAAAACAGATATTCGAAATAAGTGGTTGAGACTTGCACAACTGAAAGTAAGAGATTTATCTGGGAATTCAATTTTTTTTTTTGGAAGTTATTTAACTTGAAATTTTATTTCTAGTTAAATAACTCCATTTAAACATAATCTTTTTTGAGGTTATGTTTTTATTAGAAGTTATTAGAATTATTTATTGAACGATGAAGTCACTTTTTCGGAATGGCGTTTTCAATCACGGTCACGTGACCATCACGGTCAACAGACAAAAAATATCTGACGGGAAAACTAAATTTATTAATTATATCTTTTCCCATAATAGTATTGTTTAGGCATTTTGTCAATAGATTAATATTATTAAATAATTTAATTTAATTTTGAAGCATACTGTCAACTTGCGGATTATTAATGTATTGATAAATTTTAATGAAGGATAACAGAAACGTTGCACTCAATTTTGGCATTGAAATATTCTCATCGCCCCAAAAGAAGTATCACTTCAAAAATCCGTGAGAGAGTGGACTACTGGAGGGCTCTACCGTATAAAAATATTTATAATCCTTTATAACATGTAGAACTCAAAATTCGAAGTTTTAAATAATTCTATGAATAATTTTCTGAAGCCTTAAACCAAAAACATTGTCTAAGAATTAATGTCTCATGAAAAAATTGTTAAATGTACTTTTAAATTGATAATACAATACCATTGTTTCTCCCGCAAACAAGAACAAATATTGCACAAACAAGTTGCAGAACGCTGTTTGTTGAAAACTGTTGTTATTGTTTCAATATTGCCACGCAGTTTTCGCTTTTGTTTACTAATGTTTCAACGTTGTGCACAAGTTATATTCAGAACCGATTTCTTTCGTAATTTGCAACAACTTTGATGCCCGAAAAATAATAATATTAATAATATTTTATTTATGTTTTAGTAATTTCACTACACCATTTTTTAAAAACCTCTTCCTTCATACGAGTAATTCCATCTTATAAGTGCCAATAGTCTCGGACAGACAGGATATGGCGAAATTATAAGGGTTCCGTTTTAACTACGAAACCCATAATAGAAAAATACATTACCAATTACGTAATGATTAGATACTGAATACGAGTACATATTATTATGTTAGAATACAGAAGAATCTGATAAGATATTCTGTAGCTGTAATCAGGATAAGGAAATGCCTGAATAACTTTAAGCGTATAATTTATAGTGGCAAACTTTGTTATATTTTAGAAAGTATTTCCATCTTACAAGAATTCGTAATTTCAACATTTCAGAAAACTGTTAAAACGCAGTTTTTTTGTTATTTTGTTTGACTCTTAATATCTAAAAAAATTAAGCCATTTCTCACTCTGCCCTCTCTCACTCAGACGCGGCACAGTACGAAATTTTGTATTCATCCACGTCATCTTGATGGTTTGCATTTCACCACTGCACTTTTCGCGGAATTGTCTTCCACTCACGATCACTCTGTGGAACATGCTGCCGCCAGCGGCATTTCCGGACCGACACGACTTAGCGACCTTCATGAAAATAACATTTTCCTTTCTCAAATATATGCGATAGAAACTCCGGTGTTGCACCGCACTACGCTAGTCACCTTGAGACATCCGTTGTTAATTGTCATATTTTTCTATCAATTGATGATGATAACGATGTCCTCCTGGCCGCTTTTCGATTACGGCTACGACTTTCGAATACTGTCGGAAACTATTAACTGCGAAGGAGATATTATAGTGTCACAAGTGTACGCGCGAACACAGAAGCACTCACTCGACCCAATATACCCGCGTCCGATGTAGCGCGCATGCTATAAGGTCTAGGATCCAGTGTCAGAAACACGGGGACAATCAAAACACAACCAGTTCCGAAAACCAACAATTTGTGTTTTTGCACAAATGTATTCGCACCCAGGACGGCGTAGACGTAAGGTAGTCTAAACACTAGGCAATGCGGTCGTCATCTGTCAATTACACTAGCTTCCCTGCCCTTATCCCAATCCAAAACACTGAATTGTTTGCACACTACGGCTTGTCGCTGCGGTAGTAACTACCTAGGCACGTTCTTGCCTAGAAATGCTACCACCAGTATCAAGATCTGGACGGCATTGTATCGAATACACCATTTAAACCTTCCTCCAATCGCTTATAAAGGCTTTCCGTCGGTAAAATCGACCGAGTTCTGTCATTAAAACCCATAAAAGCATCTACGAGTATGTAAAAGAAATAGCAGTGTAAAGCATCGTTTTTACAATAATATTAACTTACTGGTAAATATTAAACTCTATTAAATAGATAGAGTACATATTTTTTATGACACATAACGGCTTTCTAGTTGCCATGATCGCACCGCTAACGTGAATAAAGCCTATTTAGACTTTAAGCGCTTGTTCAATGCACGTTTACGGCTTTTGTCGGGCGATATTATCTTCGCATATATGCAGAAATATATTAAGCACTGAGATGCTTTATAAATTTCTGTGTACATAATATTTTTTTTAGTAAAATGCTTGTGCTCTTTTACCACGTGCTCAGCAGTGAAGAAAGGTATCGAGTGGAATCCAGTATGTCTTAGAAATGTAAAATATTTCGACGTCTCCCTCCAGACGTCTCCCTTTCAGACTGAAACCAGTAAAGATTGCATACTTACACTTTGACGGCAGAATAACTGGCACTGCCTAGACGGATTCCTGCATAGGAATCCTACCACATGTGAAATATATACATACCTAGATAGCCACAAAAGTTTGTACCTCTCATTTTGGTGGGATTATGCAGTAGTTGCCAAGCTTGGTAGGCGGGTTGGCAACCGTAGTTTATTTATTCTGATGTTCCAGGAAGATGCTGCTGCCCATCTCCTGGTTTTCATTTTCCCTCTGTCGACTTTTACGACACCCAAGGGATATGATGGCGTGGTAGATTATCTTAGGCCGCCACCACGCTGTCACCCTGAGACATAGGTTCTTAAGTCTCATATGCCCAGTGATTACGCTTGCCCTTCAAACCGAAACACAGTAATGTTTGCACACTACTGCTTCACGGCAGAATAACTGGCCCTGGGGTCGGTACCTACCTAGACGAATTCCTGCATAGGAATCCTACCACCAGTAGAAGTTATTTGACCAATATTCCGATATTCAATCAAACTATTTCCCGCTTTCCATTATACAAGTATGTATTACTTAAAAAAATATTAAAGAAAAAATATTGTCCAAAGTTTGTTCCTTGTAATATATCTTAATTTGACACGGATATCTTCTGAAGTCGTTTTTAATCAATTATGATCCTCATTAGCTTTCTTAAGATAATTCAAGCAGATTTTTAATCAAGAGACGTGATATTACGCATAAAGTATGACCTCCTCTCCCTCGTTAATTTGATACGCTATGATAACGTTGAGAAACATTCATTATCTGTCTAGTGAAGGGACCGAAGTTCAGGGTGCAAATTATTTACGACATGGCCTGTGGAATAAACGACGATTGGAGTTATTTTTATTTAAAAAGAGGAAAGAATTTTTTTTTAATTTTTAATACAGTAAACGAATAGATATTTAATACTCGCTTAAGCAGTAACAATGCCACTTTATTTTTATCATTATAAAATTATACACATTTATACAAGAATCAGGCGTTACTTTGCGGAGATCCGGATGCAAATTAACTTTCTTTGCATACGATCTTAGTAAATTAACTTTCTTTACTTCATTATAACATTAATATAATATGGTTATGATATAACGATTTGGCGGATGATATTGCTAAGGAAAAGGGTAGGCTACCCGCCAGATCGAATGGTCTGATCTGGGGAGGACGTCTCCTCCGACTAGTAATATTTAGATGTTGTATATATAGTTCGCGTGTTCGCATGACGACCGCGTAGCCTAGTGTTCAGAGTACCTGACTTCTACGCCGCGGATCCTAGGTTCGAATCCCATGCCGGAGCCAACATTTGTGCTAAAACACAAATTCTTGGTTTTCGGGTCTGGTTGTGTTGCGATTGTCCCTGTGTTTCTGACACTGCATCCTAGCCTACCTCTGATCTTATCGCATCAACGTTACATCGGGCGCGGGTAGGTTGGGACGAGTGAGTGCCTCTGTGTCGCGGCCACTTGTGGCACTATAATATCTCCTGCGCAGTTGATGGTTCTCGACAGTATTTGGAAGTTGTCGCCGTGGTCGAAATCGGCTAGGAGAACATCATATAGTTCGCATGTCAGAAAACTTTCATAGCGCGATTATGCAATGTATGAAATACTTCTTGAGCTTTTTATGTGGCGACATAGATGTCGCTACAAACGACTTCGTTTATTTCATAAAATTACAAAGCATGCCACAACATTATTTTCGAGACAGAGCTATTATTTTTTTTCTTTAAAAATGTTGCCCTTTCTACCAGCTCCCCACAGATTCAGTTTAATAAGGATAATATGTAACGGGATTTAAGTTGTATGAACTACGTTGTAAAGAAGTACTATCTATAATCTATTGAACTTGGAACAAAATATAAACGAAGGAAACAATGTTTTTTAAACTTTAATTTCACTGTTACTTTGATCGCTTTTTCTTCGTTGAAGAAAAAGTACAAGCGCTGCTTGGTCTAAGTTTACTTAAGTTTTAACCACGAAAACGTCAAAATAACAAAAACTGAACAATGAACATATAACTAAAAAACGTAACACAACATGAAACTTAATAAAAACAGTAAAAGTGACAATGGAATAACAAGAATAAAAAAATGTATATCAGAAAACCGCACTCTTCTTCTTTTAATTTTGGCCTCTTTCAATAGAATTCTGCCAATATCAAGTCAGTCACGGGAGTGACAATAGATAATTCGAATGTCGATCAAAAGTAAGATGATAGTTGAATTTTACTGAAGAATTCCTGGACTCTTGGATACAAAACTAAAACTACAATTCTCGTCTTAAATTTAATTTTTGAATCACTTTAAATTTTCACAATCTGTTGCTGCATAATAAATTGTCAATATTAAACATCAAAACTCAAAATATACACAGAAATTACAAAATGCAATTAAAACACTAACGTCACTTTTCGAGTTGACTCCAAAAGTCAACCGCACTCTTATCCAAGTTCATCGATGATACAACGTCACATATCAATGGAAAATGTTCGCACTAATTAAGACGCGTTCCAACATTGAGAATCATTATATTATTGTGTGTTTACCTTTTTGTGTCACGGCTCCCTGAATAGTCTATAGCCTGAATAGACAAGAATAAACTCCATATTACAGTGGCTATACGTTTAACTCGTAGTATATATATCCTACAACGATGTGTCATCTACGGTTCTTAGTAAAAAGCATTGTTCATTCTGATGCTATATGTAATAACATTTCAATCGCCCTTATCACTCATGTGTCAACATTTCATGTATTCCACAGCATCTAGATTTTTCCACAATGGAAAAAGTAATCGGATTAAATTACTGTTATGATTTAGCAATGTGGTCGCTTTTATTTTGAGATGCGTACGTAAGTGCTTTAGTAATTTGGTCTATCCATATTCATCTAATTTTAACTAGCATTTGGACCGATGGCCCACGATGGAACTAATAATCTCCGACATCATTACGACTTTATAAAGTTACAGCCTATAAATGTAGGTGCTGAACACAGGCCTCCTTCTATTTTTCTGGGGGTAGTCCGCCACGCTGCTCCAATGCGGGCTGGCAGACTTTACACGTCTACGAAATATTTTTATTCCTCAGATATGCAGGTTTCCTCACGATGTTTTCCTTCGTTGCGGAGAACGTGATAAATCAGCACATAAAATAACAATTTTATAGGTGCCAGCACCGGGGATCGAATTAGGATAACTCGCGTACTATGAGCTACCACAGCTCTACGTCTTAATAATGGTAAACAATTCGTATTGAGCGTTTCGCGAACGCGGTAAATGGAACAAAAAGTATCCTAATATTTTTTTTATGTTAGAGGAGGCAAACGAGCAAGCGGCTCACCTGATGGTAAGTGATCACCGCCGCCCATGAACATCTACAATACCAGAGGAATAGCAGATGCGTTGCCGGCCTTTTAGCTGTTTATTTTTTTATTTTTTTAAATAATCAGCTAAACACACAATATTCATCAATTGCTAATCTATAAAGAGAAAATCTCAGTGAATACAAAAGAAAGAGGTAAATACTATTATTTGCTTAATAACAACTCGCTTTATCCACTCAAAAAAGATTGTAAAGCTTTTAACATTTGACATTTAAATGTCAGGGAGATACTATTTATTTATTTATTAATGGAAACAGTCATAAACTATTTTCCAGTGTCAAGTAACATATTCAAATATACAATCTTCAAGCAGCAAGATACAAAATTTTGATCGACAGTAAATTGATAGTTGACTTTACTGAAGATTTGGTGGACTGATGGAGACAAAACGAAAAGCACAATTTTGGTCTTGAATTGAATTTTCCAATCACTGAACACTTTCAGGAGCACTTGCTGCATAATTAACTATCATTATTAAACATCAAAACTCCAAATATACACAGAAATCACAAAATTAAATAAAAACACTACTGCCATTTTTCGAGTTGCCGCCAAAAGTCAGGGAGATACTATGTAGTTAGGTGAACAACATTGATATTTTATTTAAGATAGAGGCGGTATATGTGACTGTAATATGCCATATTATCCATTTTAGTAGAAAAAAGAAACACGAAAAAGTATTTATTGGCACAGCACAAGGAAACAACAAGCACATACATAAAATATACCAAAAAACATAAAAACTAAGCTAAAATCCAACTTCCAGCTCCATCGTCCAACCAGCTCTATGGTACCATATTTTTGCATTGATACCGAAGCTACTATTGATATGGAAAACAGGTCAAGTGACTAAGAAGATTTGAATCGGAAAGACATACGAAGAAACATAACTTGTTATCTTAAAGTCCAGTTAAAAGACAAACAAAACGTAGTAGTAAGCATTATAAACGTTAAAAACATTCGCTAGCTAAAATAATTTTCTTCTTTCTTAAAATAAGCTTCTCTAGTCAAAATAATCTTATTATACTTTTAAGTAACTTTTTGATATTTAATGTCACAGGGAAATTTTATCTGTACTCGAACTAGAAACAGAAAAAAAATATTGTCGACAAGTGTTGTACAATATTGTGCTAATGAAAATCTTTGTTCGGCGACGGCAGGATAAAAAGGAGAACTTTTCTAGAAAACAAGATATTTTATATTGCTTTGAGAAAAAAGTTATTTGTTTTGGCTGCGTTGTACTTTGCTGTATAGAGAAATAATCTTCGTTTGGTTTCTTTATAAATATCAGTAACACTTGTTAAAGGACTTTTTTGACGGTCGGTTGACAGCGTACCTTCCTGCTGAATTTGGGGTCTTTTGAAACACAGTTGAAGCCTATATTTAAAATACATAAATTATTTGTTATCGGTCCTGGATAAAAAACGTGGTCATACACGTTTTTTTATAGATTAATATATGCTCTTGCGATACAGTGTATTGCTTGTGCTATTGGAAACGAGAAGGAAAAGACGAGTAACAGTTTATTTCGCTTATACCTAAGGCACTATAGATATTTGCAAAGGCAGGCGTCGATTGCTTTTACACAATAATAGGAAAATGATGCACCCCTGGTGTTTAAAGTGTGGGCCAGCAACAACAGTATTCTGGTCATTATAGCCAATAGCTTGGACTGTCCATAGGTCCATACCGCATAAACCATTACACTAAAATACATACAAACATACGCCTTTTTTCCATATCAGGGGTAGGCAGAGGTTTCACATGTAACCCACTTTTCGAACCCGCGGGAAACGAGACCTGACTGGTGGCGAACCACGTCGCCGCCATTTTGGTACGAGAAAAAAACTAGCTCTCCATTGCGTTCCCTGCCTGCTGTCTGTACAATACCTTACTCGCCTCTTACGTTTTTCTGCCGTGAAGCAGTAGTGTGCAAACATTACTGTGTTTCGGTTTGAAGGGCACTGTGATATGTAATCACTGGGCATATGAGACTTAAGAACTTATGTCTCAGGGTGATGGACACAGTGTGGTGTCCCATAGAAATTTTCTGGGTGACACAGCATTTGTTATGGGCAGACGTTGCACTTACCATCAGGTGAATGTTTTGCTATTAATAGCATTAGTCATTAAGTGTGAATTGTGTACAACAAAATATGAGCCCTGTTACTTGAAATAACAGTTATAATTTTCATATATATGGTGTACTAACAGGCTAGTGTTAGTAGATTGTGTAATTTCTGGACAACTAGACCGATTGAGTGATCATATCACACAATATATTTGTTTTGTCGAGACGATGGTTCATAGCTATGTTAGGATCCGATACGTAGCGCTACAGTTATTTACAAATTGTATTCTTCACATGGTCACTCAAATGGTTTCGGTATATACTACCGTCTGATAGATGGTGCTGTTTTTCCTTTTTATATGGGTAGAACTAAATTTTAACGTATGTACATCATGTCTCTTTGACAGGCAACATTTGTCTGTATTATCGCCTTAATGAACTCAACAATTTCATTATTTATTGATAAAAAAGAGCATGATTAAACATTGGTCGACGCACAGGGCATAATCAAAATTACGGTTCGTATCACCTACTTGAAAGGACAGAACAACGTCTGCCAGGTCAGCTATTATTACTATAATATCCTAAATATAACGTATGGGTGCCGACCCAGGTGGACGTTTTCGACAACAACGACATCTTTCGGCTAACAACTTAAAGATGTTATCTACCGACCATATATAAAAGTGTCGTATTTTGTTAACACAAAGGTACTCGTCTTTACCTTCCCGTTTCCAATGTAACGCTTATGGGATGAGATCGGAGAAAGGATCAGAGTGTCAGAGACACGAGACAATAACAGGCATTATGATCAGAGCCAAAAACCAATAATTTTCTTGTTGAATTAATCTTGTCTTCGGCTGCGATTAGAAGCCAGGACCCGCGAGTCTGTAGGCCGGTATACTGACCACTGATCAACTGAGATCGACGATGGATGGATGTATGACGCGCTCGGCGGTAAGGGAATACATATTGGGGAAACCTGTATGATTAATGTAAAATATGTATACTCAGTAAGAAATTAAAAGAGTTTTATTTTTTTTTATTTTTTATTTATTTATTAGGAAAACTTACAGTTATTAAATAAACATTTGTTTACATTTCACATGGAATAACATTAACCATTTACAAGTTTCCACAAATAAGGTAATGGGTTATATACGAGTATACATATATATATACATACATACATACATACATGTTACATATATATTTAAGAAGATCGAAAGAAAATTATACATCATTGTAACATACTAGAAGCTCAGCCGCCAAGATTCGCTTCAGTGGATTATTAGCGGTAGAGAATAAATCTATGTCAGTATGGTCGCTTATTGAATTAAAGAGTCTCCAAGTGCGAACAATGTAAGAATTCTGCCTATAATTCGTACGCACTAATGGCACGTACAACCTAAGTTTATTTCTGCTGTTGACTGTGCGCGGAACGACAAGCTTGAGGTGTTCAAGAAGTTCACTTGAGTCCACACTGCCATTAAATATCTTTGATAGGTACGATAGATCGGAAATATTTCTACGAGTTTGTAGTGGTAATAAGTGGTGTCTTATGCATCGCAATTTATATGTACTATCATAAACTTTGGTCTTGTATTCTAGGTACTTCATGAAACGTTTTTGAATTGACTCCAGGCGTTTATCATAAATAGCATACCACGGATTCCACACTTGGGAACTATACTCTAAAACACTGCGGACCTGCGAACAGTAGAGAATTTTAAGAGTTTTGGCATTTTTGAAAGATGAGCAGGACCTCATTAAAAAACCTAGAGCTTTTGAAGCCTTGTTGACAACATAATCAATATGTTTGTCATATAAAAGTTTTGGATCCTCCATCCATCTCCATCCTCCAATCCATGTAGTTGACTTTTGTAAGTAATTGATTATTGATATGATAGTTAAACTTTGTAGAGTTTCGTTTTCGTGAAAAAGACATAGAGAAACATTTTGAAATATTTAGGTCGAGTTTGTTTTCGTTACAATAATTTACAAATCTATTTATATCATTTTGTAGCAAATTGCAGTCATTTGTAAAGCTTATTTTTTTAAAGATTTTAATGTCATCGGCAAATAAAATTATTTTAGAGTATTTGAAGCATGAGAAGACATCATTAATAAAAAGCGTAAACAACAACTGACCCAGTATCGAGCCTTGAGGCACGCCTGAGGGTATGGTTTTCCACTGAGATTTATAACCGTGGATAGCAACACATTGGGATCTATTTTCTATATATGAAGAGAACCATCTAAATAAATTTCCATGTACACCTGCATAGAAGAGCTTGCTTAGTAATATTGAATGGTCAATGCGATCAAAGCATTTACAGAAGTCAGTAAATATTGTATCTATTTGCGAACCAGCATCCATCATGGATGTGAGATACTCATTAAATAGTAATAGGTTAGACGTAGTAGAGCGATTTTTTATAAATCCATGTTGCGCTATTATGATTACAGGTCTAAGAGCAGCATACATTTCTTGGTGAATAATTCTTTCTAATATTTTAGAGAAGATACAAAGCTTTGAAATGGGTTTATAATTATGCACGTCATTTTTATCACCTTTCTTAAAAACTGGTGTAATAAAAGCAGATTTCCAAATATTAGGTACAATTCCGACTTTCACAGACTTTTCAAAGAGTATGCATATAGGCAGGACTAAGCTTTTAGCGCAGTTAACTATGAATGTACGAGTAGCTGGAATGTCGTCTGGCCCCGCTCCCTTTTTTAGGTCTAAAGTTTTTAACAATTGCAAGACGTGATTTTTATCAATTCTTACTTTATTAATAAATGCTGATTGATCACGGTTGGTATATAAATTAGTTTTAATGGCTATGCCACTGGGTTCTTGAAAGGTCGTTTGGAAATAATTAGAGAAAAGATTGCAAACATCTTCACCGGTACTAGCAGTCTTTTCATTACAATGCATAGTTGATGGGAGTGAGCCTTTTACGTTTTTAGAGGTGTTAACATAACTCCAAAATGCCTTAGGGTTATTAGTAATGGAATTAACTACTCTAATCATATATTCATTGTAACAAGTATTTTCTACCTCTTTAGCTCGTTTTCTTAGATATGAAAAGGATTCGTAATCAGACCGTCTACCATAGATTTTGTATTTGCGGTGAAATTTGTGTTTCTTATTTAATATTTTAATAAGTGCTGTATTGAACCAAGGCGGACGAGTACACTTAGAAATATGTTTCTTAGGAACATACTCGTCGCATAATTGATAAAGTATATCGTAAATATATGAGACACTCTTCCACATCAAGTGTGGTCAGCCTTTTATACCATGAAATTTCGTCTAGTTTTGCACAAATTCCTACGTAATCTGCCTTCCTATATAAGTACCTTTCTCTGGAATTAAGGCTTAATGAAGTATATGAGGGTATCTGAACATATCCTGTTAAGGACCTATGGTGATGGTCTTCAGGAACTAATGGATCGTCACAGGCTTCCAAAGATAAATGACAATTAGAAAAAACCAGGTCAAGAATACGGTTGTTAACGTTAAATATGTTATTAAACTGAACTAGGTTGCACTGAGCAACTGTGTCAAAGAAATGTACCTGTGAGTCCCCAATTATATTGTTGGGTACAAAATGTCTCAGGTGAGGTTTCCAGTTAATGTTACTTAAGTTGAAGTCTCCTAATAAAATGTAATAGTCATTTGGGCAAGATGTATAGATACCGAATAACTTGTCTGTAAAATTGTTTAACTGAGAAGAAAGAGAGTATCCTTCGTTTTGTGCACATAAATAAATTATACATATATGTATTTTAATTGAAGTATTTTTTGTTTGTGTGTTTATACTAAGAGTGACCCAAAGATCCTCGGCGGATGATCGCCATTCAACACGCTCACACGCAATAAGGTTACGACGCACAGCTATCAAAACACCGCCCCCCAAAGACTGTCCAGTAGTCGCATAGTCCCTATCGCGTCTCCATACAATAAAATGATCAGTAAAAAGTTCTTGATCAAAAATACTATCAAGAAGCCAAGTTTCCGTAATACATATAATATCGTAATTTGCAAGTAATACGTTTCTCTTAAATAATGTTGTTTTTGTGCGTAATCCACGTGTATTTTGGTAATAGATGTTAAGTCCTAACATTGTAAAAATTTAATATTATTGTAAAAATAGTATGCCGTGTGGTAGCGGCCTAAGAGAATCTACCACCCCATCTCATCCCGTGGGTGTCGTAAAAGTCGACAGAGGGAAAATGTAAACCAGGAGATGGGCAGCAGCATCTTGCTGGAACATCTGAATAAATAAACTGCGGTTGCCAACCCGTCTGCCAAGCGTGGCAACTATGGCAAAATCCCCCCAAAACGAGAGCTACAAACTTTTGTGGCAATCTATGGGGGAGGCCTATGTTCAGCAGTGGACTATTGATAGGCTGAAACGACGACGACGAGTGTAAAATACCGGAGTCATAACAAAACCGTTTTTATCATTTCTAACGAATTGACACTTAAAAAGAAAACAAATACCTCGTAAACAATAATCGTAGACCATCAAAAAATCATAATTAAAACGATAAAATTTAACGATAATAAATTATGACCGCATAAATACAAAATAACATTATTTATATTGTAATTTGTCATAACGTAAAGCGTAAGTATCAAGAAGGGGGGTATCAAGAAAATATGTATATGAAGATTTCTTATATTTACGCGAACACTACACATTTAAATGAAACTAATTTTACGGATTTTATCGCGTTTATTTTTATTATTTATAACCCGACGTTTCGAGTGCTTTACAGCACCCATGGTCACGGGGGGACTGAGGTGACAGATGTCCTGATGTCATAGTTAACCCGGAGTACCTTCAGCTTTTAATTATTATTTGTGGTCCGATCTACGCAGAAAGAGCTAACTGTGTCTTGAAGTCTCGCAGTGGTATGCTTGGTTTTTGACTTAATTTTATTAATTATAGGATCCCAAGCTGGTGGTAATACGAGAAGATGGTTGGGTATACTAGAAGATGATGCATGATAGCTACAATTAATAAAATACAGGCTAATGAATTTTGAGGAGGTCGGCTTCGCTGTTGATGGCGAACACTTTTAAAGTTGGAGATTTCCGCGCAAGATTCTTCGAATTTTTGACCCACAAAAATTGAAAATCCGATTCTTTTTTGAGACTTTTGGCCTTTGATAGTAAGTTCTTATATGAGTAGTATACTGTAAGATGGTCATTTATGTAAACTTTGTTTTCGCTATTAAAACCAAGTGAACTCGCCGTGAGTTTTTTGCGTTTTCTCATTGCAGTAAGAAATTCTTCTTTTAAATATCTATTAATAAAAGAGGGAATTATTGGTTTTTCAGTGTCTTTTTGGCATGTGGGTACTCTCGTAATCAGGTTGATATCCTCCTTTTTTATAGAACATTCAACAGCTTTTCCAATATCTTGTGCTATGTTCAATAGATTTTCATTTATCTTTAACGGAATTCCTTTAATCTCAACGTTATTTACACGAAGCCATTGTTCCTGCTCGCGCATATCGTGCTGTAATTTTGTAACTGACGAAAGCAGGGCAGGAATTTCTGCGGAGTGAGCCTCAACTTTATTGACCCTTGCTTCCAACGAGTTTATTTTATCGGTAAAAGATTTTATTGAGTCGTGTGCCAATTCCAGGGATGTTTTTAGATGATAAATTTCGGTTTTAATAGATTTAATATCTTCAGAAAGCGAGTCCAAGACAAGAGCTTCGAGGTAATTCTTAGTAGCTCTTCATGCACTCGATCGGTTTTTGGGGTCATTGGCGGGGTATGCTGCGTGATACGTGAAGTAGACACGCCAGCCTTACATTCAGGGCAACGCCAGTAGGATTTATTTTTGCCAAGCTTGCGGTAGCTACCCTCGGATATGCCAGCACATAAAAAGTCAAAATGCTGCTGACACGAAGAACCAACAACTCCGTCCGTTAGTTTAGAATTACAACGACCGCAAGTAAACATTTTAATTATTGCAGCGACCCGCGGCTTAAGAACTCCTTGTGTTTACGTAAATACTTTTTGCACGATACTAGTGGTGGTACATGTACGACTCTTTAAAGACTGTTAACATTTGATGTTATCAGTCTTTCTCTATGCTATATACTCAATTTTATCTACAATATTTCGTACAAGGGCATTTAATTCTTAACGACCGGGACCGATGATCGCATGTGGTCAAGAATGCTTGACTCTACGCCTCAAGTCCTAGCGAACCTAGGCAGAGCCAACTTTTCTGAAAAAATTGATAGCTTCCGACAATATTCAAAAGTAGTCGCCGTGATCGAATGAGCCAGGCGGACATTGTCAATAGATTGAAAATATTTACTTTTTATAAAATTTGACAAAATTCTGTCCCTGCAATAATTACTCTTGATTGATTATTCTGAGTGTTAAAAGTTGATTTGGTGGTTTCTTTTTCCATCACAAATAATTATTTGTCTCCACAGCCTAAGTGACATCGAATTAATTGATGTCACTAAGGCTGTAAAGACCAAACGTGTAACATATTCTTCAACAGCCTGTGAAAATTCCACTGGTGGTCTTAAGCCTGCCCAAGTTGGGAGGACTTTTAATAATCGTACCGCCACGCTTTGTAGGCGAATTGGTGTGAACGCAGTACCAGACATTTCGCACCTTAGACGCTAATCTCAATCATTACGGCCAGAATAATAGAGACGATTATGCCACCTTCAAATGTAACCTGTTTTCTGGTACTAAAAGCTTAGCATAATTTATAATAATGGTTAACATAGGTTATATAATGTGTGTATATCCGTTCTGTATAATATATTGTAACAAAATCTATGTTGTCACATCAATCTAAAGAATCAATCTAAAGAAATATATGATACGTCCAACATCGCGCTATTGAAGTTTCTTAGATGCGATAAAGTGCGGTTGCCAACCCGAATGCCAAGCGTGGCAACTATCCCTTCAGAATGAGAGCTACTAACTTTTGTAGCAATCTATGGGGGAGGCCTATGTTCAATAGTGTACTAGTGATAGACTGAAACGACGACAACGAAACTATTCATACAGCATCTAAAGATTATTGGTTGCAGGCGACATTTTCCTTAGATCGGACTGTGGTCTGGCGGCAACCACGCGCCTTATCTTTGGCACACCATCTGCTAAAATACGAAATATCGTATTAATATGCCACCGAAAATCAGGACAAGATTGTGTTAGGTTAAGAACACATGCCAGTACATCCATAATGGTAATCACTTTTAGAACATTACGCATGTACAGGTGGTTATTAGATTTTTTAACAGTTACTTTTAATTTATTCTTTAATTTTAGATTCCGGGATATAAGACTAACATAGGAGAGAAAGTGACAAAATGAGCAAAACGTTCACCTGATAGTAAGTGTCTGCCCATAGCAAATGCTGTCTCACCTAGAACATTTCTATGTGGCACCACACTGGAATCGAACTCCTGAGACATCAGTTCTTAAATCTCATATGCCTAGTAATTACAGTAGCTCTGCTCTAAATGCCCTTCAGACCGAAATGCAGTAATATTTGAACACTACTGTTTCATAATTGGCCCTGTGGAACCTAACTCGACACAATCCTGCATAGGAATCATTCCACCAGTTTTGTAATAGTTGAGTGACTTTATATCGTGCATTGTTTAGTTTTAGTGTTTTTTTGTTATTGTTAATTATTTTATACTGCTATTGTGCTTTTATATATTATGTGCATTTTATTTTATTTGTTATTGTTCCATATTTCTATGTTTTTATTAGAAATCTACCTATATTCTTGGGAGTTCCGAATAAATATCTAGTTCTTTCTTTTATTTCTACCATTAGATTCTTATAAAATGAAAATTTATGAACAATCTGAATGTTAAGTAAACACGAAATTGATACTTTGTGGTTTGTAACTATTTGTATGACACTTCACTTAAAACGTCTTAATATAGGCACGAGCAGGAGTTATAAATAGAGATTGCGACACAAACTAGCGCAACTGATCCAATGGAATGCCCACGAAATGTCTAACGGAACAACTTGAAATTCGTAGACATATTCGGAGAACTCAAAAATGTAATAGTCATTTGGGCAAGATGTATAGATACCGAATAACTTGTCTGTAAAATTGTTTAACTGAGAAGAAAGAGAGTATCCTTCGTTTTGTGCACATAAATAAATTATACATATACGAGTATGTATTTTAATTGAAGTATTTTTTGTTTGTGTGTTTATACTAAGAGTGACCCAAAGATCCTCGGCGGATGATCGCCATTCAACACGCTCACACGCAATAAGGTTACGACGCACAGCTATCAAAACACCGCCCCCCAAAGACTGTCCAGTAGTCGCATAGTCCCTATCGCGTCTCCATACAATAAAATGATCAGTAAAAAGTTCTTGATCAAAAATACTATCAAGAAGCCAAGTTTCCGTAATACATACACCGTAATTTTTACATCGTTCCGGAAACGAAGAAAATTAGTACAGTTTCAGTTACAGAAACGATTGGTAGTATCAGTTTTTAGATTTTAATATTTACTTTTTTTTGGTAAATTAAAATTAATCACGGGTTTTTAAAAGAACCGACAACTTGCGGTAGCTCCCGTCTATAGGTAATTACGATCACAGTCGATAGGTCAATGTCCTTACGAACGCATAAGCGACGAAGTAAAGGCTATCGGAGAAAAAAAGCGTTTAAAATCGTGAATTTTCTGACATTTGTCGACATGGTTAATCCGCCATCTGGCCGGACGTCCAAGATTTTTCAGTATTTCCCTTGGATGACACTTACCATACCCACCCAATGAGACTGGGTGGCAGATTTTCATACGCCGTTTCATACTTTATAAAATTATTACAATAAAGGCCCCATGGGTTTTATGCTGGCACATAAAACTGAAGAAGTTTGCGAACCACTTCAATTTAAAAAAATACGTTTAATAAGTACTACGTCAATAATCTACACTGAATAAAAATACTCTATTCGTACCTGGGATAGCCTCTGCCGGACGATACTCATGGCATAACATTATTTACGAAGTTACAAAATAATCTGCGAAATACAGTCCATTTTGCACGACACAAACGTACACAGCTTATAAAACTGGCTTCCGGATTTTTTTCAGTTTTAAACACATTCACGATCATAATGCGTAACACCTTACGAATTTATTGTTCATGAGAATAAAACTACAGTCAAATGGTTCTTGTTAGCAACATCGTATACCTGTACCATTGTTAGATATTGTGACGTTAGATAGAATACACTTTACGACTTCTTTTCTTCGCGATAATTCAACAACAGAAGCGCGACCAAATGACCTTAGACTTAAAGGTGACGACCGACCACATAGACCAACCAACTAAAGCACTTTCACTGTCGCCAACACATGAATTTTTTTACCCTTAAAGACATTAAAAACTCCCTAAACTAAACATTTGAAAAACATAAACTAAGTGTATGTCGGCAGTGCAGACGTTTGTCTACTATTTAGTTTTTGTATGCCAGTTTTTAAATTAAACAAAAAAGTTGTCGATAGAGCATAACAGTAAAAGTAGTATCAAAATATTCATCAATGGTTATTATTACAATACAATTACTTAGTATTGAATAATAAATAATTCCCTTAGTATAAATCCTAGAAAACAGTAATTAAAAAAAATGTAATAAGAATAATAATCATATCACTGATTGTCATTAAAAAATAAATGTACATTGTGTGTGTGTTAATAATATTTCTTCCATTACAATAGAATCCTTCACAGCCTCGCTGTATTTTTTTAAATCATACATTTTATAAACATTTCACATTACATTTATAAAACCATATTTTCTTCCCCATCTGGAAGGAAAACCTCTAAGTTGGCAACACTGATCACTGCGACGTATAGCGCTGTTGTATATCCCCTCCCGGCCGCCAAGCCCTAGGGCTGTGTCGTTTCGAAATTAAATTAAACATGACACAACATTAAACAAAAACGGTTTTGTGCATCTACGTTAGCTCGAGCGAAAAAGATTTTTTTCGCACGAGCTAACGTAAGCGTAGATGCAGTACAATAATTGCAACTGCACATTGGGTGGCTCGCTTTACCTAAATATTTCACGAACGTTATCGTATCCGCGTTTTTCAATTATCGTAACCGAAATATGAGTCGAAAGTAAATGTATTCCAACGTAAGGAGCAACTAGCAATTGTATATGATAATGCGGGCCATGCGGTTGTACGTTTATTCTTATGAATATAAAAGTAGTCAGAAGTTAAGCAATGTGATAATGGACGTTTTCAAAATTAAAAAAAAATGTCATCATCATCATCATATCAGCCTATCACTAGTCCACTGCTGAACATATGCCTCCCCCTCAGATTGCCACAAGTTTGTAGCTCTCATTTTGGAAGGATTTTGCTATAGTTGCCACGCTTGGTAGGTGGGTTGGCAACCGCAGTTTATTTATTCAGATGATTCGAAAAAAATATATGGGAAGTTAAAGAGATCAAAATAAACTATGAATTTTTTATGTTCGGTCACAGCTTTTACTTTAATATACCCGATCTTTTGGCAATATTAAAAATAAATTCAGATTAATAAAAGCAGCAGTGATAAAAATTATTCTAATAATTAAAAATCTTTTTTGAAACAGCCCTGTTTAAAACATTTTCGTTTCACGCGTTGTCCACGATGCTATTGGAGGCGAAGTCACTCCCCGCCACCTTTAACGTAAAACAGCAAAATGCAAAAAATAGGTAAATAAGTGACTTAGTCACGTGTGAGCTCTGAACTTTTTAATGCACAGTTAGTGCTTATGTTAATTATTTCTTTTTATTAATCGTATTTGTTCTTCGATGCACTTTTATTTGTGATAATACTTAAATAAAAATAAAAATACTTGTGTATACGGAAGAAGCGCGGAATTTAGTCAATTAAACGGCATATTGTGGATGCTAATAGTGATAAAAGGTGATGTGATACTGTGAGTGTGAATAAATCATTTGAAAGAAACCTTGCGAAAACGTGCTCGTTTATGTTTACAACCAAACAGAAAGCAGTTTGCACAGTTATTACAATTCAGGTATGCACTTAACTAAATATTTATTTTGTTAATTTCAATTCCAATCAGTTGTAAATAGTGAAAATAGTTTATTACAATTTTTAATTACGCATAAAATAATTAACCGATATTATTACTAAAATTCTACCTAACGTTTTTACCAATACCACTGTTTCGATAGCTAGAATAATTTTATTTGATAAAAATAAAATAATGAAATAATATTTTATTATTAAAAATTATCTGAATATTTGTTTTATTTTTGGAGTTTACTCCATAGGAATCGATTTCATTTAAAGTGAAATGAATACGCATAAAACGAAAAATTAATTAACGTAAGCGCCATCTTATCAAACTATTTCAAAACTTTTCGTAACATAATAATATACGTATCTGACAAGATTCAATGTAGAATGAATATACATGTAGAGGAGCCAATATTTTTTGTATGGGCATTGAGCTCACTGTAAACTTAAACAGAAGTATGTTGTCTAGACATAACTAGTGGCATAAATAGTTATATTTAGTCCAACCAGAATGTTGCAATATACTGCAACAGTGCCATCTACAAGCGGCTCCGTGAACAGTCAAATAACTATAATATTTATAAATATTGTAAATTTGCAATTTTATAACTTAATAGTTTGTTAAAATATTGTTCTCTTGTTAATGATATCGTGAATGTTTTATTATTAATAAACAAAGGAATATCTGTTTTACTTTTCATGGATAATTAAACAAAAATAACGTTTTAATAATTCGCCATTTTATTTTATTTAGTGCAGTTTTGAAAGTAAGTTTTCTGATTATTTAGAACGAGTAAATGCGTAAATGACATTATTGGTACAGACAGTAAAAACTTTATTGTAAAAATAATAATTTAATTGGTATTACGATCAATTAATAGGACTAATTGCTCTCAACACACTTATAGACACTCGCGGGGCTTGTCCTCAGACTAGGCCGGTATAAACCGGTTTGTTTCTTCTCATGTAAAATCGCAATTTAAAATTATTAACAAGGAATAGTTGAAATGTTCTTCTTTAATTTAGAAACTAATTTCAATATTGAAGATAGACGAGCGTATACACTACTGATCTTGCTAAAAGCAATTTTTTTATTATGACTTCTCTGTTTTAAGATACGATTCTTTTTGAAATAAAAACAGATCTAATTTTTTTTAAACATTTAAAGTTTATAGTTTATCTTCGCTTTCAGAACAATAAAGAAAGCACGGGATTTATTTTCGCGTGGCCTAGTGGTTAGCGTACCTGACTTCTACGCCGCGGGTCCTGGGTTCGAATCCCAGCGGGTTGCAACATTTGTGCAAAACACAAATTGTTGGTTTTCGGGCATGGTTGTATTGTGTACAAATTTCGAAAGTTTTTAAATGAAATTATTTGTACCAGATAAATATTTATAGTACGTAGATATTTTATTTATTTTTTAATTTAAAAAAAGTGTTTCTCCAAGGTACCTATAGTTTAAATTTTGTTACACCTTTTATAAAAAAAAACTACGGTAGATTTGAAATGGCATAGATCTAATTATTTTTACAAAGTGTTGAATAACGTAGCACAGTAAGTCGCATATCAAGATTCCAGAGGCACTTTACCATCGGTGTTTTACAGACGAGGCCAATACGGATTGTAAAATACGCTTATTTGTAAAATACCTTTTTTGAGAATACATAATATTATTCTTAAAATTTGATTTAACTTTTTTATTTCACATTGATTATTTAACATTTTCGTATGTTTCTTGCCCGCTGGTCTCGTGACGTTCGGACTTGTAACATAGTTCTTTCTTTTTCTCTTTCTGTCTAAGTACCTATTTTGCGTACTTTTCGCGTCATATTAAACGGCTCGCCGAACTCGTTTCTCACATTCAAAACGTCGCACTGAATTTGACCTTGGATGTTCAGCGTGTTGTCGCTCTTGTGTTACGGAATTTTCGTAAAGAAAATAAGTCTGTAGTAAGTGTATTAAAGTAGGAGAACTAATGTTACAAATTTATGCTGTTACATGTAACATGAAAGTAAAAACTTACATAAAATGTAAAAGATAATGTAATAAACACTTTTGTGTATCGAGTAAGGTTGACATAATTGAAGCAATTGCTCCGATACAGGGAAGTGTAAATTATTTGGCAAATAACCTTGTGAAAAACGAAATTCTGTTAGGTTTTCCAAACAGTTCCATTTTTTTGGGCGGTTATGTGGACGCCGAGGATAAGTGATTGGCTTATGGGTTGCGGGTTCGATTCCCGCACGAGACAAATATTTGTATTACTTACAGATAATTGTACTGGGTATGGGTGTTTGTGCCTGATATAAGGGAAATCCTAGAGTAGCTCATAGTTTTTTAAAGAAAAAAAAAACAGAATACTAAAAAGTGCACTTGACACTGTCAGTTTATCCTATGTTCTTTTGTCACGAAAGTAGCTATCTCAGAAAACACAAAATAAAGTATTTCCGACGATCCTAAATTTGTGTAAGAAAGAAGAGAAAATTGGAGTAAATACTCAGTTACGTGACGACTGCGTAGTTTAGTGGAACACGTTCTACTGCGAATACTATGACGCGGACCCTGGATTTAAATCCCAGCCGGAGCCAACGTTTTTGTAAAGACATAAATTTTTAATTTTCAGTTCTGGAAATTTTCTGTAAACGCACTCACGACTTATAAATATTCCTAGTCTGGCGCATCTTTTAATAATCAAACAAATCTAAATGTATTTAATTATTAAATACTTACCAATTTAGTTCTCAATAAATATTTATGATAAAACGTACGCAGAAAGGTATATCGTGTCCGACCCGAGCTTTGTGTTAGTGTAGGTATCAGCTGATTCGCACGGGCTATTGAACTCGGCCGGTGCGTGTGCGGTCCCACTAGAACACTGCAACAGTACTAAGCTTATATTCGAAAAACTGTAGGTCAACTTTTATTTTTTATCCATGTAATTAAACACAGTTATATTCATTTTCAGTAAGATTAAACTTCAGTAATCGATTCTACTATTGATTCTGTCTCGGTATTTTCTTCTTCCAGAACGGCTTAAAAATTACGGTGTATAATATCGTAATTTGCAAGTAATACGTTTCTCTTAAATAATGTTGTTTTTGTGCGTAATCCACGTGTATTTTGGTAATAGATGTTAAGTCCTAACATTGTAAAAATTTAATATTATTGTAAAAATAGTATGCCGTGTGGTAGCGGCCTAAGAGAATCTACCACCCCATCTCATCCCGTGGGTGTCGTAAAAGTCGACAGAGGGAAAATGTAAACCAGGAGATGGGCAGCAGCATCTTGCTGGAACATCTGAATAAATAAACTGCGGTTGCCAACCCGTCTGCCAAGCGTGGCAACTATGGCAAAATCCCCCCAAAACGAGAGCTACAAACTTTTGTGGCAATCTATGGGGGAGGCCTATGTTCAGCAGTGGACTATTGATAGGCTGAAACGACGACGACGAGTGTAAAATACCGGAGTCATAACAAAACCGTTTTTATCATTTCTAACGAATTGACACTTAAAAAGAAAACAAATACCTCGTAAACAATAATCGTAGACCATCAAAAAATCATAATTAAAACGATAAAATTTAACGATAATAAATTATGACCGCATAAATACAAAATAACATTATTTATATTGTAATTTGTCATAACGTAAAGCGTAAGTATCAAGAAGGGGGGTATCAAGAAAATATGTATATGAAGATTTCTTATATTTACGCGAACACTACACATTTAAATGAAACTAATTTTACGGATTTTATCGCGTTTATTTTTATTATTTATAACCCGACGTTTCGAGTGCTTTACAGCACCCATGGTCACGGGGGGACTGAGGTGACAGATGTCCTGATGTCATAGTTAACCCGGAGTACCTTCAGCTTTTAATTATTATTTGTGGTCCGATCTACGCAGAAAGAGCTAACTGTGTCTTGAAGTCTCGCAGTGGTATGCTTGGTTTTTGACTTAATTTTATTAATTATAGGATCCCAAGCTGGTGGTAATACGAGAAGATGGTTGGGTATACTAGAAGATGATGCATGATAGCTACAATTAATAAAATACAGGCTAATGAATTTTGAGGAGGTCGGCTTCGCTGTTGATGGCGAACACTTTTAAAGTTGGAGATTTCCGCGCAAGATTCTTCGAATTTTTGACCCACAAAAATTGAAAATCCGATTCTTTTTTGAGACTTTTGGCCTTTGATAGTAAGTTCTTATATGAGTAGTATACTGTAAGATGGTCATTTATGTAAACTTTGTTTTCGCTATTAAAACCAAGTGAACTCGCCGTGAGTTTTTTTGCGTTTTCTCATTGCAGTAAGAAATTCTTCTTTTAAATATCTATTAATAAAAGAGGGAATTATTGGTTTTTCAGTGTCTTTTTGGCATGTGGGTACTCTCGTAATCAGGTTGATATCCTCCTTTTTTATAGAACATTCAACAGCTTTTCCAATATCTTGTGCTATGTTCAATAGATTTTCATTTATCTTTAACGGAATTCCTTTAATCTCAACGTTATTTACACGAAGCCATTGTTCCTGCTCGCGCATATCGTGCTGTAATTTTGTAACTGACGAAAGCAGGGCAGGAATTTCTGCGGAGTGAGCCTCAACTTTATTGACCCTTGCTTCCAACGAGTTTATTTTATCGGTAAAAGATTTTATTGAGTCGTGTGCCAATTCCAGGGATGTTTTTAGATGATAAATTTCGGTTTTAATAGATTTAATATCTTCAGAAAGCGAGTCCAAGACAAGAGCTTCGAGGTAATTCTTAGTAGCTCTTCATGCACTCGATCGGTTTTTGGGGTCATTGGCGGGGTTTGCTGCGTGATACGTGAAGTAGACACGCCAGCCTTACATTCAGGGCAACGCCAGTAGGATTTATTTTTGCCAAGCTTGCGGTAGCTACCCTCGGATATGCCAGCACATAAAAAGTCAAAATGCTGCTGACACGAAGAACCAACAACTCCGTCCGTTAGTTTAGAATTACAACGACCGCAAGTAAACATTTTAATTATTGCAGCGACCCGCGGCTTAAGAACTCCTTGTGTTTACGTAAATACTTTTTGCACGATACTAGTGGTGGTACATGTACGACTCTTTAAAGACTGTTAACATTTGATGTTATCAGTCTTTCTCTATGCTATATACTCAATTTTATCTACAATATTTCGTACAACGGCATTTAATTCTTAACGACCGGGACCGATGATCGCATGTGGTCAAGAATGCTTGACTCTACGCCTCAAGTCCTAGCGAACCTAGGCAGAGCCAACTTTTCTGAAAAAATTGATAGCTTCCGACAATATTCAAAAGTAGTCGCCGTGATCGAATGAGCCAGGCGGACATTGTCAATAGATTGAAAATATTTACTTTTTATAAAATTTGACAAAATTCTGTCCCTGCAATAATTACTCTTGATTGATTATTCTGAGTGTTAAAAGTTGATTTGGTGGTTTCTTTTTCCATCACAAATAATTATTTGTCTCCACAGCCTAAGTGACATCGAATTAATTGATGTCACTTAGGCTGTAAAGACCAAACGTGTAACATATTCTTCAACAGCCTGTGAAAATTCCACTGGTGGTCTTAAGCCTGCCCAAGTTGGGAGGACTTTTAATAATCGTACCGCCACGCTTTGTAGGCGAATTGGTGTGAACGCAGTACCAGACATTTCGCACCTTAGACGCTAATCTCAATCATTACGGCCAGAATAATAGAGACGATTATGCCACCTTCAAATGTAACCTGTTTTCTGGTACTAAAAGCTTAGCATAATTTATAATAATGGTTAACAGAGGTTATATAATGTGTGTATATCCGTTCTGTATAATATATTGTAACAAAATCTATGTTGTCACATCAATCTAAAGAATCAATCTAAAGAAATATATGATACGTCCAACATCGCGCTATTGAAGTTTCTTAGATGCGATAAAGTGCGGTTGCCAACCCGAATGCCAAGCGTGGCAACTATCCCTTCAGAATGAGAGCTACTAACTTTTGTAGCAATCTATGGGGGAGGCCTATGTTCAATAGTGTACTAGTGATAGACTGAAACGACGACAACGAAACTATTCATACAGCATCTAAAGATTATTGGTTGCAGGCGACATTTTCCTTAGATCGGACTGTGGTCTGGCGGCAACCACGCGCCTTATCTTTGGCACACCATCTGCTAAAATACGAAATATCGTATTAATATGCCACCGAAAATCAGGACAAGATTGTGTTAGGTTAAGAACACATGCCAGTACATCCATAATGGTAATCACTTTTAGAACATTACGCATGTACAGGTGGTTATTAGATTTTTTAACAGTTACTTTTAATTTATTCTTTAATTTTAGATTCCGGGATATAAGACTAACATAGGAGAGAAAGTGACAAAATGAGCAAAACGTTCACCTGATAGTAAGTGTCTGCCCATAGCAAATGCTGTCTCACCTAGAACATTTCTATGTGGCACCACACTGGAATCGAACTCCTGAGACATCAGTTCTTAAATCTCATATGCCTAGTAATTACAGTAGCTCTGCTCTAAATGCCCTTCAGACCGAAATGCAGTAATATTTGAACACTACTGTTTCATAATTGGCCCTGTGGAACCTAACTCGACACAATCCTGCATAGGAATCATTCCACCAGTTTTGTAATAGTTGAGTGACTTTATATCGTGCATTGTTTAGTTTTAGTGTTTTTTTGTTATTGTTAATTATTTTATACTGCTATTGTGCTTTTATATATTATGTGCATTTTATTTTATTTGTTATTGTTCCATATTTCTATGTTTTTATTAGAAATCTACCTATATTCTTGGGAGTTCCGAATAAATATCTAGTTCTTTCTTTTATTTCTACCATTAGATTCTTATAAAATGAAAATTTATGAACAATCTGAATGTTAAGTAAACACGAAATTGATACTTTGTGGTTTGTAACTATTTGTATGACACTTCACTTAAAACGTCTTAATATAGGCACGAGCAGGAGTTATAAATAGAGATTGCGACACAAACTAGCGCAACTGATCCAATGGAATGCCCACGAAATGTCTAACGGAACAACTTGAAATTCGTAGACATATTCGGAGAACTCAAAAATGTAATAGTCATTTGGGCAAGATGTATAGATACCGAATAACTTGTCTGTAAAATTGTTTAACTGAGAAGAAAGAGAGTATCCTTCGTTTTGTGCACATAAATAAATTATACATATATGTATTTTAATTGAAGTATTTTTTGTTTGTGTGTTTATACTAAGAGTGACCCAAAGATCCTCGGCGGATGATCGCCATTCAACACGCTCACACGCAATAAGGTTACGACGCACAGCTATCAAAACACCGCCCCCCAAAGACTGTCCAGTAGTCGCATAGTCCCTATCGCGTCTCCATACAATAAAATGATCAGTAAAAAGTTCTTGATCAAAAATACTATCAAGAAGCCAAGTTTCCGTAATACATATAATATCGTAATTTGCAAGTAATACGTTTCTCTTAAATAATGTTGTTTTTGTGCGTAATCCACGTGTATTTTGGTAATAGATGTTAAGTCCTAACATTGTAAAAATTTAATATTATTGTAAAAATAGTGTAAAATACCGGAGTCATAACAAAACCGTTTTTATCATTTCTAACGAATTGACACTTAAAAAGAAAACAAATACCTCGTAAACAATAATCGTAGACCATCAAAAAATCATAATTAAAACGATAAAATTTAACGATAATAAATTATGACCGCATAAATACAAAATAACATTATTTATATTGTAATTTGTCATAACGTAAAGCGTAAGTATCAAGAAGGGGGGTATCAAGAAAATATGTATATGAAGATTTCTTATATTTACGCGAACACTACACATTTAAATGAAACTAATTTTACGGATTTTATCGCGTTTATTTTTATTATTTATAACCCGACGTTTCGAGTGCTTTACAGCACCCATGGTCACGGGGGGACTGAGGTGACAGATGTCCTGATGTCATAGTTAACCCGGAGTACCTTCAGCTTTTAATTATTATTTGTGGTCCGATCTACGCAGAAAGAGCTAACTGTGTCTTGAAGTCTCGCAGTGGTATGCTTGGTTTTTGACTTAATTTTATTAATTATAGGATCCCAAGCTGGTGGTAATACGAGAAGATGGTTGGGTATACTAGAAGATGATGCATGATAGCTACAATTAATAAAATACAGGCTAATGAATTTTGAGGAGGTCGGCTTCGCTGTTGATGGCGAACACTTTTAAAGTTGGAGATTTCCGCGCAAGATTCTTCGAATTTTTGACCCACAAAAATTGAAAATCCGATTCTTTTTTGAGACTTTTGGCCTTTGATAGTAAGTTCTTATATGAGTAGTATACTGTAAGATGGTCATTTATGTAAACTTTGTTTTCGCTATTAAAACCAAGTGAACTCGCCGTGAGTTTTTTGCGTTTTCTCATTGCAGTAAGAAATTCTTCTTTTAAATATCTATTAATAAAAGAGGGAATTATTGGTTTTTCAGTGTCTTTTTGGCATGTGGGTACTCTCGTAATCAGGTTGATATCCTCCTTTTTTATAGAACATTCAACAGCTTTTCCAATATCTTGTGCTATGTTCAATAGATTTTCATTTATCTTTAACGGAATTCCTTTAATCTCAACGTTATTTACACGAAGCCATTGTTCCTGCTCGCGCATATCGTGCTGTAATTTTGTAACTGACGAAAGCAGGGCAGGAATTTCTGCGGAGTGAGCCTCAACTTTATTGACCCTTGCTTCCAACGAGTTTATTTTATCGGTAAAAGATTTTATTGAGTCGTGTGCCAATTCCAGGGATGTTTTTAGATGATAAATTTCGGTTTTAATAGATTTAATATCTTCAGAAAGCGAGTCCAAGACAAGAGCTTCGAGGTAATTCTTAGTAGCTCTTCATGCACTCGATCGGTTTTTGGGGTCATTGGCGGGGTATGCTGCGTGATACGTGAAGTAGACACGCCAGCCTTACATTCAGGGCAACGCCAGTAGGATTTATTTTTGCCAAGCTTGCGGTAGCTACCCTCGGATATGCCAGCACATAAAAAGTCAAAATGCTGCTGACACGAAGAACCAACAACTCCGTCCGTTAGTTTAGAATTACAACGACCGCAAGTAAACATTTTAATTATTGCAGCGACCCGCGGCTTAAGAACTCCTTGTGTTTACGTAAATACTTTTTGCACGATACTAGTGGTGGTACATGTACGACTCTTTAAAGACTGTTAACATTTGATGTTATCAGTCTTTCTCTATGCTATATACTCAATTTTATCTACAATATTTCGTACAAGGGCATTTAATTCTTAACGACCGGGACCGATGATCGCATGTGGTCAAGAATGCTTGACTCTACGCCTCAAGTCCTAGCGAACCTAGGCAGAGCCAACTTTTCTGAAAAAATTGATAGCTTCCGACAATATTCAAAAGTAGTCGCCGTGATCGAATGAGCCAGGCGGACATTGTCAATAGATTGAAAATATTTACTTTTTATAAAATTTGACAAAATTCTGTCCCTGCAATAATTACTCTTGATTGATTATTCTGAGTGTTAAAAGTTGATTTGGTGGTTTCTTTTTCCATCACAAATAATTATTTGTCTCCACAGCCTAAGTGACATCGAATTAATTGATGTCACTTAGGCTGTAAAGACCAAACGTGTAACATATTCTTCAACAGCCTGTGAAAATTCCACTGGTGGTCTTAAGCCTGCCCAAGTTGGGAGGACTTTTAATAATCGTACCGCCACGCTTTGTAGGCGAATTGGTGTGAACGCAGTACCAGACATTTCGCACCTTAGACGCTAATCTCAATCATTACGGCCAGAATAATAGAGACGATTATGCCACCTTCAAATGTAACCTGTTTTCTGGTACTAAAAGCTTAGCATAATTTATAATAATGGTTAACAGAGGTTATATAATGTGTGTATATCCGTTCTGTATAATATATTGTAACAAAATCTATGTTGTCACATCAATCTAAAGAATCAATCTAAAGAAATATATGATACGTCCAACATCGCGCTATTGAAGTTTCTTAGATGCGATAAAGTGCGGTTGCCAACCCGAATGCCAAGCGTGGCAACTATCCCTTCAGAATGAGAGCTACTAACTTTTGTAGCAATCTATGGGGGAGGCCTATGTTCAATAGTGTACTAGTGATAGACTGAAACGACGACAACGAAACTATTCATACAGCATCTAAAGATTATTGGTTGCAGGCGACATTTTCCTTAGATCGGACTGTGGTCTGGCGGCAACCACGCGCCTTATCTTTGGCACACCATCTGCTAAAATACGAAATATCGTATTAATATGCCACCGAAAATCAGGACAAGATTGTGTTAGGTTAAGAACACATGCCAGTACATCCATAATGGTAATCACTTTTAGAACATTACGCATGTACAGGTGGTTATTAGATTTTTTAACAGTTACTTTTAATTTATTCTTTAATTTTAGATTCCGGGATATAAGACTAACATAGGAGAGAAAGTGACAAAATGAGCAAAACGTTCACCTGATAGTAAGTGTCTGCCCATAGCAAATGCTGTCTCACCTAGAACATTTCTATGTGGCACCACACTGGAATCGAACTCCTGAGACATCAGTTCTTAAATCTCATATGCCTAGTAATTACAGTAGCTCTGCTCTAAATGCCCTTCAGACCGAAATGCAGTAATATTTGAACACTACTGTTTCATAATTGGCCCTGTGGAACCTAACTCGACACAATCCTGCATAGGAATCATTCCACCAGTTTTGTAATAGTTGAGTGACTTTATATCGTGCATTGTTTAGTTTTAGTGTTTTTTTGTTATTGTTAATTATTTTATACTGCTATTGTGCTTTTATATATTATGTGCATTTTATTTTATTTGTTATTGTTCCATATTTCTATGTTTTTATTAGAAATCTACCTATATTCTTGGGAGTTCCGAATAAATATCTAGTTCTTTCTTTTATTTCTACCATTAGATTCTTATAAAATGAAAATTTATGAACAATCTGAATGTTAAGTAAACACGAAATTGATACTTTGTGGTTTGTAACTATTTGTATGACACTTCACTTAAAACGTCTTAATATAGGCACGAGCAGGAGTTATAAATAGAGATTGCGACACAAACTAGCGCAACTGATCCAATGGAATGCCCACGAAATGTCTAACGGAACAACTTGAAATTCGTAGACATATTCGGAGAACTCAAAAATGTAATAGTCATTTGGGCAAGATGTATAGATACCGAATAACTTGTCTGTAAAATTGTTTAACTGAGAAGAAAGAGAGTATCCTTCGTTTTGTGCACATAAATAAATTATACATATACGAGTATGTATTTTAATTGAAGTATTTTTTGTTTGTGTGTTTATACTAAGAGTGACCCAAAGATCCTCGGCGGATGATCGCCATTCAACACGCTCACACGCAATAAGGTTACGACGCACAGCTATCAAAACACCGCCCCCCAAAGACTGTCCAGTAGTCGCATAGTCCCTATCGCGTCTCCATACAATAAAATGATCAGTAAAAAGTTCTTGATCAAAAATACTATCAAGAAGCCAAGTTTCCGTAATACATACACCGTAATTTTACATCGTTCCGGAAACGAAGAAAATTAGTACAGTTTCAGTTACAGAAACGATTGGTAGTATCAGTTTTTAGATTTTAATATTTACTTTTTTTTTGGGTAAATTAAAATTAATCACGGGTTTTTTAAAAGAACCGACAACTTGCGGTAGCTCCCGTCTATAGGTAATTACGATCACAGTCGATAGGTCAATGTCCTTACGAACGCATAAGCGACGAAGTAAAGGCTATCGGAGAAAAAAAGCGTTTAAAATCGTGAATTTTCTGACATTGTCGACATGGTTAATCCGCCATCTGGCCGGACGTCCAAGATTTTTCAGTATTTCCCTTGGATGACACTTACCATACCCACCCAATGAGACTGGGTGGCAGATTTTCATACGCCGTTTCATACTTTATAAAATTATTACAATAAAGGCCCCATGGGTTTATGCTGGCACATAAAACTGAAGAAGTTTGCGAACCACTTCAATTTAAAAAAAATACGTTTAATAAGTACTACGTCAATAATCTACACTGAATAAAAATACTCTATTCGTACCTGGGATAGCCTCTGCCGGACGATACTCATGGCATAACATTATTTACGAAGTTACAAAATAATCTGCGAAATACAGTCCATTTTGCACGACACAAACGTACACAGCTTATAAAACTGGCTTCCGGATTTTTTTCAGTTTTAAAACACATTCACGATCATAATGCGTAACACCTTACGAATTTATTGTTCATGAGAATAAAACTACAGTCAAATGGTTCTTGTTAGCAACATCGTATACCTGTACCATTGTTAGATATTGTGACGTTAGATAGAATACACTTTACGACTTCTTTTCTTCGCGATAATTCAACAACAGAAGCGCGGACCAAATGACCTTAGACTTAAAGGTGACGACCGACCACATAGACCAACCAACTAAAGCACTTTCACTGTCGCCAACACATGAATTTTTTTTACCCTTAAAGACATTAAAAACTCCCTAAACTAAACATTTGAAAAACATAAACTAAGTGTATGTCGGCAGTGCAGACGTTGTCTACTATTTAGTTTTTGTATGCCAGTTTTTAAATTAAACAAAAAAGTTGTCGATAGAGCATAACAGTAAAAGTAGTATCAAAATATTCATCAATGGTTATTATTACAATACAATTACTTAGTATTGAATAATAAATAATTCCCTTAGTATAAATCCTAGAAAAACAGTAATTAAAAAAAATGTAATAAGAATAATAATCATATCACTGATTGTCATTAAAAAATAAATGTACATTGTGTGTGTGTTAATAATATTTCTTCCATTACAATAGAATCCTTCACAGCCTCGCTGTATTTTTTTAAATCATACATTTTATAAACATTTCACATTACATTTATAAAACCATATTTTCTTCCCCATCTGGAAGGAAAACCTCTAAGTTGGCAACACTGATCACTGCGACGTATAGCGCTGTTGTATATCCCCTCCCGGCCGCCAAGCCCTAGGGCTGTGTCGTTTCGAAATTAAATTAAAACATGACACAACATTAAACAAAAACGGTTTTTGTGCATCTACGTTAGCTCGAGCGAAAAAGATTTTTTTCGCACGAGCTAACGTAAGCGTAGATGCAGTACAATAATTGCAACTGCACATTGGGTGGCTCGCTTTACCTAAATATTTCACGAACGTTATCGTATCCGCGTTTTTCAATTATCGTAACCGAAATATGAGTCGAAAGTAAATGTATTCCAACGTAAGGAGCAACTAGCAATTGTATATGATAATGCGGGCCATGCGGTTGTACGTTTATTCTTATGAATATAAAAGTAGTCAGAAGTTAAGCAATGTGATAATGGACGTTTTCAAAATTAAAAAAAAATGTCATCATCATCATCATATCAGCCTATCACTAGTCCACTGCTGAACATATGCCTCCCCCTCAGATTGCCACAAGTTTGTAGCTCTCATTTTGGAAGGATTTTGCTATAGTTGCCACGCTTGGTAGGTGGGTTGGCAACCGCAGTTTATTTATTCAGATGATTCGAAAAAAAATATATGGGAAGTTAAAGAGATCAAAATAAACTATGAATTTTTTATGTTCGGTCACAGCTTTTACTTTAATATACCCGATCTTTTGGCAATATTAAAAATAAATTCAGATTAATAAAGCAGCAGTGATAAAAATTATTCTAATAATTAAAAATCTTTTTTGAAACAGCCCTGTTTAAAACATTTTCGTTTCACGCGTTGTCCACGATGCTATTGGAGGCGAAGTCACTCCCCGCCACCTTTAACGTAAAACAGCAAAATGCAAAAAATAGGTAAATAAGTGACTTAGTCACGTGTGAGCTCTGAACTTTTTAATGCACAGTTAGTGCTTATGTTAATTATTTCTTTTTATTAATCGTATTTGTTCTTCGATGCACTTTTATTTGTGATAATACTTAAATAAAAATAAAAATACTTGTGTATACGGAAGAAGCGCGGAATTTAGTCAATTAAACGGCATATTGTGGATGCTAATAGTGATAAAAGGTGATGTGATACTGTGAGTGTGAATAAATCATTTGAAAGAAACCTTGCGAAAACGTGCTCGTTTATGTTTACAACCAAACAGAAAGCAGTTTGCACAGTTATTACAATTCAGGTATGCACTTAACTAAATATTTATTTTGTTAATTTCAATTCCAATCAGTTGTAAATAGTGAAAATAGTTTATTTACAATTTTTAATTACGCATAAAATAATTAACCGATATTATTACTAAAATTCTACCTAACGTTTTTACCAATACCACTGTTTCGATAGCTAGAATAATTTTATTTGATAAAAATAAAATAATGAAATAATATTTTATTATTAAAAATTATCTGAATATTTGTTTTATTTTTGGAGTTTACTCCATAGGAATCGATTTCATTTAAAGTGAAATGAATACGCATAAAACGAAAAATTAATTAACGTAAGCGCCATCTTATCAAACTATTTCAAAACTTTTCGTAACATAATAATATACGTATCTGACAAGATTCAATGTAGAATGAATATACATGTAGAGGAGCCAATATTTTTTGTATGGGCATTGAGCTCACTGTAAACTTAAACAGAAGTATGTTGTCTAGACATAACTAGTGGCATAAATAGTTATATTTAGTCCAACCAGAATGTTGCAATATACTGCAACAGTGCCATCTACAAGCGGCTCCGTGAACAGTCAAATAACTATAATATTTATAAATATTGTAAATTTGCAATTTTATAACTTAATAGTTTGTTAAAATATTGTTCTCTTGTTAATGATATCGTGAATGTTTTATTATTAATAAACAAAGGAATATCTGTTTTACTTTTCATGGATAATTAAACAAAAATAACGTTTTAATAATTCGCCATTTTATTTTATTTAGTGCAGTTTTGAAAGTAAGTTTTCTGATTATTTAGAACGAGTAAATGCGTAAATGACATTATTGGTACAGACAGTAAAAACTTTATTGTAAAAATAATAATTTAATTGGTATTACGATCAATTAATAGGACTAATTGCTCTCAACACACTTATAGACACTCGCGGGGCTTGTCCTCAGACTAGGCCGGTATAAACCGGTTTGTTTCTTCTCATGTAAAATCGCAATTTAAAATTATTAACAAGGAATAGTTGAAATGTTCTTCTTTAATTTAGAAACTAATTTCAATATTGAAGATAGACGAGCGTATACACTACTGATCTTGCTAAAAGCAATTTTTTTATTATGACTTCTCTGTTTTAAGATACGATTCTTTTTGAAATAAAAACAGATCTAATTTTTTTTAAACATTTAAAGTTTATAGTTTATCTTCGCTTTCAGAACAATAAAGAAAGCACGGGATTTATTTTCGCGTGGCCTAGTGGTTAGCGTACCTGACTTCTACGCCGCGGGTCCTGGGTTCGAATCCCAGCGGGTTGCAACATTTGTGCAAAACACAAATTGTTGGTTTTCGGGCATGGTTGTATTGTGTACAAATTTCGAAAGTTTTTAAATGAAATTATTTGTACCAGATAAATATTTATAGTACGTAGATATTTTATTTATTTTTTAATTTAAAAAAAGTGTTTCTCCAAGGTACCTATAGTTTAAATTTTGTTACACCTTTTATAAAAAAAACTACGGTAGATTTGAAATGGCATAGATCTAATTATTTTTACAAAGTGTTGAATAACGTAGCACAGTAAGTCGCATATCAAGATTCCAGAGGCACTTTACCATCGGTGTTTTACAGACGAGGCCAATACGGATTGTAAAATACGCTTATTTGTAAAATACCTTTTTTGAGAATACATAATATTATTCTTAAAATTTGATTTAACTTTTTTATTTCACATTGATTATTTAACATTTTCGTATGTTTCTTGCCCGCTGGTCTCGTGACGTTCGGACTTGTAACATAGTTCTTTCTTTTTCTCTTTCTGTCTAAGTACCTATTTTGCGTACTTTTCGCGTCATATTAAACGGCTCGCCGAACTCGTTTCTCACATTCAAAACGTCGCACTGAATTTGACCTTGGATGTTCAGCGTGTTGTCGCTCTTGTGTTACGGAATTTTCGTAAAGAAAATAAGTCTGTAGTAAGTGTATTAAAGTAGGAGAACTAATGTTACAAATTTATGCTGTTACATGTAACATGAAAGTAAAAACTTACATAAAATGTAAAAGATAATGTAATAAACACTTTTGTGTATCGAGTAAGGTTGACATAATTGAAGCAATTGCTCCGATACAGGGAAGTGTAAATTATTTGGCAAATAACCTTGTGAAAAACGAAATTCTGTTAGGTTTTCCAAACAGTTCCATTTTTTTGGGCGGTTATGTGGACGCCGAGGATAAGTGATTGGCTTATGGGTTGCGGGTTCGATTCCCGCACGAGACAAATATTTGTATTACTTACAGATAATTGTACTGGGTATGGGTGTTTGTGCCTGATATAAGGGAAATCCTAGAGTAGCTCATAGTTTTTTAAAGAAAAAAAAAACAGAATACTAAAAAGTGCACTTGACACTGTCAGTTTATCCTATGTTCTTTTGTCACGAAAGTAGCTATCTCAGAAAACACAAAATAAAGTATTTCCGACGATCCTAAATTTGTGTAAGAAAGAAGAGAAAATTGGAGTAAATACTCAGTTACGTGACGACTGCGTAGTTTAGTGGAACACGTTCTACTGCGAATACTATGACGCGGACCCTGGATTTAAATCCCAGCCGGAGCCAACGTTTTTGTAAAGACATAAATTTTTAATTTTCAGTTCTGGAAATTTTCTGTAAACGCACTCACGACTTATAAATATTCCTAGTCTGGCGCATCTTTTAATAATCAAACAAATCTAAATGTATTTAATTATTAAATACTTACCAATTTAGTTCTCAATAAATATTTATGATAAAACGTACGCAGAAAGGTATATCGTGTCCGACCCGAGCTTTGTGTTAGTGTAGGTATCAGCTGATTCGCACGGGCTATTGAACTCGGCCGGTGCGTGTGCGGTCCCACTAGAACACTGCAACAGTACTAAGCTTATATTCGAAAAACTGTAGGTCAACTTTTATTTTTTATCCATGTAATTAAACACAGTTATATTCATTTTCAGTAAGATTAAACTTCAGTAATCGATTCTACTATTGATTCTGTCTCGGTATTTTCTTCTTCCAGAACGGCTTAAAAATTACGGTGTATAATATCGTAATTTGCAAGTAATACGTTTCTCTTAAATAATGTTGTTTTTGTGCGTAATCCACGTGTATTTTGGTAATAGATGTTAAGTCCTAACATTGTAAAAATTTAATATTATTGTAAAAATAGTATGCCGTGTGGTAGCGGCCTAAGAGAATCTACCACCCCATCTCATCCCGTGGGTGTCGTAAAAGTCGACAGAGGGAAAATGTAAACCAGGAGATGGGCAGCAGCATCTTGCTGGAACATCTGAATAAATAAACTGCGGTTGCCAACCCGTCTGCCAAGCGTGGCAACTATGGCAAAATCCCCCCAAAACGAGAGCTACAAACTTTTGTGGCAATCTATGGGGGAGGCCTATGTTCAGCAGTGGACTATTGATAGGCTGAAACGACGACGACGAGTGTAAAATACCGGAGTCATAACAAAACCGTTTTTATCATTTCTAACGAATTGACACTTAAAAAGAAAACAAATACCTCGTAAACAATAATCGTAGACCATCAAAAAATCATAATTAAAACGATAAAATTTAACGATAATAAATTATGACCGCATAAATACAAAATAACATTATTTATATTGTAATTTGTCATAACGTAAAGCGTAAGTATCAAGAAGGGGGGTATCAAGAAAATATGTATATGAAGATTTCTTATATTTACGCGAACACTACACATTTAAATGAAACTAATTTTACGGATTTTATCGCGTTTATTTTTATTATTTATAACCCGACGTTTCGAGTGCTTTACAGCACCCATGGTCACGGGGGGACTGAGGTGACAGATGTCCTGATGTCATAGTTAACCCGGAGTACCTTCAGCTTTTAATTATTATTTGTGGTCCGATCTACGCAGAAAGAGCTAACTGTGTCTTGAAGTCTCGCAGTGGTATGCTTGGTTTTTGACTTAATTTTATTAATTATAGGATCCCAAGCTGGTGGTAATACGAGAAGATGGTTGGGTATACTAGAAGATGATGCATGATAGCTACAATTAATAAAATACAGGCTAATGAATTTTGAGGAGGTCGGCTTCGCTGTTGATGGCGAACACTTTTAAAGTTGGAGATTTCCGCGCAAGATTCTTCGAATTTTTGACCCACAAAAATTGAAAATCCGATTCTTTTTTGAGACTTTTGGCCTTTGATAGTAAGTTCTTATATGAGTAGTATACTGTAAGATGGTCATTTATGTAAACTTTGTTTTCGCTATTAAAACCAAGTGAACTCGCCGTGAGTTTTTTGCGTTTTCTCATTGCAGTAAGAAATTCTTCTTTTAAATATCTATTAATAAAAGAGGGAATTATTGGTTTTTCAGTGTCTTTTTGGCATGTGGGTACTCTCGTAATCAGGTTGATATCCTCCTTTTTTATAGAACATTCAACAGCTTTTCCAATATCTTGTGCTATGTTCAATAGATTTTCATTTATCTTTAACGGAATTCCTTTAATCTCAACGTTATTTACACGAAGCCATTGTTCCTGCTCGCGCATATCGTGCTGTAATTTTGTAACTGACGAAAGCAGGGCAGGAATTTCTGCGGAGTGAGCCTCAACTTTATTGACCCTTGCTTCCAACGAGTTTATTTTATCGGTAAAAGATTTTATTGAGTCGTGTGCCAATTCCAGGGATGTTTTTAGATGATAAATTTCGGTTTTAATAGATTTAATATCTTCAGAAAGCGAGTCCAAGACAAGAGCTTCGAGGTAATTCTTAGTAGCTCTTCATGCACTCGATCGGTTTTTGGGGTCATTGGCGGGGTTTGCTGCGTGATACGTGAAGTAGACACGCCAGCCTTACATTCAGGGCAACGCCAGTAGGATTTATTTTTGCCAAGCTTGCGGTAGCTACCCTCGGATATGCCAGCACATAAAAAGTCAAAATGCTGCTGACACGAAGAACCAACAACTCCGTCCGTTAGTTTAGAATTACAACGACCGCAAGTAAACATTTTAATTATTGCAGCGACCCGCGGCTTAAGAACTCCTTGTGTTTACGTAAATACTTTTTGCACGATACTAGTGGTGGTACATGTACGACTCTTTAAAGACTGTTAACATTTGATGTTATCAGTCTTTCTCTATGCTATATACTCAATTTTATCTACAATATTTCGTACAACGGCATTTAATTCTTAACGACCGGGACCGATGATCGCATGTGGTCAAGAATGCTTGACTCTACGCCTCAAGTCCTAGCGAACCTAGGCAGAGCCAACTTTTCTGAAAAAATTGATAGCTTCCGACAATATTCAAAAGTAGTCGCCGTGATCGAATGAGCCAGGCGGACATTGTCAATAGATTGAAAATATTTACTTTTTATAAAATTTGACAAAATTCTGTCCCTGCAATAATTACTCTTGATTGATTATTCTGAGTGTTAAAAGTTGATTTGGTGGTTTCTTTTTCCATCACAAATAATTATTTGTCTCCACAGCCTAAGTGACATCGAATTAATTGATGTCACTTAGGCTGTAAAGACCAAACGTGTAACATATTCTTCAACAGCCTGTGAAAATTCCACTGGTGGTCTTAAGCCTGCCCAAGTTGGGAGGACTTTTAATAATCGTACCGCCACGCTTTGTAGGCGAATTGGTGTGAACGCAGTACCAGACATTTCGCACCTTAGACGCTAATCTCAATCATTACGGCCAGAATAATAGAGACGATTATGCCACCTTCAAATGTAACCTGTTTTCTGGTACTAAAAGCTTAGCATAATTTATAATAATGGTTAACAGAGGTTATATAATGTGTGTATATCCGTTCTGTATAATATATTGTAACAAAATCTATGTTGTCACATCAATCTAAAGAATCAATCTAAAGAAATATATGATACGTCCAACATCGCGCTATTGAAGTTTCTTAGATGCGATAAAGTGCGGTTGCCAACCCGAATGCCAAGCGTGGCAACTATCCCTTCAGAATGAGAGCTACTAACTTTTGTAGCAATCTATGGGGGAGGCCTATGTTCAATAGTGTACTAGTGATAGACTGAAACGACGACAACGAAACTATTCATACAGCATCTAAAGATTATTGGTTGCAGGCGACATTTTCCTTAGATCGGACTGTGGTCTGGCGGCAACCACGCGCCTTATCTTTGGCACACCATCTGCTAAAATACGAAATATCGTATTAATATGCCACCGAAAATCAGGACAAGATTGTGTTAGGTTAAGAACACATGCCAGTACATCCATAATGGTAATCACTTTTAGAACATTACGCATGTACAGGTGGTTATTAGATTTTTTAACAGTTACTTTTAATTTATTCTTTAATTTTAGATTCCGGGATATAAGACTAACATAGGAGAGAAAGTGACAAAATGAGCAAAACGTTCACCTGATAGTAAGTGTCTGCCCATAGCAAATGCTGTCTCACCTAGAACATTTCTATGTGGCACCACACTGGAATCGAACTCCTGAGACATCAGTTCTTAAATCTCATATGCCTAGTAATTACAGTAGCTCTGCTCTAAATGCCCTTCAGACCGAAATGCAGTAATATTTGAACACTACTGTTTCATAATTGGCCCTGTGGAACCTAACTCGACACAATCCTGCATAGGAATCATTCCACCAGTTTTGTAATAGTTGAGTGACTTTATATCGTGCATTGTTTAGTTTTAGTGTTTTTTTGTTATTGTTAATTATTTTATACTGCTATTGTGCTTTTATATATTATGTGCATTTTATTTTATTTGTTATTGTTCCATATTTCTATGTTTTTATTAGAAATCTACCTATATTCTTGGGAGTTCCGAATAAATATCTAGTTCTTTCTTTTATTTCTACCATTAGATTCTTATAAAATGAAAATTTATGAACAATCTGAATGTTAAGTAAACACGAAATTGATACTTTGTGGTTTGTAACTATTTGTATGACACTTCACTTAAAACGTCTTAATATAGGCACGAGCAGGAGTTATAAATAGAGATTGCGACACAAACTAGCGCAACTGATCCAATGGAATGCCCACGAAATGTCTAACGGAACAACTTGAAATTCGTAGACATATTCGGAGAACTCAAAAATGTAATAGTCATTTGGGCAAGATGTATAGATACCGAATAACTTGTCTGTAAAATTGTTTAACTGAGAAGAAAGAGAGTATCCTTCGTTTTGTGCACATAAATAAATTATACATATATGTATTTTAATTGAAGTATTTTTTGTTTGTGTGTTTATACTAAGAGTGACCCAAAGATCCTCGGCGGATGATCGCCATTCAACACGCTCACACGCAATAAGGTTACGACGCACAGCTATCAAAACACCGCCCCCCAAAGACTGTCCAGTAGTCGCATAGTCCCTATCGCGTCTCCATACAATAAAATGATCAGTAAAAAGTTCTTGATCAAAAATACTATCAAGAAGCCAAGTTTCCGTAATACATATAATATCGTAATTTGCAAGTAATACGTTTCTCTTAAATAATGTTGTTTTTGTGCGTAATCCACGTGTATTTTGGTAATAGATGTTAAGTCCTAACATTGTAAAAATTTAATATTATTGTAAAAATAGTGTAAAATACCGGAGTCATAACAAAACCGTTTTTATCATTTCTAACGAATTGACACTTAAAAAGAAAACAAATACCTCGTAAACAATAATCGTAGACCATCAAAAAATCATAATTAAAACGATAAAATTTAACGATAATAAATTATGACCGCATAAATACAAAATAACATTATTTATATTGTAATTTGTCATAACGTAAAGCGTAAGTATCAAGAAGGGGGGTATCAAGAAAATATGTATATGAAGATTTCTTATATTTACGCGAACACTACACATTTAAATGAAACTAATTTTACGGATTTTATCGCGTTTATTTTTATTATTTATAACCCGACGTTTCGAGTGCTTTACAGCACCCATGGTCACGGGGGGACTGAGGTGACAGATGTCCTGATGTCATAGTTAACCCGGAGTACCTTCAGCTTTTAATTATTATTTGTGGTCCGATCTACGCAGAAAGAGCTAACTGTGTCTTGAAGTCTCGCAGTGGTATGCTTGGTTTTTGACTTAATTTTATTAATTATAGGATCCCAAGCTGGTGGTAATACGAGAAGATGGTTGGGTATACTAGAAGATGATGCATGATAGCTACAATTAATAAAATACAGGCTAATGAATTTTGAGGAGGTCGGCTTCGCTGTTGATGGCGAACACTTTTAAAGTTGGAGATTTCCGCGCAAGATTCTTCGAATTTTTGACCCACAAAAATTGAAAATCCGATTCTTTTTTGAGACTTTTGGCCTTTGATAGTAAGTTCTTATATGAGTAGTATACTGTAAGATGGTCATTTATGTAAACTTTGTTTTCGCTATTAAAACCAAGTGAACTCGCCGTGAGTTTTTTGCGTTTTCTCATTGCAGTAAGAAATTCTTCTTTTAAATATCTATTAATAAAAGAGGGAATTATTGGTTTTTCAGTGTCTTTTTGGCATGTGGGTACTCTCGTAATCAGGTTGATATCCTCCTTTTTTATAGAACATTCAACAGCTTTTCCAATATCTTGTGCTATGTTCAATAGATTTTCATTTATCTTTAACGGAATTCCTTTAATCTCAACGTTATTTACACGAAGCCATTGTTCCTGCTCGCGCATATCGTGCTGTAATTTTGTAACTGACGAAAGCAGGGCAGGAATTTCTGCGGAGTGAGCCTCAACTTTATTGACCCTTGCTTCCAACGAGTTTATTTTATCGGTAAAAGATTTTATTGAGTCGTGTGCCAATTCCAGGGATGTTTTTAGATGATAAATTTCGGTTTTAATAGATTTAATATCTTCAGAAAGCGAGTCCAAGACAAGAGCTTCGAGGTAATTCTTAGTAGCTCTTCATGCACTCGATCGGTTTTTGGGGTCATTGGCGGGGTATGCTGCGTGATACGTGAAGTAGACACGCCAGCCTTACATTCAGGGCAACGCCAGTAGGATTTATTTTTGCCAAGCTTGCGGTAGCTACCCTCGGATATGCCAGCACATAAAAAGTCAAAATGCTGCTGACACGAAGAACCAACAACTCCGTCCGTTAGTTTAGAATTACAACGACCGCAAGTAAACATTTTAATTATTGCAGCGACCCGCGGCTTAAGAACTCCTTGTGTTTACGTAAATACTTTTTGCACGATACTAGTGGTGGTACATGTACGACTCTTTAAAGACTGTTAACATTTGATGTTATCAGTCTTTCTCTATGCTATATACTCAATTTTATCTACAATATTTCGTACAAGGGCATTTAATTCTTAACGACCGGGACCGATGATCGCATGTGGTCAAGAATGCTTGACTCTACGCCTCAAGTCCTAGCGAACCTAGGCAGAGCCAACTTTTCTGAAAAAATTGATAGCTTCCGACAATATTCAAAAGTAGTCGCCGTGATCGAATGAGCCAGGCGGACATTGTCAATAGATTGAAAATATTTACTTTTTATAAAATTTGACAAAATTCTGTCCCTGCAATAATTACTCTTGATTGATTATTCTGAGTGTTAAAAGTTGATTTGGTGGTTTCTTTTTCCATCACAAATAATTATTTGTCTCCACAGCCTAAGTGACATCGAATTAATTGATGTCACTTAGGCTGTAAAGACCAAACGTGTAACATATTCTTCAACAGCCTGTGAAAATTCCACTGGTGGTCTTAAGCCTGCCCAAGTTGGGAGGACTTTTAATAATCGTACCGCCACGCTTTGTAGGCGAATTGGTGTGAACGCAGTACCAGACATTTCGCACCTTAGACGCTAATCTCAATCATTACGGCCAGAATAATAGAGACGATTATGCCACCTTCAAATGTAACCTGTTTTCTGGTACTAAAAGCTTAGCATAATTTATAATAATGGTTAACAGAGGTTATATAATGTGTGTATATCCGTTCTGTATAATATATTGTAACAAAATCTATGTTGTCACATCAATCTAAAGAATCAATCTAAAGAAATATATGATACGTCCAACATCGCGCTATTGAAGTTTCTTAGATGCGATAAAGTGCGGTTGCCAACCCGAATGCCAAGCGTGGCAACTATCCCTTCAGAATGAGAGCTACTAACTTTTGTAGCAATCTATGGGGGAGGCCTATGTTCAATAGTGTACTAGTGATAGACTGAAACGACGACAACGAAACTATTCATACAGCATCTAAAGATTATTGGTTGCAGGCGACATTTTCCTTAGATCGGACTGTGGTCTGGCGGCAACCACGCGCCTTATCTTTGGCACACCATCTGCTAAAATACGAAATATCGTATTAATATGCCACCGAAAATCAGGACAAGATTGTGTTAGGTTAAGAACACATGCCAGTACATCCATAATGGTAATCACTTTTAGAACATTACGCATGTACAGGTGGTTATTAGATTTTTTAACAGTTACTTTTAATTTATTCTTTAATTTTAGATTCCGGGATATAAGACTAACATAGGAGAGAAAGTGACAAAATGAGCAAAACGTTCACCTGATAGTAAGTGTCTGCCCATAGCAAATGCTGTCTCACCTAGAACATTTCTATGTGGCACCACACTGGAATCGAACTCCTGAGACATCAGTTCTTAAATCTCATATGCCTAGTAATTACAGTAGCTCTGCTCTAAATGCCCTTCAGACCGAAATGCAGTAATATTTGAACACTACTGTTTCATAATTGGCCCTGTGGAACCTAACTCGACACAATCCTGCATAGGAATCATTCCACCAGTTTTGTAATAGTTGAGTGACTTTATATCGTGCATTGTTTAGTTTTAGTGTTTTTTTGTTATTGTTAATTATTTTATACTGCTATTGTGCTTTTATATATTATGTGCATTTTATTTTATTTGTTATTGTTCCATATTTCTATGTTTTTATTAGAAATCTACCTATATTCTTGGGAGTTCCGAATAAATATCTAGTTCTTTCTTTTATTTCTACCATTAGATTCTTATAAAATGAAAATTTATGAACAATCTGAATGTTAAGTAAACACGAAATTGATACTTTGTGGTTTGTAACTATTTGTATGACACTTCACTTAAAACGTCTTAATATAGGCACGAGCAGGAGTTATAAATAGAGATTGCGACACAAACTAGCGCAACTGATCCAATGGAATGCCCACGAAATGTCTAACGGAACAACTTGAAATTCGTAGACATATTCGGAGAACTCAAAAATGTAATAGTCATTTGGGCAAGATGTATAGATACCGAATAACTTGTCTGTAAAATTGTTTAACTGAGAAGAAAGAGAGTATCCTTCGTTTTGTGCACATAAATAAATTATACATATATGTATTTTAATTGAAGTATTTTTTGTTTGTGTGTTTATACTAAGAGTGACCCAAAGATCCTCGGCGGATGATCGCCATTCAACACGCTCACACGCAATAAGGTTACGACGCACAGCTATCAAAACACCGCCCCCCAAAGACTGTCCAGTAGTCGCATAGTCCCTATCGCGTCTCCATACAATAAAATGATCAGTAAAAAGTTCTTGATCAAAAATACTATCAAGAAGCCAAGTTTCCGTAATACATATAATATCGTAATTTGCAAGTAATACGTTTCTCTTAAATAATGTTGTTTTTGTGCGTAATCCACGTGTATTTTGGTAATAGATGTTAAGTCCTAACATTGTAAAAATTTAATATTATTGTAAAAATAGTGTAAAATACCGGAGTCATAACAAAACCGTTTTTATCATTTCTAACGAATTGACACTTAAAAAGAAAACAAATACCTCGTAAACAATAATCGTAGACCATCAAAAAATCATAATTAAAACGATAAAATTTAACGATAATAAATTATGACCGCATAAATACAAAATAACATTATTTATATTGTAATTTGTCATAACGTAAAGCGTAAGTATCAAGAAGGGGGGTATCAAGAAAATATGTATATGAAGATTTCTTATATTTACGCGAACACTACACATTTAAATGAAACTAATTTTACGGATTTTATCGCGTTTATTTTTATTATTTATAACCCGACGTTTCGAGTGCTTTACAGCACCCATGGTCACGGGGGGACTGAGGTGACAGATGTCCTGATGTCATAGTTAACCCGGAGTACCTTCAGCTTTTAATTATTATTTGTGGTCCGATCTACGCAGAAAGAGCTAACTGTGTCTTGAAGTCTCGCAGTGGTATGCTTGGTTTTTGACTTAATTTTATTAATTATAGGATCCCAAGCTGGTGGTAATACGAGAAGATGGTTGGGTATACTAGAAGATGATGCATGATAGCTACAATTAATAAAATACAGGCTAATGAATTTTGAGGAGGTCGGCTTCGCTGTTGATGGCGAACACTTTTAAAGTTGGAGATTTCCGCGCAAGATTCTTCGAATTTTTGACCCACAAAAATTGAAAATCCGATTCTTTTTTGAGACTTTTGGCCTTTGATAGTAAGTTCTTATATGAGTAGTATACTGTAAGATGGTCATTTATGTAAACTTTGTTTTCGCTATTAAAACCAAGTGAACTCGCCGTGAGTTTTTTGCGTTTTCTCATTGCAGTAAGAAATTCTTCTTTTAAATATCTATTAATAAAAGAGGGAATTATTGGTTTTTCAGTGTCTTTTTGGCATGTGGGTACTCTCGTAATCAGGTTGATATCCTCCTTTTTTATAGAACATTCAACAGCTTTTCCAATATCTTGTGCTATGTTCAATAGATTTTCATTTATCTTTAACGGAATTCCTTTAATCTCAACGTTATTTACACGAAGCCATTGTTCCTGCTCGCGCATATCGTGCTGTAATTTTGTAACTGACGAAAGCAGGGCAGGAATTTCTGCGGAGTGAGCCTCAACTTTATTGACCCTTGCTTCCAACGAGTTTATTTTATCGGTAAAAGATTTTATTGAGTCGTGTGCCAATTCCAGGGATGTTTTTAGATGATAAATTTCGGTTTTAATAGATTTAATATCTTCAGAAAGCGAGTCCAAGACAAGAGCTTCGAGGTAATTCTTAGTAGCTCTTCATGCACTCGATCGGTTTTTGGGGTCATTGGCGGGGTTTGCTGCGTGATACGTGAAGTAGACACGCCAGCCTTACATTCAGGGCAACGCCAGTAGGATTTATTTTTGCCAAGCTTGCGGTAGCTACCCTCGGATATGCCAGCACATAAAAAGTCAAAATGCTGCTGACACGAAGAACCAACAACTCCGTCCGTTAGTTTAGAATTACAACGACCGCAAGTAAACATTTTAATTATTGCAGCGACCCGCGGCTTAAGAACTCCTTGTGTTTACGTAAATACTTTTTGCACGATACTAGTGGTGGTACATGTACGACTCTTTAAAGACTGTTAACATTTGATGTTATCAGTCTTTCTCTATGCTATATACTCAATTTTATCTACAATATTTCGTACAACGGCATTTAATTCTTAACGACCGGGACCGATGATCGCATGTGGTCAAGAATGCTTGACTCTACGCCTCAAGTCCTAGCGAACCTAGGCAGAGCCAACTTTTCTGAAAAAATTGATAGCTTCCGACAATATTCAAAAGTAGTCGCCGTGATCGAATGAGCCAGGCGGACATTGTCAATAGATTGAAAATATTTACTTTTATAAAATTTGACAAAATTCTGTCCCTGCAATAATTACTCTTGATTGATTATTCTGAGTGTTAAAAGTTGATTTGGTGGTTTCTTTTTCCATCACAAATAATTATTTGTCTCCACAGCCTAAGTGACATCGAATTAATTGATGTCACTTAGGCTGTAAAGACCAAACGTGTAACATATTCTTCAACAGCCTGTGAAAATTCCACTGGTGGTCTTAAGCCTGCCCAAGTTGGGAGGACTTTTAATAATCGTACCGCCACGCTTTGTAGGCGAATTGGTGTGAACGCAGTACCAGACATTTCGCACCTTAGACGCTAATCTCAATCATTACGGCCAGAATAATAGAGACGATTATGCCACCTTCAAATGTAACCTGTTTTCTGGTACTAAAAGCTTAGCATAATTTATAATAATGGTTAACAGAGGTTATATAATGTGTGTATATCCGTTCTGTATAATATATTGTAACAAAATCTATGTTGTCACATCAATCTAAAGAATCAATCTAAAGAAATATATGATACGTCCAACATCGCGCTATTGAAGTTTCTTAGATGCGATAAAGTGCGGTTGCCAACCCGAATGCCAAGCGTGGCAACTATCCCTTCAGAATGAGAGCTACTAACTTTTGTAGCAATCTATGGGGGAGGCCTATGTTCAATAGTGTACTAGTGATAGACTGAAACGACGACAACGAAACTATTCATACAGCATCTAAAGATTATTGGTTGCAGGCGACATTTTCCTTAGATCGGACTGTGGTCTGGCGGCAACCACGCGCCTTATCTTTGGCACACCATCTGCTAAAATACGAAATATCGTATTAATATGCCACCGAAAATCAGGACAAGATTGTGTTAGGTTAAGAACACATGCCAGTACATCCATAATGGTAATCACTTTTAGAACATTACGCATGTACAGGTGGTTATTAGATTTTTTAACAGTTACTTTTAATTTATTCTTTAATTTTAGATTCCGGGATATAAGACTAACATAGGAGAGAAAGTGACAAAATGAGCAAAACGTTCACCTGATAGTAAGTGTCTGCCCATAGCAAATGCTGTCTCACCTAGAACATTTCTATGTGGCACCACACTGGAATCGAACTCCTGAGACATCAGTTCTTAAATCTCATATGCCTAGTAATTACAGTAGCTCTGCTCTAAATGCCCTTCAGACCGAAATGCAGTAATATTTGAACACTACTGTTTCATAATTGGCCCTGTGGAACCTAACTCGACACAATCCTGCATAGGAATCATTCCACCAGTTTTGTAATAGTTGAGTGACTTTATATCGTGCATTGTTTAGTTTTAGTGTTTTTTTGTTATTGTTAATTATTTTATACTGCTATTGTGCTTTTATATATTATGTGCATTTTATTTTATTTGTTATTGTTCCATATTTCTATGTTTTTATTAGAAATCTACCTATATTCTTGGGAGTTCCGAATAAATATCTAGTTCTTTCTTTTATTTCTACCATTAGATTCTTATAAAATGAAAATTTATGAACAATCTGAATGTTAAGTAAACACGAAATTGATACTTTGTGGTTTGTAACTATTTGTATGACACTTCACTTAAAACGTCTTAATATAGGCACGAGCAGGAGTTATAAATAGAGATTGCGACACAAACTAGCGCAACTGATCCAATGGAATGCCCACGAAATGTCTAACGGAACAACTTGAAATTCGTAGACATATTCGGAGAACTCAAAAATGTAATAGTCATTTGGGCAAGATGTATAGATACCGAATAACTTGTCTGTAAAATTGTTTAACTGAGAAGAAAGAGAGTATCCTTCGTTTTGTGCACATAAATAAATTATACATATATGTATTTTAATTGAAGTATTTTTTGTTTGTGTGTTTATACTAAGAGTGACCCAAAGATCCTCGGCGGATGATCGCCATTCAACACGCTCACACGCAATAAGGTTACGACGCACAGCTATCAAAACACCGCCCCCCAAAGACTGTCCAGTAGTCGCATAGTCCCTATCGCGTCTCCATACAATAAAATGATCAGTAAAAAGTTCTTGATCAAAAATACTATCAAGAAGCCAAGTTTCCGTAATACATATAATATCGTAATTTGCAAGTAATACGTTTCTCTTAAATAATGTTGTTTTTGTGCGTAATCCACGTGTATTTTGGTAATAGATGTTAAGTCCTAACATTGTAAAAATTTAATATTATTGTAAAAATAGTATGCCGTGTGGTAGCGGCCTAAGAGAATCTACCACCCCATCTCATCCCGTGGGTGTCGTAAAAGTCGACAGAGGGAAAATGTAAACCAGGAGATGGGCAGCAGCATCTTGCTGGAACATCTGAATAAATAAACTGCGGTTGCCAACCCGTCTGCCAAGCGTGGCAACTATGGCAAAATCCCCCCAAAACGAGAGCTACAAACTTTTGTGGCAATCTATGGGGGAGGCCTATGTTCAGCAGTGGACTATTGATAGGCTGAAACGACGACGACGAGTGTAAAATACCGGAGTCATAACAAAACCGTTTTTATCATTTCTAACGAATTGACACTTAAAAAGAAAACAAATACCTCGTAAACAATAATCGTAGACCATCAAAAAATCATAATTAAAACGATAAAATTTAACGATAATAAATTATGACCGCATAAATACAAAATAACATTATTTATATTGTAATTTGTCATAACGTAAAGCGTAAGTATCAAGAAGGGGGGTATCAAGAAAATATGTATATGAAGATTTCTTATATTTACGCGAACACTACACATTTAAATGAAACTAATTTTACGGATTTTATCGCGTTTATTTTTATTATTTATAACCCGACGTTTCGAGTGCTTTACAGCACCCATGGTCACGGGGGGACTGAGGTGACAGATGTCCTGATGTCATAGTTAACCCGGAGTACCTTCAGCTTTTAATTATTATTTGTGGTCCGATCTACGCAGAAAGAGCTAACTGTGTCTTGAAGTCTCGCAGTGGTATGCTTGGTTTTTGACTTAATTTTATTAATTATAGGATCCCAAGCTGGTGGTAATACGAGAAGATGGTTGGGTATACTAGAAGATGATGCATGATAGCTACAATTAATAAAATACAGGCTAATGAATTTTGAGGAGGTCGGCTCCGCTGTTGATGGCGAACACTTTTAAAGTTGGAGATTTCCGCGCAAGATTCTTCGAATTTTTGACCCACAAAAATTGAAAATCCGATTCTTTTTTGAGACTTTTGGCCTTTGATAGTAAGTTCTTATATGAGTAGTATACTGTAAGATGGTCATTTATGTAAACTTTGTTTTCGCTATTAAAACCAAGTGAACTCGCCGTGAGTTTTTTGCGTTTTCTCATTGCAGTAAGAAATTCTTCTTTTAAATATCTATTAATAAAAGAGGGAATTATTGGTTTTTCAGTGTCTTTTTGGCATGTGGGTACTCTCGTAATCAGGTTGATATCCTCCTTTTTTATAGAACATTCAACAGCTTTTCCAATATCTTGTGCTATGTTCAATAGATTTTCATTTATCTTTAACGGAATTCCTTTAATCTCAACGTTATTTACACGAAGCCATTGTTCCTGCTCGCGCATATCGTGCTGTAATTTTGTAACTGACGAAAGCAGGGCAGGAATTTCTGCGGAGTGAGCCTCAACTTTATTGACCCTTGCTTCCAACGAGTTTATTTTATCGGTAAAAGATTTTATTGAGTCGTGTGCCAATTCCAGGGATGTTTTTAGATGATAAATTTCGGTTTTAATAGATTTAATATCTTCAGAAAGCGAGTCCAAGACAAGAGCTTCGAGGTAATTCTTAGTAGCTCTTCATGCACTCGATCGGTTTTTGGGGTCATTGGCGGGGTATGCTGCGTGATACGTGAAGTAGACACGCCAGCCTTACATTCAGGGCAACGCCAGTAGGATTTATTTTTGCCAAGCTTGCGGTAGCTACCCTCGGATATGCCAGCACATAAAAAGTCAAAATGCTGCTGACACGAAGAACCAACAACTTCGTCCGTTAGTTTAGAATTACAACGACCGCAAGTAAACATTTTAATTATTGCAGCGACCCGCGGCTTAAGAACTCCTTGTGTTTACGTAAATACTTTTTGCACGATACTAGTGGTGGTACATGTACGACTCTTTAAAGACTGTTAACATTTGATGTTATCAGTCTTTCTCTATGCTATATACTCAATTTTATCTACAATATTTCGTACAACGGCATTTAATTCTTAACGACCGGGACCGATGATCGCATGTGGTCAAGAATGCTTGACTCTACGCCTCAAGTCCTAGCGAACCTAGGCAGAGCCAACTTTTCTGAAAAAATTGATAGCTTCCGACAATATTCAAAAGTAGTCGCCGTGATCGAATGAGCCAGGAGGACATTGTCAATAGATTGAAAATATTTACTTTTTATAAAATTTTGTCAAATTTTTAAGATTAAAATCAATCAAGAGTAATTATTGCAGGGACAGACCCTGCAATAATTACTCTTGATTGATTATTCTGAGTGTTAAAAGTTGATTTGGTGGTTTCTTTTTCCATCACAAATAATTATTTGTCTCCACAGCCTAAGTGACATCGAATTAATTCGAATTAATTCGATGTCACTTAGGCTGTAAAGACCAAACGTGTAACATATTCTTCAACAGCCTGTGAAAATTCCACTGGTGGTCTTAAGCCTGCCCAAGTTGGGAGGACTTTTAATAATCGTACCGCCACGCTTTGTAGGCGAATTGGTGTGAACGCAGTACCAGACATTTCGCACCTTAGACGCTAATCTCAATCATTACGGCCAGAATAATAGAGACGATTATGCCACCTTCAAATGTAACCTGTTTTCTGGTACTAAAAGCTTAGCATAATTTATAATAATGGTTAACATAGGTTATATAATGTGTGTATATCCGTTCTGTATAATATATTGTAACAAAATCTATGTTGTCACATCAATCTAAAGAATCAATCTAAAGAAATATATGATACGTCCAACATCGCGCTATTGAAGTTTCTTAGATGCGATAAAGTGCGGTTGCCAACCCGAATGCCAAGCGTGGCAACTATCCCTTCAGAATGAGAGCTACTAACTTTTGTAGCAATCTATGGGGGAGGCCTATGTTCAATAGTGTACTAGTGATAGACTGAAACGACGACAACGAAACTATTCATACAGCATCTAAAGATTATTGGTTGCAGGCGACATTTTCCTTAGATCGGACTGTGGTCTGGCGGCAACCACGCGCCTTATCTTTGGCACACCATCTGCTAAAATACGAAATATCGTATTAATATGCCACCGAAAATCAGGACAAGATTGTGTTAGGTTAAGAACACATGCCAGTACATCCATAATGGTAATCACTTTTAGAACATTACGCATGTACAGGTGGTTATTAGATTTTTTAACAGTTACTTTTAATTTATTCTTTAATTTTAGATTCCGGGATATAAGACTAACATAGGAGAGAAAGTGACAAAATGAGCAAAACGTTCACCTGATAGTAAGTGTCTGCCCATAGCAAATGCTGTCTCACCTAGAACATTTCTATGTGGCACCACACTGGAATCGAACTCCTGAGACATCAGTTCTTAAATCTCATATGCCTAGTAATTACAGTAGCTCTGCTCTAAATGCCCTTCAGACCGAAATGCAGTAATATTTGAACACTACTGTTTCATAATTGGCCCTGTGGAACCTAACTCGACACAATCCTGCATAGGAATCATTCCACCAGTTTTGTAATAGTTGAGTGACTTTATATCGTGCATTGTTTAGTTTTAGTGTTTTTTTGTTATTGTTAATTATTTTATACTGCTATTGTGCTTTTATATATTATGTGCATTTTATTTTATTTGTTATTGTTCCATATTTCTATGTTTTTATTAGAAATCTACCTATATTCTTGGGAGTTCCGAATAAATATCTAGTTCTTTCTTTTATTTCTACCATTAGATTCTTATAAAATGAAAATTTATGAACAATCTGAATGTTAAGTAAACACGAAATTGATACTTTGTGGTTTGTAACTATTTGTATGACACTTCACTTAAAACGTCTTAATATAGGCACGAGCAGGAGTTATAAATAGAGATTGCGACACAAACTAGCGCAACTGATCCAATGGAATGCCCACGAAATGTCTAACGGAACAACTTGAAATTCGTAGACATATTCGGAGAACTCAAAGCAACAATTTATAGCATGTTCTTATATAACTCTGTTGAGTATTTGGCTGCTTACTATCTCTATAATCTGCAAAGTAATGGAATCCGATGCTGTTGTTAACAGGCGTTCTGTCATCATCATCATCATCACTTCAGCCTATCACTAGTCCATTGCTGAACATATGCCTCCCCTATAGATTGCTACAAGTTTGTAGCTCTCATTTTAGGGGAATTTTGCCATAGATGCCACGCTTGGCAGGCGGGTTGGCAACCGCAGTTTATTTATTCTGATGTTCCAGGAAGATGCTGCTGCCCATCTTTCTTTTCATTTTGATTAATCTGATTTTGATTTCCCCTCTGTCGAATTTTGCGACACCCACGGGATAAGATGGGGTGGTAGATTCTCTTAGCCGCTACAACACGTGTAAAGACTACAGCGAATCTAAGAACCTTTTTAACACGTAAGTACATCATGAGGTATTTCTTAACTTTTAAATAACTTTTTTCTTGTTTAATATCACTGACTTAAAGAATATAAATGAAAAAGCCGGCTCTCTTGATAAATTAATATTTAAGTCTGTCGCTACGCGCGTAATTAAACTTGCCCTCGTCTAGGTAAATGAATTTGGTACGCCGTAATTATTCTGAGATTCATTTATATTTCGGAAGCAATGAGAAAAAGAAATGGCTAATAAAGTAAAAAACTTTACTATACTTAATTATTCAATACAACACTGCCCTATCAATTACAGTATCCTACGATAGTGGCGTTATCCCAAATCATCCCGATGGTATCGTAATTGCCAAGTAAGGGCAATGCCACAAAAATGTCTTGACCTTCGATTGATTACCATATTATACCAGATCTTTTTATTGAAGAATGTGACGAGACACGTAAATCGTTCATCTGATGGTAATTTAAAGGTTTGCCGATAATAGACGCAGTGTCTGTGTGGTATCACACTGCGCCCGTCCCCCTGAGACATCTGTTCTTAAGTCTCATGTGGTTAGTAATTACACTAGCTAAAGAAGCTTAAGAACTGATGTCCCAAGGTGACGAGCGCTGCGTAGTGGCACTTGTTAGTGGCAGACGTTGCACTAACCGTCACGTGAACGTTTTGTTATATATAAATAAACTGCGGTTGCCAACCCGCGGCCGGCCAAGCGTGACAACTATGGCAAAATCCCCCCAAAATGAGAGCGACAAACTTTTGTTGCAATCTATGGGAGATGCCTATGTTCAGCAGTGGACTAGTGACAGGCTATAATAAATGATGATGATGAACGTTTTGTTCCTCTTATCGCATACTCCTATAAAAAAAATCCTTTTCTTCACGCAGATTATAAGGATGCGATTATTTGATTATAATTTCATTTCGTTTAATATTTAACATTTGGATACATTTTGGTATTTTAGTTGATTTGTTATTAAATTGGTGATCAAAGAGACGTCAGTAATATGTGTTTATAAAAAGCGAGTAAAATATAGTAGATTTCTTACTATTGGTCGAATGTCTGGGACATTAGTTATATTTGTATTTTATTAATTTGGTTTGTTAACTTTCGTAAAATATTTATCGTCGTCGTTTCAGCCTATCACAAATCCACTATTGAACATAGGCCTCCCCTTTAGATAGCCACAAGTTTGTAGCCCTAATTTTGTGAGGATTTTTCCATAGTCGCCACGCTTGGCAGGCGGGTTGGCAACCGCAGTTTATTTATTCAGATGTTCCAGGAAGATGCTTCTGCCCAGAATATGGGTTTTATTTTCCCTCTGTCGACTTTAACCACACCCACGGGGTGAGAAGGCGTGGTAGTTTCTCTTAGGCCGCGACCATACGGCAAATGCATTTTTAAATTTTTATTATTGCGGTTTTATTATTGCGGCTAGTATTATGGCTAAAATATTATCTATTATCGAAGTTGTCGTTGTTGCAGTTTTAAGAATTATACTAAAAGTATTTAAGATTAGTGTTAATAACCTAGTCTTGTTGAACTGAACTTTATTTGGCCGAGATATGAGCGAAATTTCAAGGTAAAATTTGAGTGCAGCGTTTTCGTGCTTTTCTGATATTCTTAATTAATATTAATTGATTAATTAATTATTGTTTATATCGTAATTTTACAGTGACTAATATTTATGTTTTATTCATGTTTATTTATGTATAATTGTTATGTGTACTGATTACTCCGTGTCGATTTCCATGACGATATATATATATATATATATATATATATATATATATATGTATATATATATATATATATATATATATATATATATAATATATATGAAATATATATATTCAATGTGTCGTCATGGAAATCAAATGTAGACTGGTCGCAGTGAGAGTTGAGGCAAACAACACAACTTACTTTTATATCTGTAGGTGTATTTGAATAGGCTCGTTATGGCTCATTCTAAGTGTTACCGATAAATATTAGTTATAATTTTATTATTATTTATTGTCTCGCTTACGCACAGTCATTTTTTTAGCGAAAAAGAGACAACTAGTGTTTACATACTTTGGAATAGATTATCGTCAGTGCACCTATTATATAGATTTTAGTTAGTTAAATACCTACCATACCTATCTAGACGGATTCCTGCATAGGAATCGTACCACCAGTCACTGTTTGTTATACTGATAAAATTTTAGATTTTCGAGTCAGTATCCTCGACCTCGTGTTTCTCATACTGCACATGATTCTTTCTCCAATTACGAACACGAATTCTCTCTAGTCTTTCTTTCTAATTCATGAAATCTTTCATAGAATTAAAAACACTTACGACTCAAGATCAACAATAGATATTAAATTACAAAATTATTAGTGCAATCTCCATTAAACAATTCATTTAAGAATAAAAAGGATTTTTCGCTCGGCCGGAACTATTTTCTTTAATTAAGTTCTTTCATTTCGAGGAATTTTACGGAGAGGTTAAGCGTTGTTACCTGCCTTAGTTAAATTGAATAAAACGATTTCGTTTTACTTGTTCTTTAGAATAATACTGACTTAAAGTAAATGCTCTCTAGCAAATATTTACAGTTTCAGTTTAGTTTATAAAAAACGATGGCCTACATTACGAATTATCATACATTGTTTATGCATTCTACAGACGTAAATTGCAAAAGCACAATCAACCAAACCTGGAACAAATAACCATAGGCTACATAAACTATTTATTACGTCCGGGAACTAAATCCATGACATGTAGCGAAGCTAATAGCTTAGTATCTGCGTAAACGGAGCCAACAAACAATCAAGAGTTAAATAAAGAAAATTTGAAGTTATCCTTAAGGTAAGAAGGAGAATTGGGGTCATTTAAAATGGAAAAAAGGTTAGCAAGATTCTGGAACAACGCCTCGGACGTATAGAAAGCTTAGAGCGGAGATGTGGTCATATTTCCGAAATTTAAAGATAAATCTAATACAATCTAATACACACTAAGAAGGCGCTCCAACTTGTTCAGAAGATTTTGCGAATAACTTTGCGATGCAGATGTGTGCTATCTGCATGGTGGATAATGGGAAAGACAAGGGAATATACCAGCGTAAGCTTGGTTTGGAGCGGAAGAAAATTTTAAGACGATAAAGGGAACGTAGAGTGGCAACAACTTTACGGCTAATTTCAGAAATTATATTTTTTTTAAATAATTGCTTAGAATTATTATCACCCAGTATTTTTTACAAAACTGCAGAGAATATCCGGCTGTAGAAAAGTTCGTGTTCCTTTGGATGCATTACTGACGGCCTATATTTTTTATTTTATTTTTTATAAGACAAAGTGACGAGACGAGCAAAACGTTTACCTTATGGTAAGTGTATCGTCTTATTTGTGGTAGGATGGGAGGTAGGATTCCTATGCAGGAATCCGTCAAGGTACGAGTAGGTTACCACCCCGGGGACAGGTGCCGTGAAGCAGTAGTGAACGAATATTACTCTGTTTCGGTTTGAAGGGCACTGAGAGCTAGTGTAATCACTGGGCATATGGGACTTAAGAACTGATATCTCAGGGTGACACACAGAAATGTTTAGGTGACACACCATTTGTTATGGGCAGACGTTTTACTTACCATCATGTGAACGTTTTGCTCGTTTCGTCACTATATACAATAAAAAAAACGTCGGCGTCACACAGAACATTTCTGTGTGGCACCAAACTGCGCCCTGTAATTACACTAACTCCCGTTGCCCTTCAGTCCGAAACTCAGAATAGTTTGCACGCTGCTGCTTCACGGCGGAATAACTAACCCTGCGGTGGTACCAACCTAGACGGATCCTTACATAGGAATCCTACCAGTCTATTATAAGTCCTACCATTATAATAATATCTACTCCTATGTTATTCTACCCTATCCCACAGTATTCGAGGTGATTATGTCTAGTTTTTTAAGTAGTTTAAAAATAAGATAATTAAACACTCTATGAAATTAAATTCCTCCAAAGTTTAAGATACAAAATAAACAAGATGAGAATTTTATACGAACCTCTCTATTAATAAAATTAATTTGCTTGCTGTTTTAATAATTGTTCACTTTATTTTTTATAATTTATTATAATATTAAAGGTTTAAGGATTTCGTAACAGTATAAATATAAATAGTATACAAAAGTACATTTTTTGAGCACGAATAAACTTATATGTTAATAAAGTTATATGAGTATTTACTATAAATAGTCATATTTACTATAAATACTCATATATGGAAATGCGATTATTTATTTCAAACAGTAAGTTTTATTTCTCAAAAAAGCTAATATTTTATACAAGTAGGTACAATATATTTAATAACTAAAATAATATAATAATTCCATTTCAAGATCAAGACACGATACTAAATTACAACGACCCTTTTAAACACAAAGATTCTACCCGACCGAAACCATTTGCTAGAATTAATTCTTTAAGTAATTTGAATTCCGGGGATTGAACACAGAGCTTTAGCGTCGTAACATGCCGAAGTTATAAATATTATGAATAAGACGTTTTCGTTTTTAATTCCATATTTAAATAATCTTGGTTAGGTTGAACAGATTGGGTGGGTTGGATTCACACACTTTACGTTTTCGTTAGTATAAAAAAGGGGCAGGTGTAGCATGGCCGAGATGTGGTGGCAGAATAAAAGAATACATATCGTATTTAAATGTAAAAGCCCGCTGTAGTTATGATTTACTCGTGTCATGTTAATATTTCGGGGCGACCGGTCCATCTCAACGTTGTATTTGTATACGCGCGTGTTGACTCAATAGAGTCTCACATCAAAAGGTAATCATTATTAAATATTTCTCTTAATCCATATTTAATATTATAAATGCGAAAGTAATTTTCAGATCCTCTGTCCGTTTGTTACATTCTCACGGTGCAACCGCTGAACCGAACCGATCTTGACAAAATTTGGCACAGAGATAGCTTGCATTCCGGAGACGGACAAAGGATACTTTTTATCCCAGAGAATCAAATAGTTTCCACGGAATATTTAAAAACCGATTTCCACACGGACGAAGTGGCGGGTATCAGCTAGCCTTTAATAAAAATCGCATTTCACACACGCAAAAGAGATTTCCCAAAAGACGAAGTATTTTCTTTTGTTCGAATTATCATTTATTTACAGTAAAAGCGGATAAGCTTTGACACGCGTTCGTGAGAGTAAGCACAATATTTTCATTTGAAATTTTACTGAGGAAAGGTTTCCACTTTCATATTATAATAATCATTTATATGAAAATAGCGATGGTTTAAGCGAATATTTATTTGCCTCGACGTCTCATGCCGCTCTATGATGTTTGCGTCGTGCACACTCATACTGTTACAAACACATTTATTTCTATGACAGAAAATGTTAACAGATAAAAAAACAGTAATAGTTTAATAGTAAAGTAACAGTCTATAAATGCCCAAGCCTCCTGCCATTTTGAGAGGGATTTGGAACTGGGAAGAGTCCATCATGCTGCTCTAATGCTGGTTGCCGGACTTCACATGTCCTCGAAATATTTTTTATTCCTCAGGCATGCAGATTTCCTCACGATGTTTTTCTTTACTGCTTAGTATGTGGTAAATCAGCACTTAAAATTGCAGAACAATTTTTAGAGGTACGTCGCGTACTATGAAAGTTAAGGCTAGCGCCCGGCCCCTGATCTAGCAATGCTACCACTTTAAATAAATTACAGATAATACAAGATGCACAAGAAAAGACCGTCGAGAAATAATGCACACTTCGTTTTATATATTTAAGTAATCTCCTTCACAAAAGGTTTAAAATAGATTACTATTTAGCGGTAAGTCCACCTAATTTTGCTACCTCTATATGGTGTTCTCCTGGCCGGGTCGACCACGGCAACAGGTACCGAATACTGTCGGAAGTTACCAACAGCGCAGGATATATTATAGTGCCACAAGTGTACCACAGTGGGGCACTCACTCGTCCCAACCTAGCCGTGCCCGATTTAACGGTCATGCGATAAGATCGGAGATAGGCAAGGATACAGTGTCAGAGACACACTCACAACACAACCAGACCTGAAAAACAATAAATTGCGTTTTTGCACAAATGTTGGCTCTGTAAACACTAGGTCACGTGGTCGTCAATTAATATAAATTGTATATACATATATATATATATGGACAAGGAGTTGCGGAAATCAGCCCGAAGCAATTTACAATCTATATATATAAACATTCCTTATTAATGTAAGTGCAATAAATATTATAAATATATATAGTCGGATCTTCTTTTAACGGACCTGACTCATGAATTTAGAAATATGACTTTGAAGAGGTCAATGAATGAAATTGTTAATATGTTTCTGAATAATGTTCAGCAATTATTTTTTTTAACTTTCATTAAAATTTTATTTAGCTGTTATGTGTGCGTTCTTTTTAATAACTGATACGTATAGAATATACAACATAATAAGACACAGTTTTTTTCTATTTTAACACGAAATATAAGAAAAGAAAGTAAAATCTTTTTGAAATATGTAAAGGAATGAAATTTATTTTACTCGTATTACTCAAGTCGTTCATACGAAACTCACGAATAGGATAAAACAAATCTATTAGTCTATACGACTCCGCAAACTGTTACAAAGCGTTTTACATTGCAAACAATGTTAGCTCAACCTAGATTAACAGTACATTAGTGGATTAGTTTGCAAACTGCGCTCTACTTCAGGAGCATTCTCCTTTAAATTAGTTATTGTTTTATGTATCTTCTTAACATCCTTTTACTATAAAAGAAAAGAGAAATAAATGATTTTCTAAAATAATTGTGTGTTTTTTTTATCGTATAAAGTGACGAAAAGAGCAAAACGTTCACCTGATGGTAAGTGCAACGTCGTTGCACTTACCCAGATTATTATTGTGTGACACCACACTGCGACCGTCACCCTGAGACATCAGTTCTTAAATCTCAAATGCCCAGTGATGACGCTAGCTCACAGTGCCCTTTTAGCCTGGAATTTTTCGTGCCGATACCTACCGAGGTGTCAAAATAGCCGATTAAGATATTATACAGACTGCCCTTTTTCGTGCAAAATAATACCATAACATGCTACTCGTATGTTGTAACTATACTGCTCGTGGGGACTCTTACCAAAATGGCGGCGACGTGGTTCTCGACCTGTCGTGTCTTGTTTCCCGCGGGGCGAAAAATGGGCTACCTAGTGGTCTCTGTCTATCTCTTATACGGGAAAAAGACTGTATGTTTGAATATTTTTCGAGATGAGAGAGATTTGAGATTCTATAGGCATTTTCCCCAGTCAACACTTACGACAACGACGGGGATATGATGGAATGGCAGATTTTATTAAAAATCTGCCCATCATTCATCATCATCCCACCGCCACATCCATACTAATATTATATATGCGAAAGTAACTCTCTCGGTTCCTCCGTCTGTTCGTTACCTTTTCGCGGTTCAACCGCTAAACTGATCTTGACGTAATTTGGGACAGAGGTTTGGGGCATCCTGGTGACTGACATAGGATACTTAAAAATAGCATCTATTGAAAGAGTTGATAATGGAAAAGTTACTAATTGAACATAAAATTTTTTGGTAAAGCTATCGGCTTTTGCGGATTTGCCAAGGCAGGTACCTATTTTTGCTAAAAAAATATTAAAATTTAGAGAAATCCTCAATGTAGTTATTATTAAGAAGATTATATGCAATTAGAACTCTTATGCTACACATATTTTAGAACAAGGCTAAAGCGGCGACCGTTGTCAGGATAGTGGAAGCGACACCATACATAGTTAGCATTAATTTAATGAGACACAAATATTTATCCCTACCGCGATTAGAACCTGCAGCGTTAAAGACAGTTATTCTGTTCACGATGACCCCGAAATCCTATTTCGGTTAAGACTTGCAACTCTGGTGTCGTGCCTCAAACCCTTAAGTCGATCAGCAAGTAGGGCCTGACGATATCAATAATAAAGGCGGCACCATTTTTAGTAAAGGGAGTTATACAGTTTTTTGGTGGTCGTAATAGCTTGCAGAGCTTTTATGATGGCACTTTTAGCACGAAACCCCAAAGAAAACTAAAACATATAATATTTGTTATGTAAATATGTTTATACATTATATGTTATGCAAATATGTATTTATAATTGACAGCTATGCTTCAATCAGAAATCAGGTGTTGTCTAAAGTCGGCCATGATTTCATATATTGGTAGTTTATAGTACGATTGATCTTTTCATAAGTAAAGAAGTTGTTATTGGAAACTTCTTGGGTATTTTAGCGCTATTACTTCGCATTTCTGAATAATATTTTTTTAAAAATAAATTATAGATCTTCTTTAGCTTCTAATAAATAAGACTGTAAGTCCATTAGCAATTAAGAATTTTTTGTGTCAGTTAAATAACGGGAGTTTATGCAGGCATAGTCCACCTGATGGTAAGTGATCACTGTAGCCTAAAACGATGGTCATTGTCGAAAATACCCGGACATTGAGGGTGGTGAGGAAATAGAGGGCATCATAACGCAAGTTCTGAGTTAAGACGGTGTGTGCCTACTTCTACTTCTACTACTTCTCGCACAACTCTTTCAGTGAAGCTGTCAAAGCCGTCAATTAAAAAAGGTATCGCCCCCTTTGCGGTCAACTGTCGCTTGGTTTATCCACTTAATAATGTATGAGGCATTAGTGCGTCAAATCACTACTAGTGTTACCAACCTTGATGGTGAATATTTTCCCGTGTAAGTGCTGTCTTGTACCCGCTATTTGTTTTGGAGAACTAGCTAATACCCAGCACTTTAATTTTCCACAAGGATCTCAGCAAATTAACTTAGTTTCTCTCGCATTACTGTAATGAATTTCCGCGAAGTGACGCCTTTATTAACTCTGACAGTGTGTTGGAAATTATTTACTACAAGTATTGTTGACATATTGTACAATACATTATTAATACTAGCATAATATTTTACCCTTTTACAATCGGACATAATGGTCCTGTAATTATAATTCCTGACCGATTCCGCATGGCGTAACGTTAAGCGCGGTACACCAATGCAACAATTGGGGTGCAACAGTTATTCTCAGGGCGACGGGTGAAATTTGGTGCTTCAAAGAAATCTTAAAGGGGACACAGCATACGTTGCACATACCATCAGGTGGAGGTTTTGCTCGTGTCGTCACTTTCTGCAATAAAAAAAAATCGTATGCAGTATAGACACGGTCCGAATACATCCAGATCCGAAATCCAATTATGTCTTTTGCTTCCAGTAAAACTTGAAACCCATAAATTTGATTGACCACTGAGTCACCTTGTGACAATAAATATGGCCTCCTTAAATCTATCTGGCACAGTCACGTCGACGGAAGTTACAGATCGTTTCATCCGACTGCTGTGAAATGTTTAATTAATCATTTTCTATACAAATTACATTGAGGGCAGGGTCACGTATGTACTCTTATATACTAGAGGTCTTGTATTCGAAGGGATAAGACGTAATTGACTGTAAGTGTTTATTATACGATACAATATAACATAAAAAATCTTAGCTTATTTTTAGTACCTCACTAAAAATATATGTAGTTACAGATACTATTTTGCGCAACCACATGTCCCGGTGGCTAGCAAAACCTTTCTGCTAAGACTATAAAACCTTCGAGTAAATGACATGCAACGGATGAATGAAGTAAAGTGAATCATGACTACCGATTTTTGTCTATCTGTGTTACACGATGCCTATTCCGCACTCGTCTCAGACTTACAATAGTTTGTTCTATATATTTGCCCTAAGTTAACTTCGGCAGAAGAAAGGGCGTTTATCGCACCCACTAACTTTCGCCGACCTCGCTAAAAGAAACTCACAGAATAACCTTAACAGCATTGAGATTGTTCAGTAAGGTGAGTGACGAAAATCAGAGAGTCCGATTCATTTATTAAAAATAATTTTACGTATATTATCGCCTTTAATTTACCCGTTTGCGGAATTATGATCAACAGGCGGAACATTAACAACCTCATTCGTCGGTAGACAGTTCAACCACAAAAATAGCGAGTTGAAGGATTATATCTATGCAACGAAAAATCGTTCTTCGGATGACCATTTACAAAGACGGAGCTGGTGGTTATTTATATAAAAAAACACTGATTGCACGAGATGATTATGTTTTCGTAATTTTTGCTCTTACCTTTACATGATCAAATGTACCACTGCAGTAAGAAGTAAAAGACAGATTCACATTTTCTTTTTATTCACCAGCTGTAAATATTAATTTATTCGCATTACTTTAGGTTAAAAAGTTAATACGAATTAACATAAGAAAAAAATTAAAAGAAGTGTTATTGGACTAACAATATCAACTAATGGAATAAAATCGAAAAAGACCTCATGAGACGTAAAGACAATAGAAAAGTGTGCTGACGATTTCCGCATCACGTAATCTCTTCAAGATATTTTACTTTAAATGAAACCATATTCACGGATTTTATTGCGTTTATTTAATTTTAAATCCACCATGTTTACCTCAAACGTTACTCGTCGTTGCGTTAACATGGTGAACGCTAATTTGTACTTGTAAATTTGTTAACTAGTTGTTCTGAACCTATGCATAAATTCAAAAAGTTTTTTAATTTGGCTTTTAGTTATAGTGATTGTTGTTTTACTTTACTAAAAGGTTTTTGTAACTTTTGTAGTCCATTCTATAAAGTAATAACAGATACAACAAAATATTTCAAAACCTAACAGTTTTTTTGGTAACGCACTATTTGTTGTATATGTAAGCGTACCAGACCCGAAAACCAGCAATTTGGGTTTTAGCACAAATCTTGGCTCTGGCTAGGATTCAAACACACCTGCGGCGTCGAAGTCAGCTACTCTGACCACTAGGCCACGTGGTCGTCAAAAAGTTCTCATGAAAGTACTCATATCGATAAGACCGGTAACACTGCGACCGTCGATCCACCTGCCAAGGTGGCGATTTCAGTAAATCCTCGCGTGATCCGCAAAAACTTGGGAGATGCCTATGTACAGCAGTGAATTTCTTACAGGTTTATGATGACGAGATTTAAATGTATCTCTTTTGTGTTCATCGTGAAACTCGGCTTGTTCTTCTTCGACCAATCAGTATTCTACTCTGGACACAGACCTCTCCCAAGGCAGGGAGATTTGTAGTAATCACAATACTACACGTCTCATAACTTAAACGCCAATTCCCGTCACCGGCCTATATACTCTCGTTCTAGTATTTTTAAGATGGTTATCCCACAGTCGTATGCTATAAAACTTTTCAGGCGTTTCCCTCAGTCAACTTTAACGACACCGACTGAATAAGATGGAGCAACAGATTTTCTTATAACGCCACCACATGCTGCAAATTCCCCTAACGATAGACCTAACGACATGATCATGGGCACTATTTTCACCCTCACATATGTCACGCAGAATTGGTGCCTCAATGTCCGTACTCGGGGCTAAAGTACAAGTGAACCATGTACTTCAAAATCTGAGTCCAACTTACGAATCATCAGAAACTGTTACTCCAAGTCACATATCACAGTCGTGGCTCACAAATCTGACAATTAGTGGTCACCCCGTTTCACTGAAACCATGCCGAATTTCAGTAAAAAAAAACTGAGCTTGATGATTTTTTAAGGTTTTTTATAGAGACTATAAGTAACTTATGTCCAACGACTAACGTAACATATATGACCAAAATAACTCTTCTCACAAATATGATTCAATAATAACTTTACTTTCATTACACTAAATTTGCATCAACAATTAACCCAAAAGTAAAACGTATGAAAATGGACCGTGGACGTAAGAAATGTAGATGATCCTTGTGATGTGGCTGATACGAGTATATATTTTATTATATTTTTATTATTAGTGTATGATTGGATTGTTAATTATTTAACATTGTATTTACATTTTTCTTCCAAAAATGAGTGTGTTTCGAATTGTATTGTTTGATTTATAAATTTTTATTATAATTTGAAGTGTATTTGAGAAATTGTTGTAGACCCCACGTGAAAGGTAATGGCAACGGAAGCAAAAAACGCAAGCGGCCTTAGGAAGAAAGATGATCATCATCATCATCATCATCATTTCAGCCTACCATAGTCCACTGTTGAACATAGGCCTCCCCCATAGATTGCCACAAAACACGGTCCTGAGCCACCTGCATCCATCGACTTCCTGCAAAACCGTGTAGGTCGTCGCTCCATCTAGTGGGGGGTCGCCCTACACTGCGTTTGCCGGTACGAGGTTGCCACTCGAGAACCTTTCTTCCCCAACGGTTATCGGTTCTCCGAGCTATATGGCCGGCCCATTGCCACTTCAGCTTGCTAATCCTTAGGGCTATGTCGGTTACTCTAGTTCTGCTGCGGATAACATCGTTACGGATTTTATCTCGCAGAGAAACTCCGAGCATAGCCCTTTCCATAGCTCGCTGAGCGATTCTGAGCTTCCTCATGCGGCCTGCAGTGAAGGACCACGTCTCGGTTCCATATGTCATCACTGGCAACACGCACTGGTTGTACACTTTTGTTTTGAGGGATTGCGGTATACTCGACGAGAAGATGTGACACAGTTTCCCGAACGCTGCCCAGCCGAGTTGGATCCGTCGATTGACCTCTTGGTCGAAGTTGGACCTACCTAGTCGGACAATCTGTCCTAGGTATATTCGTCAACAACTTCGATCGTAGTGTTCCCAACAATAACCGGTATAGGTGTGACATGGACGTTAGACATGATCTTCGTCTTGTCCATGTTCATCTTAAGACCTACCCGTTGGGAGACACTATTGAGGTCATTGAGCATAGCGCTAAGGTGCTCCAGCGATTCTGCCATTATGACTATGTCGTCGGCAAATCGAAGGTGAGTGATGTAATCGCCATTGATGTTGATACCGTATCCTTTCCAGTCCAGTAGCTTGAAAACATTTTCCAATGCAGCGGTGAAGAGTTTCGGGGATATTACATCACCCTGTCTTACACCTTTCTGCAATTGGATCGGTTTCGTACTCTGGTTCTGTACTCGGATAGCCATCGTAGCATTGGTATACAAGCACTGCAACGCATCGATATACCGACAGTCAATTCGGCACCGCTGAAGCGACTCTAGCACCGCCCAAATTTCGACGGAATCGAAGGCTTTCTCATAGTCCACATACGCCAGACATAGCGGAAGATTGTACTTTCGAAGATTGTACGATTGTACTTCGGTCTTTTGTACAATCTGGCGAAGGCTATGTATGTGGTCTATGGTACTAAAACCTTTTCGGAATCCGGCTTGTTCGGGAGGCTGGAAGTCATCAAGTCTGCTTGCGAGACGATTCGTTATGACTCTCGAAAACAGCACGTAGACGCGGCTTAGAAGCGATATTGGTCTATAGTTCTTCAAGAGGGCGTTATCGCCCTTCTTGAAGAACAGGACAACCACGCTTCTACTCCACGCTTCCGGCGTAGCGCCGCCCCGGATGACGGAATTAAAGAGCTTCTGAAGGACTACTAGTATCGGTTTTCCACCCGCTTTCAGAAGCTCTGCTGTGATTCCATCCTCACCCGGCGCTTTGCCATTCTTAAGCTGTTTGAGAGCCATACTAATCTCGCTCAGACTGACGTCCGGGATATCATCGGAATAGTGTCGGACGAGACTTGCTCTTGGGTCGTTACTCACACTAGTGTGTGGCTCCAACGACGATGTGTACAGCTGTCCATAAAATCTCTCGATCTCACTCAAAATCTCTGCTCTAGCGGAAATGACGCCACCGCTTTCGGTCCTCAGCTTAGTCAGTTGGCTCTTTCCGGCAGACAGATCCCTGGCAAAAACCTTGGAGCCTTGGTTTCGCTCTATCGCTTCCTCAATACGAGCTGTATTGAAGTTGCGAAGGTCTCGCCACATACATTTGGAGATCTGTCTGTTCAGTTGCCGATATGCTGACGCATCAGTTGAGGACTGTAGCCTCATTTCTCGCCTAGCCTCCATGAGATTAAGAGTGTGGTCGGAGAGTTTCTGGATCTTTTTTGTGCGGTGGGTCTTGCAAAACTTTGCCCCCTACGCATGGACAGTTTCCACGAGCCTCTCGTTCATATCATCCACTGTAACGCAATCTTCCAGGCACTGAAAACGATTTTGCAATTCGAGCTGGAAGCTTTCGAGGTATTGGATAAGGGCACGAGATGGACGGAGCGTGGACTTCACCAGACGCGACCTCTCCAGCTTTACGTTCAGGTTCAATGTGCCTCTTACCATTCGGTGATCACTGCCGGTTTTCACCCTAGCGATCACAGAGACATCATTGAACAGCTGTCGTTTGGTCGTCATGATGAAGTCGATCTCATTTCTGGTGGAACCGTCCGGGCTCATCGAGGTCCACTTTCTGTGGGGTCGCTTTTGAAAGAAGGAGTTCATCATAAAGAGTCCCTCCTTCTCCATAAAGTCGGCCAGCTGTTGGCCCCTTTGGTTCCGTTGCCCTATTCCAAATTGCCCCACTACCAGCTCGTCGTCTTTTTTCATACCCAGCTTCGCGTTAAAGTCTCCCATCCACACCGTGTAGTGAGTTTTGGAGGAATGGCTCTTGATATGTCCTCATACATTACCTCCACCTCATCATCAGGATGTGCCGAGTTAGGTGCGTATACCTGTATGACCTTCAGCGAATACCGTTTGGTTATTCTGAGTATAAGGTACGCAACCCTAGTCGACATACTCCCGATCTTGACAACGTTGTTAATGAGAGACTTGTGGACGATAAACCCGACACCTCCTTGGGACAGATGGTCGCCCTCCCGGTGGTAGAACAAGTTACCGGATTCAAGGATTACCGTGTCCTCCCCCTGTCTTCGGACTTCAGATAATCCCATAATATCATAACGTAACTTGCTCACCTCCTCTTCCAGTTCCAAGATCTTCTCGTCGGTCCTCAGCGTGCGTGCGTTGAATGTTGCCAGGTCCAGTCGTCGGTGGTGGTAGCAAGATCTCCTCCTCCGGAGATTCTTCGCACCCCCTGCCCCGCCGTTACCATGACCGCTACCATAGCCAGGACTAGCGGGGCCGCCGGAGACTAGGGGCCGTTGTGTTGCAACTCTCATTTTGGGGGGATTTGCCATAGTTGCCACGCTTGGCAGGCGGGTTGGCAACCGCAGTTTGTTTATTTTGATGTTCCAGGAAGACGCTGCTGCCCATTTCCTGGTTTTCATTTCCCTCTGTCGACTTTTACGACACCCACGGGATGAGATGGGGTGGTAGATTCTCTAATGCCGCTACCACACGGCAAAAAAGATGACAAGAAAGATGATAGGATGAGCTAATTCTTTTTTATAAGTACTGGCCAAAAAAAATAAACAATTGTAAGGAGTGGAAAAAGAGGAAGTCGTTTTTAAAAGGAGTCGCCCATGAACAATGCAAAAATTATATTAAAAATTTAAATAAAATTGAAATATCACTTCAAACGTAGTATTTCGAAAATATAAGCGTATTCGAGCATGAGCGTAATCACATAAGATGTCTATAAATTAAGAACTCGCTTTAGCTTCGTCAACGACAAAGCAGTCACATTTTATTAGTACAATAAAACGACGTAAAACGATATGTGTATTTTATCATTAACCGTTAACCTTTAATAGATTCACAATTTATCAGCTTTTAGATCATTGCAGCCCATCGCAGTCTATTGCTGAATACAGAACACCTTCAAGGATTTTCTTAACGCTCAATCGTGATGCCACTAAGGTCCATCAACCCCGCACATTTAGACAAGTCGACACAAAGTAAAAACTTTCGAAGATTTTCTTTACGAAGTAACAATTCTAAGTTCGTACTTCGTACCCTAAAATTTGAATTGTTGCATCCGTTCACTGATCTTTAAGGCGACGGTTACCTGGATATCATTGTATATATAGTCTTTTCGGATTCATTCGCGCAGAGAAACTCCGGAAATAGCTGTCTAAAAACTCTTTACTAAATATAATCTATAATTGTCATCTTAAACTACGAGTACTTAAGGAATTGGTTTCTAATACGGTTTATTTATTTACTACTCTTTGTTGCTCACAAATACAAACATACATTTATATGTTAAATATACACTAATTGGGGCGTGGCCTAGTGGTTAGAGTACCAGACAACCATGCCGCGGGTCCTGGGTTCGAATCTCAGCCGGAGCCAAAATTTGTTCAAAAATACAAATTTTGGTTTTCGGGTCTGTTTGTGTTGTCTTATCGCATGAGCGTTACAGCGGGCACGAGTTAGGTTGGAACGAGTGAGTGCCCCTGTGACTGCGCTTACACTTGTGGCACTATAATTTCTCCTGCGCAGTTAATAGCTTCCGATAGTATTCGGTAGATTTCGCCGTGGTCGAAATCGACCGGTAAAACATAGTACACTTATTGTAAAATAGGTGGCCGTATCCCTTTACAGCGATCTCTTCCAGGCAAATATTTGGCGAAGGAGAGAAGAAAGAAGTGAGCATGAAGTTTAATAAACAAAAGTATAATGATTACATATAAACGTATAGACAATACAAAAAACAATTGAAATAAATCAAAAAACATATAATAACAGAAATGCATGTACATACACATAAACTCATTGGAAAGGAGTACATCCCACATTAAAAAAAACGAAGTGTTACTAATTTAGACAATAAGAGCCGTGGTAGCTCAGGGGCTCGGCGATCGCTTTAAATTTCATAGTACGCGAGTGACCTGGGTTCGATTCCCGGTGCCGGCACCACTAGAATAGTTAAATGCAATTTTAAGTGCTGATTTACCACGTGCTCGGCGGTGAAGGAAAACATCGTGAGGAAACCTGCATGTCTGAGAAATAAAGAAAAAATATTTCGAAGACACGTGCAGTCCTCCAACCAGCATTGGAGCAGCGTGGCGGATTCTTCCTAGCTCTAGAAACCCTCTCAGAAATGAGAGGAGGCCTGTGCTCAGCAGTGGGACATTTATAAGTTGAAACTTTTTTTTAGACAATGATATTTAGTTAATTATTTCAATGAGTCAGCGAAATTCACAGCATCGTAGCCTTAATACCAAAGGAGAAGTGAAAAAATTTAGAGTTGTGAGCGATAAGGTTATTAGCCAGTCTGGAATGATCTTGATCTCCGCCCAAAAACTGTTACTTATGTTTTAGATACCGCGGTTTTATCATCCGGCGAAGCTGTGAAAGCCTTCGGGCTAACAGTGACTATCAGTCCTTTAAAAAAACCGCGGTGTTTTCGTATCATATAGTACACAGCTGTTGAGACAAAATGTGAGTATTCCGACGAAGTCTCATACGAATCCATTTTATCATATTTAGAGGATTTCTTACAAATATATATTTTTTTTACTTTATTTTGTGGTGTTCACTACATTACAAACAAATGTTCGTATTAATGTATTTTCTTGTCTGCTGTTAAGTTTTAATAAATAAAATTACTTTCTTATGCGGTTTGTGACCGTTTTTAAATAAATGGCTATTTACTAGACCCTAGCCGTGTGGTAGCGAGTTAAGAGAATCTACCACCCCATCTCATCCCGTGGGTCTCGTAAAAGTCGACAGAGGGATAATAAAAACAGTTTACCTCTTTCTTACCAAGGTGTTGTAAGGGGCGACTAAGGTATTGTATTTACACATTTATCCATTCATATATTATTATTCATATTACATACAGCATTTATTTGTGCAGAATAACACCATACAATGCAACACTGCCACTATAATGCTCGTGGGAACGCAATGAGGACTAAGATTTTTTTTGTTTCCTACCAAAATGTCGGCGACGTGGTTTGCCATCCGTCACGTCTCGTTTCCCACGGTTGCGAAAATTGGGCTACTTGTGTGGCAGAGGCCTACCCCTTATATCGGAAAAAGGCGTGATGGCATGTATGTAAACTGCCCCACTACAAAAAATCATTGGACACTGTGAGGCTTGATTTACTGTTGACTAAATTTAGTTATTACTTATATCGCAAAAATAAAAACTTCAGATTTATAAATATGATTGTTTATTGTAGTACAATTAACATTACATACATAACAATTTTATTATACATGTGTAATATACGGATTCCGCTCTAGGTAACTTTGTTATTTAATTTTTAATATTTAATTTAAGAAGGCACATTTTTAGGAAAACAAAAGGCACTTTATAATATGATTAACCTTATTGTTATTCGCTTAATCAAAAACGTAAAAGTTTGTTTTTAATAAAAAAAAACGTTTGGAACTTTGGAAGTGACGATAGTAATTTTATTGAAATTCTTATTTTACGTAAGGTTCGAGTTTTGATGTTTAACATTGATAGTTTATTCTGCAGCAAGTTCTCGTGAAAGTGTACAGTTACTAGAAAATAAAATTTAAAATCAAGATCGTGCTTTCCGTTCTGTCCACATCAGGCCATCTTTGTACCTAAAATTATGTTTATTCTTATTATTGAATTTCTACTTCGACACTGACAGAAAGCTAACACTCAGCTGACAGCTGCTGACATCGCTTCGAAGTTGGCTTATTTTACGCAGGTGAAACCGCGGGGCGCAGCTAGTGAAATATAAAACTTTCAAATGTACGTTACTGAATTCAAGAATAACAATACAGGCTATATATTTGAATAATGGTGACTCTGGGCCCATCTCATCCCGTGGGTGTCGTAAAAGTCGACAGAGGGAAAATGAATATCAGGATTCAACTATGGCGAAATCCCCCCAAAATGAGAGCTACAACTTTTGTAGCAATCTATGGGGAGGCCTATGTTCAGCAGTGGTCTAGTGATAGGCTGATATGATAATAATGAAGAACTTTGACAATATTCAAATTCAAATAATTAGCTATCTGTTTTTTTTTTCATATTTATGGCATCAGTCAAACATTCTGCCAGTGTTAATGTCTTTCAGTTTTAAGCCTCTCTGAAAGGAGAGGAGACCTGCGCCCTGTTGAAAGTTCCTTAACTGTTTTATACCAATCAAGTATAAGAACGATATATTATGTGTTTTCTTCACATATCTCTTTGACCGGATTTTATTGTAGATTTTATCAGATTATCCAATACAAATCTCCGTGTTTCTAAATCTTTTAGCAACTAATCTTCATTCCCAACGTGTGTATCACGCGAAACAAAAATAAGGGTTAATTATGTTTCCCTGATTATGATGGACCTTAACTATAAATAAAAAGTATAGACACATAAACTGATATAACTAAAACTTTTCAATTATAACAGAACCCGAAATAGAAATAACAGTGAATTCATCGCTAATACTCATTTTGTATATACTTTATTCATACTGCAAAATGAAAGTGAGATATTGATATATTATTAGGACCTATTATACTGTTCCCTGTGTTGTTGTTAAATAATCTTACACTTTAAATTGTTTATGAAAATCTGTGACAAAATATCTTAATATGACTACAATATTCAACAAAACACTTTTCTACATATAATTTATTAACACTATATACAATACAATAAGGTACAAATTGCAGTAATACCAAAATAATTTTGATAACTGATTATTCGTTAAGTTCTTTAATTTTTTTATTAGATATATTATATAGAAATGTTTATAACCGAGTTTATATATTACATGCTGCTAGCATGTAAATACTTATTCGTTTCCAAATGAGAATTAAAACGTTTTTTAATATGCATGTAGAACTATGGTACTGCTGCAAAAATATTAAGTGTAACATCTTTATAATTTACGTATTAATAACTTGTCTATAGTCATTTCAAATAAGCAGTCAATATAATGATATCTCATAACAGCAATTTATAGTACTAAGGCATAATCAGCTTCAGGTTGGCAACTCTCATAACTGCATGTCTACATTCTAATAAAAATACTACATTTTGAGTAATATAATAATTTATATTTCTGATTTAATCAAACATGACGGTCCAAATTATTATATTGCAAGAATCAAACTACAGCTTATGTATCAAAACAAACGTACCAACCTGTATGGTACCAACCTTAATACTATGCTTGTCTTATGTCTGCGACATTTCAAGACCGGGTTCCTTATTTACCTCGCGTTATAAGTTCATATATATGCTCTTTCCCTATAATAGTTAACACTCCAAACACTAAAACGTTGATTTTTAATGTTCAATTTTCACAATTCTTTCATTAACCGTTAAGTATTCATACGGCCATTTCGTTGTAGGGCCGCCGGCCGTTGTGGGGGTCAACGCTGCGCTCTGATGTCCCGTTGAGCCCATTTCCAATGTGCCCACGGGAACTTAACTGTCAGAGATCTGGTGAAAGATGTTCATAAATTATAACTTTAAAAAATTATCTTACGGTGGTCGCGAATAACAATTCATCGACCCATTTCGTCCAATGATGTATACATGGACTTCCGGCGGGTTTAAATATTTAATCAATCCATGAGCCGAGATAGAATTTGACTTGTATGCAGATGGAGTTCCAATAACATTGACAGATTGGATGTTGGAATCATTCGTAAGGGGAATTCCTGGTTAACTGGCGGCGCCATGGCCTAGTAGTTTACGTAGCTGTCTTCAACGCTGCCGACCCAAGGTTCGAATCCCAGCCGGAGCCAACATTTATGCAGAAACTCAAATCGTTGGTTTTCGGGTCTGGTTTTGTTGAGCACGTGAAATGTATGTCTGTGAAACGCACCCATGATACAGGAGAAATTCTAGTGTTGCCCCCATGTTTTTTTTCTAAAAAAATAACTAAATAAAATTCCGGAATAAGCAACTTGAATATACAAAACTAATAAAACTTGCTTGAAAAGCGCAGCAAAGATTGAATCTTTAATATGATCAACGTTCATAGACAATATTAAATTATAATACTTAACAAGTAATAATGTCGGCGCTAGTGTAATCATTATTTTAACATTTTAACGATAATTATTATACAAACTTAAAATAAAAGATGGAATCTGTATTTAAGGTATGAAGAATTTGGTACTGCAGCCGTCTGTCAAGCGTGGATGTTACAGTAAATCCTAATTAGGAAGTGGGCTATTTTCAACAGTGAACCGTTTACAAAATGATGATGAAATGCCAAAATTAATGATTAGGGAGAGAAAGTTGTAGTTGTAGGTCATTTTGACAAACACATTTTGTTTACATTAATAACAAAATGATCACACAAGAGACAAAAGATAGAAAAAACACAGGACGTTACAAAATGAGGTACTTTGCAAGTGAATCTTGGTGATTCTCAAAATAACGTAGAGATATGTAATTGTATATTTGATGTATAAAATAGCTTACAAAAAAGTGAAGTAACAGCCTATAAATGTCCCACTGCTGAGCACAGGCCTCCTCTCATTTGTGAGATGGTTTTTGGAGCTGGAAATAGTGCGCCACGCTGCTCCAATGTGGGTTGGCGGACTTCACATATCCTCGAAATATTTCTATTCCTCGGAGATGCAGGTTTCCTCGCGATGTTTTCCTTTACCGCTAAGCACGTGTTAAATCAGCACTTAAAACTGTAGAACAAATTTAGAGGTGCTGGCACCGGGGATCGAACCCAGGTTACTCGCGTACTATGAAATTAAAAGCGAGCACCAGGCCCCTGAGCTGAAGCAATGAAGTACTTTATGATAATTCTGTTTTACCCATTGTTTCCTGTTGTAACTCAAGTTTGTACGCAGGATTGTCATAAGGAGGCAGCGATGACTCTCGAGGAGCTGATGGCACAGCTGAAAGTTATAGTAAAGAAGTTACTTAATGGCGTACATAACTTAAACATACGCAATCTGCGACGTATTCACATAAGTGTAAATTTACAGTCAATGGCTCTTCGTCTGTTTGCGTGTTCAACCGTATATAAAATGTGTGTACCTTAAGAAATGAGATAGATACGAAAAACAACCCTGATAAATATTACTCATAGTGTGCAAGCTCCTTAAAATTGAAATCGAGACATTAGAACATGTTTTTTTTTTTTCAAAAATGTAAGTGATGTGTGTCACAAAACTGAGGCAAAAGACAATTTGAGAGAAGCCGAATGACAAGATGTGACAAATTTATAACCTTGTGTATATTTCACCCAAACATATTCATGGAAAACATAGATCGTATTAAAGAATACCTTTAGACGAGCCAACAAAAACTAATAAGAGAAACTACAACTGACAGGATACAAAGCTTTAATATAAAAAAAAGATTATTTTCTTCGTTAGAATTTTTTACACATTATACAGTACTAATTTCTACAAATCTAACTATCAAAAAATGTATTGCTAACGGACTTATAAACGTTTGAAAATTTTGTGCTGTTTGACTGTTTGACTTGCTAATTCCCAAGCAGATGTAGCTAAACTATAAAAAAGCAATGTAGGTATAGCAAAATTGGTCTCGTTTATTGATAAGAAGAAATATAAATTTTTTTGAAAATATAAACCTGGTTTAGAGGAGTCTGAAACTGTAAATAATAATGTTAGACCTAAAATACTACGACGAAACGATTTAAAAAAATCTTTATAAAATTAAATGAACTTACTTGTTATAGGCACGGAATGGGGTCGATGCCGCCGTACCACGACAAGCAGAAGAAGCAGTGAAGTCAGAGCGCCAAGCGCCGCTATGACGCCGACCACTACCAGCGCACCGTAATAATCTCCGCGCGGTGGTCCCCGCCCGCCCGCTACTGAAGAAGCCTCTATTACATCTGAAAATAAAATATTAATAAATTAATGATTAAAAAATAAATAACATTAATCAAGATATTTGCATATAAGACGATGCCCCTGACGTGTAGTTCGCTAAACGGCAACTTTTTTTATTGAAGATAGTGACGAGACAAGCAAATCGTTCAAATATGGTAAATACAAAAGCTTTGTTGTCCATAACATTTCTGTGTAGCACCATACTGCGTTCGTCACCCTGAGACATTTGTTGTTAAGTCGCATATGCCATGTCATTTTAGAATAACTACTTTAAGTGCTATTCAGACCGAAACACAGTAATATTTGCACACACTATAACTGGCACTGAGGTGGTACCTATCAAGATGAATTCTTACCACCAATAAAACTTCACTCACGATTCATTCATAACTACTATAGTTTTCGTAAACTCGCAGTGATTAAGTTTTTCACTATGCTTTCCTTCTTGTCTATACGAACTACTCGTACTATACGAACTTGTCCAGCCATTCAACAATAATCAAGCTTATGAGCTGACTTTAAATTCGATTTATTCCTTCATACATATGTACATCGAGTCACGTCTCTTTCCCAATGGGATAGGCAGAGACCACATCTTTCCATTTGCTACGATACTGACACACATCTTTCGTTTCTTCTACTTTTATGAGTGTTTTCATACAGTCGGTTGCGGGTACTTTTAACGTAACCTTTCGTTAAAACGACTTTCATCTGATTGAAATACGTTCGCTTACGTCGACACTTACCGACTTGCCCAGTTACACTCGCCTCATAAATCTGTTTCGTCAATATTTTTTCATCCATCCTCTCTACGTGTACAAAGCATCTAAGCATCCCTTTCTCTATCTTTATCACTACATCTTCTATCACACCGCAACGTTCCTTTATCGCGCTGTTCCTCAATTTGTCCATCTTACTTTCATAGCATTAATCTTACTTTCATGCTTCTTCTGTCAGACCCACCATTCGCTACCATAGATAAGGAACCAGTACTCCTATGTATAGCGAGTCGTGACTTTCAAGATACGATCTGGCTTCACATAAAATTATGCATAAACTTGATTTCCTGCCACTCTTCGTTCAATATCGCCTCTTCCATACTTATATCACTTACGGAACCTTTATTCAATTCCCTACCTTAACCTGAATATCTTCTTCCATCTTTTTAGAACTCTCCTCTCACAATAATGTCATCGTGTTATCTGATTTATCCTGTGGCGAGGTCGTATTTTAACTTCTGATTGATGTGTGGTGAATTTCCAGAAGAACTTGATGTGGTTTCTGAAGTCGTCAGATAACCTCCTATCAAATTCATCTCTATCATTCTCTTTTTTCTTCCCACGACCTCTTTTGCCACATCCTTTAATCTATTATACTCATTCCTTGCCTTGCTTACATCGTTCGTTGTTCGTTGCTTTTTGTATTATTTGATTGGCTTTTGTAGCCAACCAAACCAATCCTTAAATTATATTACTTAAATTTGAAATATGATACTTACTATCTATTGGTTCGGAAGAATCCATTGGCTTGGTATGGATCTCTACAACATTGCTAGTTTTTACTTTTCCATTTGTTAGGAAGAGCTCCAACCAAACTCGGCACCTAAAACAGAATGATTGGTATAACAATAAAAAAGTGTGGTGAGTTTCAAGATTTCCAAGAGTCGACTAAAGGTAATGCCAGGCTTCCAATGGGTGGCGAAAAAACTGTCTCGATAATACCACATACGAAAACCGGTGTCGGACTATAGATACCATCTGGTATAATGATCATCAATCCTCCCGCCAAGCGGAATGATTAATTCTTCATCTAACAGCGTAGGTGTTAGGCTGCAGGACACAAATACATATATAAACCAATTTCCAGACAATTAATATTAAAAATACATAATTCCCAAACAAGGTCTCCATATAAAATTTAACTACATTTAACCTAAAATCTTGTTTTTTTTGGAGTTTAAAGCACACGCTGTTTTCATCTAGAGTCATAGACGAATGTTTCAAATGTTATAGTCTCTAATATCCCAAAGTTTCAAATACTGCATTTAGTTCCTATCATTTTGCAATTCGATTGTATCCTCGAAACTATAATCGTACTGTCAGCCAAAATTAATTTTTCTAGCGACTTTGCTTGCGTATAATTTTATTTTATTATTTCGTTGTTTTATAATTTTATTGTCCTACTTATATAACCTAGAATCTTGCCGAAGAACCAAGCTATCTTGGCGCCAACTCGAAAAGTGGCAGTAGTGTTTTTAATTGAATTTTGGTAATTTCTATGTATATTTTTGGTTTTGATGATTAATATTGATAGTTTATTGTGCAGGAAGTGCTCATGAAAGTGTACAGTGATAGGAAAAATCAATTCAAGGCGAAAAGTATACTTTTCTTTTTGTCTCCATCATTCAAGCAAATCTTCAGTAAAAGTCAAATATAATTTTACTGTCGATCGAAAGTTTGAAGTCTTCCTGTTTGAAAATCGTATACATATCCTATACATGTTACTTGACAGTGGAAAATAGTTGATGATGATAATACTATATAGTAACGGCTATTTATAATAAAAATTGAATAAAATGAAGAAAAAAAAAATAGTGACCCCATTATAATCGTGCAAAGTAACAAAGCAAAAAACAAATTACACTTAATACTATAGTATCTTCTGCGCAGTTGAATTTTTTGTGGCATAATCGAATGAAGCCTTTATATTATAAACACGAAACTGTACTTTAATACATATAGTCACGCCTTTTTCCCATATAAGAGGTAGGCAGAGGCTACACATGAATCCCACTATTCGCCCCCGCGAGAAACGAGATGTGATGGGTGGCGAACCACGTAATACCATTTTAAAATTAATTAATTTAACTATTACTTAACTTATTACTTCGTCCGTGTAGTGAAAGCGTAAGAAAATCTGCCACCCTGGTGGGTGTTGTAAGAGTCGTCTAAGGGAAATGCCATCTAATAACCATCTCGAAAAAATCCGGACCTTAAAAACATAGACCCGTGACGGGCAGCAGCTTCTGAGGCGCGAGGTGTCTGGTACTGCCACCACCAATCCGCCTACCAAGCGTGGTGATTACAGCAAACCCTCCTTTCTTGGGAGAGCCCTATGTCCAACAGAGGAATATTAACAGGTATATTAACCTGGACTGGAACAGTAATATTAACAGCTTATGAAGAAGAAGGTCAAGGAGACGAAGAAGCCGATAGATGTCCGGAAGAGTAGAATAGCACCTACCTCTTTCTTTCCGTGGTCTCGTGAGAGACTAATAAGGTATTGTAGGGACAGCTTTTATTGGTGCAGAATAACACCATAATATGCAATGCAGTTACTATACTTTCTACTACTCCGAATTTTTTGATTCCTACCAAAATGGCGGCGACGTGATTCGCCACCCGTCACGTCTCAAGTCGTCGAGTGGGCTACGTGATTGACCTCTACTTACCCTTATATAGGATAAAGACGTGCCTGTATGTAAGAAGAAGAAGAATTATTACTTAGAGTTCGGTTCAAGTCCAGTCAGTGCTACAGTAGGCGGCAGATCTCTTGCAGCCAATCGGAAAGCGTCGTGCTCTTTTCTCGAGGCGCCACAAGCGTGTGCCGCGCGGTACACGCGCACCCAGCGCTCCGCCGGCACCGGTACACCGTGCCACATGAGTTCCGCAGCTTCCGAACCAACTGCGTGTACTTCTACAACTACCGTCCAATTGTATGGGTCTGAAAAAGAAATAGGGTGTGACATTGCGCAGCTTAGAGTGCGGTATAGGAATATGTACAATCTTGTCAAGCGAGTGTTGTAAATTTAAATGTCAGAAATTAATGGCAGTAATAATAATAAATATTGAAAAATATGCGATAACAACCATTACTATTAAAGATCTTTAATCTAATAAGATTTTTTTATTTGATAAAGTGTTGAGATGAGCAAAACGTTCACCTGATGGTAAGTGCAACGTTTGCCCATAACTAATGATGTGTTACTGAGAATATTTCTGTGTAGCACCACACTGCGCCCGTCACCCTGAGACATAAGTTCTTAAGTCTCATATGCCCAGTTATTACGCTAGCTCTCAGTGTCCTTCGGACCCAAACACAGTAATGTTTGCACACTACTGCTTCACGGCAGAATAACTGGCCCTGGGGTGGTACCTACCTAGACGGATTCCTTCGGAATCCTACCACCAGTATTATCTAATAAGAATAATTAAAAGAATATTTTTAAGTTACATACTAAAAAAAATAGTACGTTGATTTTATTTCTTTGTATGCGTTTTCATTCCTTAATCCTATCGAAAATGAGAGACAGCCCGGTCAGTAGTAGATCATTTAAATAATGTATTTTATACGATTTCGACAGGGGCACGTTAGTTTTTAAATTGATTTAGATCTAATGAAACTTTCAGTATTTGTAACAATTTCATATTCACAACTTACCAACATACGGAGATGTTGTAAACTCTACAGTAGTAGTGTCGAATAATTCTGTCACGGCTCGCGGCGGAGGAATCAAAACCAGCGAGGCTTCATACCGGACACCAGGCCGCAATTCAATCAATTCAGCTAAAGATCGACTGTGATGAAGTAGCTCCGTCATACTAAAGATAGGTGTACCCACTGGGCGATATCTGAGAATTACACAAATAGTTAATAAACGCTTAACGGATATTACTGTGACATATAGGTCCGGTTCTTTAATGAAGGCAAAGACAAACTCAGAAATTTAGTAACAACTAGTATACAGTATAATTCGATTATAATTGTTTTTTCTTTCATCATCATTTCAGCCCATCTCTAGTCCACTGCTGAACATAGGCCTGCTGAAGATGCTGCTGCCCATCTTCTGGATCATCTTCATCATCATCATTTAAATTTGATTATTCGTAATTCATTTTGGATAATATTTTACATTACTATCTTCAAAGTTGGTCAGTAAGTTTTAAAATAGAACACAATAAACAAATATTTCCAACAAAATAACTTGATATGAAGTTATATAGCCAAGAATATTCATCAGTCTATTAAAAAAACTGTTTCGATATATATTCGACCTTGAATAATAATTAATGTTCTGTATTTGTCTTGCAAAATTATTAGTTATCAAAATGATGTGGCTGACTCCTCTGACTATATTATAAAAACACATACCGCACTTGAATGCCGTCAATGAACTGTAACTCATCTTCATTAAAGTGCCTCCAGCTGATGTGAGCTGTGGTGTCGTTCACATCGACAACTGTCAATCTGCTGTCAATTTCCCGTCGCTTTTCTTCTACTGGTGGCACCTGCAAATTTTTTTTTTTATTGTCCGTCGTGTTGAATTATTTTAAATTATCGTTGTATATTAAAATTCCTTCACGTTCTCATCCCGTGTTTTTATTAATTGGCTGGATGTTTATTTAAAAATAGTTAATATAAATATATAAAAAATTATAATATTTTAGTATGAAATCTAGTATAGGAAAATACGTGAAGAAGATAGCTGTTTCTCACAGTATGTTTTTCAATTACAGTGATTTTATATCGAGAATAAGTGCAAGGTCTAAATTCGATCGGCAGTTGCATTTAGCACTTTAACATGTTTCAATCTTCACGCTGGTGGTAGGATTTCTCTGCAGGAATCCGTCTAGGTAGGTACCATCCCGGGGCCAGTTATTCTGCCTTGAAGCAGTAGTGTACAAACATTACTTTGATTCGGTTTGAAGGGCACTGTGAGCTAGTGTAATCACTGGGCATATGAGACTTATGAACTGATGCATCAGGGTGATGGGCACAGTGTTGTGTCACACAGAAATGTTCTGGGTGACACATTATTTGCTATGGTATGCTAGCTTCATCACTTTATCCAATAAAAAAAAACTACCAGTTGTCTTGGAAAGGTAAGCAAAAAGTGAATTTTGTAATATATACAAGTTAACACTTTTTAGGAAACACTTGTAAGAAATTAAACTGCACTGTGCACCCAACAGCGCATGGTGGCGATGGGCTCACCACCTATCACACTAAGTTCATTATATTGTTTTGGTGAAACGTGGATTGCGGCAGTCATCTGTTTTTGCAGTGAGTGTCCAGTCTCTGACTACCCCTTATGGGATACAGTCGTGATCTTCTGTATGTATGTAACACTTTTTAACGTAAGTTCTAATTGACAACCGTAGCACAACCGCCGAGTATAGGTACAATGAGATAGGTGCATACATGAGCTTTTCTTCTATACTCTCTATTTTGTGTTTCTCTAAATACTTGTCATTAATACGCCGAGCTTTCTAGACGTTGCTATCAGTTACCGGTTAAGGTACATTAGCCACTCGTGGCCACATGATTTTTATGGCATTTCCCTAAGTCAACTTTACCCACTATCTCTGAGATAATATGAGATGATATATTATCTTCCGACACCGCATGCATTGACTATTATATTTGAAACTGTTAAACGCAATAATATAGAGCTCCATCTTAAATTGTTTCTAGTAGGTGTTCCTAGTATTTCTAGTAGTATCCTATTGTTTCTAGTAGTTCCTCCCACGTAGGTGCCAGTTATTCTGCGGTCAAGCAATGGTGTGCAAACACTACTGTTTCGGTTTGGCAGCAAAGTTAGTGTAATTACACATACTTAAGAATCACTGTCTCATGGTGACGAGCGCAGTGCTGTGCTCAACAGAAATATAAATGCATAGTTTTGGGTTACACCGCAACTGTTATGGGCAGACGTGGCACTTACCATCAGGTGAACGACTAGCTCGACTCAACGTGTACTTTCATTAATAATATTCATCATATCCTTCTACTACTTCTACTTCATAGCCGTTAGATGTCCGGCAGAGTAGAATAGCACCTACCTCTTTCCTACCGAGGTGTCGTAAGAGGTGACTAAGGTATTTTAATGAGTCTGTATTCGTGCAGATTGGCGCCATGATATGCAATTCTGTAATTATACTGCTCGTGACGCAATGGGGAGCAAGGATTTTTGACTAGTACCAAAATGGCGGCGTCGTGGTTCGACACGTCTCGGTTTCCGCGAGGGCGAAAAGTGGGCTACGTGAGTGGCCTCTGCCTACCCCTTATATGGGAAGAAGGCGTGAATGTATGTATGTACTCGTATGTTCATATCCTTAATCACTATCGGGCAATTAGTACTGGGCAACTTTTAGCAATAAAGGCATATTAGACTTTATAATAATTATTTTCAATAAAGTTATTGAATTTAGTTAGCAATACAAATAAAAAATTAAAATAAAAATAAAAATACAATAATGAAATTTTTAAGAAGAATATTCTGTATGTACGGTGAAAGAAAAATGGTTTACATACCGTAGGTAAATCAAGAGTGCGTACGGTAAATACGTCGCTCTCTGGCTCCACTGGTAAATTGTGTAAATATAATTTGCCACGTATTTTATACATAGTCGATGGCTTCAAGCCAGTCAGACGGAAGTCTAATCTCTGCGTGCCGAGTATTTCATCAGCAGGGGCGAATATTTGGGAGTACCAATGTGAGATGTCTTCATCCCTGATACATAAAATAATAAAAAGTATATCAATTACATCATTGATAAAGATTGACGACTGGTTAGAGGTAAACAAAATATTCTCCGATAAATTAAATCAAGCGATATTAAGCTGGCAACAAATTTATGTTAAATCAGCGAACAGTTTACTTTCCAAAAAGTATCAAGCCTATCAACTAAAACGAACCTGATACGGAAAATAGAGTTCGTATTTAAATTAACTCTTCCAAAACTTACGCTGTGTCAGTATATCGAAGATCAACACTGCCTCGCAGTCCAACCAACACAGGAGGCAGACCGAAAATCATTTTTACACTAGTCGGAGAATCAGCTTGTAGTAATATTACAGATAGCTTCTTATTGTCGTCTCCATATGCTGGCGGCATTGGCAAACCAGGAGGCAGTCCGGTGAAGGTCGGATCTAGATTAAGAGGTCGATGGATATTGTTCTCATCGTAGTCTTCTTCTTGAGGATACCGGATGCCTGGAGGAACCGTTGGTAGGAAAGGTTCTTGAGGACGAGGTATATTAGGTGGAAAGCCTGGTTGCGACAATGGACCTGAAATTTACAAAATTAATACTAAGAATTAAAAAAATATTACACTTTAACAACACAAAAATATTTACCACAAAAAAGTAATAATACTAAACAATAACTAATAATAAACACAGATTTAAAGGAAGACATTTCCACTTACGCTTTACGTTTATTGTATTAGTATAAATTATAAATGTTACTTTTTTTAATGTACTCAACGTTTTAGTTACAAAAATATGCACTACAAAGCACAGAAGGATAAAAATATTAAAATAATTATCACAATGTTACGAACAGTTTGCTATTAGTATTCGAATATACTATTTTAACTTAAGATAATAAGTCAGTCAAATCGTCACGCCCAAAGTCAGTCGTTTGTCGAAATTATTTTATTTAAAATACAAACACAAATAATTTAATCTAGGCAAGGTCACTGACCTGCCGAAGCTTCCCCTAAATCTTTATCTGCTGATCGTCCAAGGTTTCTATTCACTTCTGATTCCACTTCCATTTGAGAGAGCATATGTTCCAGGTCTAATGTTGAATAACTTTTGTCTGAAACCTTTGGAAGCTTAACACTATGGCTAGGAACTTTTTGCATATCTGTTATGGCTTCGGGTAAAACTCGGAATAGGACAGTCTCATATGGGTTTGGTGATTTTGTCAGTACGTGTATGTTCGATTTAGGCCAAGACTTATCTTTTTTTCCAGTATCTGGAGGTCTAACAGGCTTCAAATCCTTATTTCTCAATATGGTGACATGCTTTCCGTGTAATCCGTGAACTGGGTGATCATGACGTCCGTTTTTGTACGTTAGTGGATTTGGAAATTTTCGGTAATAATCGGAGGAACGATTATGCTGTGGTTCGAAGTATGCTTTTGAAGGTTTTGCTACTCGAGGTGTGGTATTGGTTTCGCCAAAACCAAACGGTATATGAGTGGGAAACTTTTTATCGTACACTGGTAAAAAATAATTTAAGTTATGTACTTGTAAGAGAGGGACTTTACTAACAGACTCGTGCATTTGTTTTATGAAAGCATCATGCGCAGTAAGAGACTTTGATTCTAGTATCTGATTATTCTTAGATTTTTGAATTAAATCGTACATTTTGTTATCAGGTATGACAAAATTTATATGATTGTTTGTTCGTGAATCTAAATGCTGTAACAGCTCAGCATTTGGTTGTTTTTGCACCGGTACTGGAGCTACAGGCATAGATTGAGGTGGTTTCTGTAAGGATTTCCAGTTCACATTAATACTCGTTACAGGGGGTATGGGTTGGAGCAGTTTGTAAGGTCTGTGGTTAAAGTCACCAGGATTGTAAACAGTGAGGTTATCACCATTCATGTAATTCTGTAATTCTTGTGGGTGACTATGTTCAGTGTCACCAATGACTGGATCTAGTACAGGTGGTGGTGCTAAAGGTTTGTTAGTCTTAGGTCTCGTCTTGACTGGGCTTAAGTGTCTAAAGAAGTCTGTGGACTCTGTCGTGGCTAGCGGTGTAGGCAATACTGATGTAGTAATTGTCGGTAAAACCGGTACAACTGGTGTCACAAAATTTAGCAGTTGCGTTGCGTCATGCGATGGTAAAACATGCGAATGATATTTGGATCCGTTCTTGTATCCGGCTGCAAGCAATAACGTGATAATGAATGAACTGTGATCAGCGACCATGCAATGAAATAAGTATTAATTTTAATGATATGATGATTATTACTGTTTGTATTAAGTACTGTAGATGATTAGAGAACCACATTTGCTTTGATAATGAATAATGAAATATTACCAATAATATAAATATTTTAAAGTGAGTTATTTGTAAATCGATAAGCTGTGTGAATTGAGTTTTATAATTTTAAAATATGAATAAATGTAATTGTATTTGTATATAGTCTATAAAATCCGTTTCAGATCCAAGCTTCTTATTGTTTATTACAACAGACGTTAAGGACGTCATCTGTTAAGTTTTTTACTACGAGTACTACTTTTCGGATAATAATATTTAATTAATGTTTAAAGTTTTTACTTTATCTACTAAGATTTAATTGTCATGCTTGCATTATGCAGTATACGCTAAGTAACAATATTTGTTAAAAATAAGAAAGTCACATACGTTTATTAAAATTGCTCTATAGAATACTTTAGAGTGAAGTGACTTAAACAATTTATATTTATTCAACTTGACAGTAAATTTCAAACTTATGATACCCAAAAATTAAGGATACACGAAATCTATTTTGTTATATTGTAAAACATATCTCATTATTTCATATTTCAAATAAATGAATTAAAAAAAATAGTAATGACAAGCTATGGTATTTTAGCTACTGCAACTTTTAGTTATATTATACTTATTTAAAATAATGATATCAGTTAAAGAACAACAAATATGGTAATCCGAATATTAAATTTAACAATCCGTTTTTTAGTGCAATTGATTTGCATACATAAATCCGTTTAGGCAAAAGCAATCGCCTTACCATTGGGTAAGCAACCCCACTTTTTGCAGCAATCCTCGTCGGATGTATTGACAGCCGCTGGCCTGTGATTTGGAGGACACCGGAGGGACTGCGGAGGCAGAGACGGTAAAGGTGTACACTCATCCTGACAATCCAGTTCACCATTTTCGCAGAAACAGCGTAGTTCACAACCAGTAAGAGAAATCGGTACTTCGCTCCAATTCGGTATTCTGAAACAGTTTTGTCAAAAAAACGTTTGCTATGATATCTTGGTATATTTTCACAATAGTTTGCGTAATCTTTAATGAACCTGATTGAATCTAAGTGATGACTGTATGACTGACGTCGTATTACTTTTATATTCGGTTGCAGAGAAATAGTATTTTTGAGATTTTCAAAGTAAAGATCAAGGTTACAACTGAAAGGCTTAACTAAAAGATGATGATAATGATGTCTACTTAGCCGATATCAACTCTGGCGACACCATCAAATTAACAAACATATTTCATCTGCGCAGGACATGTACAGTATAGACCAAACACAGAGGCATTCTATGAGTATGCAACAATCAGAGTAGCCTGCGAAACGTTGACATAGTCGAAACATACTAGCAAGAGCAACACTATGGGTTTTAAGCCGGAAGAAAAGGATATAAATTCAGTTCGAATAAGTAAAGGAGTAAAGGATTATCATCGACGTTGACGACCGCGTGGCCTAGTGGTTAGCGTACCTGACTTTCCTGGGTCCTGGGTTCAATTCCTAGCCGGAATCAACATTTGTGCAAACCCAGAATTGTTTCGGGTCTGGTTGTGTTGTGCATGTGAAATGTATGTCTGTAAAACGCACCCACGATACCGGAGAAAATACTAATGTTCCATTCCATTGTTTTCTTAATAAGAAAAACGTCATCATCATTAGCCTGTTATATGTTTACTGCTGAACTTTGCCCTCTCCCAGGTTGGAATGATTCGTCTTGCTAGGAATCATCTCGCTTGCCTTTCACCAATCTGAGTATTTTGGTTACTCCGCTTTCTGTCGGAGGCCACACTTACACGACACGGCCAAATTTTTCGACAAACATAGAGTGAAAATAGTAATAAAATAGTAAATATCTGATCAGAAACATCTATCTCATATGAATAGCTCGTATCCTACATCGCGCTATTAAAGATTAATCGATGCTAACTATATATACCAGATCTAAAAATTACTGGTTGCACGAGACGTCCTCCCCAGATCAAAACCCCTGATCAGGCGGGTAGATTCCCTTTCCTCTGAGCATACCATACGTCAAAAATGTCTTACACCGCTTCCAAATGGCATAAGTAAAGTGATAAAAAATTAAACTAATACAAAAAAACTTACGCAACTCCCTTGTAATGGCATGTTCCATCACTTAAGCACCTTGCACTTCGCGGACAGCAGTTAGGCGGCTGAGCCGGTGGACTAGTGGCCCAACGTACGCATCCCTTTGACACTAGTTCCAGACCAACGTGAGACGGGCAGACCAATGCAGCGCACTCGCGAGTCTCGTGGCCTGTACATTCACAAAGCTCTGTGCAGCCAATGTGAAACTCCTCACCTGAATTTTAAGAAAAAGGTTATATTTTTTTATCTATTCATGAAACACTACCATAAGTACTACAGTAAGTAGAATTATAGGATCAAATGAAGTGTCCAATGACATACTGACACCTACCCATCACCAAAATATTTACCCAGATATACGTTGCTAGTAACTCCCGTGGATGTCGTAAAAGTCGACAGAGGGAAAATGAAAACCAGGAGACGGACAGCAGCATCTTCCAAGCCAACTCGCCTACCATGCATGGCAACTGTAGCAAATGGTACCCCAAAATAAGAGCTACAACTTTGTGGCTAGCTATAGGGAAGGCCTATGTTCAGCAGTGGACTAGTAATAGGCTGCAATGATGATGATATTAAACTGTTTTACTAGTGTTTACAGCTTACGTTAAGCATCTTTGTAGTTATTTTTGTCATCAGATCCATTTAATATACCCTGAAATATTACATATTTTAACTGTTTTTCTTAAATATGATACCAAAATTAATAATTCTACTTAACAAATCGAATCTGATGCAGTTTTATGAAGATTAGACAGAAAACAAAATTTATTTTTCAAAATTGCTTTAAACTTAGACGTAAAACAAAATAACCTTCGTGATCTACACTATTGTTTTTCACCGAAAGTATTTTAGCCGTTGAAGCTGGAATTCAAAATTCTAAAATTTCACAGTACACGAATGACCTGACTTTAATTCCCGGTGCCGGCACCCTACCCTAAAGTTGCTTATTTACTATGTGATTATATATGAGAACTGTGAAGGAAAACATCGTTAGGATCTGAGAAATAAAAGTAGTTCGAGGACCTGGAAGTCCACCAACTCGCATTCGAGCGGCGTGGCGGACGCTTCTCTGCTTCAAAGCCGCCTCAAAAATGAGAGGAGGTCTGTGCCCAGCAGTGGACATTTATATATATATGTTTACGTAAGTATTTGTTTACTGTAGTCATTACACTTCATTACATAGTCTATTAATTGTCAACTAAGAAATGTATTATCGTATCAAAAGCGTCTAAAGCGTAGAGGTAATCATCGTTAAATGTTTCTTAAGTATAGCATAAAATATAATAATATTTAAATAAATTCTGAAAAGAATCGAGAACAAATGCAGAAAAGTATTCTCATATCGAAAATTTCGCGGTACAAAATGTTAGGTTATAACCATTAGTTTTTTTTTAAATAAGAAAGTTAAACAAATTAATTGGGAATGGTGTTTAATATTGTAATTCTTGCGACACTGTCAACTTTAGAATTCGACTATAAGAGTTGCCGTACTGCGAAAGTATTCAACGTTGAATATATTATTTGCCTTTAAGATCGTTCAGTAAAATATTCTGCGGAGAAGAAAATATTAATTTATTTAATATCTATTTGATACCGAGTGAAAATAAAATTTAGGTAGCGAACCAAAATAAGTGTGATTACAAACCAACAGCATAAAATTTCCCATCCTGATAACATCCTATTTTCAACGGGCTAACCGCTTCCTCCAACGGCACTTCATTTGTCGCGGCGTCAGTCGTAGTTATAGTAAAGTTGAATTTGGTTCCAGTTTCTCTAGTTTTCAAAATGTAATCCTTTCCTCCTTCCAGATTGAGTATCAGATTAGAATATTTCAGCTCGACGTCTTCAAATGTTCGCCCCCCATCGCTACTTAGTAACAGGTGAATCGGTTCTTTGCTATTGTTCAGATGCATTAAATTAACTTGTACGCTATTGTTCTGCAACACTGTTACTGACCCAATGGGCTCAGATAAAACAAATGGTCTGATTGTCGGTCTGAATGAATCACCTTCGTCGTCGAACGACCTTCCCGTCTGATAAAATAGAAATAATAAAGTGTAGGTTTTTAAAAGAGTTGTGTAATACATATATATCTTTTTAATTCGCTTATGAAGTTCTGGGTTTTGTTCGGGACCCTTTTCAGAACCTCAATTAATTGCAGCTCTATAATATTATGACTACTTGTAAGTTGTTGAATGTGTATTGACGACCGCGTGGCCTAGTGGTTAACGTACCTGACTTCTACGGCGCGGGCTCTGGGTTCGAATCCCAGCCCACGCCATTATTTATGCAAAACACAAATTATTGGTTTTCTGGTCTGCTTGTGTTGTGCATTTGAAATATATGTCCGTAAAACGCACCCACGCTACAAAAGAAATCCTACAGTTGAGAAATTTTATTTAGAACTAAATATAATATATATAATATTGATGTCCTCTTGGCCAAATTTCGACGACGGCGACAACTTCCGAATATTGTCGAAAGCTATTATAATATAATGCCCCAAGTGTACAGGCACTCGTCTCTACCTACCCGCACCCTATGTACCTCTCATGCGATAAGATCGAAGGTAGGCAAGGATGCAGTGTCAAGAGACACAGGGATGATCACAAATCAACGAGACCCGAAAACCAACAACTCGTGATTTTGAACAAACGTTGGTTTCGGCTGGGATTCGAACCTAGGACCGGCGGCAAAGAAGTAAAGTAGTCGAATTACTAGACTACGCGGTCGTAAATAGTATTTACGTAAAGAAAAAAACTATGAGTATGCAACATATATTAAGTGCAATAAAATTGTTGTCCAAAAAAAGATTATATAACAATACCTCTGATGTATTTTCAGAAGTCGAAACCATAGTAGTAGTTGAGGTGCTTGTAAACTTGGACGAAGAAGAAGACACGGGCGTTGTACTACCGGATATTGAAGATGTAGTTGCCTTAATTGTGCTTGATGATGAAGATATTGTAATATTTTCAGGTTCTTCGTGCACATCCGAAGATACATCGCATACTTGGACTTCGCAGCATTCGTCGTTAGGGTCTTGCACATTAATACACTTGTCCGAGAAGTTGTAGCCGACTGCACCTATCAGTTATGAAGCACTCAATAAATATGCTACGAAAACGAATGTTCATAATTAAATAAATGAATCTGAAGAATAAAATATTTGTTTTTATTACAGTATCAGAATACATTTAATTATTTAGAACAAACGATTATACAAGCCTTGTTCAGGTGCACTTTCGTTTATTTTAAAATGAGGACTTTCATTTCTTTTAAAGCGAGGACTACAAAAACTTAATGTACCTAGGTTTACAAGTAACTATAGAGTTCCCTTCACAAACGCAGGTTTGTTCACAGCCAATATTCCAGTTTGCTCCCACAGGATATGTCTCATTTCCATATCTACACAGTTCCACTGATATTGACTTTGGTTCTGAAAATTACGTTTTACTAATATTTATTTAAAAAAAGAAACAAAAAGTAATCCAATATTAATTTTATTTTTAAGATATTTGTCAAAATTAATAATTTTTAATCGTAATTAAATTTCGAAATAAATCTTACCGCCAGTACCAGTGGCGCAAGCAATAATAGAGCAGCACTCGTCTACAGGCGACTCAAAGCACAGTGGATCACTGAGCCTTCTTCCACGGCGTATATATGGATGCTGACATCTCGGTGAACAGTCAAACACACCAGTATGGGTACATTCACACGTTTCCTCACATCCTCGATCGATATGTTCACCTACCTAAATAGAGATAAAATAGTTAAGCTTACTATTTACTAACTTCATTGCAATGAAGGAAGTCCGGCCTCTTCCAGTCTTAATATAAATAATGTTGCCAATACGTTTACTGAAGAGGGAGAAAAGAAAGAAGAGTCGGGCGCCTGAGAAGAGACTTACAACTCTTCCATGATGAGGGATAATATACGTCTCTAAAGTAGTTACGAGACTGATTCGTCACCTGGCGTGTAAGGCCTCAAGTTGGCTCTATTCACATTCCATGATGACACATCCAATGTTCAATAAGTTGCGACATTTTCTCAACGACATGTTTTCGGCAAATCAATCTAAAAAAAGTCGGTCTTAAAAAATGGTAAAATATTTGGGTGGTGGTGAGCTGTGGTAGCTCAGGGGCCAGGCGCTGACCTTAAATTTCATAGCACCACTAAAATTGTTCTGCGTTGAAGGAAAATATCATGAGAAAACATGCATGTCAGAGGAATAAAAATATATCGAGGACATTAGAAATCCGCCAACTCGAAATGGAGCAGTGTGGCAGACTCTTTCTGGCTCCAAAACTATCTCAGAAACGATAGGAGGGCTGTGCTCAGCAGTGGAACCTTTAAGGGCTGTTACTTTAATTGTTTTCAATATTTTACTGACCTTATACATAATTTCATTTTCTTTGCACATATCCATTTCATCCGATCTATCGATTGAAAGTAAAGGGTTAAACGGAACTTGTAGGTTGCTGTAAAACTTATCAGATATATCCTTATTCTTAGGTAAATTTGTAATCAGTCTTGGTGGTTCATCATCTTCGTCTACGTCTAGAGATACTTCACTTAAATCTGGAAGTAGTTTTTTGTTTAAATTCTGATTACTTTGATTATGTAAAGCATTTGCAAAACTTTGTAATTCATCCACACTAAGATCAAGTAATCTAGGCTTGGGTTTTAATATTGAATCAGTCAATTCAGACGTCTCCGTCGTCGTCTCTGCATCTACTCTTGCATCTGTCGTTGCAACTACTATTGGCGTAGATTTTGTGGGGGAAGAAGTAGTTGTTGTAGAAGTTCTTGAAGAATCGGAGAATTCCTTCGTGGGTACAGTGGCTGATGTAAAAGCGAACGGTGGTAACGTGAGATGCGAAGATTGTTGCGATATGATAGCTTCTTCGTCGTCACCGCCTAATTTACCTGAAAATAGAAAAAGGTGTAAATATAAAAAAAAAATTCAAAATGTTAAAAAATCAGTCATATATATTTACAAATTTTCTCTTCTGTTATAATAACTTAAATTTAATATGTAAAATAAACCTATTTTAAAATTAATGATGGCCCCACCAACTACTATATAAGCAAAGAACTTATTGTACTTATCTTTCCTGCAATATCACAAATAAATAGCCTATACTATTTTAATAGAAATATTATAATATTTAATACAGTAGCATTGATTCTGTCAAATATAAGACGATTGCTCCGGATACATGAAGAAATTCAATGTTACTATTTTGGGTGCGGAACGTATTTTGACTACTTGAATATAAATTAAAAAAATCATATTATTTCATAGATATAAAGCAGGTTACTACGTCGAATCAGTATCATCAACATTATCCAAACGTGACAACCCAGTTCCTTAGTCTTAAGCATCTTGCTGAGCCCTAGGTCCTCGTTCGAATCCATGCCAAAACCAATATTTGTTCAACACAGGAATTATTTAAATCAATCAACAGTACATGAATACAAGAGTAGTTAACTTTATTTGTCTACAGGAATCGAGCGTCCTAGTTTCCTAATGTGCTCAAGGGGTTTCCCAATGTAATATAGACCACCCGGAGTCTATATCAACTTTCTGTTGGAGTCCATTTTAGCAGCAATAATCCAATATTGGGCAGACAGCAGGAGGTTCACGGAAATCAAAAAATCGGCAAATGTCCGAGGGGGTAAAAAATGTGGGGACTTCAGATCTAAATACTAGCTGTCATAACATAAACTACTCTTATTAACTTTCAAGATCATCTACTTAACAAAGTAATCGGCACCACAAATAATTACTTCATGAGAAAATGTTAAATAAGAAAGAGTCTGAAGGATCTTAAAATGAAGGATACGAAAATAAATTGGCTAAGATCATACACTTGTACTACAAAAATCTGCACACAAAGATTTTTTTATCAAATAATACCTGTAGATGTCTCTATATCTGTAATTGGCCAGACTGAATTTGGCGTCTCTAGTATAATCGTAGTATCAGTATCTGTAACTAAAAAATGCTCGATTGGATGCCAGCTACATCGTCTACTTACAAAATGTTTGCAAGACCTAGATACTAAAGAAACTTGTATTGGTACAAGTTCAAATCCTTACCAAACTTTCGTTGGTAATATTATGCAAATGGTGTTTGTGAATGAGATCTAATTATTTCAGATAACTAGCATAAAAATAAAAAAAATATTATTGTAAATCCAAACGTGGCTAGATTTTTAAGTTCGATCCGATCTCTTGCCCGATTGAGAGATATTTTAATATACTTGAAAGATATTCCAATACTTTCAATTGCAAACTTCTGATTAAGAATCACTAACGCTTTAACCATCTTTTAACTGGATTTTTTGTATTGCTCCTTTATAAAAAAAAATAACGTTTTATATGCGAGACGTATGAAACTGCTACCATCTATCCGTCGAAGCTTTAAATTATGGCAAATCCTGAGCCGTGGTAGCTCAGGGGCTTTGCGCTCGCTTTAAATTTCATAGTACGCGAGTGACCTGGGTTCGAATTCCCGGTGCCGGCACCACTAAAATTGTTAATTGCGATTTTAAGTGCTGATTTACCACGTGCTCGGCGGTGAAGGAAAACATCGTGAGGAAACCTGCATGTCTGAGGAATAAAAAATATTTCGAAGACATGTGAAGTCCGCCAACCCACATCGGAGCAGCGTGGCGGATTCTTCCTAGGCTCCAAATCCTCTCAGAATGTGAGAGGAGGCCTGTGCTCAGTAGTGGGACATTTATAGGCTGAAACATTACATTACAAATCCTTTCTTCTTGGGAGAGATCTATGCCCAGCTGGCTGACGATGAAATATTTTTACTAGTAAATAAATTTAAATTTGGAAACACAAGTTAATTTTTCACGAAAGAACAAAAGAAAGTATTTACCTGACTACAGAACTCAAGCATGGCGACATATAAATCATTATTTCTAATATTCTAAGTAGCGTCTCAAATCACATATATTAAAGTATTTGCTTCGAACACATGAAAAAATTTAATGTTACTATTTTGGGTGCTGGAACATATTTTGACTACTTGGGTATAAATTAAAAGCTCATATGATTTTATAGATTTAAAGCAGGTTGCTACATCGAATCAGTATCATCAACATTATACAACTTCTAATGACTTCAGATCCTACATGAATGCAAGAGTAGTTAACTTTATTTGTCTACAGGAATCGAGCGTCCTAGTTTCCTAATGTGCTCCAGGGGTTTCCCAATGTAATATAGACCACCAGGGGTCTATATTAACTTTCTGTTGGAGTCCATTTCAGCAGCAATAATCCAATATTGGGCAGACAGCGGGAGGTTTACGGAAATCGAAAAATCGGCAAATGGCCTAGGGGTAAAAAATGTGGGGACTTCAGATCTAAGTACTAGCTGTCATAACATAAACTACTCTTATGGACTTTCACGATCATCTACCTAACAAGGTAATCGGCATCACAAAATAATTACTACATGAGAAAATATTAAACAAAAATAATGGCTGTAGGATCTTAAAATGAAGGTTAAAAAATAAATTGGCTAAGATCATACACTTGTACTACAAAAATCTGCACACAAAGAATTTTTATCAAAGAATACCTGTAGATGTCTCTATATCTGTAATTGGCCAGACTGAATTTGTCGTCTCTAGCATAATCGTAGTATGAGTATCTGTAACTAAAAAAATCTCGATTGGATCCAGCTACATCGTCTACTTACGAAATGCTTGCAAGACCTAGATACTAAAGAAACTTGTAGTGGAACAATTTCAAATCCTAACTTTCGTTGGTAATATAATGCAAATGGTATTTGTGAATGAGAGTAATTCGCGTAAGAGAAAAAGTTATCCGTATGAACTTGCATGTGTTTAAATGAAAGCTACTGTTGCTACTCCCTAATATATACCTTGTAAAAGAACGAAAAAATCGACCGATTAACTATGGGCAAGAAAAAATTAAAGTTATCAGTACTGACCATCTTTGGCATATTATAACTAAAAATTACGTACGCCTATATTTAGATTCCTGACGTGCGCCATATCTCGTACTATTGTGCCAGTGATTAAAAGATTACTAAGTGAATATATTCTAGTCTAATTATTTTGCATAAAAATAAATTAAAGTAAATCCAATATGGCTGGTTTTTTAAGTCCAATTGAGAGATAGTTTAATATACTTGAAAGATATTCCAATACTGGCAATTGGAAATTTCTGATTAAGAATCACTAACGCTTTAACCAACTTTTAACTGTATTTTTATCTATTTCACCTTTATTACAAAATATATTAAACGTCTTAGATGCGACGTATGGAATTTCTACCATTTCTCCGTCCTACTAAGTTTTAAAATAATGGCAAATCCTCTCTTCTTGGGACAGATCTTATCCAGTAGGCTGGCGATGAATTATTTTTACAAGTACAAATTTAAATTTAGAAACACGAGTTAGTTTTTAAGAACAAAAGAAAGTATTTACCTGACTACACAACTCAAGCATGGCGACATATTAATCAATTGTTTCTAATAATCTAAGCAGCGTCTAAAATCACACATATTTAAGTATTTAAAGACTATGTGGGTTTTGCATCAAGGTTAATGACGTAAGTCGAAAGATCATCTAGGCCGCATGAAATTCATTAATGTATTGGCAAAATTGCCTTAAGCAACCAAATATGAAATGATCAATAAATTGGTAAAGAAATATGTAAATATACATACAGAAATACGTTTTAGCCTGAGTAGCTTCGTACTTTGACAGTTCCGTATTATTATTTTTATACTACATTTAGATCACAATCATACATCATACCTAGTAAATATAAATAGAAGTACCTCTTATGTCAATATGTCTGTACGAACAGATTTAACTCAGGAACTACTTAAGCCATTGACAGAAATTTGATATAGGTTATAGAGAATAACTGTGAGACCAACTTGTTGAGATGTTTAATCGTATTTGTTTTTTCTAATTTTCCACAGAATGCCATCTATAGTATTGTAGCTAAACGCTTGGCTGTTAAAAAAATATTTATTTTAATAATATGTCAAAACAAATCCAAAAGTCCGCGCAAACAAAAGTCGCTGTTAAAGCTAGTATTATTATAAAGCGTAGCAAAACCCCTAAATTCAAAAATTTCATACAGCAGACAATAAATAACCATTTTATATATTTTTCTTATTTAGAATAGAATATGTATTATAATTAAACAATAATAGAAATTAATTTGTAGCTCTTTGTTTAATTAATGATTTCTATTGTTTTGTTATATATATATATATATATGTTTATGTAACAAATTTATACTTTTGTATACCTAACGCTGTTGTTAGGTTATTGTATTGTAGTTTTCACCTCTAATTGACTCTAAACATAGTTTTTAGTGTATTCGTTTTGTTGATTGTGATGGTGTAAACTTTGTTGAAACGATAAATAAATAAAAACCCTATACTGGTTTTGCAACGCTTTAGAGATCTATTTAATGGGGCTGCTATTACGAAGAGTGAGTTTCAACTTTGCCTGTAATTTGTAACCTGTAATTGAAAGTCTTTTTGAATGAAACTACCACGGACCACTGATTTCAGTGTTCAACACCTAATTGATACATTAAGATATAGACGCGTTGTCGCCTCTGATGAATAATATGGAATGTTTTATTTCCAGTATTTGGGTCCCTGGTAAATGAAGGTTCACAGTAATATATATAAGGAAAATATATATTCGGTATATAAAGAATAATAATTAGAAAATATAAAAAATATATTAGGACTAGGAAAAGGACTGCATATAAAGTCCTTTTCTTAGTCCTTTTAAGGTTATTATCAGATAACATTATCAATCACGATGAATATATATTATATATTATTTAAGTGAATGTAATGTTAATGCAAAATTACTCAAACAATTTTTTTCAAAAAAAAGACCATCTGGTTTACCTCCGGTTTTTTTTTCATGTCTAGTTGGAACAGATAGATTATTAACATTTATTGGATTTTTAAATACATTGAATAAAATATTTTTGACTTGGCACTGTAAATCAATTCGGTGATTGTGAACCACAAATATCACTCATATAGTATATATTTTAAGCCTGACTTTCATCTGATGAGCAATAAGCGGTTTATGAATCACCAGTAAACACATTATGTCAGTTTAACCACATCTGGAATTGTTAATGTTTCCATTTTTAAAACGCTTCATGAATTATTTAGAAGTGGAAATCCGTGTCACTGGCAGGCCAAACAACGGAGCAAAAATGTCATACATTATTTATATACTTGTGTCGAATAGGTTTTAAATGTTGGTTGGTTAAGTGTTATTTTTATCAAAACCAGCCTAATATTAAGTATGTTTGTGTATAACATGTCTCTATCTCCAGAACTATCAAGATGAACGTCACGTCAACGTTTTTATTGATATTATAATACAAAAACACCATCCAAATTTCCGACTTTTCCGGTGGATTTTGGATAAATTTTTATTCGAAAATTAGCCAAATCTGTCTAGCCGTTCTTAAGTGATGATCTATCTACATGCGGCAATTGATTATTATTTATATAATTAATTTATTAATTATATAAATAATAATAATAATTTACTTTAATTAATTTTTTTATTATAATATATTCTTAGCAATATTTGTAAAAAATAAGTTAGCAATATAAATCAATGCCTCTTGCCTATTAACCTATCATATGTATTAACGAAAAAGTTATCGATCTATGTTTTCTTTTGGTATGAAATTTTTTAAATTGGGTATTCCACCACTTGTTGGTGGTTAGTGGACACGTGGTTTTTTGGTATGCCTTTAATCACTGACGAGAAGATCGCATAGCAGATTCTCTTATGTTGCTTTTTATAGAAGAGGAGGCAAACGAGCAAGCGACTCACCTGATGGTCACTGCCGCCCATGAACATCCGCAATACTAGAGGAGTTGTGGGTACGTGGCCGGCTTTTAAGAAAGAAGTAGGCCCTTTTCTTAAAGGTCCCTAAGTCGTGCCTGTTCGGAAGAACAGGTAGCTGTAGCAGTTTCCAAAACGTGGTCTTGCGTGACAAAATACCTCTGAAATCGCACAGTGGTGTAATTCTTTACAGATGATGTAAATGGAATTTTGAGTTATACTGCAATATATGAATGAACCATAAAAATTGAAAAAAGAAGCAACGTCTTTTCTCAAGGCCAGTGGATCAAGTCAATTAAAAGGAACGTGGTCATCGACGATTTGGCTTTTCGTTACATGCAATCAGTAGGAGCTGGCACTGGAAAATCTATGCCCAGAGATATGTGAGAGAACATTCCATATGTAGCGAAACTTACACCTTGTAAAGTTTCAAACGGTGGGCCGGCATGAAATACTGTCTCGTTCTAATAAGCACGCTAAGCTTTTTATCGGCCGTTTGGCCTTCGTTACCAGTTGACCGCGGAACTAAACGTCATTCGATATATCAACGTCAAGGATTGCGAAACTAATTGAGGCAGATTACGTAGATACGACACATTATATTCCATAAAAGAATTTTTATTTGCATTCTCTGTGTGGTTTCTGTATTGTGTACGTCGAATAAAGTCTATGTCTATGTCATAAGAAAATCTATCCCAACTTAACTCTTGAGTGTCGTAACATTCGACTAAGAGACATAGCTAAAAATCTTAAGGCTTCCGACAGATAGTACACAGACTGGCGCTCGCCAATCCACCTGCCAAGTGTAAAGATTACAGCAAATGTTCTGGTCGTGCGAGAGACCTCTGTCCAGCAGTAGAATATTAATAGCCTGAAATCGACTTAAGTTGCTACTTTATGGTGAAAAAATGTATACATATTCGTTATAAAGCCTTGGTTTGTATATAGAGGTTGCGTTAACAATAGTATAATGGTGGGATTAAATTTGTTTAAGATAACGGTTGAAGGTATTGTGTGAAAAGATCCCAGTAATGGTGATGAGAAATATTTAGACGGCCGATTCGATCGATGCCAAGTTTTCAGTTGCGGAGAACATAGCCATACCACATGTGCATATTATTGAAAATTATTATTCATTCTTAGGGGCTATGTAGCAGTGGTATGTTAATAAACTAGCTGATTATGATGACGGTGAAGTGTGATAGCTATTCAGAGCTATATGAGTATTGGTTCCTTAATTGAAATGGTAAAAAATGTACATTTCCTAGATTTAAAATAAGCGAAGCCCCACAGTAGGATTTCTCCGGAATCGTGATTGCGTTTTACAGACATATATTTCACATGCACAACACAACCAGACCCGAAAACCAACAATGAGTTGTTGCACAAATGTGTTTTTGCACAATAATGGCTCCGCCTGGGATTCGGACCCAGGACCGACGGCGTAGACGTCAGGTACTCTGACGACTAGGCCACTCGGTCGCTGGACTTGCATTGCTTAACCCAAATTTTGAGCTAAACATAATTGATTTTGATTTTAATTACAAAACGGAGCATACATTAAGTAGGTATAATTTATTATTGAAAGGTGTGATTTGTTGATCCTCACTTCTATAAACGATATGTTCTGGTTCACATACTGATTTCTTATATTTACGCAAATACTACACATTTAAATAAAACTGGATTTTACGGATTTTATCGCATTTAATTAACTGTACTATAACCAGCCGTTTCGAACGCTTTACAGCAACCATGATCACGGGAGGACTGTGGTGACAGATGTCCTGATTTCGTATTTAACCCCGGGGTTCCTTCAGCTTTTAATTATTATTTTTAGTCCGATCTACGCAGAATGAGCTCAGTGTGTTTTGAAGTCCTTGCAGTGGTATGCTTGGTTTTTATTTCAATTTTATTAGGATAGGATCCTAACCCGTGGTAGTACCCAACCATCTTCCCTATTGAAATTGGGATGTCCTTTTTTAATTTCAATAGCCTCTCCTTCTTAGTAGGAATTGGTTTTGTTTTGCAAGTATTTGAGGACTATCAAATCTGATGTAAAGGTTGGGACGATCCAGGACATGGTCACAGATTGCAGACTTGCTAGAGCGTCGATGCTTTACATCGGCTATATGTTGCTTCAAAGAGCTCGAAACGTATGGATAAAATAGTAAATTAAACACAATAAAATCTTTAAAAACTAGTTTTACTTAAAAGATATGTTGTTAATATCTATACCTTTATTTTCTCAATGGAACTTAAATTTCCTTTAAAATAATTTAAATCATCATATCTACAATATTCTGAATAATACTTTTAGCTTCTTTTTGTGAGAAAAGTATTGATTGTTGTATTTATTCTATAGTTAGAACCGGAACACGTCGTCAAGGTGGACAACATTACAAACGGGGCCTAAATGCCTAATTATTATGATCGGAGAAGGTTATACTATTATAATATATCTGCTACTATTTTTACTACTGGTGGTAGGAGCTGGTATTTGCAGGAGTACGTCTAGGTTAGTACCACTATAGTGCAGTTATTCTACCGACAAGCAGTAATGTCTTATACTGCATTTCAGTTTGAAGGGCATTGATATTACGTTACTGAGCATATGAGGCGAAATTTACGAAGTTTCACACATGACGTTACTATTCAAAGTTCTGGCTGATGCTGCAACTGTTATGGACAGGCACAGGCACTGACAATCAGGTGAACGGTCTACTTGTCTCGTCGCTAACTAACATAATTAAAAAATCTGTTAAGGGGAATGGATATATCCTTTTTCTCCAAACGTCAATCTCACCTGCATGCCGAGCATCGTGCAGGCTGACGGACGAGGCTTTAGCGACCGACTTATGGAGGAAAGTCCATCTCAGTATGCCGATTCCGATATCCCAAAGAGTGGTGAAGAGAAGCATCATCGACAGCGGAGGCATCGCCTTTGCGCTCTCCGATCCGCCTGCCCAGCGTAATGAGTATGAATAATAGTTAACGCATTCTTAGAAAAGCCTATGTTTAATACTGAACTTGGAAATACTTTTTAATGGAAGAACTTAACGAGACAAGCAAATCGTTCACCTGGATGTAAGTGCGATATGTACATAACGTTTTCGTATCCCCAAACGCTTAACTGCCATTAATTATAGTACCCTTCATATAGTTGTTGACAATTCGGTAATTATATTGCGATTTATTAGTGCCGCACGTTGTCAACATGAACCGGTCAAGTTGGTTAACGTCCTTTAGTCAACCTACATACTAAAAGCCGTGAGAGGCTAAGGTCGGCTGCTTCGTGTTAGATTTAGTATCTGTGTACATTTGGTTTTCATTAAACTATCAGGTGTTTAGAGGGTGGGACAATGTTTCTCAAACCCTATATGTAGGTATAAATTTTATTAAAACTGACGTCAGTGGTTCACAGCAACGATTGGACAATTTTACTGCAGAATTAATATGCGTGGCGAACGTGATGTCCACCTGGTTCTGTGCCATGTTCTCCATCTTGATGTATTTATTCTGGGCATTCGATGCTTAAGAACTGATGCGTGGCGGGCGCACTGTGGTGCTACACATAAATATTCTGGGTGTCACAGCTTTTTTTATAGGCAGACGATGCACTTCCTATCAGGTGAACGTTTTGCTCGTCTCGTCACTTTAGTCAATAAAAAAACAACTAAAAGACCCTCGGCTAGGGTTTCAGAGGTCTGATACTAATACGGCCTATTTGTAACATTGCAGCGCACACACACCTGTGCATAGACTGTACCAGAAGAAGATTTTGCCATAGTTGCCACGCTGGGCAGGCGGGTTGGCAACCGCAGTTTATTTATTCAGATGTTCCAGAAAGATGCTGCTACCCATCTTCTTGTTTTATTTTTCCCTCTGTCGGCCTTTACGACACACCCGGGATGAGATAGGGTGGTAGATTCTCTTAAGCACACGGTATGCGGAAATAATAATGTGTTTCGGTTTTAAGGGCACTTACAGCTAATGTAATTACCGGGCATATGGGACTTAACAACAGATGTCTCAAGTGGGCCAAGCGCAGTGAGGCGATACACAGAAACGTTGTTATGGGCAGACGTTCCACTAACTATCAGGTGGACAATTTCCTTGCCTCGACACTGTCTAACATAAAACCTAAATAAAAAAAAACAGACCGAGCAATCAATCTTTCGAAAGTGTCAAATCCTGAAGAAATACGATGACTAAGTGCTGTTTAAACGTAAGTGTTGCGTAAAGGCGACAGACATCCGTATTGTACTCGTATCGGCGTCGCATCGGTCCAACGCGATTATGACCGACATTGCCCAACGGAAGCATAAATACAAGCTGAGCATCCGCTCGGCCGATCTCCAAGCGGTCGTTCCTTCAACAGGTGAACTTCCGATTAATTGGTTTAAGCGGGTTTATTGACATTTTTTATAGCGTGGAAGGTATATACTTACACGAAGGCAAAGCATACACAGCAATACAGTGACATCGTGGCCTAGTACAGAGTAGTACGCTGTGGGACCTGGGTTCGCACCCGGCCGATGCCAACACTTGTTCAGAAAATACAAATTGTTACTTTCCGGGTATGTTTGTGTTGTGGTTGTTATCGTGTGCACTCACTCGTTCCAATTGAATCGCACATACAGTACAATAATACAGTGTTCCTCTGCGTTTGCGCATACACTTGTACCACTATAATATCACCCGTGCAGTCGATAGTTTCCGTCAGTATTCAGTAGTTGTCGCCGTGGTCCGCGAAAATCGGCCAGGAAGACACCAGTATTAAGATAGTTACGCAGTTGAATTATTATACGTACTATGAACTCTTTTTCCTGGTGGTAGGATTCCTATGCAGGAATCCGTCTAGGGAGATACGCAGTCGTGGGATATATCGTGCAGTTATAGAAGGGAATGAATTCGAGTTTCCAAACTAACTTTTAAAGTTCCTACCTCAATGTACTTAGTCTGTTTCAAACAATTTACAAACTAAATAGATGACGAAATTTATATCCGGCACTTAACATCCTCTATCTAGTTCCTTCCTAGAAACAACTTTGCTGCTCTTGTCTTCCTGTACTCGAAGATTCTAGATAAGTGCTTCTTAAGTGATCTCAAGTGACTATTTCAAGTTTTATATTTAAAGTATTTTATATAACTAGGATTCCTGTGCAGGAATCCGTCTAGGGAGGTACCACCACAGGGCCAGTTATTCTGCCGTGAAGCAAACATTACTGTGTTTCGGTTTGAAGGGCACTGTGAGCTAGCGTAATCACTGGGCATATGAGACTTAAGAACTGATGTCTCGGGGTGACGGGCGCAGTGTAGTGTCACACAGAAATGTTCTGGGAGACATAGCATTTGTTATGGGTATACGTTGCACTTTACATCAGGTGAACGTTTTGCTCGTTTCGTCGCTCTATCCAATAAAAAAAATTTACTATTACCAGTTTGACCACCAAAATCTTGGTGAGGCATCTCTCATCAATCTCCATACACGGTCGTCAACTTTCACTTTACATTATTGTCGTGCCACACTCGATCGCATCGAAGCGGCACAAGGTCAGCGGACAATACAGAGTTAGTTTCGTGCGACTCAAAACCAATGCCATATCGCGGCGCAATAGTTTTCTGTAAAGATACTTATCCGTACTATCCGTCGCGTGGTGGTTACATGTTTCTAATGTACTTAAATGACGAGACAAGTGAGTCGTTCAACCTATGGTAAGTGCTATAGAGAAATCCGCCCCTATAAGCAATTAACATGTTTTCCTATGAATATTATTTTTAATATTCTATCATATATTTACTATAAGTTTAAAACTCTAACGACGCGCCATTATACTGCGACGAGCTATTATTAATTGTACGTTTCCCGTGTGGTGGGCGCTTAAGAGAATCTACCACGCCACTTCCCGTCACATGTGTATTTAACAATGGAAAGGAAATTGCTAAGATAACAAACACCACTATTTTACTGGTGGCAGTATTCCTATGCAGGAATCCGTCTAGGTAGGTACCACCCCAGCGCCAGTTATTCTGCCGTGAAGCAGTAGTGTACAAACATTGCTGTGTTTCGGATGAAGGGCAATGACAGCTAGTGTAATTACTGAGCATACGATACTTAAGAAGTGATGTCTCAGGCTGACGAGCGCATTGTGGTGCCACACAAAAATTCTATGGATGACACAGCATTTGTTATGGCCTGACGCTGCACTTATAATCAGGTGAATTTGCTCGTTTCATCAAATCCATCCTTAAAAAACAACCACCTAGACTATCCTGAACTCCGAATCTCCTACAGGCTTAAAGTTCTTACAAAGCTTTGACAGTCAGAAATATCTCGGCTCAATATATAATAATGCCTCGTTGTGAGGTGAAATACGTATCGTGTTCTCGACTTCAGTGTATGCACACGTAAAGTCTAGTAGTGGTGTTGTTGTGGATGAGGGCTTGTGGTGGTGGTATTAATTAATTTGTACACGTTATTTTGCAACTTAGCAAATTCAAATCGTTTCTCTTCTTTACTGTTATGGATTTCCGCAAAGTAGCGCATCATCGTGTTAACTATCATTATAGTTTAATGATTTATTATAAATAATATTACGGATTTTATTGCGTTTATTTTGTTGCGTTGTTTTATTTATATTTACATATTTGTTCGTTTTACAATTTCCCCATCCCTATTCTTTAAGCACGGTTCCAGAAAAATAACAGAAAAAAACTAATCGACAAATTTTGAGGCGGCAAAAACAGCTCTGCTTATGGAATGCGTTAAACCTTATTCCTAAAAAGGCGTCGGTGAAGTCACGACTGAACTATTCGGTTGTTCCGCCATATTTCAGATTTGTTTTTTATTTGGTAGTCTCCCTTTTGCATTATGTAGATTAGTGCCTTTTTTAATGTTGATGACACAAAAGGGAAATGGAGGTCTCCGACAAATTTGATAAATTAAGAAAAATTTAATATTAGACAGCGAAGCTACGGAAAACAAAATATTTGGAAAAGTGTTCTACAATGAAAAAATGAATGGGAACTTCCGCGTTGATTTATGTGGGAATCTTATTTTCTATAGTTGACTATAACGGGTTTACATGATGATGATGACGATGAATAAGATAATGGCTCAACTTACGAACATTATCTTGTTTCACAAAATATAAGACATTACTTTAAAGGGGAGTTCTTTATAAAGTTGTAGATTTTTGCAAGTGATTAATGACTTACAATCCGTGTTAAGGTTACTAATGCTATTAACTTAGTATTTTTACAAAGTTCATAAATTACGTCATTTGCACAAGCGGTATTTAATAGTCACTTAATAAATTTAACAAAGAAGTAAAGAGGATATACGTTATAGATGTAGTTATTTTGATAGCAACCATTCGGTAGTGGCCTTAAAGAATCTGGTAAGTGTGGGTAGGTCGACCGACGCGTAAGGAACCACCTGGAAAATCCCATGACTTTACATTTGAGACATTTGAGACAATAATACATTTTAGCTCTGTGCTTACATATATCTATGTGTATGTGTGTTTAAGCTCAAAAACCTCTACTAGATACTTGCTGTCGTACATACTCGTAGTTACTAAGAGACCTTAAAACTCTCTCACCCAGAGGCTGGCAACCCTCTCGCAATTCCTTTGACCACTACTACTTTGGCACATGGTCTTCTGCAGTAATTCCCATCAGGGAGACCATGCAGATATCAGGCCTCGAGGGCCTCTTCCCTATTGCTCAGACTTCATACACAGGGAGACACTGCTCCCTACGGTCCTAGGTACCACTTAAACTGGATTTTAGGGATGTGTTTTTCACGTCTTCTCTGGGGCATGTCCCTACTTACGCGTTGGGCCCGTCGTTCATCTCCGACCGTTCATCTCCGACCGTTCTCTAGGTCGGACGGCGACAGCTGCAGAAGCTCTTGTGGGAGAGGACGCCCTCTGGTGGGCGTAGTAGTGGGTGAGTGGCGCGAGGCCGCACTGCTCTATTGTCTCGATCTTGATGTCACGGGCTATAACGTCATTTCTAACGTAGTGCCTTGCTCCCAAGATAGCTCGCACGACTAACTCTGCTGGGCCGGAATTCTTCTCTTTTGTGCGCCGGTAGTTAATGAATACTATGCAGGCGCAACGTAGGTCAGACTCGAGCGAACATAGGTCTTAAAGACCGACAGTTTTAACTCGGGTTGGCAGATGAAAACCAAAACCGATCGGAGGAGAGGATCTCTCCCATGGCGGATCTATTGTGCGACCGGAGGAGCCCTGCGTTGAGAGTGGCCGAAAATGCACTCGATATAAACTGCGACTGACGAAAGATGATCGTTCCTGAAGGTATGACGCTACTAATTTTCGAACTAACTAATTCCTTAGATATCGCGGATGTTCATGAGCGGCAAAATAGTCAAAATAGTCAGCTCGGTTGGCGCAGTGGCTAAGCCCTTGGCTTCTGCGCCGCGGGTCGCGGGTTCGAATCCCGCACGGGACAAATATTTGTATGGCCTACGTATAGTTGTTCCGGGTCTGGATGTTTGTGCATGTGGAATTTATGTCTATAAAACGCACCCACGACACAGGAGAAATCCTAATGTGGGGCTTCGGTTTTTTTTTAAAAAAAAATGATCACTTACTATCAGGTGAAGCGCTCACTCGTTTTCGTTTCGATAATAAAAAAAAGAAAGTTTTTCTCAAACGCGAAAGTAACACTGCCGTATCGTATAGTATATAAAGATAACGGAAGACCCTATTCTTGACAAAGAAGCGTTCCAATATGATCATCATTTTGATTCTTTATCGAAGACGAATGTAAGCAGACATGAGTTACAATGACCATTTACCAACAGATAGATGGACTGTGTTTCTCGTTTACTACTACTACTCTTTCTAAAATAAATGAAACACGAGCTTGTGTAGAATACTTTCTTTAATTTAAAATCTAATAAAGTAGAGTAGTAGAGCACTTTCTTCACGTTTTGAAATAATTTTATGGACAACTAGCTGATGCCCGCGACTTCATCCGCGTGGATATAGGTTTTTTTAAATATCCCGTGGGAACTATTTGATTTTCCGCGATAAAAAGTAGCCCATGTCCGTCTGCAGAGCGCAAGCTATCTCTGTGCCGAATTTCGTTAAGTACGGTTCAATGATTGAGCTGTGAAAGGGTAACAAACAGACCAGCCAGAGAGAGTTACTTTAGCATTTATAATATAAGTATGGATGAAAATATCATAATAATTATTTTTTTGGTTCGAACCAAGTGTCTAAAATGTATAACTATTTTTTTATCGATATCTATCCAATAGCTGTTGCGTGATGTGCGCACAACGACAGACCTCTGTCATTTTATTTATATAGTTAACAATAACAATAATAATTAGACATTTGAGTATAATTATTTGTGGTCGGTCCACATTAAGCGAACGTAATGGACATTTCCAAAAAAAAGTTCTGACGCTAACCTCGTATTAACTACGGTCTAAGAGAAAATCACCGACCAAAAATGCGACGGCGGCGACGTAGTGTGATATAAAAAAATAATGATCCAAACAACCAGCGTTCCGGTAATGTGACCATTCATCTTGAAAATGAGAGATTAAATTAGTGATAATAACGGACCGAGGTATAACAGTAATGTATTATCGTTAAAGGGTATATATTATTACTTTAACAATTTGTATCCAAAATAAGAATACACATATTTTAATTACTAGAATCACGCTATAGTACGTAAACGGATTGTTTAGATACAGGAATGGATCGCGCTCTCACAGAATATGAGCATTGTCCAAGCTACAGTGTGTAAGCAATACTGTGCTATAGTAAGTAATATTTCTGACTTAATCACTGAATCTTATTGTGATGAACGCAGTACAGTGTCACACAAAACTTTCCAGCTTAAAATTTTTGGTGACGCTACATCGCTTATGGGTAGGCATGCCTCTTACCATCAGGTGAACAACTTGCTCGTCTTGCCACTTACAGCCATAAAAAAGGGGTCAAGTGCGTGTCGTACCACGTACAGTAACGGGTTCAGTAATAACGAATAACGTTAAATTATTTTTTCATCGTGTTTCTTAAAGACACTGAAAAACAACGATATTTCTGCGGTCGGCGTAGTAATAAAAAAAAGAGTAGCGCGTAACCGAACCTATCCCATATCCCAAAAACGGCACATCTCATTCAAAGTAAACAATTTTCGTTGAAAGTATTTTCTAGGTACCATTTTAAATTTTTTCATTGTTTTTCACTGCATAGTTAAAAAGTTAGAGATGGGCAGGGAAGAGACCTCCTCCTCCTCCTCTTTCTATAGCAGGATGATTGGCGATTGCATTACCTCACACTAAATTTGAACATAGATTCTCCTATTTGGAAATTTCGATTCATGCTTGCGTGAATCTACAATGTATTTAAAGTGTAAGAATGAGCTCATTCGTTAGTTGTTATCAAAATATTACAGACAATAGACGACAGAGTTGTTCTTGTAATAACGTACATTGTATTTTGTTTGGAAACATGAATACAAATAGAAATTAACCTCTTGGGTACAGACACGCTCAGCAATGGTAAGTTCTAAAAGACAACAATTCACTAATTGAGATATTAAGAATGAGATAATAATTGTAATTATTGTGAAGAAATGTTTAAATATATTTTGGTAACACTCACGTACAGCAAATTAATGATTTTATAAACATGATCATCATCGCCACGCTTTTCAGGCGGATTGGTGCTCACTCCGAGCATTAATCAGAAACCTTAGAGTTAGACGACAATGCACATCTCTGGCACAAATATGAAAATGGTTGAACTATCGAGAGCCCAAGAATTTTTCTATCATTTCTCTTAGTCGACTTTTCTACACTAAGGATGAAGTAATACATTTAAAAATAAAACGACAACTTTCTCAGGATTTCTCCTGTATCGTTAGCGTGTTTTACAGACATACCACAACCAGACTCGTCACACTGATGTCTCAGGGTGACTAGCGCAGTGAGGGGTCACACAGAAATGTTATGGGCAGACGTTGCACTTACGACCAGTTAAAAGTTTTGCTCGTTTCGTCACTTTATCCATTATAAAAGAATCCGAAAATCTATTAAGGTTTTTAGGTTTTTGCACAAATGTTTGCCCCGGCTAGGCATCAAACCTAGTACCTGCGGCATACAGGTCAGGTGCTCTGACCACTAGGCCACGCGGTCTAACGCCATCACCACACGGCACATATTTTACTGTAAAACATAATTTAAAGTTTTATATTTTCTTACGTTTACAGTAAACTCCTCTACAATTTGAAAATAAATATACCCTTTTATCACAAGAAACATCGGCATACCAATTAGGCAATAATTTGATTTAGGCCAAGAAAAGCTAAAATATTTTATAATTTCATTAATGTCGTTTTGAAAGTTAATAAAACATATAAAATAAATCCTTACCAATGCAATTATCGCTCTTAGTTTAGTTTTGTATTATACGAAATGATTATAAAACTTTTTATGAGATTAGTAGATATAAAAGATCTTAAAGTCAATGAATAACTTATTAGAACCAACGAAACGGTTTCACGAAACTAATAGGAAGTACAAATTTACATTAGTCTTTACTTCTAAGGTTTTAATCTCATTTGTTTCAGTACAATGTCTTTACAAGATTGATTACATGGTTAGCATTAAATAAGTTTGATGTTACGAAAATTAGTAACAAAATTGAACCTTATTGGTGATAGTAATAAGTTTAGGTTAATTGTTCAATTAGTTTCGGGTAACACGATCCGATCGTTCACCTGTTGTGGTAAGTAGCTCACTGAGTTCTGTGTCGCAGTCGGTGTACTCATGATTGCAGTCGACGGTGTAAGTAGTGGCGGTGGTCACCAATGCCGCAACCACGGCGCACCACAGCGCCACAGCGCGCACGCCCATCGCCATCACCGCGACGCCATCTGCAAAATTAATGGTACTCATAAAGAGGCTAAATTTTGTCCTTATAGTAATGTAAAAACCGTCTATTCCTCTACGTATACTGTGCTATGCTATTAAACGAACATTCTTGTTTATTAATCACTTTGTAATTGATTTTTCGACAACGGCTCTAAACATTTCGATTCTATTAAATTAACTTATCAAGTATATTTGACTCAAAACATTGATCTAAATACGTCGCATGTTCGTTTAAATAGGTTTTAATGTGTTTTAATTTCATTGGCAAATGCGTTCACTGTTTTCAATTTAGTGCACGGGGTTAGAATCCATACAAGTAAAATTTGAAAGACGTAAATTTATTGGTTTAACGGGTCCTTAACAGGAATTAATGGCGATGTAGGGAAAGCTGAAGGTCAGAGTATAATATAATTGAAGTACATATAGGCTATTATTATTTGTTATGGAATAGTTAAATTTAGATAATTTCCAATGATTGTTTCACTTTTAGCCAAATCGCCGAATGTGGTCGTGACATAAAAGAATGTAACAACTCAACCCATTCTCGTGGGATTACACATTTTTTCACTCGTTTTTTGAGAATGTTTTTTAGCTGAGAAGAGCGGATTTTACACTTCGAATTATATCTCAGTAATGTAATTTTTTTCAAAATTACACATTAAAAGCAATTCGCACTTTAAGATTTACATTTAAAGAAACTTAAGGCAGGCCCGACCCTTGAGTGCCACGGCTTCACAATATCAGCTTATGTGTAACAATTATTCGGCAAGACTTACCATTATGCATTTTATATATTTATAATGCCGGAAAATTGCTTATTCAGTACCCGCATGAAGCATTATCGATGATGTGTTATAAGACCATAGTCTCGGTCCTTTGTTTATATAATATACAATAAACGAACGTTTTTTTTTCACGACCCGCATAAAAAAATAAATGACGCAGAGCCAACGCTGCTATAAAGTACATATTGGGATATTTTAAGCAACTGACTTTTATTCTAATCGTTTGGTTTAAATCGCTGGATAAAAATAGCTGAAGGTATTCCGGATTAACTATGACTTCAGGATGTCTAACCTCAGTTTTCCCGCGACGATGAGTGCTGGAAAGTGCTCGAAACGTTAGTATTAAACTAACTATGAAATTAATTGCGATAGAATCCGTAGATATTATTTCATTTTTTAATGGGTAATATTCGCGTAAATATAAGAAATCATAAATTTAAACAATTGGCTACAGTAAAATTTGTTATGTCAGTAAGGCTATAAACTAACACACAGTCTACCTGCTTGTAGTAGGTCCACCTGTGGGCATCTACCTCTATCCGTAATGAGGAATTAAAATTTAGATGTCGTTAACACTGAGGACTACGTCATTACCAGTAATTACCTGATTAACAAAATGTTGACTGACGTTCCAGTAGATATTGCTTAAAATTACTGTTTAAATTTGATTTGGGACATTAACCTCAATATTTTGTTATATTTTATTGTAATTGTCGCCATCATACTCGTAACAAATCGAAATAATCTATGTCTCGTTGTTTTAAACTTTTTAATTACTTATAAAGATAAATTAACAAAGAAAATTTTAGAATTCGCAAATAAGTATTGCAATATGTCTACGTCACTGACTCTGAGGAAATTATAATATCCGACAATATATCTTATTCTCAACGCAAATATTGGTTATATAACTTCTTAATATTTTCAATACAAAATAATCCAATTGCCTTACATTTACCGAGATCTACAAATGGAGAGGTCTTTGTACTGCGAAATGTAATTGGATCTATTTCTGTTGAACTCAGAGTCCATTTACAGCGTTTTAGCGCGCCTTGCGGTACACCGCGTTATGTTAAGTACTTTTTTTTCATTTGCGACGTTACGTACTAAACAAGTTTACTAAGATCATATACAATGTGCGTGCTATGAACGAAAGCTATTATAATATATAGTATAAAATAGTAGTGGAAATGAACGCAAGGTCTATTTTGATAAGAAAGTCATTTTTATTGTATGAAAATGGAAATGCTCTAATGTACCGCTGCTGAATTTCAATAGGGACTCAGACGGGCCGGGGCTTTGACGACCGCGTGGCCTAGTGGTTAGCGTACCCGACTTCTACGCCACGGGTCCTGGGTGCAAATCCTAGCTAGAGCCAATATTTGTGCAAAACAGAAATTGTTGATCTTCGGGTCTAGTTGTGTTGTACATGTGAAATGTATGTATGTAAAACGCACCCACCATAAAAAGGCGAACGCATTCCTTACATTGTATACAACAGTAACCTGATTTTACCATTTATTTTTTTACAAGATGACTCTGTGTGCTCACTGCCGCTGCTGTGTTCTATTACCCTGTGAAATCTGTAAATCGCCCTGTGCCAGACCGTAACTGGTGCTAGATAGTACCACCACAGAGCCAGTTTCAGTCTGAATGGGCTCTGGTAGCTAGTGTAATTACTGGGCATATGAGACTTAAGAACTGATGTGTCAGGGTAACAGTACGCGCCACACAAAAATGTTCTGGGTGACATAGCTTTTGTCATGGCCAGACGGTGCACTTACCATCAGGTAAAGATTTGGTCGTCTCATCACAGTCTTCAATAAAAAAAGTAAAAAGGGTTATTGGTTGCAGTTTAGCTTAAAAGGTCTTACAAGCGCCTTTTTAAACTATCTTACCTACCCAATGTATGATGAGGTCATCAAACTTAGTTTCACTTACGTAACGAATAAGACAACAATAACGACAGCCATTGTTCGCGTGTCTGTTAGTAAACCATATATTAATAACCATTCACTTTCAAATGTAGACACATATTAAGCATACTTTTTAAACATGTATGAAGACGTACATCTTAGTATTAGAAACTAAAAGTGTGTATTCTTACTACGAATTTAATGGCGTGTTCAGAACATTATTATAAAAAAGATAATTATCCAATTATGGGTAATTACGTTTAAATTATGCATAATCCAGATATAATAAAACTAAAATAAAAGCCATTGAATTTCTAATCCAATTATAATTATTTTTGAAACGTTTTATATTAAATATTCGGAAAAACAGACACTCAATATTTGTTATTTATCACACGAGTATATGAGTTTTCTGTTAGTTATTATAGGTAAATTTGTAAACTATGTTTTGATTCAAAATGAAAACGTTATAAGAGTTTGTGTAAGTAGAAGAGAAAGGTTTTTAAAAAAACCAAAAAATATTTTGAGAAAAGCAGTCTTTTGACGTATATTATTTCTGTTGGAATTTCTTCGCATTAAATTTAGTACCTCCTTTCTTGTACATAAAATCACTAGGCACTATCTTGTTTTTTTTTTGCCATCTCGTATTGGATATAACGTTAAACAATAAAAGAAAATATGCCGAGCTTTGGTGGCCTTTGGGAAAATCTGCCAAACAGTCTTATTCCATAAAAGTTAACTAGGAAAAATTACTGGAAAATCTCGTGACTTCTGACAAGTGGCAGATAGATCATCTCGAATTCTCTTAAGGGCAAAGATAAGGAAGAAGGAAAAGAAAATGCTGAAATTAAATACGGACCGGTGATTTACAGCAAAGTCTAAGATGCGTGACATGTGGTACTACGATCGCCAATCCGCATGCCAAGCGGTGATAAAATGGGAGCTACCTATGTCCTGCTATGAATGAGAATAAGAGAGATAGTGACTTTGACTACGGTGTACATTCGCCAATATCATTTTAGATCGTCATAATCAGAATTTATAAATCGATGACCTATAAATTATAATAATGACGATCTGAAGATTTAAAAAGTCGCAGGTCCTTCTACGTCGCAGTTCCTGGGTTCGAATATCAACCGGAGTCAAAATGTCTCCAACATCCATCTGCATCTTAGTTTATCTCCGATTTTATAGTATGAGCGTTACATCGGACGCGGGTAGGTTAAGACGAGTGCTTCTGTGTTTGTGCGAAGACTTGTGGCACTATCTCCTGCACAATTGATGGCTTCCGACAGTATGTGAAAGTTCTCGCCGTGATCGAATTGGCCAGGAAGGTATCAATGAAAATACAGACCAAAAAAGTGTGCCTCATAATACTAGACACCAAAAAACTACAATGTTAAACTAAATCCATAATATAATTCCAGAACATAGGCCGAAGCCATACTGATGTCAAATATACACTAAACGAAACTCTTGCACAACAACATGGCGAAAAATCGAGCAAAGAATTCTAGTTACGTGTGCTAGGTACAACACATTTACAAGGTTTCTTTACGTCATCAGAAGTCACTAAGTAACGTGCTCGATGACCTGTTGTCCTAGTGATTCCTATGAAGCCTCATCATTAAATCCGCTACTTTCGAAGGTAGTGTTTGTATCCTAATTCATAAACCTAACCTTGACTTGGCCATCTTAGGCGAATAGATTTCATAGCACAAAGTGCCTGCTAAAAAGTCCCTCCTGTATCAGTAGTAACTCATTTAACGTAATTTAAAAATAAACGATTGACTCCAATCTAAAAAAGTAATAAATTGTAAAATAGCTACAGCTGGCTTGATGTTATTTAAAAAATGTCTTTATGTAAGCCGTAGTGCTGGTATACAATTAGCATTACATTTTAATAGTCCTTTTCATATTATTGTAGGTATTGTACCCAATTAAACTAAATACTTCGACTTCACAGAGTCAGTAGCTCTTTTATGGGGCCATGTGTACGTTTTTATTAAATCTTTTCTTTTTCTCTGTCTTGTATTAGAAAGTTATTTCTTTTAAACAAAGAATTAATAAAAAGAGATATTAGAATATTAAAGAATACACGAATGCTGGTAACTCATGGGAATGAGGTGATCGCCGCCAAGTTATTTCTACATATATCTCTATTATACCTACTGTTATTGTAGATTATTATTAAAATTACTAAAAAGAAAAAAATGCCCACTCGATTTCTTGCTGGTTCTTTCCAGGTCAGAGACATTTTTTTGCGGAGGCAGTGTAAAAGTTAAGTAAAGTCTCTCATTTCTGAGAGGTTTTTGGAGCTGCTCCAATGCGGGTTGGGGTTGGACTTCACATTCCTCTAAATATTTATTATTCCTCAGACATGTAGGTTTTCTCACTTTGTTTTCTTACACCACTGAGCACGCGGTAAATCAGCACTTAAGATTGCAGAACAATTTTAGAGATGCCGGCACCAGTGATCGATCTCATCTCACTGGCGTACTTTGAAATTTAAGGCGTATTATGTATATGTTCAATGAGTATTATGTAAATATATTATTCTACTCTATGAAAAGTACGACAACTTCGTATGGTTAATAAATAAAACGGGAGATCGAATTACTGTCGTTAAAGTTTTTTTTTATTGGACAAAGTGACGTAACGGGTAAAACGTTCACCCGATGGTAAGTGCAACGTCTTCTCTGTGTCACAAAGAATATTTCTGTGTGGCACTACAATGCGCCCGTCACCCTAAGACATCAGTTATTAAGTCTCATTTACCCAGTGATTTATTATATTACACTAGCTCTCAGTGCACTTCAGGCCGAAACATAATAATGTTTGCACACTACTGCCTAAACGAATTTTTTCATATGAATCCTACCACCAGTAAAAAAGATTAAAATATTGAATCGTAGACCTTAAAGGCCTTAATGACCTTAAAGGATAATATATCAACATTTTCTTTTTACATTGAGGATAGAAGTCACTTACTTCTATTTTTGACAACAGTGGAGTGAGTCCACAGGGTATATTTAGTGGTGATAGAATTCCTATGCATTAATCCGATTAGGTAAGTACTACCGCAGTGCCAGTTGTTGTTCCATTTCTGCTGTCACTACTGCTTAACGGTGTACAAATACTTCCGGCTAGATACGCATCGCTTCTGGGTGATACCTCAACAGTTATGGGTAGGTGTGGCACTTAGTGAACGACTTCCTCGTCTTGTCATTTACTATTACAAAACCGGGGGATGTTTGCTTATGCACCTGAAATGACGTCATACGAAAACTTGTGAACCCTCCTCATCATATGAGTGTTATAAGTCGACTGATGGTTTTACTAGTTCCTATGCAGGAATCAATGTAGAAAGGTAACACTGCACTGCCAGTTATTCTGCCGTGGAACAGTAGTGTGCAAACATTTCTGTGTCTCGGTTTTAAGAGCACTGATGCTAGTGTAATGTGTAACTGTGCATATTTATTTATTCATGCACCATTTTATGCAATTCTGTCACTACACTACTCGTGGGAATGCAATGAGTAGTAAGTTTTTTTGTCTCGAAACAAAATGGCGGCTACATGGTACGCCGTCGTGTCACGTCTCGTTTCTGTGCATTGTATGATCTCTGTCCTACCTCTTATTTGGGAAAGAGAGAAGAGGTTACTGTATGTATAACACGATGACGTCATATATGACAGATAGGGAAAATATTAAGCGCCGTATGTTCTACGCAAACAGAAGCACTCATCCGCACCGTCTGTATTCGGATCCAATACAATACGGAAAAAGGTACAAAAAAACTCTACTCGTTTATACATACAAAATTTCGGTTTGGTTTCATACGAGTATCAGGATCAAGAATTGTGTAGGCAAGTACACTACCGCTGGATCGTACGTTTTACATTACATAAACTATTATATGCGGCGACGCATAGTAAATCCGTAAACGGAATCATTACACAAGCTTAAGATTACTTTAATTCATTAGAACAGTGTTACCTATTAAAGAAATATCTTGAACTAATCGCAGATACTCGTGACTGCCCCCTATCATCTGGCATGCCGGCTTGTCCGACCGCTCTCAATATATCGAAAGAGAAATCTCGTTGGAAAATGTAAGAAAGCCTACTCGGATAACTAGCGTAAGAAATCCTACACATGTTATTGAGACTTACAAAGACTCGTAAAGATATTAAGGTAAAAGAAAGTAAACTTGCCGACGTAAATAGCGTTGCATTTGACTGGCTTTGTTTGACCTTTGAAGTAATACAATGGAGTCTAAATGTATATGGCCTACTACCAGTTATGCTTTACCACGAGCTGTGTTAGTATACTATATACTTACAGCATTTCTTCATTTACGTTTTTTTTGTTTGGATGAAGTGACGAGACGAGTAAAACGTTCACCTTATGGTAAGTACAACGTCTGCCCATAACAAATGCTGTGTCACCCAGAACATTACTGTGTGGCTCCACAATGCGCTGTCACTCTGAGATATCAGTTCTTAAGCATCCACTAATTACACTGGTCATGCCCTTCTAACCGAAACACACTAATGTTTGCACACTTCTGCTTCACAGCAGAATAACTGACCCTGGGGTGGGTACCTACCTAGACGATCTCAAGGAAATAGGAATTTTACCACCAGTGAAATAAGTATCTATAGTCTCATTATATGTTTATATACTGCATAGATGTGTCTATAGTTATAGTATATAGCATATAGCTTATTCATAGTACGCGAATTACCTGAGTTCGATTCCCGGTGCCGGCACCACTAAAATTGTGAATTGCAATTTTAAGTGCTGATTTACCACGTGCTCGGCGGTGAAGGAAAACATCGTCAGGAAACCTGCATGTCTGAGAAATAAAAAATATTTCGAAGACATGTGCAGTCCGCCAACCCGCATTGGAGCAGCGTGGCGGATTGTTCCTAGCTCCAAAACCCTCTCAGAAATGAGAGGAGGCCTGTACTCAGCAGTGGGACATTTACAAGCTTAAACTTTCAACTAACTTTTTTTTTACTTTTTACTCTCTATATACTGCAAGTTCACAGTATCTTTGAAGTGCTTTTTCTCAACAAAATGTTAAAGCCACCAAAATAGCGTTGTTTTATGAGTTTTATGTAGATTATAAACGGTTTGACACTGTACGTGTGGTTTTAAATGGTCCAATTTTCAAATGGACCGTTCTGTATTTTCCTCAGTGCAAGTTCTGCAAACCAAACAATATGTTCTCGTCTTCACCTTCTGCCACTGCATCTGCGCAGAGATATATCTGATGCTATTTTCATATCCAAATTAGCACCAGGTACTGTTGACTGTCCTCAGCTGCTCTCCAAACTTATGGTTAAAATACCCGAAGGTACCCTCGCCACAAGGCGATACTATCGATTCCGTGGTCGCGCACACGGTACAGGCAAAATGCGTATCTTATCCGAGCCAGCAATTTAATCAACGAACACTATGATAATCGTGAAGGTGGATCTATTTCTTGATAGCAGCAGGGATATACGAATTTTTTTACATCTAAGTTTTATAAACAATAGCTAATAATGTAAATAACTGTAGCGGCACTGATACTGTAAATAGTTTTGCAACAACTATTCATTAAGATACAAATATGTGGGAACAATAAGTAGCCTCCGTATCTATAAGCGTACCCACTTAGATATTATATAAGGTTCAAGTTCTCCGAAAAATTGTAAAATAATATAAAAATAATACTGGTGGTAGGATCCAGTTTTTTTAGTTATCATCGACATCAGAATCAATTATGCTGTCGCACCAAAGGTAAAAAAAAAATAATAATAATGTAACTGTAACGCAACTACGGAAAAAAATGTTAAAAGAATAAAGTTACTGGTGGTAGGATTCCTATGCAGGAGTCGTATTCTGCCATGAAGCAGTATGTGCAAACATTACTATGTTTCGGCTAGAAGGGCACTGTAAGCTAGTGTAATCACTGGGCTTAGGAGACTTAAGAACTTATGTCTCAGGGTGATGGGCAAATAGTGATGTGACACAGAAATGTTCTAGGTGACTCAGAATTTCCTATGAGCAGACGTTGCACTTACCGCCAGGTTTTGATCGTTCTATCACTGTATCAATTAAAAAAAAGTTCCAAAACCATTTCCATAAAAAAAACGGTGTGGATTGCTATTATCAACTTATTGGGTAAGACTTTTTTTTTATAAGTTAGATATTTACGTTTATTTAATGTGTATATCACAAAATCATGTTAATGCCATGGTCGTGTGTCGTCAAAAACAAAATACGAACGTTCATTTTATACACAAATAAAAACACCGGAAATGACGTCAATCAAGGATAAAAAATACGCGTGGCATACGTCAATCAAGGATAAAAAATACGCGTGGCATACGTCATTTGAATTGTAATGAAATTAATTACTCTCTTCAAAACTCTCTTTAATGTTTTTACCTATTCAGGGTTTCATTTTGCTGAAGTCAAACCTCTAGTTATATAGATAACAATAAGAATGTGTAAATTGCAAAAAATATGGTCGGTAACCACTCGACGTCATTCATACTCTAACTAACAAAAGCAGAGCCAGTCTTAACGAGCCTTTTCGAGCATCATTATCGTCATCTTGTCTTTGTCGACCGCGTGGCGAAGTAGTTAGCGTACCTGACTTCTGCCCCGCCGGTCCTGGGTTCGATTCCCAGCCGGAGGTAACATTTGTGAAAAACACAAATTGTTTCTTTTCGGTTCTGGTTGTGCTGTGCATGTGAAACGCACCCATCGATATAGGAGAAAATCCTACTGTGGGGCTTTAAAAAAAATCTTTGCAGTCCATCGCAAAACTCCCGACCTACTGCTATATTCATTAACTTCCCGCTTACTGATGATCGTGTGGTCCTGCCATCTAAGTACCGGACTTCTACGCTGCGGGTCCTAGGTTAAAATTCCAGCCGGAGTCAACATTTGTGCTAAAACTAATTTGTTGATTTTCGGGTCTTGTCTTGATGTAATTGTCTCCATGTCTCTGACACTGCATCCTAGCTTACCTCCAATGTTTTCGCATGCAATTTGTGGCATTATAATATCTCTTGCGCAGTAGTAGATAGATTCCGATTACAAAAGTTTTCACCGTGATCGAAAATCGGTTAAGAGGACATCACCAGGGAAAAAGTTTTACTGGTCGCTAGCCAGTACCAAGTAAATCTTTGAGAACCACTCTCCCCAATGGTTTACGTATCTAAGAGCTATGTAGCCGGTGTAAGTTGTCATTTCCAATACACCGGAAACTATTATGGATACACTTAGATTTATGTTGAATACTCTACGGGTATCCTCGTTACGTATTATGTCATTAGCTTTTTCTCATTGGAGAAAATTGGTACTATGTGCAATAGCTAAAATGATGTATTATTTAGTCTTTTGGACGTGGCGAATCTGATTGTAACTGCCAGAAGTTATTATAATGCAAGATATATTACATACTTGTCATAATTTAAGCAAAAGCAACTGGTCTTCATCCTCCTTTATTTGTTGGAAAATCTAAGCAGTGTTATTTGAGAATGGTTCCGATTCAATGTCAATGACTCGGAGATTATGCTGGTGTTAGTTGTTACTTTCTTTACTTTTTTATAGAAGAAAGTGATGTGTCACTCAGAACATTTCTGTGTGGATCCACACTGCACTTCGTCACCCTGAGACATCAGTTCTTAAGTCTCATATGCCCAGTAATTAAACTAGCCCTTCAGAGGGAAACAGGTAATGTTTGCACGCTACTGCTTTACGGCAGAATCACTGGCCCTGCGGTGGTACCTACCTAAACGGGTTCCTGGATAGGAATCCTACCACCAAATGTATGGACTTATAGAATGTGAATGTGATTACAAGACATATAGAAAGATATAAAAATCAATCTCTCGTGGGAATTAGCGCAGTGCGGTGCAACACAGAGCTTTCCATTGCAAAGTCCTAGTTGACACTGCAACTGTTATGGCAGGTGTGACACATACCAACGGGTGTTTGGCTTCCTAGTCTCGTTCAGATCCACAAATGTATGCCGTCTGTCGTCAGAGTCTATGACACTTGATAAACCTCGTTTTGGGGCGAAACACGTGTCGTGTTCTCGATTGGTGGAGGGTATCTGGTGGCGGTTCCTGGTGGCGGTGTTAGTTTGCTTGTGCACGCTACTGAGGGAGAGCGGGCGGTGCTCTTCAAAAAACTAGATAATATACACCATTTTATGTTTTTTTGTTGCATGCGGATCTTAGCAAATTAACTTATTTTCTTTCATTATAATATCTTTCCGCAAAGTAACACCTGATTCTATTAACTATAAATGTATATTTTTGTGTTAAACGTATAGTGTGTTGCGAAAATTGCGTTAAATGGTCAGTAAAAATAGGTAAATTAAATAATACGTTTACAGTTGTTGTTGCTTGCGATTTTAAATGACCTTTCACACCAAATTGAGTTCATTGAATTCAGACGTCGAAGACGTAAAGCCGTTACAAAGCCTCGATTTCCATCGGCCACAAAATTTGCCGAAAACAAGCTGTACCTTCATTTAGTTATCATACTGTTACGAGAATTTGTATTTACTTTCCGTAGTTACGTTCTCAAGTGAATTTTGTAACGGATCTTTGTAAGTGGAAGTTGTTTTAACGCCTTGAAATTTATGCGAAAAGAAAGTAAATAAAATGAAATATTTTGACGAAAGAAATTCAAATGTCTTTTCTTAACAATCTTTCGCCGCCTCTTAGTGATGTTCCTCTATCTGGAGAAGAAATAAATGAAAAAAAACTTCGAAGACATCTTCTTTTTTAGGCAACTTTTAACGTTTTTTACAAATAAAATCTTAACATAACGAAATAATGTTTAAGTAATCTCATTCCTAGGGGATTCCTTCATTCATGTATTTTTAATAGTATTTATATATTTTTTGGACCTATTGATAGACTTTGCCTTGTGGTAGCGACTGAAGAGAATCTACCACCCCGTCTCAACCCGTGGGTGTCGTAAAAGTCGACAGAGGGAAAATAAAAACCAGGAGAAGGGCAGCAGCATCTTCCTGGAACATTTGGATAAATAAACTGCGGTCGCCAACCAGCCTGTCTAGCGAGGCAACTATGGCAAAATCCCCCCAAAAAGAAATCCACAAATGTTTGGCAATCTGTGGGGGAGGCCTATGTTCAGCGGTGGACTAGTGATAGGCTGAAATGATGATGATGATGACTGATGGACTTATCTTATCTGTACAGCCATCATTGTAGTTTATTTTAGGTTGATAAAGTAAAATAATTCAGCTTTATTTTAACTACTGCTAATGTTCTGTTCATCATGACCTTGATCTTACTGTTATTATTTGCCGGGGCCAACAGGTTTACGGCCCTGAAGCACAGTGACAGAAATGTGAATATACCAACTATATAACCCTTCCCTTCCTTTCAGATTGTAATCTTTATTAATAGCATTTTGCTATTATTTTTTTGCAATATGATAAACTAGTTTGTTGATGGTACCGTATTTTGGGGATTACATTAGATTGTAAGCTTCAGTGGGGCCCACATATTGGTAACTTAGCTAATAAACTCAGTTCGATTGCGTGTGCTATTAAAAAGATCCGTCATATTACGGATATAGCAACTGCAAGATTTTTTTTATTGGATAAAGTGATGAAACGAGCAAAACGTTCACCTGGCAAGTGCAACTTTTTCCCATAACAAATGCTGTGTGGCACGACACTGCATCCGTCATACTGAGACATCAGTTCTCACACTAGCTCTCAGTGCCCTTTAGACCGAAGTAATGTTTGCACACTACTGCTTCACGGCCCTGGTAAACGCCGCGATCTTTATTGGTTTTATTGAGCACTAACACTCAAGAAATCCTGATCAATAAATATACAAGTAAAAAGTTTAACTTAACGATTTTTATGTCTCTTATATCGTCGTGACATTTTGCAATGTGACTTTGACTCTTGATTAATAAGGTATTTAAGTACCTTTTTTTTTGTAAATACATGACTAAATCTAACGTTTAAAAAAGAAGAGCTGTCTGTACCTTCGATCTGATCAGATATAAGTTAAAAGCTATTAATACGAGGGTGGATTGAAAAGTACTCGGCCTAACCAAGAAAATAAACAATACTAAATCAGTATTATTTTTATTTTTTCTACTACTCACCATCAAGTCAATACACTTTGCACCTCCCTTCCAAGCCATTTGACCGTTAAAAAAATATATGCTTCCTTAGAGTCAAAATATGCGTCTACAGCTGCTTTGACCTCGTCGTTTGTCGAAAATCTTTGACCTCCCAAGTGCTTTTTTAGGTTAGGGAACAGAAAGAAGTCTGATGGTGCCAGATCAGGTGAATACGGCGGATGCGGTAACAGTTCAAAGCCACAGTTGTGAATTCCAGCCATTGACTGTACTGACGTGTGAACACGGGCGTTATCTTGATGAAACAGGACTTTTCTTCTGAGCATTCCTCGACGTTTTTCTTTTATTTCCTCTCGTAAACGACGTAGTAAGGTGCAGTAGTAATCAGAGTTTATAGTCTGACCCCTTTCAAGATAATCAATCATAATCACACCTTTCGAGTCCCAGAATACTGAAGCCATCACCTTATTTGCCGACAAAATCGACTTAGCCTTTTTAGGGGGTGGTGAACCAGGTCTTCTCCACTGTTTTGATTGTTGTTTTGTTTCCGGTGTACAGTAATGAACCCATGTTTCGTCCATAGTAACAAAACGATTCAAAAAATCATCTGCATCGGATTCAAATAGCTCCAAACAGTCGCGTGAAATAGTCAATCGCGTCCTTTTTTGTTCAACTGAAAGCAGTCGCGGAACCCACCTCGCAGACACCTTGTGGAAACCCAACAAGTTGACAATGATGTTTTGAGTTCGTTCATAAGAGATGCCTATAATCTCGGCTATCTCTCTCATTTTTAATCTGCGGTCTCTCATTATTAAATCAAGTACTTTTTTAATATTTTCGTCAGTAGTTGACGTCGGAGGCCTTCCAGAGCGGGGTTCATCTTTCACACTCTCTCTACCACGCTTAAATTCTGCTATCCATTTTTTGACGGATGAATATGACAGAGCACAATCGCCTAATGTACTGACCATGTCATCATGGATGGCTTTTGATGATAGCCCCTTCTTATGGAGGTACTTAATGACGGCACGCTGCTCGATTTGCTCCATTCGCGGAAATTATGACCGATTACTTTGTTAATAAATTTATAAAATCACAACTAATTATCGCACACGTTTCAATATTATTTCACACAGATTGTAATTTACGCTTGACTTGTGATCTTTCTTATTGTTATGTTTCGAAAAATGATACTCAAGGTTAATATAAGGTCGAAAGATAGAAGAGAAGTTATAGATAAAATACTATAAGATTTCTTTCTCTGAACAACTTCTGAATATGAAATAATAGTCGTTTATAATTCCTTTACTAGATTAGGCAGTCCTTAGGAGATACATAATTATTATCAGTAGCTTGGTAGACGGATTAGCAACGACGTTTGATACGAGTATGTGATAGTAAAAATGTAAAAAATATACTCAAACGTACTGTTTTTTTTATTATAGAGTAATAATTAAAAAGAAAGTTTGAAATATTACGGATAAGAATTTCGCAATAACCTCACATGCATAAAGCCAATAAAAAACAGACTTTTCGTGACGAATACGTATAGTTTAGATTTTGAAAGTTGTCATTACTATAGTACATAAGCTTATTCAACTTTGGGTGTCTTTTATGTATATATTTTTTAGTTTTGTATCATACTATTTAAACAATGTTTTATATCACACTGTAGAACTAATTTCAAACTAACAAAATTCGGCAAAAGTCAGGTCTACGAGTTTCTTTCTAAAAGAGGGGGGCAAACAAGCAAGCGATTCACCTGATAGCAAATGATCACCGCGGCCGATAAAAGTCAAAAAGCAAAGTAACAGCCAATAAATGTCCCTCTGCTGTGCTCAGATATGCTCTCGTTTAAGAGAGGGTTTTTTAGCTAGAAATAGTCCTCCACGCTGCTCCAGTGCGTGTTGATAGATTTCACATGTCCTAGAAATATGTTTATGTCTCAGACATGCAGGTTTCCTCACGACTGTTTTCCTTCACCACCGAGCACGTGGTAAATCAGCATTTACAATTGCAATTAGCAATTTCAGTGCTGCCGGAATCGGAAATCGAAACCAGGTCACTCGCGTACTATGAAATTTAAAGCGAGCGCCTAGCCACTGAGCACGTGGTACATCAGAGGATCATTTTAGAGGTGCCGGAACCGGGGGCCGATTTCAGGTTTTTCGCGTACTACGAAATTTAAGGCGAGCGCCTGGCCCCTGAGGCCCATAAACATCCGCAATACCGAAGGAAATTTCAGCCCATTACAAGTCCACTACTGAACATAAGAGATCACAGATTGCAACAAGTAACGGTCCGGAGCCACCCTCATCAGTCGACATGTAGCAAGAAGGTCTTTATATGGTGGAGGGTCACTCTACACTGGGTTTGTTGATACGAGGCTACCACTCGAGAATCTTTCTTCCTTTATCTTAACGGTTATCGGTTCTTGGTTTCTTGGTCGGTAGAGCAACTAGGGCCATGAATGTGACATGACTGACGCGATTAGGAGTTATAAAGCCTTCAAAGAATGTAACGCTTTTAAAGAATGCTGGTATATAGTATAAAGTATGTGCATGACGCTACTATGTTTCGTATTATAAGTGAAGTGAACCGGAAATCCAGTTACGGGAAAAAAGGCATTTGCCATCTTTGTCCTCAGGGATGAATGCACAACAATCTTGACATTTCATCGAGAACGGTCACCAGAAATGGATTGTGTTCTCGTTGGTCAACAGTAATAAAATTAAAAAAAATTAAGGGATACCTAAAGAGGACGTCACGTCTTTTAGATGGTGCAATCTATAAAAGGTGGCTTGAAAAAAGTAGATGTGCAAAATCCAAAATTACGACGCGTGACCTAAAAGTGAGAGAGTACCCGACATCTACGCCGCGGGTCTTGAGTTCGAATCCTAACCGAAGACAACATTTGTGCAAAATCACAAATTGTTACTTTTTGGGTCATGTGTTGTTTTGTCCCCGTGTCTCTAACACTGTAGGACGTATCCTAAGCCTATCTCCGATCTTATCGCATAAACGTTACATCGGGCACGGGTACATTAAGTCGAGAGAGGTATTTGCGTGTATACTTTGGCAGCATAATATCTCCAGCGTAGTTGATAGCTTTCGACAGAAAATTGTTACCGTAGTCGAGATCAAATAATAAAAAAGTAATATTTAAATTAATCTATACTCTCCGTTAAAAATTTCAAAAATAACGAAGCAAGAACATCAAGCAAAAACGTTGCAAAACTTTGACTTTGTAATTTCCGTTATACCATACAGTATTGAAAAGATTCTTAAAGATATTAAAGGCCCCATTTATCTTAAAACTTCGCAACTATTATACTATCATAGTTTCAACAATGAATTACACATAAGCAACTTTCGCCAACTCATCCGAAAATAGACATACAGTATCAATCGCAACAGACATACGACCGAGCCAATGCGCACGAAGCCTTACAAACCCAGTTAACATAATACGCCGACGTGAAATCGCGACTGCTGCAGAACTGGGCCGATTTCTTCACAATTTCATCTTCCCATAGTCTATTGACGCGAGAAACTAGGCAATTGTTTCTATATTACTATAATTGCCATTTATAAATGCTTTTTATAATACTTTATTGTATTGTGACCACGTTTCTTAGTGGTAGACATACTTGCCTTTAAATTAATAGGGATTGGGTTCAAATCGACACTTGCCCCAATGATTGAATAAATTATTGGTATTCGAATTTATATTCATTAATACTTCGTACTTCAAAGCCTTATATTGGCTTCTTTGCCAATCCATCGAGTAGGAAACGACTGTCAGTTTGCGAGGACGTTCACTGCTTTATGAAAATATCCTGAGTAGATGAATACTTCGAGTAATAATATTGGATATCATCGAGATCGATATTGATCAGGTAAACATTATTATCACCTTAAAGCTCGTTAATTGTCTTTAATTAGCTTAAACACTATTCATAAGAAAAATTTAAGCCTCTTGTCAAATGACAGACCCATTAACTTTCGACAGACCCTAAACAACTCTTAAATGTAAAAGTAACAGCCTATAAATGTCCTACTGCTGAGTAAAGGCCTCCTACCATTTCTAGGAGAGTTTTGGAGCTGGGAAGAGTACACCATTCTGCTCCAAAGCTGATTGGCGGACTTCACATGTCGTCGAAATGATCATATTCGCTGCTCACGATGTTTTCTTTCACCGCCGACCACGTGGTAAATCAGAACTTAAAATTGCAATTAACAACATTAGTAGTTCTGTCACAAGGGATCGAAATCCCGTAACGTAACCAAGGCATAAAATGTAAAATTTTACTTTTTGGTTTACGCTAAATACGTCAGCCATTTTTTTTTATTCATCACGATTAAGATGAAGTGTAATCGATAAAGGAATTGATCATTGTGGCCCAAAGAGACCGACATTCACTATCGATAAAGAATCAAATGACGAGAACTACAACGACACGATTTTAGTAATTAAACTACGATTTTTTATAGAAGAAAGTGGCTAGACCGGTAATTCGTTAACCTGATGGTAAGTGCAATGCCTGCCCGTAACAAATGCTGTGTCACCCAGAAGATTTCTGTGCGGCACTACACTGCGCTCGTCACTCAAGATCAGTTCTTAAGCGTCATATGCCAAGTAATGACACTAACTAAGAAATACTAAACTAATACTTCTTCTATTCTATGTTGTCGTATAAATTTGTAATATTTTTGGCGGTAAAAATACTACTGTAAAATGTATATTGGAAATTGGAAAAAACGTTTTTTCTCGTGAGCGTACACACGCACATTGCAAAGCTAAATTTACATTGTTGCAACTGTATACTGTGTACTGTACTTTTGTTTTACAACTAAATCCCAACCGAATCGTAAAACAGGGTAACGAAAATACACTAACACAAAAATTCGACATTTATACATTTATCATTAATTTTGACAGTGTGTTCGGCGGTTTCTGTATCTGATACAGAAAAAGATGGGTCATGAAATAGGTCACTGCGCATTTAAATTTATTATTTATCAAATAACAAAAGTATTATGAAACATAAATGATCGTTAAAACAAAATTTAACGTATATCATTACTTTAAATACAACAGTTTATATTTTAACAAGCTTATTTCGCTTGCATATACAGAAGCAGTTTCATCGTAATTGCCCACTATTTGCTTAAGATTTCCACACATCGTTGCTCCGTAGTGTTCCCACGTGTTAACAATTGTAGGCCTCTCCCGCGGTTTTTCACGTCTAATCGGTCACCACATCGTTTCGTAACTTATTGTGTTCCGTATAAGAAAAGAGTATTGTTCGTGTACTGATATAGTCAAAAGACGGCTTTGTAAAGCTTGGCATACACAACCCTTGTTCAATTATTTGCCAACACCTGAAAAATAACGTTAAAATATGGTTAGAAATGTTAGTAATTGATATGATGGTTCGGTAATTCAAAACTTTAAGGATTTTTTAAAGTTTTTCTCTAAATTTTTCTGATTATAGTCATAATAATTACCTAATATTTAAGAATTTAAACCTACCTTATTAATCTGAATATACATAGAGACGAATTCACACCACAGTAATATTAGTGCGCGATTTAATATATTAAAATATTTTACGAAAAAACGTTGGAATATATAAACCCTAATGGCATTACTGCCATAGGTGAGTGGAAAACTAAAAATTGATAGTTACAAAGAATAAAACTGCCCAACCCTTTGGTTTTTCTATTCTCTTTTTCGTCTCTCATAACACTCGCGGAGCGAGATGGGATGATAAAACCTTTTACCCTGCCACCACAAGGCTAAATAATAATTATGTATCCCAAAACATTAATAATTCGCATACGGTAATTTATTTGTTATATACAAATAAATTACCGTATTGGAATGAATGTACAACAGGAAATAAAGTAAAATTTACATAGTGTTGGAAATTCCAAAATCCATTGTAAATATAATAAAATATAACTTTATGTTAATGAAATTATATTATAGTCCATGTAAGCTGAAGCACTTTAAGTGCAACGTAGTACTTGTACAGTTTTCAAGGTTGTCTTTGAACAAGCGAATAAGAATACTGATATGATAATAAATCTTCGAAGTAACATTACGTTACATTTACGGACTTTTCGCGTTTAATTTACTTTATCTGTCTGACATTTCGAACGCTTCGCAAACAATGTCAAGGGTCAACTATTTTTAATCAGTATCAGCTGTATTCTTCGAAGACATATTCTTTACGCGATTTTCCCGGTTTATAAACTGAAGTTGCTAGGCGAGTCATGGACTGGATACCGCGTTAAGGCCTACGCAGCAAGGGACGCCACACAAGATAAAAAAGAGCGCGTGCAACTCAGTACACGTGACAGAAGTGAAACTTATGTATATTAGAAATTCAATTAAAATAAAAACAACAAACACAAAGACAGCCTGAAATGATGATGAATGATGAACAATTAACATGAAGAAACAATAATATTACTCACTGCAAACTAACTGCAATATTACTTAATTACTGGTGGTAGAATTCCTATGCAGGAATCCGTCTAGGTAGGTACCACCCCAGGGCCAGTTATTCTGCCGTGAAGCAGTAGTGTGCAAGCATTACTGTGTTTCGGTTTGAAGGGCACTGTGAGCTATCGTAATTACTGGGCATTTGGGACTTAAGAACACAGTCACACTGGAGTCACACAGAAATTTCTGGGTAACACAACATTTGTTGTGGGCGGACGTTGCACTTACCATCAGGTGAACGTTCTGCTCGTTTCGTCACTATATACAATAAAAAAAAAATAGAATGACACAAAAATTGCACGAAAACGTTGCACTCAAATTCATCCTTAAAATGTTACTCTCATTGCGCCCAAAGAAGTTTAAATAAAGCGTGTAAAAAGAACGTGACCGAAAAAAAAGCTTCGATCAACTTTTCATTTTTAAAATATACGAATTTATGTTTAATATATGTATCAGTACAAATGTACATAAATCGGGATGTGAATAGCAAAACGTAATTTTTTCCTCAAGTTTATTCGATGCATGGTAACAGGCATATGGGGAAAAAGGCGTGACAGTACGTATGTATTTAGCTTTGACTGATGTTATGCCAAGAGAAAAGGGTAGCTACCCACCAGATCAGTTATTTTTAAATGTGTAGTACGCTGTTTGCCCGGTGGCTTTCACAGTTTCGTCGGAAAAGACCCACGAGCAGAAGGCACACGAGTAGGTGCTCCTAGCAGTATTATTTACATATTATATAAATACTTATACTTGGCATCTTGGAAACGTTAATTAAGCGCTGTTGGACGTATGATTATTATAGCTATTTCTTAAGCAACTCATTTGGCCGCAACACCGCTGTCTTAAGTCGACTTTGAGGTCAACCACGGGGTGGCAAATCCTCTTTATCCACCACCACGAGGCAAATAAACTATTTAGGTACTATGGACAATTTGTTAACAAAGGCATTATAAAAACATACTCGGATACGCGACTATGGTTTATATTTGCAATACAGTTTAAAAAGATTAAATCACAAATAAGAAATAAAAATTACCGAAACGCATCAATAATTTTCCAAACGTACTGGTCAGTTGTATTTGTCGGAAATCAATATAAAAATATGGCTTCGAGCAGACAGGTTCAGCGTAACCGAAAAACGTCGATACATTTTTCCTTTGTAACCTGTCGGTTCCATAAATCCGTATCTGCAGAATAAGTTGCAGTTTTTTTTTGAAACAGCCAATGACTCCCATGAAAGTGTTATGTGAATACATATAGATTTAGTACTTGTTGTATGTGAAGGCATTAAAATAGCTTGTACGCGACTATATTTATCTTATATAATATAATATGGTTGTTGTGACATAGCTCAATCAATAAAGATCACTTGCCTGAAGTGGCAATGTACCGGTCACATAACCGACCGCCGTTGATTAGGAATGATTCGCGAGTAGCTATCTCGTAACGACAACCCTATCCTACTCCCTTGACGACTTTGACTACTAGATGGTCCGATAACATGAAAAAGTGTGTGAGAATTCGATGAATGCTGTTAACTCCGCGCTATGTGACAATCTATACATAATATATTTTGACTGATGAATGTGTGTCAGGTTTTTTAACTGTGTAGTATATTGTTAACCCGGCAGCTTTTATAGCTTTGTCGAAAGAGATACGAAATCAGGAAGCACGCGCATAAGGAATACAACGTCGTTGCTGGCGATAATTCTGCGCGAGAGAGTACAGAAGGCAAGCTTCATATAACATAATGTGCGCTCCAGCAACGCACACATAGACATTTCTGACGGACACGGAATCTCATAATGGTGTCAAAATAGTCTGAGCGTGAGTACACGCACAATGCTTCAGATGCACGCTTGTCGAAGTTTTTGCTTTCATACGAAAATAATCATAACTTGTTATACCTGCTCTGTCAGTAAATGTTTAAACTCCATTTTAAACAGTGGAAATCACATTTTTACACATCCATTTGTCTCAGAGAGGTATCCAGAATAACGTTTCTTCTATTATTATTTTTCTACATCACACTTTTTTACGTAAGACGGAGTTGATTACCGTAGCACTACGGCTTGTAGGTCTAATCTGTAAAGTATTTACGTTGCCTTCTATACTATCTCTGTTTTGTGGTACATGGTCTGTGTATTTTTGGTCTAGCATTTACCAAAACAGTTATGCCGCTGCCTATCGAAAGCCATGGTCATTTCCGACATTTCCTTCAGGCTATGTTTACGGGATGGAACCAGGTGGCAGATTCACTTACAACTGTTTTATACGAGTACGCTTTAAAATAAATAATTATTTTATCATTTTTAACGGAACATTTTTAAGACGATTGAACATCAGGTGTTATTATGTCTCTATACGTTTAGGAATGATAAAAGAATATCTATAAAAACTTCGTCACCCGATTGATTACAATCTTTATAATTAATTCACGTAGTTCAGTTTCGTGATCCAAACTGCGAACTAACGAACGAACGAAACTATAACGATAAATAAAAAATATTATGCGTCAAATTTTTTGCGTCTTAACGTGATATCTTTTTACATTTCATGACATTGAAGACATCACTATACTCTTTAATGTCAGGGTTATTGTAGTGAAAAAAGTGTACGTAACAGTTAGTTCGTCTTTAAATTGTTTTTAATAGTTAATAGAATCTGGCGTTACTTTGCGGAAATCCAGTATAATAAGGAAAGAAAGTTAATTTCCTAAGATCCGCATGCAAAATATATTATTAATGTGTACAGTGTATATTATCAGTTTTTAAGAGAATCGCGCTCCCGCAATAGCGTGTACAAGCACGAATAGGGAAGTCAAGAAGTCGAGAATACTATTGAACAGTGTTTTCGGCTTCGGTAGATGTATATTGCCTAGTGGTAGTGATGTAGTGGTGAAGGATACCTCGTGATAGTTCCCGGTATTTTGCTTGCACATCTTAGCAAATAAAACTTACTTTCCTTATTTAAATTATGTTCCAATCTGTATGTTTTTTATGGCGAGACGTGCAAAACGTTCACCTGATGGTAAGTACAACGTTAGCCCAAAGAAGTGCTGTGTCACCCAAAATATTTCTGCTCTCTGACAACATATTTTTTTAAATTACGTGATCGAATTATTTAGCATTTAAGAATTCCATAAAGCTAGAAATATGACTTTGCAAGAGAGTTTTTTCGGATCTACTACCGTAAGCTATGGTGTGCAAATGTGTTGGTTTAAAGGGTATTGAAGCTAGTGTAATGATAGCGAATATGAATCTAAACACAGAACTTCCCAATGTAAAGTTCTGGGTCGCACTGCACCGGTTATGGGTAATGGGTTAACGACTTGCACGTCTCGTCACAGTTCTCGTCAGGTTAAAGTTATTAAAAATAAAATAACTAAACTTGGAATTCTAAATTTTCTAATGTTTTGTGGCAAATATTCTGCATTCTGTATTCAAGCATATTAAGTTAACAATGCGCCATTAAAACTTAACAAAAGCTCAAAAGTTACTTTCAAAAAGTCTTTAGTAGGTGAGTCATACCCATGAAATACATCTCCGTCGTGGAAAATTTCATACCTAATTGAGTTTTACGCTGTAGAGCCGATGTTGACACTGTCTGTAGCATATAATAAATAAAGTAACAGCACACTATTGGCAACAGTTCAAAGAGTTATGAATGTGTTTTAAATTTAATTTTCTTATTTCTGTTTATATTTCCGGGTTTTTTTTATAGAACAAAGTGGCGAGACGAGCGTAACATTCACCTGATGCAACTTCAAAAATGTAAGGGCAACGTCTGCCCATAATGTCTACACAGAACTGTACAGTGTGTTAATTAATAGACTATGAGAAAGTGAAAGTGTACCGTGAATAGTAAATTTCAATTCTAGATGAAAATCGTGCTTTTCGTTTTGTTTCTATGAGTGAAATCTTCAGTAAAAGTGAAATAACGTTTTGTTATCGATGTTCTTGGAAATATTCGGATTTTATATTAAGGGAATAATTGACGACTCAATGAAATTTACAACTCTTATTCTCTCTCATGCTTATCTGCTGAACTTATATATTGAACTCCCTCATATTATTCTATAACTTAACCTTTAAGCTTCATTCGTAATGTAGCTAGGTCGAACTAGGGTCATTTTATTATTTTCAACTCAGCCGGTTTCAAATCATAAAAACATCCGTATACTTAAATTCTTTATTAATCGTACGAAGGACATATGTGTAATCTATCAAAAAACATGTTTAATAGTCAAATAATGTTAAGGATTAAGAAACGTTTGTTTTACTACTCGCTGTTATTATTATCACACCTAAATAATGCTTAATAGCGAAAACACAAAAAGCAACTTTATAGAACACATAACCAAACTAACATTCTAGACACATTTATGATCTGATATACAGAACAGTCAAAAATAGCTTCACGCGCCAAACGTTGCTATATAACCGACATAATTCAAAGAACCGATAAGCTGATGTACCAATGGGCAAGCTACATAGGTTAGACCTTTGGTGACAAATGATTCTTGAGTGGCAGTCTCGTTATGACCGACGCTTGGTGAATAGAACAGAACAGAAAAGATACGAAAAGAACAGAATAGCAGAGAAAAAAACAGGATAAAACAGAATAGAATAGATTTTTTTTTTAACAGACTATTTACATAATTCATATTGAACGTCATTTTTTTAAACTACACTGGTTCGCTTAAAAGCCTCTGTCCCGGCAAGAAACCTAGCAAGCATTTTTTTTCTTCATAGTCTTTTTGAAAATAACGGATGTAGTATTTAATTTTGCGTGTAGTCGATGGATCCAGATGGCTGAGGACCGCGCTTTGAGAATTTGCAATGGGCTAATCGTATTTTGTTAGTAGAACATTTAAAGTGCTTAAAGGATGTTAAAAGATGCCCACTATTCCGTATCACTTCTTTCACATTATAACAAACAAGAGATAACACAATCTACCAGACCCGTAACAAATATCGTAAAGCCGTGTTCCGTGCGGTAATCGACCGAGCGATCCGTTGTCCAGAAGCCATACCCAATCGCGCCATATTTCGTGAAAGAACGTGGGCACAGAGGAAAGATCACATACAGAAAGTCGACGAAGCTGTCTAGACAGAGCAATTGTGCTGTAAGTGCGGGGCGAGGTAGCGACCCACTCTGGCCTAAGCAGTATGGGACCTACTGAACACAATATAACTAACTACCTACAGTTGAGGGGCTATCGCGTCGCGCTCGCGTATTTTCAATATTATTATTAAGACATATATTTATTAAAGTATGTACTTTGTACAGTACATTATTATTTAGTATTATTTTATAAAATATAATAAATATTATAATTAACTGAATATTAATATAATGCGTGTGCTAAATTGTAATATTGAGTCGTCTTCAAAAATAAAAAAGAACTGAGATATCCGTTTCCATATTAAGGAGAGAGGTACATCATGTTTTTTCATTTACAGTAATTCAAATTCAACCTATGTTTGTGATCAAGTGACAACATTTTTGAAAGTTATTAGTATCGAACCTCTGGACAACTACAACAGAACCAGCTATGAAAACGAAACAATTTGTATTTTTCAACAAATGTTAGCTCCAACTGGAAATCCAGGTTGTCAAGATTTATATCATGCTATAATCAATGATAAACTAGCACAGCGCAAGCCCAGGTACCATCTCCGAGGCAGGCAAAACTAAAATGGGTAATTTAAATTATGAGTGCTGATTTGCCAACTGCTCGGTGTTGAACGAAAACATTCTGGAGGACCTACATTGGAGCACATTCATTATCGTATAAGATTGGAATAGCGTGAGCCCCCGCTACAAGGAGCCACGACTCGCACGGTTTTGCGGGAGGCCGATGCATGCTGGTGGCTTCGTACCGTTTTTTGTGTCAATCTATGGAGGAGCCCTATGTTCAGCAGTGGACTGGTGATAAGCTGAAATGATGATGATGATGATATTAGTCGAATCCAGGCTGTCCTCTTACCTCCAAAATCTTCTAAAAATGACAGAAAGTAAAAAAAAGTAAAGTGTGCCCTATAAATGTCTCACTGCTGAGCACAGTCCTCCTCTCGTTTCTGAGAGGGTTTTGGAGTCGGCATGAGTCCGCTCTGCGGACATGCGAACTTCACGTGTTCTCGAAATATTTTTATTCCTCAGACATGCAGGTTTCTAACGATGTTTTCCTTCACCGCTGAGCTCGTGGTAAATGAGCACTAAAATTGCAGGACATTATTACTAATTCGCGAATCACAAGCTCATAGAAATCTTACTTAAGTATACTGGTTCAAACAGGTCTATAAAGTAAATTTATATCAACGAATCTCCATCGATGTAAGATTACGATGAATTCGAGGAAGAAATGAAAACGGAGCGTTGGGAATGCGGTCGTTTACACTCGTAAGTAATTTTCTTGTTGGCGCAGATGTTGGCGGCAGTGTAATAACACTTCTTTTGTTGTTTTTTTTTTTTATTTGAATTGAATAAAGAGGCATTTAGTCGTGAAAATCATGGCGTATTCAGTTAGCACTGACTGGAATAATTAGTGTGTAATGTCTTTTGATCTATTTTTAAAGATGTATTTATGTTATTTATTACTACCTGATGCCAGCGACTACGTCCGCGTGGATATAGATTTTTCAAATATGACCAAAAAAAAGGGAAATACTTCATTTTCCAGGATAAAAAGTAGTATATGTCCGACTCCAGGATGCAAGTTGTCTCGGAACCAAATTTCGTCAGGGTCGGTTAAGCGGTTGAGCCGTGAAAAGGTAACGAACAGACAGAAGGACAGTGAGAGTTACTTTCGCATTTATATTAGTAAAATACTATTTTGAAATAACTAATGAATAAAACTGACTGATGCCAAGGAAAAGAATGATTTTAATAAACTATCTCCATAACCGCTCATTTGGCGCAGTGGCTGAGATTTGATTCTGCGATGATTCGCGGGTTTACTTAGCTTACAAATAGTTGTCTCGGGTCTAGAAGCACCCATGTGAAATTTGTGTGTGTCTATGTGAAATAATAGAATGATCGCCCCATCCAAATTTACCTATGCCAAAAATTAGTCGGGTGTTATTTGTCGTTTTAAATAAATTCACGGGCTAGTCATCACACAAATATGATGCCCAACTCATGCGTCGCAAGAAGTTGAGGAATTAGTGAGCAGCTGACAACTTGAGTGAACGTAATCAATCATGTTGTTTTTATATCAGTTTAATTCGACTGCAATCAGCAGAAAATCTCTGGGCCCGGGACGCTCACTTTAAAAATTCCACAGCACAAGAATGACCCCTGTTCGACACCACTAAAATTGATAATTACAATTTTAAAAGATAATTTACCACCCATAGGTGTCCGGTAGAATGGAATAGCCATCATCTTTCCTACCCAGGGGTCGTAAGAGGCGACTAAGTTATTGTACTGATTGATATACAATGCTGTCACTATATTGCTGGTGGGAACGCAATGGGGAGTAAGAATTTTTGACTGGTACCAAAATAGTGGCGACGTGGTTCGCCCCCCGTCACGTCTTGTTTCCCGCGGTGGCGAAACGTGGGCAATAGGTATGGTCTCTGTCTATCACTTATTGGGAAAAAGGCGTGACTGTATGTATATATGTATTTCTTACCGGTGGTAGGATTATGTGTTTCGGCCTGAAGGGCACTGAGACCTAGTGTAATTACTGGGCATATGAGACTTAAGAACTGATGTCTCAAGGGATAGGACGCAGTGTGATGCACAGAAATATTCTGTGACACAGCATTTGTTATGGGCTTGTGGAGATGCTGTTTTTATTGTGTTTTTAAATAACAACACACTTTAATAAAATATAATCATCTCCAGCGTTGGTTGTGACCAAATATCAATACAAATAATGTATAAAGCGACATTCTTAAAAAAAACTCAGCAATGACAAACATCGTGAAAAAACCTACGTCTATCTGAAAAAAAAAATTCGTAGCCCGCCAACCCGCACTGGAACAGTGTGCCGGACTCTTTTTGGCTCCAAACCTTCTTAATAATAAGAAGAGATCTGCGCCTCACAATGGAACATTCCGTATCTCACAATCAGACATTCCGTACCTCACAATGGGATATTCTGTACCTCACAATGGAACATCAGCTTATAAACTTAATTCATAAAACTTTAATGAACTACATACTCCGTGTAAGAAATCGAAAAGATAAAGATTGTAAGACTTTAACTAATGTACTTGTAGAAAGAATCGTTCCGTGGAATTCTCGCACGGTGAATCAATTAAGTACGTGTCTGATCGTTGCCGCTGTGACAAGAATTCGGGTACTTTTCTCGGCGAGAAGTTAAGGTATTCAGCGAGGAAATGCGCTCAGCATCTTTGACTCAATGCCAAGTGAAGAAGAGATCGGTGAAACGACGGTGCCAAGGAAAATGGTAGCCCAAACAAGGAGGCACTCACTTGTTCTAACCTACCCGCAACCGATATTACGCTCATGCGATAAGATCGGTGTCAGGCTAGGATGAAATGTCAAAGATACATAGACAATCACAGCACAACAATACGACCAATTTGTTTTTACTCAAATGCTAATATATTTAATAAAATAATTTAGCTAAAATTATTTTATTAAATATATTAGCATTTGAGCCCTAAAATATTTTAGCTAAAATTATCTTTAATTTAGTAGCGACATTTATGATATCACAAGATAAGCTCAAGAAATACATCATACCATAGACCTACATAGCGCTACTGAATTTATTCGTTGCGAAGTATACATGCAAAATTTCAATATCACAGGCTATTACGTATCCAAAGTGAAGATCACTAATGAAAGTGTTGAACGAATATCTATCAAATAATTGCGTCGCACCCGCGACTCTCCTGATGTTGCGGATGTTCATGGGCGGCGGCGATCACTTAACACCAGGTGAGCCGCTACCTCGTTTGCCCCCACTTCTTTTAAAAAAAAGACGTGTCAGTTCCTATATAGGCACAGCCCTACGCTCGCCCATCGACGTCATTTGCATGTAAATTCGCGTCGGGTCAATTGACGGTTCTAACTGCAAGCAGCCATCGAAGTAGCACGAGTCCGGAATATTGATACGCTGCGTGGCCGTTTTAGGGCTGATCGAAAAACTGTGAGATGTTGAGCATCAAGCTACATTTTTTGTAGATATTTTTAAGGAAAGGTTAAACAACTTTTGTAAAGCTGATTCAAGTTGGAACGCTAATGAAAAATTAAAAATGAAAACGATTTTTATTTCTGCGAAAAACTCTAAAGCATACATTTTAGTTTGTACAATTTACCGGTTGTTGCTTTTGACAATATGAATAGATATATTTTTATTGTTCACCTTATATAAAATAAACCTTAAATAATGAATATATCTTAATACTAAAAAAATACAAAATACCTAAAGAATTACATAAATATATTTCGAAGGACCGAAACTATCTTAGACAATACTTATCTGCCGGTCTCCTCCCTAGGCAAAGCCTGTATCGAGGACGACCGAATTCAAAAAGGCTTAATAATCAGATACTCGTCGGACAGAATCAAAATACGTTATTTTATTACCAAAGAAGAATAAAGGCACTTTCTCAATCTCAGTTCTCAAAATTTCAATACTCACATACATGTGAGTATATGCTGGAATATATATAGATAATGCGCTGGAGTTATTTTTAAAGTAGGAATTTTAACATGTTTATACTATGTTTAAAATCTTGCGGCGAAAACTACAAAATGGATTGTTTTCTTTATTAATTTAAATTAAAAAAAACCAACCATAAGTGTGCAATGCTGTAACTGTACTGCTCGTGGGAACGCAACGGAGAGTCAGTTTTTGCTTTTGACTCGTACGAAAATGGCGGAGACGAGGTTCGCCTTCCGAAAAGTGCTTCATGTTTACATGCGTAGCTTCTGCTTACCTCTTATATGGGAAAGAAACGTGACGTTTTCTTGTTATTTTATCTTATGCAGAAATTAAACCAATACTACAGACTTGTTGTCACAGGCAATTGTTCATCTAAAGTTTGGAATGTTATATTGATACAATATTACTTTATAGGGACGGGGGTCTGGTGATTAGTCATACAGATGTTCATAGTACTAACACCAGGCTCTAACAAGACACTGTTGATTATAACAAGGTAACTTTGTACTTAAACCTTGTGCGAACAAAATAAATCAAGAATATTATCTATACAAATAAACAAAATTGAAGTGTCTGTTTGTAATAACGAAATAATAGCTTTTTACTGAATGCTTATGAAAATATACGGATAATTATATGAAAAGAATGTTGTTAAAATTAATATAATTGTATTAATACAATCTCCGAAACGGTTGGACCGATTTTGACGGGACTTTCACTGACAGATAGCTGATATTATAGCGGGTAACTTAAGCTTTTTTGATTTTAGAAATATAATTTGGTTCATCGCAAAAAAGTTAATATCAAAATCTGATTCTAATAGTGAAGTAAATATGTATATTATTGATCGAGATCTGCTTTTAACGCGGGTGAAACCGCTGGGCACAGCACACTATTATAAGATAGCTTAAGAAGTTTTGTATGAAGTCGTCCTCCTTCTGGCTATTTTTACTATGGCGACAACTTCAGAATACTGTCGGAAGATCGGAGTCATCATAGTGCCACAACTGTATAAAATAGAATAGAATTTTATTGCAACATTTTTATTTACAACTTATTACAACGGTATTTTAGAGTTTGTCTAAGTTCTAAGTTAAGTTGTTTTAAGTTCCACGTTGAATTAATGATACCCAAGAGCTTTTATTTCAATGGGTATTATGTTAAATACCTTGATACCCGAAACAAATGCACATCTATAAATATAATTATTTACTCTACGCTACTGTACGCGCAAACACAGAGGCACTGATCCTAACCTACCCGTGCCCAATCTAACGCTTATGCGATACAAGCGACAATCACATACAACCAGATCTTAAAGAAACCAACAATTTGTGTTTTTGAATAAAATGTTGGCATCTGCTGGGACTCGAACCCTGGCCCGCGACGTGAAATCTAGTTTGACCACTAGATAGGCCTTAGTACGTAATAAACTGCAGACAATAACAGGCAAAAGATCAAGTGTACTCGATTTATATATCAGTACAAGAAACGATATATATTACAATCCTAAAATTCCCACAACCACAAGAAAATAATCAGTAATCACTTATACCGTTACTAAGAATTTTTGTTGCTTATTTGGCGCAGCTATAGGTCGTTACCTTATAAAAAATAACGGATGCGAAGTGACCGAAGCCATGTCAGAAATTTACAACATAAAAATCGAATAAGCAGCGTCAAATGCAATTGTAATCTGGAACGTCACAAATTAGGTCTCGTACAGACTCGTTCACGTTTAGCAATCTCTATCAAAAAACGTATATTATTACTTTGCAAAAATTAAGCGGTGGAAGTTCAGACGCCGGGCGATCGCCATAAATATTGTCGTATGCGAAGAAATCTGGATTCTATCCCTGTTTATGGTACTCTTGAACTATTATTTGCAATTTGCTTATACAAAAGAGCTTCGTGCTGTGACCTTAGAAAAAAAATTGGAAATCTGAAGTGTCCGGTAACACTCATAAAATATGCCCGGCAGGCTGTTAATTTACTTTTAAAATTACACTTTTAGTGTGATTCTTAAATTTACGCGAATGTTATGCATTTGGTGGTAGGGTTCCGTTTGGAAACCGTCTAGGTAGGTACAATCCCAGGGCCAATTATTCTGCCGTAAAACAGTAGTGTGCAAACATTACTGTTTCTGTCTGAAGTTTACTGGTGGTAGGATTCCTATGCATTACTGGTAGTAGGATTCCTATGCAGGAATCCGTCTAAGTAGGTACCATCCCAGGGCCAATTATTCTGCCGTGAAACAGAAAGTGTGCAAACATTACTGTGTTTCGGTCTGAAGTGCACTAAGAGCAAGTTTAATCGCTGGGCATATGAGACCGAAGAACTGATATCACAGGATGACAGGGCGCAGAGACGTCACACAGAAATGTTCTGGGTGACACAGCATTTCTTATGGGCAGACGTTGCACTCAGCATCAGGTGAACATTTTGCTCGTCTCGTCAGTTTATTCAGCAAAAAAACTTAATTTACGAATTTTATAGCGTTTAATTTAACCATTTAGATTAAACGCGATTAAATACGTCAATTTAGTTTTATCAAAATACACTTTTAGTGCTTACATTTACTGTTGGAAACCTTAAGTTTAAAAACAACGTTAATCAATTCTCGTAGCACAATTTAGTAACAAACCGTGCATTACAAGTACGATTGTAATATTGTTATTGTTACTTGCAAACGGGGTGCCGTAAAAACAAAAATTAGGGACGCATCAAATCCGCGAGATTAGAAAAATTATTATCTGCATTGGGCTTATTGTTTAGTAATCCGTCCTGGGTATGAATCCCAGCCGGAACCAACGTTTGTGCGAGAAAAAAAATCGTTGGTTTTCGGGTCTGGTTGTGTTGCCCAGATGTAAAATGTACGTCTGTGATATCCTAGTGTGGAGTCCATCGTATAAAAAGTAACGTAAAAGAACTGCATGTTTACCAAATTCATTTGAATTGCCACAACCTATTAGCAAAATAGTGTAGAACACTCTAAACATAATTCCGTATTCACACTACAACATCTGCGAGGTTCCGCTAACAATACAAACAGCGTTCTAACTTACATAACTTCGTCATCGTGCTGTTTCTCATTGTACGAGTATGTATATGCCGCACCGCGCAGCGGCCATTGCACCCAACGATTGAACCTTAATTAATTTGGGATAAATCGATTTTCGAAAATCAGCCTGATATTATCAGGTGCTGTTATGAATGCTCCTGTCTTTATTTTAATCTCGTATGCAATTAAGTTAACTTTCGTTGCATACAGGGATATGTCGAATAAGCACATACTCGTATATATTATAATAGTTTATCAAACGAAAAATTGAAGTTCCTTTTTATTGATATAGTGACGAAACGAGCAAAACGTACACCTGGTATTACAAATGATGTGTTATCCAGAAAATTCTGTGCTTCAGTTCATCATGTTCACTGCTTCATGACAGAATAACTGGCCCTGGGGTATCTAGACGGATTCCTGCACAGAAAGTATAAAATCAGACGTATAAATTGACTGCTAAAAGCACAGGCCTCATCTCATTGTCATCATTTCTCAGAGCCGGAAAGAGTTCGCTACGGTGTTGCAAGGTGGTTTGGCGGACTTTACATGGTTTTTATTGGTTTAATATTTTTATTCCTCAGCGTATGCAGCTTTCATACCGCTGAGCACGTGGTAAATCATAAATATTGCAGAACAATTTTAGTGGTGCCGGCACCGGAGATCGAACTCCGGTCACCCGCATACTATTAAATTTAAGGCGAGTGGTCAGCGCCTGAGCTACCCAAAAATTAACATGTACACTTTTATCACCCCATTTGAACCTGGGGATGTCATAAACGTCGATTAGGGAGAATTCCATGGCTTCTGACAGGGGACTAAGTAATTATCGGCGTCTAAGGTGCGAGACTGCCACACTATCTACCACATCATCTCATCCCGTGGGTGTCGTAAAAATCGACAGAGGGTAAATAGAAACGAGGAAGTTGGCCGCAGCATCTTCCAAAACAACATCAATAACTTCCAATTCAACATCTTAATAAATAAACTGCGGTTGCCAATTCGCCTAGCCAAGGGTGGCAAAATCCCCACAAAATGAGAGCTTCAAAGTTTAGTGGCAATCTATGGGGGAGGCCTATGTTCATCAGTGGACTAGTGATAGGCTGAAATGATGATGATGATGAGGGTGCGAGATGTCTGGTACCGTGACCATCAGTCCACTTTCCAAGCGTGTTGAATACTGCCAATCCTCTTTTCTTAAGTGGCGTCATTGTCCAGTAACTGTTGATTATGAGGATAATGACATGCAAACATGTTGATGACATGAAAACAAGCTGACACGTAAATAGTTTAGTAATCGTTTATATTCATGTTTATAATAAACTGTGGTCGTACAACACATATTAAAAATAGTAACACTGTGTGCGTACTTACAAATATGTAAAATAAGTAATGAAAGTAAAGAATTATATTGTTTATAGTTTACTTCACGCATACTGATATAGTGACGTTCTCGAAGTTCAATTTCCGAATATTGTCTAAAGCTATCAACGGCGCAGGAGATATTATAGTGCCACAAGTGTATTAGTGTACGCGCAAACACAGAGGCAATCACTCGTTCCAACCTATCCGCGCCCGATAGAATGCAGTGTCAGGAACATGGGGACAATCACAACAACACAACCGGACCCGAACCAATAATCTGTTTTAGCACAAATGTTAGCTCTGGCTGGGATTCCAACCCAGGACCCGACCGGCGTAGGAGTCAGACAATCTGACCACTAGGCCTCGCGTTCGTCCTAGATACTGATACAGTATTAAAACAATAATAATATTGGCTGACAAGGTCAAATAAAAAGAAAATAAATAAGCTAAAGAAAAATAAAGAAGAACCCTAAACGCACTGTACATCCATTGCTTCATTTAACCTCATATTTATTTCTCACACGTCTGGGACAACGCAGAGTTCACTTGTTAAACAAACCGATCGCTAGTTGAGTATACCTAACAGTTTTTTGAGCGTAAGCATATGTGTTATGTAAATGATCGAAGGTTCAGCGCAGAATAACTAAAGCATTCCAAGCTTATCTAAACCTCGATTACAAAGTTTGTATTCCAATTCCATGCGACTGGCAGGCTACGGGTCGGCACTGGCAGTTGATATCAGAAATGAAAAAATACGCTACTAACATTATATGTTATTGATATTTATATTAATTCAATAAATATTTTATTGATTTTAAATTACATTAATATTACAATTGGTAACATTCCTATGCACGAATCCATCTTGGTGCCCACCTCAATAGTACTCTTAATTATTATTACTTTTTTTTTTATTTCATAAAAGCTGACGGAACGAGCAAAACGTTCACCTGATGGTAAGTGTAACGTCTGCCCATAACAAATGTGTCACTCAGAAAATTACTGTGTGACACCACACTGTGCCCGTCACCCTGAGACATCAGTTCTTAAGTCTCATATGCCCAGTGATAACGCTAGCTCACAGTGCCCTTCAAACCGAAACACAGCAATGTTTGCACACTACTGCTCACGGCAGAATAACTGGCCCTGGGGTGGTACCTACCTAGACGGATTTCTGCATAGGAATCCTACCACCAGTAAAAGTCTTAAGCTGTAGTATACAAACAGATTCATTAGCGATAAGATAAGATTCAGAAACAAGTTTAGTTCGGTACCACAAAAGATGTGTTCTGGGCGACACAGCATTTGTTATGGGCAGACCTTGCACTTACCATCAGGCGAACGATTTGCTCATATCGCTACTTTCTTCCAGAAGAAAAGGATAACAATGAGATTGCTGTCTCCCCTGCCAAGCAGAGCAACGATGTAATCAGGCTTTTGCCCTGTATGATCCTGAGATATATGTTCAAAATTGAACTGTTAAATAAAAAAATTAGAAATATTTAAAAAACTTTAGGCTTTAACAGTTATCCACATAAATCAGCACACAGCCTAATTTGGAGTGACTCACAGACACCTACTCCATTCATCCATGGTGACCTGACCAAGAATTATCTTTTTTCTTTTAAAAAAACTAATTTCCACATTAAGATTACTCCTATGTCGTAAGTGTCTTTTACAGACATAAATTTCATATACACAACAAAACCAGACCCTACCGGCTAAGATTCGAACCCAGGACCCGCAACATAGAAGTCAGGCACTCACTACTGGGTCACGCAGTCATCGTTATGCAGGAATCTAGTTAGGTACCACTCCAGGGCCACTTATTCTGCCGCTAAGCAGTAGTGTGCAAACATTACTGTGTTTTGGTTTAAAGGGCACTGAGAGATCACGTAATCACTGGGCATATGAGACTTAAGAGCTGATGTTTCTGGATGGCGGGCGCAGTGTGTTGTCACACAGAAATGTTCTGGGTGACACAGCATTTGTTATGGGCAGACGTTGCACTTACCGTCAGGTGAATGTTTTGCTCGCCTGCTCACTTTATGGAATAAAAAAAATCTTTATGGCTGTGGCGTAGCTGCATTGTCAACCCTAAGGAATATGATGTCATCACTCCAGCAGCATATAAAATATAGCAACGTTAAGCTACTGATTTCTGTCTTTTATGGTCGAGCCCATCCTAATTATGTAGCGCAGTGTGTCTCTACCATAGTTAAACTATTAATTTAAATGCCCATACTATATATAGATATAATCTACACGATATGAAGTAATACGGTAAAAGAGGGGTCTGGACGTAAAGTCAAGTTAGAATCCGATTAAATGAAACTTACTTCTCATAAATAGGTATTATTTCCATTGTTGGTAGAATTCTATGTCGTCATTCTTTTCGTTTTTAATATTCAAAAATATGTAAAAAAATAAATGCAGACGGATTCCAGGAAAGTAATTAAATATATTCCCCTCGTCGTCGATTTAAATAACAATTTATTTATGAGAAAAATTTTCTAGTTATTTAATTATTTTATTAACCTTTAATTTACATTCTACTGGCAGTTGTCGACACAGTTTGTACACATTGATTAGATATACCGACGCAGTTCATTAAAAAAATATTTTTGCGGTGAGTAGTTGTTGTTCATACAGAGCATAATTATTAATATATACTATATTGCACTAAATGGTAGAAGTATTTAGAAAAAAAATTAACCATAATACGACTTAATGAAAGTTTTACGATAAGAATAAACAAATCGATGTTATTGTCGTTGAACTCTTTTATATTAAAGTGTAAAAATAATACAATACGGTACCAAACCACGAAATTAGCCTTACCGAGCATTAGAGATCATTTATTTTAACCGATTAATGTTTTTTTTAACATTAGCATATTACATCATTCAGTAGTTATACGAACGGTTATCCTTGTAGAGCGTAGTGGAATCGATATAAAAACGAATACAAAGTTTTATTACAAACATAAAATCACATGGGACTGAATAAACGTTTTTATTGTTAATCATTATATTATTCATTTGAAAATATCATTGGTCATATTGCTGAATTGAAACTAGCCCAAAACCCATATGCAAATGCTAGTGGGGTAACGCTAACATTATAGAGTCATCAACGCAAGAAACTAGGTGAAATGCAAACCGAGAGAAAACCTTTCTAAGAAGCGGTCGAATGGAGACGACACGATGCGATGCGTCGGACCTTAAATAAAACCGCTGTTGTAACCAACATTAATGTATTATATCGCTTAACAACATACCGGTGCCTGGCAGAAAAACACTTCGATCCCACTTTCTAACAGAAATTTAAAATAAAACAGTTTGCAGTTCAAACGAAAGCACAGATTAAACACGTGTCAATGTAACACTGAATGAAATTACGATGTTAATTAAATGAAACTTTTAAAATGTTAAAACGTATTTATAAGTTATCTTAATATGTATCACACGTGGTGTGAAGCCGGCGCACCGAATAACACTGACGAACTCGGCGAAGCCGCAACCGGTCCGAGATTTCTCCCCGTAAACATCGAAAGCGCGCTTCCGATCCTTTCTTCGCTCGTGGCGAAACGTAAATGCTACTAAGCGTATTCGATTTAAAGTCGCTTGTGCTAAATGGAATAACTTTAAAATCGTTATAATCTAAAATGCACTAATGTTGATAATATTTAGTTGGTACAATAAATAGTATAGTATGTTGTCACAATATACCCAAGGAACAACAAAGTCTAGATGCTTGACCTAGTTGTGTGTCCGGCAAATACGGTAGAGTACCGGGTAAGCGACCCCGAACTCCCGAGCAACTGCTGTCTCCTCCTGCTCCTTCCAAGATAGTAGTACACTACACATTATAGTTTTATTTTTTCTTTCCCAAGTTCCCGTGTTGTAGTACCGGTGACTGCCTGCCTGTGGGAACGCTACAGGAAGCAAGAATTTCAACTCGTACCAATATGGTGGCGACGTGGATCGCCACCCGTCACTGACTCGTTTCCTGCGGGGGGGGGGGGGGTTCTTTTATGGCGTGATTGTATGTTTGTATGTCGGAATAACATAGACAGTTGAATAAGCGAACGGTGACTTTAAACTCTTAATTTGTAACATTAACCGCAACAACATTAACATTTCGAAGCTCATCAAAAAGATAAACTTCTAACTTCAACTTAGGTCACGCTATAGGACGTCGAGACTGTAAGCGCTCTTAAGGATTTTACATCTCATTGCGGAAAATATAATCGAATTATTCCATCTAATCAGCAGTGTTTTGGCGGCGTTAGAGAATCTGCCACCGCATTTCTTCTCGTGGATGTCGTAAAAACCGACTCGAACCAAGCAAATCACATGGTCCCAATTGGTAGCGGAATAACAATCTCTATTACCTATGCCAGCCCCTTTTTACTTTGTTTCATGAGGAAACGCCCCCGCTCGGGGGCAAGGATGGCTCAGCCGCCGACCACATTTGTGCCGCGGAGGATAGGGAGAGAGAACGCTACACCAACACTCCTCTTCCCCCGCGACTCCATCTCTGCTGCCTTGGGCAGCTTACTGCTGCCAGCCTGGTGCCATAGGCTGGCCTGATTCCTCTTAGCTTACTGCGATCGCCAATCCGTTTTCCAAGCGCGGTGATTACGACGAATCCGCCTAAAATTGGAAGCGCTAAGTTTAAATTCACACTTTATATTGAACAAAATTTAACTCACGCTTAACATAGGATACTACTAAGTCTTGAAATTTAAATTTAAATTATTAGTTATTATAGGAACCGAAATGAAAATCCTTAGATTCTGCCCAAATTAAATCTAAAATCTACTATCATCGTTCGATTTACGAGTATCAATAGTAAAGAAAAGCAAAGGCTTTCTTTTGACTCATGCAACGTACGATGACGTCTGCCTGCGCGCTCATGTTGAAGTCGGCCAAGGTGTTCGCAAACGAACTCCGGGAGTTGAGGTCGCATATTATGAAAACCAAATACGACACTTGTAACGCAATAAGCAATCGTTATAAAATTCGTTGGAAACATCCCTTCATCGCTTTTTGGTACCTTACTTTAATGGGGAACTCCACGTAACAGAGTTTACTAAAAGAACAGCAGCAATGTGTTGGTATGGTGTACAGTAAAATACATTTCTTGTTTAACCTCAAAATGATGAAGATGTATAAAATGCACATTGATAAATTGCAATCTGTGTTACCTTTCGCTTTATCATTACAGTCCACGGCAAGTCCTCTGCTAAATAAACTGTTGAGCAAATAACTACTTTTGATAATATATACGAGTACATAAAGTAGCAGCCTATAAGTATACCACTGATGCGCATAGACTTTAAGTTTTGAGACCAGGTAGAATTTACCTAAATGATGTAAAATGTGTGTGGGCGAACTTCACACGTTCGGCCAAGACAAGTTTTCTCACATTATTTTCTTACAACGAAGTGCATGTTGTAAATGCCAAATGAAAAACCACACGTTATTTATTTATATATTTATATCGTTAATCAAAAAATAGAGTGCCAATATTACGAAACTACATTGATATTAGTTACGAAATATGGATATTTTTGTAACGCCTAAAGATGTGATAGTAATTTTATAAGTTATAAATGTTTTTTTTAAACGATGCCTCACCGTAGATTTTCTGCTGTATGCGTGGGTGCGTTATACAGACATATATTTCACACGTACAACAACCATTAATGTTTTGTACAAATGTAAAAGCCCGGGACCCACGGCGTAGAAGACAGGTACGCTAACCACAAGGCCACGCAGTCGACAAAAAATATCTACATCCAAATAATTTAAATGTAAGGTACTCTACCTTAAGATATTTCACCTTTTATCATGTTAGTCTCGTCTTATACATTACTATCAATCTTTTTAAGCCAAAAATTCTAAAAAGCCCAAATTTAACCCATGAGTACGACCACTTCATATTCCCTATGACTTACGGTGAACTAAGCTACCTAGTCTTTAAGGTGACCATCTAGCCATGAATACTCTACTACTTTATCCTATCATATTTTATGACTTATATTATTGAACGAATATAGCCGTGGTAGCTATAGCCATGATAGATCAGGGGATAGGAGCTCGCTTAAAATTTCATACTACGCGAGTGACCAGGGTTCGATTCCTGGTGCTTTGTTACTTGCAATTTTAAGTGCCGATTTACCACGTGCTCCATGGTGAAGGAAAAACATCGTGAGGAAACCTGCATGCGGAGCAGCGTGGTGGATTCTTCCTAGCTCCAAAACCTTCTCAGAAATGAGAGGAATCTTGTGCTCAGCAGTGGGACACTTATAGGCTGAAACTTTACTTTACTTTTATTATCGAACGGCTCCGTAAAATCTATTGAATGAACTTCAGGACAGACACAGTCGAATTGTTATTTCTTATGAAACATTTACTAGAAAACTTTTATTTCATAGTTTAGTTATTCTCCGAAGATTTTTTTTATTTTATTGTATTTTTTATTTTTTTTATTTTATAGTGAGTCATAAACGAAAGTATTAAAAGTATCGACTGGTCAGAAATCATAAACAGTGTACCGTTGGAGAAATCATCACACGTTTTTTATGAAAAGATTTATGAAATAATGAGAATATATATACCTTTACGTCCTGTTAAATCTATCAATTTCCCATCTTGGATTACTCGTCCCCTTATTCACATATTTAAAGACAAAGAAAAGGCTTGGATTAATTGGAAGAAATTTAACACTAAACAATATTACGAAGAATTCTCAATGTTTCGACATAGATTTAAAATACTTAGTAAAAAATGTTTGACAAATATATAGAATCTGTTGAAGATGGACTTAAAAAAGACGCTAAAAAGTTTTGGTCGTTTGTTAAAAACAATAAAAAGAAATCTGGTATCCATCAACCATGAGATATAATGACGTTAAATCTGATAAGCCGGAAAAAATATCTGAGCTATTTTCAACCTTTTTTGGATCTGTGTTCGAACCGGGAGGGGATGTAAATGTCGACCTGGAGACCTTACCGATCAACAATAATTGTGACTTCATACTATCTAAATTACATCTGTCAGTAGACTTGATCATTAAAGAACTTAAATCGTTGGATATCACTAAGGGGCCTGGGCCTGATGGTTTACCACCATTCTTCATAAAACATACGGCTGACTCCATTGCCATTCCGTTGGTTATATTGTATAATAGAAGCCTACATGAGGGCATAGTTCCTGATATATGGAAAATTGCTAATATAGTCCCAGTCTATAAAAGTGGCTGTAAGAATGACGTCACAAACTATCGACCTATATCCCTGTTGTCTACCTTAGCGAAAGTGTTTGAACGATTGTTACACAACTACATATACCCCCACCTGCATAAAATTATAATTGAAGAGCAACACGGGTTTATTAAAAAACGTTCAACTGTCAGTAATCTTATCTTATACACTAATTACTTATTTGATTCTAAGGACAAACCTGTTCAAGTAGACTCTGTTTATACTGATTTCTGCAAAGCTTTCGACAAGGTGGACCATGAACTGCTTCTGCAAAAGCTTGCGTTTAATGGTATCCGTGGTAACTTACTTAGATGGTTTTCCTCCTACGTTAAGAATAGAACACAAATAGTAAATGTTAACGGCTTCACATCTGGCATACTTAAAGTCACATCTGGTATAGCTCAAGGTTCGATTTTGGGCCCCTTGCTCTTTGTTTTATTTATTAACGATATTAATCTATGTTTTCACGACACAATTTTTTTGCTATACGCTGATGATCTCAAAGTCTACAGCAAAATAACAAACATTCATGATTGCTACAAAGTACAAGATGACTTAAATCACCTTACAAATTATTGCAAGAAAAACAAATTGTTTCTTAACCTAACCAAATGCAAGTCTAATACCTTCTCGAAGAAGTTACGTAATATTAACTTTACTTATTCTTTATGTGATACTCCTCTAGAAAAAGTATGATAAAAGACTTAGGAATACTCTTAGATTCGCAGCTTCACTTTGATGCCCATATAAACAATATCATTGATAAAGCTATTCAGGTTTACGGTATTGTACTCCGAACCTGCGTCCACTTCAAAAAACCCTCTTCATATCTACTGCTATCTAAGTCATTAATTAGAACTCAACTAGAATACGCTACGTCTGTTTGGAATCCGTTTTATGCAAAATACCATGATCAATTGAAATCCGTTCAACGTAAATTCCTACATTCTATGAACTACCGTTGCTTTCATTCTAAGTCATCATACGAGGTACTCTTAAGGAAATATTCATTGCCAACACTAAAAATGAGAAGATTGATCATCGATCAAATACTATTATACAATATATGTAATAATAAATTTGACTGTAATAACCTTGTCAGCCAAATATATATCCATATACCTTATCGAAGCCACACTATTCGCAAGACTCGCAAACTGTATTTATTTGAAATTCCTAATTGTAAGACCAATGCCGGAGGGCGTACGCCCATTAATCGAATCATGAATCTATTCAACACACACTTTTCAGACACTGACTTGTTCGCATGCTCTCCTGCATCGTTCCGAAAAAACATATGTGAACTGCTCTATTCATCTTAATTTCAACTCCTCTAAAATGTGTATTTCTTTATTATTGTAATATTTCTTTATCAATAGTATTGTAACTTTGTGTAACCGTATATAGCACATTGCCCCAAATGCATTTAAATAATATTTTTAGCAATCAGTGGACAACGGGGCTGGTTCCGCTTCAATAACCATTTGTATTGATATACCTTATTGAATTTTAATTATGTAGTGTAATTGTTGGTTGTCCCTAATAAATGAATAAAAAAATAAAAAAAATAAACTAGCAAAACGTTCACCTGATGGTAAAGTGCAACGCCCGCCCACAACAAATGCTGTGCCACCCAGAATATTTCTGTATGACACCACACTGCGCCCGTCACTTTGAGACATCAGTTCTTAAGTCTCAAATGCCCAGTGATTACGCTAGCTCACAGTGCCCTTCAAACCGGAACACAGTAATGCTTGCACACTATTGCTTCACGGCAGTATTACTGGCCCTGGGGGGGTACCTACCTAAACGGATTACTGCATAGGAATCCTGCCACCACCATACTGATAGATCTATTTATTCGCATGCTGCTTGCTGTAAATTCACCTGATTTATGAATGTAAACACTAAGTAATAGCGTAATTTAACATGCGGATAAATTATTTCCCGATAATAACGACTTAACTATAAAGCTTTCATCAACCCCTGTTCACAGTAACATGTGATAATGGGTGATATTCCGCAGAGTCTGATTTGAAGATTTGGAGGCCCTAGGCCTCAGGCAACGAATAATTTTAGAAAAGTGGCCTGGCCCTGAGGTGGTACTTACCTAGACGGATTCCTGCATAGAAATCCTACCACCAGTAAAACGTCAATTGATTTTAATTATTGACAATTTGATAATTGAAGAGCTATAGTAAGTAATAAGGGATAAGTAATTGCCTTTTTTTAATAAAAATTATGTGATAATTTCAATCACATAATCAAAAATCTTCAATTTCTCCTCAAACTTATCCTTAATGAACAATTTTAGTGGCGTCGTTCCCAAGATCGAACCTAGAGCCCGGCCCCTGAACTACAACGTGTTTATAATACATATGCACACGTGTAATAATTATGAACGGATTACAATAATACGTATAGACTTTTCCAACTGCATAGATGACGAAGCAGCACAATTACTACGGCTTCTAATCTTTTGTAATCAAGTCAATCTAAACTTATCGGACCGCTTAGTTCCCGTTCCTGGTTTAAACGTTGTATCTGTTACATAGTTACATAATAAGTTTATGTTTCAGAACATCGGGAAGGGTAATAAATCCAATTGTGAGCTTTGTAGAGTAGTGCTGATACTAGCCACCACTTAAACGGGTCGGCTCGACCAAGTAATAATTACCTCTCATGTTATCCATGCAGTCAGTGTGTCAGCTACGCGCAGCGGGCACAAGGCTTTCTGCAATTACAGTACAGCCATGCGTTCAGGTTGCTGATGGAATTAGCGCGTTATTATAGTCCGTCGGCAATATAGGACGCGAAAGCGGTAGGGACAGTTTTCATGCCGTAATTTGCAAGATGATGTGGCGACGAACGGCTTCCGAATGACTTTGAAAAGCTTCCTGAGCACATTGGCCAATAGGTGGGATTCACCTTTACTTGAATACTATTTGACAACATGTTACCTTTAAAATTTATTTTTAAAAATGTTTTATACGTACTAGGGTAAGGATTCTTGTTGCTCATATTTTAGAAACTTAAGTTTAATAAAACTATATTTATTATTAATATAGCTGCCAATTGCGCACGGAGAGAGACGTAAACCGGTGTCCCAATTACGAGCAACGAGGTATTTAACATTGTCGTCCGAATACTGGCTAGAAACTCACCTAATCTTGAGCGTCGTCTATAATAGGTGCAGGTCTTTATTATCAGCAGTGCTCTTTATTATCAGTGAACTCTTACGAACTGGTGATTGTCAACGTTAATTACGTATGAAAACATAATAAACCTGATTTACGCGCCGCGGCATCTAGGTTCGCATCCCACCCAGCTCGAGCCAATATTTCTGCAAAAACACAAATCCTCGCCGGCAAAAATAGGCTAAAATTATGATGACGATGACAAATCCTCGGTTTTAAGGTGTGGTCGTATTGATGTCTGTGAAACACGCTCTCGTCTGACGCTGTACCCATCAATTAATTTTTATCTTAAAACATAAATGTTTTTTCTACTGCTAGTAGGATTCCTATGCAGGAATCTGTCTAGGTAGGTACCACCCCAGGGCCACTTATTCTGCCGTCAAGCAGTAGTGTGCAAACATTACTGTGTTTCGTTTGTGTTAAAGGGCACTGAGAGCAAGCGTAATCACCGGACATATGAGACTTTATAACTCATGTATCAGGGTGACGCACAGTGTGATATCACACAGAAATGGTCTAGGTGACACATCATTTGTTATGGGCAGTTACCATCAGGTGAACGTTTCGTGAATCGGATATGGGAAAGTAAGAAGCACTGAATGCATTTCTTAGTTCTAATACTCACGATCAGCGCGGATGGCATCTTCTGGTTTTTTGAACAGGAACTGGCGCCGTGATACATTAATTATAACATTAAAAAAGACATAAAAACAAAAACAAATAGATAATCTACCTTTTGTACTAAAACCTTCAATTCCTATCAACAGTTGTGGAAACTGCATAGAAAAACGGTTCGTAGATATCGAGTTAAAGGCACAATCAATAGCTTTTTATCATACACATATATAAAATAAAAGTACCTATTTGTAGGTCTTTATGTAGGAACAGATTTAACTCGAGGACTATTAAAGTTATTGACATAAATTTTACACAAGTTGTAGATAATAACTCTGAGACCAATTTGTACTATGTTTCATCGTGTTTATTACATCGGTTTCGAAGTTATGGACTTTTTTCGATAGTATTCGACAGAGCGCCATCTATAGTACAGTAGCAGATCTATTGACTATTGAGAACTTTTATTTTAGACCGGTATCTACGAGTATCGTGTATATTAATAAAGTTGCTTTTGAATAAGATTTTAGTGCAACATTTCCGCTAATTCTTTAAAAATTATATCGATGTCTGATTTTTGGGAAAAAGACGAAGCCAGCAAAATGTTCACCTGATGCTCCTGATGTCTCAGGGTGAAAGGCGCAGTGTGGCACAGAAATGTTCTGGGTGTCACAGCATCTGTTATGGGCAGACGTTACTCTTACCATCGGGTGAACGTTTTGCTCGTCTTGTTACTTTATCCAATGAAATATTACTTATTTTAATGTGTTTAGTTGTTTGTTATTTGTGTTTGATATTTCATTGGCCATTTTAAATAAATACTAAAAATCAATGTCATTTATAAAGCGCTAAGCGAATTGCCTGCACTGTAAAAATGTTTAGAAAACAAGCGATTCAGTCCACTAAATGGAATTATAGACATTTCATTGTAATTTTCTGTTTTGACTTTACAAAATCAATGGAGATTCCATCGTTGGTTACAATCGACGGAACCGACCGAATTTGATGAAACATTCCAAAACCGCTTTTGGCAGCAAACACTTTTTATCTAACAATTGTCGTATATTGTTAAACATCCGAAAGAAACAATACCATAATGTATATACTTACTTATCATTATGTACTTTAGTTTCACACAAGACAACATAAATAAGCAATGTTTACATGAAATAAATATATTATAAAATATATATGAAATACAACTCCATAAAATATAAATAAAACATTATGATGAAAATTTATTATTTATTGTATAAATAACAATTAACTAAAAAAATATGTATCCGCACTGATATATAAAATTAAACATGAATGTAGTTTTTATTAGGTAATTTCATTATTTGTATTTTCGAATTGTTTGTACTCACGAATTACTAATAATCTTTCAATACAGCCCTAGGGGCTTAGACGAAGGACTGCCGACTGACGAAGGAAGCCTGCGCAGACGACGCTAGAAGACCAGTCACGGTGTACTTTTTTTGTCCAAGGAAATAGTATACTACTAAAGTCTGTCGGACAACCGCAGACTTTCACCAAAGTTTTAAGCATAGTCTGTACTCTTTTGAAGTGTGATTCTCAGCAACATTATAAAAGCAATCAGATTAAAAATCAAAACACCACTTAGAAACGGAAAAAAAATCGCATGAAGCTAAATCAGGGTCATTATGTGGGTTTTTTAAAGTATATTTGCCAAATTGTCCATTATCCCACCTGATGTTCATTGATGAGGTCGTAGTTAATTAGCACATCCTAGGTATTGAACAGGGAAGCAAGAGTCAAGTCTTGGATCTATACGGTCTCCTAAAACTGTTGGGTAAGTTACTCAGGTATGGTCAGAATGCAAAAAAAAAATGAAATAATTAAGTCTTATCTAATTCTAAGGGAACTTCTAAGAAAACAATCAAAATTGCTCTTACTAATATATCTTTACTCTTAGCATCATCGACAACATCATCACAGCAAATCACCAGTCCTTAGCGGAACATAGCCGAATAGGTTGCAAAGTTTTACTTATCAGATGACCTCTTCGTCAATCTTGGATTTACTATTACACCACACTCCACACAGTTAGGGTGGCACAGCATTTTTTATAGGCAGTAAAAACTGCTATACATACGATGCCTATTCATAAATGACCGTTATAAGAATGTTTGGCTGTGTCTGTTTGAAAATTTGTCTCTACGGGCTCCGAAACAGCAACATTTACATTTACATCCTAAACGGATTTAAATGAAAACGATAGGGATAACAACAGTAATTTTAAGTTATATTTTCGTGTATGTTCCATTTCGTTACCTTGCAGGGTTTAGAACATACGAATATATTTGATAATATATAATCATGTGGTCGGTTTATTTATGCGGGGAAAACCGCTGTACCCTGCGGTTTTTAATAAAAAAATCCATGTTTTGATTTTGTGAATAAACAACCGCTTAATAGTAGTAGACGTGTTTTTACCGCAACTGTTGTTGCAAACTATTAAACCTATTGGCAATTTTAAGATATACACTGTAATTTTTGCTTCTGCTCTACCCAAAACTCTCATTTGCCCATAAGACCGGGAGTAGACAACTTTTGAATTTTTTTTAAGTATTTATTCCATAATACACCTTTAAATGCAGTAAAAAGACGTTTTTAAATTTAAATAATTCCACAAAAACGCGCCATTATGATCACGTGACAGCGTGTGACGAGATTATAAAAAAAATAAAACAGGTATCATTTGCAAAATTGATTTTTCTCGAATTTTAATTATGAGTGTGAAAAATTAATATCAATGCTTTGCTTTGCCATCTTACACAACTATCAAGACGCTCACAGAGCTCTTTATTCATGTCACCGTTAAATAGATACTGGAAATAAGCGATAGGAACTTGCTCGATTGAATGTAAGAAATGTATCAGCGAAGCCTTTTTTTTCTATGTAAGTTACAAACCATATCAATATCGTAGACTATTTCTAGTTAAATAACTCCATTTAAACTTAACGTTTTTTGAGGTTATGTTGTGATGACGTCACTTTTCAGTTTGGCGTTTTCAATCACGTGACGACTTCCTTAATTTTCCGAAGGAATATTTATAAAGAATTAAATTAATTAATTACATCTTTGTCTATATTTGTATTCTATATCTTTATCTATAGTTGTCTATATGTGAGCTTTGTAGAGTAGTGCTGATACTAGCCACCACTTAAACGGGTCGGCTCGACCAAGTAATAATTACCTCTCATGTTATCCATGCAGTCAGTGTGTCAGCTACGCGCAGCGGGCACAAGGCTTTCTGCAATTACAGTACAGCCATGCGTTCAGGTTGCTGATGGAATTAGCGCGTTATTATAGTCCGTCGGCAATATAGGACGCGAAAGCGGTAGGGACAGTTTTCATGCCGTAATTTGCAAGAGATGTGGCGACGAACGGCTTCCGAATGACTTTGAAAAGCTTCCTGAGCACATTGGCCAATAGGTGGGATTCACCTTTACTTGAATACTATTTGACAACATGTTACCTTTAAAATTTATTTTTAAAAATGTTTTATACGTACTAGGGTAAGGATTCTTGTTGCTCATATTTTAGAAACTTAAGTTTAATAAAACTATATTTATTATTAATATAGCTGCCAATTGCGCACGGAGAGAGACGTAAACCGGTGTCCCAATTACGAGCAACGAGGTATTTAACATTGTCGTCCGAATACTGGCTAGAAACTCACCTAATCTTGAGCGTCGTCTATAATAGGTGCAGGTCTTTATTATCAGCAGTGCTCTTTATTATCAGTGAACTCTTACGAACTGGTGATTGTCAACGTTAATTACGTATGAAAACATAATAAACCTGATTTACGCGCCGCGGCATCTAGGTTCGCATCCCACCCAGCTCGAGCCAATATTTCTGCAAAAACACAAATCCTCGCCGGCAAAAATAGGCTAAAATTATGATGACGATGACAAATCCTCGGTTTTAAGGTGTGGTCGTATTGATGTCTGTGAAACACGCTCTCGTCTGACGCTGTACCCATCAATTAATTTTTATCTTAAAACATAAATGTTTTTTCTACTGCTAGTAGGATTCCTATGCAGGAATCTGTCTAGGTAGGTACCACCCCAGGGCCACTTATTCTGCCGTCAAGCAGTAGTGTGCAAACATTACTGTGTTTCGTTTGTGTTAAAGGGCACTGAGAGCAAGCGTAATCACCGGACATATGAGACTTTATAACTCATGTATCAGGGTGACGCACAGTGTGATATCACACAGAAATGGTCTAGGTGACACATCATTTGTTATGGGCAGTTACCATCAGGTGAACGTTTCGTGAATCGGATATGGGAAAGTAAGAAGCACTGAATGCATTTCTTAGTTCTAATACTCACGATCAGCGCGGATGGCATCTTCTGGTTTTTTGAACAGGAACTGGCGCCGTGATACATTAATTATAACATTAAAAAAGACATAAAAACAAAAACAAATAGATAATCTACCTTTTGTACTAAAACCTTCAATTCCTATCAACAGTTGTGGAAACTGCATAGAAAAACGGTTCGTAGATATCGAGTTAAAGGCACAATCAATAGCTTTTTATCATACACATATATAAAATAAAAGTACCTATTTGTAGGTCTTTATGTAGGAACAGATTTAACTCGAGGACTATTAAAGTTATTGACATAAATTTTACACAAGTTGTAGATAATAACTCTGAGACCAATTTGTACTATGTTTCATCGTGTTTATTACATCGGTTTCGAAGTTATGGACTTTTTTCGATAGTATTCGACAGAGCGCCATCTATAGTACAGTAGCAGATCTATTGACTATTGAGAACTTTTATTTTAGACCGGTATCTACGAGTATCGTGTATATTAATAAAGTTGCTTTTGAATAAGATTTTAGTGCAACATTTCCGCTAATTCTTTAAAAATTATATCGATGTCTGATTTTTGGGAAAAAGACGAAGCCAGCAAAATGTTCACCTGATGCTCCTGATGTCTCAGGGTGAAAGGCGCAGTGTGGCACAGAAATGTTCTGGGTGTCACAGCATCTGTTATGGGCAGACGTTACTCTTACCATCGGGTGAACGTTTTGCTCGTCTTGTTACTTTATCCAATGAAATATTACTTATTTTAATGTGTTTAGTTGTTTGTTATTTGTGTTTGATATTTCATTGGCCATTTTAAATAAATACTAAAAATCAATGTCATTTATAAAGCGCTAAGCGAATTGCCTGCACTGTAAAAATGTTTAGAAAACAAGCGATTCAGTCCACTAAATGGAATTATAGACATTTCATTGTAATTTTCTGTTTTGACTTTACAAAATCAATGGAGATTCCATCGTTGGTTACAATCGACGGAACCGACCGAATTTGATGAAACATTCCAAAACCGCTTTTGGCAGCAAACACTTTTTATCTAACAATTGTCGTATATTGTTAAACATCCGAAAGAAACAATACCATAATGTATATACTTACTTATCATTATGTACTTTAGTTTCACACAAGACAACATAAATAAGCAATGTTTACATGAAATAAATATATTATAAAATATATATGAAATACAACTCCATAAAATATAAATAAAACATTATGATGAAAATTTATTATTTATTGTATAAATAACAATTAACTAAAAAAATATGTATCCGCACTGATATATAAAATTAAACATGAATGTAGTTTTTATTAGGTAATTTCATTATTTGTATTTTCGAATTGTTTGTACTCACGAATTACTAATAATCTTTCAATACAGCCCTAGGGGCTTAGACGAAGGACTGCCGACTGACGAAGGAAGCCTGCGCAGACGACGCTAGAAGACCAGTCACGGTGTACTTTTTTTGTCCAAGGAAATAGTATACTACTAAAGTCTGTCGGACAACCGCAGACTTTCACCAAAGTTTTAAGCATAGTCTGTACTCTTTTGAAGTGTGATTCTCAGCAACATTATAAAAGCAATCAGATTAAAAATCAAAACACCACTTAGAAACGGAAAAAAATCGCATGAAGCTAAATCAGGGTCATTATGTGGGTTTTTTAAAGTATATTTGCCAAATTGTCCATTATCCCACCTGATGTTCATTGATGAGGTCGTAGTTAATTAGCACATCCTAGGTATTGAACAGGGAAGCAAGAGTCAAGTCTTGGATCTATACGGTCTCCTAAAACTGTTGGGTAAGTTACTCAGGTATGGTCAGAATGCAAAAAAAAAATGAAATAATTAAGTCTTATCTAATTCTAAGGGAACTTCTAAGAAAACAATCAAAATTGCTCTTACTAATATATCTTTACTCTTAGCATCATCGACAACATCATCACAGCAAATCACCAGTCCTTAGCGGAACATAGCCGAATAGGTTGCAAAGTTTTACTTATCAGATGACCTCTTCGTCAATCTTGGATTTACTATTACACCACACTCCACACAGTTAGGGTGGCACAGCATTTTTTATAGGCAGTAAAAACTGCTATACATACGATGCCTATTCATAAATGACCGTTATAAGAATGTTTGGCTGTGTCTGTTTGAAAATTTGTCTCTACGGGCTCCGAAACAGCAACATTTACATTTACATCCTAAACGGATTTAAATGAAAACGATAGGGATAACAACAGTAATTTTAAGTTATATTTTCGTGTATGTTCCATTTCGTTACCTTGCAGGGTTTAGAACATACGAATATATTTGATAATATATAATCATGTGGTCGGTTTATTTATGCGGGGAAAACCGCTGTACCCTGCGGTTTTTAATAAAAAAATCCATGTTTTGATTTTGTGAATAAACAACCGCTTAATAGTAGTAGACGTGTTTTTACCGCAACTGTTGTTGCAAACTATTAAACCTATTGGCAATTTTAAGATATACACTGTAATTTTTGCTTCTGCTCTACCCAAAACTCTCATTTGCCCATAAGACCGGGAGTAGACAACTTTTGAATTTTTTTTAAGTATTTATTCCATAATACACCTTTAAATGCAGTAAAAAGACGTTTTTAAATTTAAATAATTCCACAAAAACGCGCCATTATGATCACGTGACAGCGTGTGACGAGATTATAAAAAAAATAAAACAGGTATCATTTGCAAAATTGATTTTTCTCGAATTTTAATTATGAGTGTGAAAAATTAATATCAATGCTTTGCTTTGCCATCTTACACAACTATCAAGACGCTCACAGAGCTCTTTATTCATGTCACCGTTAAATAGATACTGGAAATAAGCGATAGGAACTTGCTCGATTGAATGTAAGAAATGTATCAGCGAAGCCTTTTTTTTCTATGTAAGTTACAAACCATATCAATATCGTAGACTATTTCTAGTTAAATAACTCCATTTAAACTTAACGTTTTTTGAGGTTATGTTGTGATGACGTCACTTTTCAGTTTGGCGTTTTCAATCACGTGACGACTTCCTTAATTTTCCGAAGGAATATTTATAAAGAATTAAATTAATTAATTACATCTTTGTCTATATTTGTATTCTTATATGTTTTTTATTAATATACCAATATTACTTAATAATTAACTTACATTTTTAAGCATGCTGTCAACTTGCGGATTGCGCTCTAGATACGGACCTGCTTTCATAGTTGAAACGTGTATGCAATTCTATTAAATTCAACCGTTTATTATTATACTACATATAAGACTACATATAAATACTACATTTATTGGCAGGATTTGTTGTTCACCATATCGGTTGTAAATGAGTATGTTAGGAAACACCAATACATAATGTACATAACTATTATGTATGCATATGTGTCTAAAGTAGCAAGTAAATAGAAATTTAACTTTAAACTGGTAGATTGGTTTATTTTAGTTATTTCCATAGCATAATGTGTTATGGTATATTGGCTATGGGGAAATGCGACTGACGTAGAGGTGATTTTTGTTTTACGAAAAAGGGCCGTAAGATAATCTTTGCTCTAAAGTGTCTCTTAAAGATAAGTTTAAGAAATTAATATCTTAACGTATTGTATGTATGTACACAAGAATTTAAAATAGTTTACTAAAATGTGTGAATGTACGAGTCACGTCTAGTAATTTTGCTAAGTGCACACTAAGTCTTCATCTCTTTTAATAAAATAAGCTGTGCCTTTGTATTAAATTTCTTCATACCGTTTTCTTTGTAACCATTGTTTGTGTGTACATACATTATTAAATAAATAAAAAAGTGATGTTCATAGTGTAAATACCAGGAACAAGTACAAATTAATAATATCAGTTACTCGGTTTCACCGGGCAATGAATACGCTTTTACAACAAATTCCCAGAAAGTTGACAATCTTTCAATGATGAGACTATAAAAAGGGTTATTATAATATTAATAAACACATAGATGATGATAGCCCCTGGGAATAATGTGACCGCTGCCAAGCTATATCTACATCTCTATAATACTGCTGTAATCATACATTATTTATAAAATAAAATGGGTTTTTAAAGTAAACTTGCTGGGTTTCTTACTGGTTCTTTCCAGAACTGCATTTTTGCTTTATTTATTTTTTATATTGTTTTTTAAATTAAAACACAAACTATAATAAATATAACTTTATTCAGAGATCTACTCCACAATTTTATAAAACATAAATTCATATTGTAACATCTTGATTTCGTGGGGACAGGCAAAGCTAATCTCAGATGGCGCCACCATCGCTGGCACATAATTTTCTTTGCGGTAATAAGCTTTGTTTGCACTACAAGTGCATATAACAAAAAATGTTTACTTAATGACTTTAGCCAATTAAAAAGCAAAATTAAGTAACAAGAATTCTCACTGACAGGAAAAATACTGGTATAATTGGATACAAATACACTATAAAAGATTTAAATATCTTTGTTGAATAAAAATTATAAGCAAATCATACAAATAGTGGTCAAACAAAGAAAATTAAATATGCGCCATAAATAATTAGTGCCTCCCCACTGGAAATTTTTTCTAAAGTAAAACCCAGTCAATACTGAATAAATTTTATCATAAGTCAATACATTGTACACTTAATTTAAATTAAAACTATCACGAAGTAAACAATTTAATATGGAGACCTCCGTACTCATGAGTCTAGAAGCCCGTAGCTAATATAAAATGATGTTATCTAAGAAAAAAAACCGATGTGATGTCGGCAGTTACGAGTTTTGTTCAGTCTATAAAAAAGGAGAAAAAAATATTATTAGTTGAAGTATAGAAGTTATTGGTATATGTATTCTTTATATGATCAGACATATACACTTTTCTTTATGTTACACAAGTGCGCAGTAGAATTATATATTTCTTTTTAACATAGGTTCCCCAAAACACAAGGTGTTCCGCTTTTGTTATGTTAACCAAAATATTTCTGTGTGACACTACACCGCGCCCGTCGCCCTGAGACATCAGTTCTTAAGTATCCTATGCCCAGCGATTACACTAGCTCTCAGTGCCCTTCAAACCGAAACTCAGTAATGTTTTCACACTACTATTTCACAGCAGAATAACCGGCCCTGGGGTGGTACCTACCTACATGAATTCTTGCATAGGAATCCACCGCTGAATCAGAATAGGTGTTCCGCGACAATTTGAAAGTCAATTCACCAGTACATTTTAATATCTTCTACTTTATATCGAATGGCTTGATATAGTGTAACGGGTTCGTGAAGTGTTCCATTGCAGAAATATTTGGGAACCTTTGATATAGATCTTTAATAGCCGATCGTCCTTTGGTCGTTGCGGAATCATCAGCGCTGCAGGTTGCCATGAAGCATTGTTCTGGGCCAAAACATTTTCGCTGACTCGATACACACCCCATTATAAACTATTATTTTGTTGTTATATTGCCTATTCTATTCAAAGTGACAAGGTGACGAGCGAAGTAAGGTGCTGCAAAGAACTTTCAAAGATTTTTTTTGGTGACATCGCAGATGTAACTCGTCCATACTCTCGGGAAACGGACTCGTCGCGTCGCTTACTTCCAAAAAAATTAAATTACTAAACTTGTTACCGTCACAAAAAGGGACAAAAATATTGAAGATGCAATGTCCATTTAAAAATAAACTGCAATATTTTTAAGATAAACACCCAGACCCATAAATTGTCCACTTGTATCCATCGACTTCCCGCAAAAATTCATAAAAAATATAATCGGAGATATAATAACAATATTAACTTCGACGATTTCATGAGTGTGACGATATTTTTCATGGAAGTATGTGACAGACGAGTGTTCACGTGATGGTAAGTGCAACGTCTACCCATTAGAAATGATGAGTCACATAGAACATATCAGTGCAGCATTGCACTGCGCTCGTCACCCTTAAACATCAGTTCTTAAGTTTTATATGCCCAGTAATTACACTGGCTCTCAGTGCCCTTTAGATCGAAACAGTAATGTTTGCACACTACTGCTTGACGACAGAATAACTGGCACTGCGTGTGGCTTAATAATACTTGACAGATTAGTAAAAAGTAGTACCAGCAGTTTACAACTTACCATCAAGTGGACTGTGCACATTTCTGAGCCTCATCATTTCAATCGTATCACTAGTCCACTGCTGAACATAGGCCCCCCTCTCAGATTACTACGAGTTTGAGCTCTCATTTTGGGGAGTTTTGCTGTAGTTGCCACACTTGGCAGGTGGATTGGCAGCCGCAGTTTATTTATTCAGTTGTTACAAGAAGATGCTGCTGCCCATCTCCTGGTGTTGTATTTTCCCTCTGTCGACTTTTACGACACCCACGGGATGAGATGGGGTGGTAGATTATCTTAAGCCGCCACCACATGGCGGAAATACCATATAAAAATACTACTGCGAAATCAACTATATTCTCACCTTTATTTGGTGGCCATTTGTCTGATCCTGCGGGAAAAAATAGCTCTTCTTCTTTTTAACATAGGTAGCGTCAAGGTGATTTCTGTAATGAGAATATGAAGTTAAACATGGGGGAAAACGAAGTAAAAGAAATTATACTACATATTTTAAAAGTGATCGTGATCGTTAACTAATGGAATGATTGTCTATATCTATACATATTACGAGTATAACATGAAGCCTCTGGCGAGCATCTGTCCTCTATAACCGCGCAAATCTCAAAAAACCACCGAACCAATTCACTTGCTGTTTTCACTGCTATGATCTATCCGGGAATATTCATGTGTATTCAAAATTGTCTTAGTCCTTATAGGAGGTGAGCATGAACGGTATTGTCAGTGAAACAAGTAGCCAGAGTTTGCCGATACTATCAAATATTATAATGTTTTCTTTTATTTACGCAAATACTAAATCTATCAAATATTGTTATTTTCCTTTTACAAATTTATTTATACATTGATCACTGTTAAAAACAAAACTTTAGGGTCGGTCGCTAGTTTAAGAAACAAAGGTGAAACCTAGTCACGATTTCTGTGTGTGTTAATTGTTGAGTAATCAGTATTGCAAAGATTACCAAAAAGAATTCGATTCCAGTTCAGAACGATGTCGCAATCAGCAGAAGATTTATATAACTTAAAAAAATCTTAATGTCTTAAAATCCATAAAAAGATAATGTCGTAATAATGGCGTCGGCTTTATAAGTCGGTTGGTGAAAACAAATAATATTGTAACACGACACCGTAAAAATGCAATACAATTATGCATAGTGTTTACATGTATAGATTTCTATCCAGTCACCCTCCACATAATTCATATAAATAAAATCGAAAAATATCCGCCTGTGTTTAACATTAATTTATGTTAATTTATTAATTTACCAAAAACTGATACAAAACTTGTGGCCGTCTGATTTTTTTAAATTTTTATTTCGTTTTCTCTCTGCGCTCTCTATCATATCTCATGATAAAGAGCGCAAAATACCGATTTGAAAGAAGGATCGACTGTATGCGGCATAATAATACTACTGAGCTATAAAGTACGAGTATGTAACCTGTCTTTTTGTGCGAGTGTACTATAATAATACATATGCTTTAAAATGGCATGTGTCCCAAAATGAAATTTGTAAAATGGCGCCGGTGTCGTATTCAATCCTAACCTCAAATCAAAAGATGAATTATATCGGCACTCACCGGCTTAAAATAAAATAAAAGATCTGTTAGATAATACGATAAGCTGCATTATAAACCATCCATCAAACCATGGGTCATTAGTCGCGACAATGTACGGTCAGGTCATACCTTGTATGAAACTGTATGAACCTTCTTTGTCACCAGCTCTTCGTGAATATACCAACAGATACACATATGCACATACGCAGTTACTAACTTAAGCGGTCAAACAAAAATTAAAGTGACTTAAGCACACATACACATAGTTCTGCAGAGCAGATGAGTTTATTACTAATACAATTCAATCATAATGTAATAATAGAACATACGAATTCAAGACTAAAATGAAATCAACAAACTAATTATAATTGCTATGCAGAACTATGCACTTACAGCATGATGTCGTTTTATAGTGTCCCTTCTTCTTAAATATATGCCAAATTCCCGATAAGTTTTTATAGAAAGTATACGTTTCTGAATGCCTTCGAAATAAGGAAAATTATACGAATTAATTACTTAGTACAAACGATAGCATTGACTTAGAATGTACAATTCGTAAAGTGCTATTTGTAAGAAAATAAAAATATACGTCATTTAATCATGATATTTTCAGTTTTTTTTAATTTTTTTTGCATTCTATATTTATAATAAATCAGTTACTAAATAAGGCAGTAAGAGCATAGTTCGGCAATACAAAGACAAAGTCAGTAACCTCCCGTATTAAGTATTTCAAGACGTGCGCCATCACGTTATATTTCGCAACATCCATTCCGTACTGAAATATGTTGTTGGCGCAATAAGTGGACATCGGAGCCACGCACGTGTTGTACAGCAAAAGTGCTAGCATCCATTTCTGCTTACGACTGTCTGTTTTTAATCTTCTATCAGACAAAACTGGCAATAGACCAGAATTATGACGTAATATTCGTTTTCAAGGTTTCCGGAGCCTTGGATACTGTATTTTCTTCTCGTTGCAAAACCTCATTCAATTCCTGTGACGATTCAAATCTAAACATGATCAAAGCCTTAGTGCTACGATAATAAAGTTAAATTTCGTGGCTATATGAGCATTTCACACTTACCGTTTGTCAAAGTAAGATGGCGGTAGTCGTGTCTAACGCGCTGTATTCCGAGCTCGAAGGCTGGAAAAAAAAACGTTGATACTAAGTCGGATATCTTGCCTTCAATTTCATATAACAAACAAGAGAATTTTAAGTGCTCTTTAGTTAAGTGAAACATCATGAAGAAACTTGCATGTCTGAGAAATTAAAAATATGTCAATGAAATCTGTAAGAGTAGCGTCGCGGTGTTCTGACTTCAAAATCCATAAAAACGCTTAGCTTAGAAGAGGCCTGTGGTCAGCAGTGGGACTTTCAAAGCTGTAAAATTAAGTCAGCTATCAGCTAATACTGCACTATTAAATATACTGTGCACACAACTGTGTTCGCTGAACATTAAAATTCATACTTCGAAACTTTTGGGACATATAGAAGCATAACTACATCAGTACCATGATTGTCTTTGCTTTAGTACTTTTTATGTTAAATCCGTTCGCAAATTCGCGGCGTATACACATAATAAATGAAACTAATCCTGAAGCATATTATTCCCTGTATCTATTTAATATGCTTCAGGTAACCCTGTATCTCGTAAATACGAGGTGGACCACACAAAAACAAATAGGTTATAGGATTGCAAATAAACAAAACTGCGGTTTGTCCTGGGTTTGAATACCAGCCGGAGCCAGCATTTGTGCAAAAACAATGTATTACTCGTATTTTTATTATGAGCTTATTTCATTGCCGCGTGGTGGCGGCTCGTTAAAAGAATACTACCACTCCATCTCATCCAATGGATCTCGTAAAAGGCGAGTAAGGAATTAAACTGCACTGTGCACCCAACAGCGCATGGTGGCGATGGACTCACCACCTATCACACCAAGTGCATTATATTGTTTTGGTGAAACGTGGATTGTAGCAGTCATCTGTTTTTGCAGTGAGTGCCCAGTCTCTGACTTCCCCTTATGGGATACAGTCGTGATCTTATGTATGTATGTATTTCATGAGGGTTACATAGGGTGTAGCGAGTGTCTCTCATGCAAACACGCGTACATTAGTGGCTATATAATATCGCAGCACTCACGTTGTACAAGTTCACCTGATGGTAATTGCAACATCTGCCCATAACCAATTCTGTACCACACAGAACACAGCCCGTCCCCGTCACCCTGACTTTCTAAAGTCGCATATGCCCAGTGATTACACTAGCTTCCGGTGCTGCTTAGACCGAAACACAGTAATGTTTCACAGCAGAATAACTCGCCTGGGTTGTTACCTACCTAGACAGACGAATTCCTGCATAGGAATCCTACTACCTGTAGAATCACTCTACATCCGACCGGAGCCGTGCTCTGTGAAGGGAGATCTTTGTTCCTACAGTATTCGGAAGTTGTCGCCGTGGTGGAATCACTCCGACCTGAATGTCTATGATCCCCATCAACCGATGAATGTGGTTCAAACGGCAAAATAAAACCGATTTCGAAACCTACCAGATTTACACAATGGAACTCCAGGGGTTCTACTGTGTAACTCTGGTTGGTTTCGTAATCGGATTCATTTGACTCCATTACCCAATGAATGAGCTTTGTTTTGGCGTATGAAGCTCATTCATTGGTTAATGGGATCAAATGAAACCGATCACGAAACCAAACAAGTAGACTTGCGGGGCTATTATGTATCCAAAGTGAAGGTCACTTATGAAAGTGTTGAACGAATACCTGTCAAATAATTCTTTTCATAATGGTTATAGTCTTTTTTGTTAATCTGAACCAGTATGCAGACACGTATTTAGCAGATATTATGTATATGAAGATGTGTATATATATATATATATATATATATATGCACCGACTATCATATGTTTATCTCTGCTTAGCCTTATGGTTGACTGGGAGAGAATGCCTTCGGTCATTAAGTCCGCCTTATGTGCAATTTGAGTGCATAGAAGTTTAAATTAAAAAAAAAGTTATCATCACTTTGGATACGCAATAACCCCCGCTGCAGGGCTATTGCGTATCCAAAGTGATGATCACTTTCTTTTTTGTAATTTATTTATGTATGATATGATCATTTATAACATTGATGAAATTTATATCTGCTAAATAAATGTCTGCACACTGGTTATGATTAACAAAAAGGACGGCCATATGAAAAATAATCGTTAATTCCTATAACCATAACCAGTATGAAAACAATTATTTGACCGATATTCGTTAGACACTTTTATAAGTGATCTTCACTTCGGACACGTAATAGCACCGCCGGTCCGCGCCGCACGCGGGGGGCAGCCACTCACGTTGTTCTCCTTGTCGTCGCTGTCGGAGGAGGCGCGGCGGTTCTTGCAGAGCGCGGGCTGGCAGCGGCAGGCGGCGCCGCAGCCGAGCGCGGACTTGACGCAGCCGCACATCTTCGTGGAGCAGGAGCCGCGGCAGGTGCAGTGCGGCGCGCCGTCGCTGCCGCGCTTCACCGCGCGCACACTGTCCGCCTCGCTCGTCGTGAAGTTCATCGTCAAGCGCGAGCGCTGCGCCTGCGGACGACCGTCACCGGGTCAACCAACGTCGAACTTCATTGGGCGCGCCGTAAGTTACATTTCAACGTTGTACTGGTGGTAGGATTCCTATGCGGGAGTCCGTCTAGGTGGGTACCACCCCAGGGCCAGTTATTCTGCCGTGAAGCAGTAGTGTGCAAACATCACTGTGTTTCGGTTTGAAGGGCACTGTGAGCTAGCGTAATCACAGGGCATATGAGACTTAAGAACCAATGTCTCAGGGTGATGGGCACAGTGCAGTGTCACACATAAATTTTCTGGGTGGCACAGCATTTGTTATGGGCAGACGTTGCACTTACCATCAGGTGAACGTTTTAAGGTGAACGTTTTGCTTGTTTCATCTCTTAATGTAATAAAAAAAAACGTCAAATATTAGTGCGACGCTACGCAATGATATGTTACTATAGGCTTTAAAGACCCTAAACGAGCGAGTGCTACGTCTGTCCACAACAAATTCTGTCACCCAAAACATTTTTGTGTGACACCGCACTGCGCCCGTCACCCTGAGACATCAGTTGTTAAGTATCATAAGCCCAGTGATTACACTAGATCACAGTGTCCTTCAAACCAAAACACGGAAATGTTTGCACACTACTGCTTCACGGCAGAATAACTGGCCCTGGGGTGGTGGTTTGTTGTGGGTTTACCTAGTCGAATTCCTGTTTAGGAACCCTACCACCAGTACTTGATCAGAAAGAAAAACAGAGAACAATGTTATAAAACGTACATTACTGGAGTTGTTTGTGTTCTTAATTATTATTTAATGATCGATTTGGTTGTTAATAAAAAAGTAAAATAAAAGCCTATATATGTATCATTGCTGAGCTCCAATTTATTAAAGAGTTTTGGAACCAGGAATAGTTGAGCAGGTATTTTACAGTAAATAAAATTTTTCGTGTTTATTTATTTTTCTTTTAATCGAATTTCTAATAAATATAGGAAATTTAACTTCTGCCAAGTGTAGGTACTGAATTGCACACACTCTTTTTTTAATAAGAGAATAGACAAACAAGCAAGCGGTTCACCTGATGGTAAATGATCACCACTGTTCATAAGCTTCCGCAATGAAAGAGGAATTGTGGATGGGTTGACAGTCATTTAGAAAGAAGTAGAGTCCTAGTAATGTCCTTGTAGTGTCGTCCCAATTTAACAACTAATTTTAATTACGAATTAAGGAACATGTGAATCTATAATTTGTTACTAGCCTATTGTTCGATGTTTAGTCGATATTTTATTTACCTGTATACGCTTAAATAGTGGCGTAGCTCTCCAATCAGGGTCTTTATCAGGATCTTCGAACTCATCGTCCTCTTCATCTGTGGGTTCAACATATTCCACCTTCTTTGTTTCCGTATCGTTCTCCTTCTTGCTTCTTTTCTTAGCTTTTTTACCGGCAGAACGTAATTGATCAAGTTCGTCAGCTAATTTTTTCTGTTGACAAATAATGGTTAGTAGATAATTTAGGAGGATTTCAGAAGTTTTAGATGAATTTTAAATTGTATTTTAGAATTATAGAATCAAATATAGATCACTAACAGTTACTGAATGGCAACTACATTTATTTAAATTTGTAATGAGTGAATTAACAGCCAATAAATATCCGATGAGCGCAGGCTATTTATTAGCTGTTAAAAAAAATCAACTTAAATCGCTAAAAATTATTACTTCACCACTATTTTGCATCTTGCTCTTGCATCAATTCACAACTTTAACATCAAAAGTTTAAGTCCTATAAATATATTATAGTCATATTTTTTAATATAGGTCAAAAAAATTTCAAAGCGTTGTTGAATTGTGTGCATTCGAAACAATGCAATAGACAGTGAAGAGTTCACTGCTAGCGCTATTTTACTACTTCACCAATCTCTTGACCATGACGCCGCCATTTTTGTAGACGTCAAAAAAATCTTACCCCCCATTGCGTTCCCACGAGCAGTACAGTGACAGCATTACATATTATACTGTAATTCGGCTTGAATAAAGGCTTTCCGTACGATACATTAGTCGCCTCTTACGATACCTCGGCAGAAGAAAGATAGGTGCTATTCCACTCTGCCAAACACCGATCAGCTATATATCTAGTCTAACCACAACATAAAAAACCGCATCACTTAAATACAGGCTTTAATACAGACAAGCAAGGTATAAATTACATTATCCTATTGCTACATACATTTTCTTGTTCTACTTGCTCTAAGCGGTCCTGTTGATACTGTATTACATTTTGTAGGTGTTTGCAGGCTTCGCTCTTGTCACCTCTACCAACAACGCCTCGCTGAAGTGCGACTAATGCGCTCAACTGAAAATAAGCATAGTATTGTCAGGTTAGTGCATGATATCCTGAAGTTATTAATATTTCTTCAATAATATTCAGAACCTTCTATGGTATAGCAGTAGAACAGACTATTGTAAAGTATGTCATAGACCGCCATCTATGACGTATATTGGAAAAGAGTATTCTTAATTGACCATCGAACTTCTGTAGAGCATCAATCATTATAATATATCGATTTTTACGTAGGTTTCTTAAACAAGCAAGCAAAACAATTTTACATTTAGCTTCAATGTTCTGGAAGTGCAATATAATGTAACCAAAAAAAGTTTATGAAACGCTACTGCCTACACAATTTAAAAACAATTTTTTTAAACAATTTGAAATGGTTTTCTGAACGCATAAATGAAGTATGTTGGCAGTTATATTTATTTCAACTATCATACAATTTATTACATACAAATATATGATATAATAAATTATTCCCGATATTATGCCAAATACTATAATTATTAAATAACCAGACTCTTTAACTTCTCCTTTAGCAATTCATCATCATTTCAGCCTATCACTAGCCCACTGCTGAACATAAGCCTCCCCCATAGATTGCCATAAGTTTGTAGCTCTCATTTTGAGGGGGGATTTTGCCATAGTTGCCACGCTTGGCAGGCGGGTGGGCAACCGCAGTTTATTTATTCAGATGTTCCAGGAAGATGCTGCTGCCCATCACCTGGTTTTCATTTTCCCTCTGTCGACTTTTACGACACCCACGGGATGAGATGGGGTGGTAGATTCTCTTAAGCAGCTACCACACGGCTTTAGCGCCATTATAAAATTAAATTTTGTACTCACCTTTTGCTCACTTTGCATTTTAACCATAGCCAACTGTCTCTCAAACTCAGTCTTGTTGTTCTCATACTCCACGGCTAGTCGGTCGTGAGCCTCCTTGATTTCTTCATAACGTGCCTGATATCCTTTCTCGCTCTGGTTTTGTAGCTCTCGCTTTGTATCCACCAACAACTCGAACAGACATTTGAGAGCAACTTTAGCTTCAAGCATTGATTGAATGTTGTCCCATTGCGTGCGCGATTTGTTCTCTGTGAACGAATGGAATATAAATTATTATAGTTAGTGTCACACATAGAGTGTAATAAAAGTAGAAATTTTATTTGCAGCGAGAATGACAACCCAAAAATCTAAATTTTGAACAGATGTCATTGTCATCATCATCATTTCAGATACAACCACTACTGAATACCTCCCAGCCTATACTCCCACTTCTCGTCAGGTATGATCGCTCGCTAGTTTGCAACCATACTAGAAGCCAGCACATAAACTTATGGATAAACCAACCAACAGATAAAGCTTTGCCTACTGTTAACAATCTTGCCTCCAGGGTGCTACTCCATCTGAGCATACCCTAAATCAGAACGGTTAGTAGCGCCATAACAGGACATATCATTATAATTCAACAAACATCTGTTTACTTTAGGTGTTACGGACCGCCCATTTTGCAGAGCTTGTATGGAGACCAAGGGTTGCGATATACAGGGCCAAGTATCTCGGTTCGCCAAGATCGCTCCCCGAAGTCGTTGGGAACATCCAGGGTTTGCTGCGAATCTTGGAGGAGCTCGGTTGGCTCGAGTAGACCACTATTCCTGCCTACAAAACACGCAAAATACTCGCATAGACGTCGATTTGCGGAAACCGGCCCGTTGAAATCTACAATAACTACCTCCCTAATAGATTTGCGGCAAAACTCGGTCCTGAAACTCCTGTATCCATCGACTTCCCGCGAAACAGAATGTCATTGTAATGCATGTGATTGTGTGGATTTTTTAAAATTAATAAAATATCTTCACATTTCAAAAATAACAGCTTAAACATATCATAACTGGGCAAAGGCTGTAAAACGCACTCACCATAAAGGAGAAATACTATTGTGAGGCTTTTTTAAATAATATCAAATAAATATTAGTTAGTTTTTGTATTTTTAGGTTTAACTTACTTTTCAGGATAATGGCATAGTAAACTGAATCTGACAATTAAAAAAATATGTATACTTTCTGTCTGCTAAAGATGTTTAAAAAAAACGGACAAGTGCGAGTTTAACTCGCGTAGAGAAGGTTCCGTACATTTTATACCTACCATGTTTTCTTAAATTTGACCCAAATTTGTTTGTGATAACTAAATAGTATATGTGGTACCATAGTAAAGGGAAATTGCACTGTACTATTCCAACTACAAATGTAAGTTTGTACACACAAATATTGATAAATTTATTGTTATTTTAAAATAATAGACCTCTTATAGGTTTGCCTCTAATCTATAAGTAAAGGACTATTTTCAGTACTTTATTCAATATTTTAGAAGCAGTGGTTTTGGAAATAACTTTAAAACTATTTATGAAAAACATATTTGAGACTTAAGGGTCTTTTTTATTTTAATGACATAAACAACCCTTTTTATTTGACATGTCACATGGTAATTTTAAAAAAAAAAATTTAATTCTACCTACCACCTATAAATACCATTATATTTTAAGTGTACCCTACCTTGATCAGCAGTTAAAATCTTCTGCTGTAAATCTGATATCTGAGCTTTGCGCAAGGCAAGATCATCCTCTAACTCGGCAATCTTCTTTCTGTTTGACTCATCATCAGTACTGTTTCTTAGATTTTCAATTTGTTCCGTTATCCATGCTCTGTAACATATTTTAAACTGAGTTTAAACAGGATATTTTCTAAATGTTCACGTTCACGTATTCCATATATATTGTGTATATCGACAATTTCCTGATTTGAAGGAGTTCCCCCAGATAGAAACACTACTTAAAATATAAGATGAGACCAATATTAATAAAGTAATGTCAGAAATACAAGAAATATCATTATAATTATAATGACAGAGTGTTTTTCGATTCACAAATTTGACTACCAAGACCAGGAAGAGAAGAGTAACAAACATCAAGGCCGGGGTTGACGTCTTCGAATTTTTTTGAACAAACCATTGGTTTTCGAGACTGGTAATGTAAATAAAAAGCAGGAGACGGACAGCAGCATCTCCCTGAAACATCAGAATAAATAAACTGCGGTTGTCAACCCGCTTGCCAAGCGTGGCAACTATGGCAAAATACCCCCAAAATGAGAGCCATAAACTTTTCCGGCAATCTATGTTCAGAAGTGGACTAGTGATAGGCTGAAATGATAATGATGATGATGAATGTTGTGCGTGCGGAATTGGTCCATGAAACGCATTCACAATGCAGGATAAATCCTAGAAAGCATCGTATATCGTATTTAAAAAAAAATTGGTTAAGAGTTCAAACCCAGGATCTACAGTTCACTACACTACACTGAGCAATGTCGACATTTGCTGACATATGATCGGTATGCTGTTGGAGCGCATTTATTAATCGTTGGTTATTTATATCTTCTAGCAATTCCAAAGGTGTTATCGATATTCTGATCAATTATTTTCATACCTATATTCCATGAGTTCATCTAATGACTTTTCGGCTTCCACAATACTAAGATGGACTTCCAACTCCTGCTCTATATATTGTTGCACAGCTCCCGCTTTCACACTACCTTTAGCGTTACGTTTCATCTGGGACTGCTTCTGTCTTTCGAGCGCTTCCTGGTATTACAAACGATATAGACAAATGTATTAATACTAAAAATACAGAAAACATCCTACATCTACGGCAAATTGCGTAAGAACCATCCCAAATATAAACGTAAAAAAAGTAAAGTAACATCCTATCCTTGGCCGTGTTGTGGCGGCCTAAGAGAATCTCTAACCATCTAATTTCGTGGGTGTTGTAAAAATCGACAGAGGGAAAGCGAAAAGATGGAAATGGGCGTCAGCATCTTCCTGGAACATCTGAAAAAAAAAACTGCGGTTGCCAACCCGCCCGCCAAGCGTGCCAACTATGGCAAAACCCCCCAACATGAGAGCTACAAACTTTTGGGGCAATCTATGGGGGAGGGCTATGTTCAGCCATAAGTGGACTAGTGATAGGCTGAAATGATGATGATGAATGTCCTATAAATGTCCCACAGCAAAGCACCGCCTCTCAAATTTGAGAGTCCGCCACACTTTTCCAATGCGGGTTAGCAGAGTACACATGTCCTCGAATTTTTGGTAAATCGGCACTTAAAATTCCAGAACACTTTTTGAGCTGTCGGCACCGGGGACTCGAACTCGGGTAACCCGTGTACTATAAAATTTAAGGCCCCTGAACTCTCCCACGGCATATTGTGCTGATCTCAATGTGCAACATCAAAATTATTTAGTCTGTGAACGAGCAGCAGCGCCTCGAAGGTGATGACTGGGTACCCGATGTAACGCTCGTGCGATAATATCGGAGGCAGGATAGTTTTTGCACTAAATTTGGCTCCGGCTGGAATTCGAACCTTGGTAGTCAGGTACTCACTAGAGCTACCACTAGAGCACGCGGTCGTCAACAGTATATTCAACAGTGGTGTTAAGGGCTGATTGGAAAATAAAAATCAAAAAAAAAAACTACTGGCCCGATTGTAAAAATACTAATTTCTTATAAGCGAATACAACACACTGGGCGTTTATGGGCGAACCAAATTCTGATGCTAATTTACACTCAGAAATCTAAATTAGTTTTCGTCCTTAACACCCAGTAACTTAAGACTGTGGCGCTATTTTGTATCATTCGTGCTATCTATGTAACCAATGACAATTATCAAACTGACATTAAAATTGAAATGATTTATCCAATGGGGGATCAAATAACAACAAAATGATTATTCCGTAACTTTTTTGTCAATTTTAGATCTTGTTATCGTAATTTAAAAAAAACTTTCAACTTACTGGCGTAAACAAACAAATATGGCTACTTAGCCGGACGAACCTTTTTTGGTTGACAAGCGCTGTACTCAGTCACTTTCTTTATGCTTAGTGTTTTCGCCCAGACACTCCCATTGAATACAAGTTTGGTTTTACTCTAATTACTTTTTTTCGATTCCCGACGACGATAAAAAATGTATAAGCCGAAGGTAGCACGGATTAACTACGATCAGGACTTCTAACATCTTATTCCCCTCCATACCATAGGTGTTGTAAAGCACTCGAAATTTGATTTGCAATGCCTCTTTACATTTGTATTGTAATCTGTGCGTATGATAATTGTGCTATACCTTTAGACGTTTATTAACGGCGACCGCCTCCTCCATCTTGCGTTTTAGTACGTTTTGCTGTTTCGCGTGCAGCGACTCCATCTTTGCCATGGCTGTCGCGCGTTTTCTGTCCTCGTTTCGTAAGCGTAACATAGCGCGTTCATTATCCGCCTTCCATTTACGGAACTTCTCACTCTCCTCGCGCATTTGTTTGATTATTTTTACCTGCGAATTTTATTCAGTAAATTTCACGAAGTATATTTATAGATATATTTAATTTTATTGGAATAATAACAAGCATTCATAATCCATACCAAGCCTCTTTTGCTGGACGTTACACACATAAACATTTATTATCCATGTCATTATCAGATATATATCGGTTATCAGTCTTTGGACAAACAAACTGAATAACAATGGGGAACTCATCACATGTTCTCATTTCGTGAAAGATAAATCTGGTATTACTATTAATGGTACGGCTTCTTTGTAGGAGATTTGGGTTTACTAAGTAGTTTACATATTCAATTTTATTTTTTCCTATTGTTGCAGGCAGCAAGTCAGTCTGAAATAAACCTGATTTATTTAAAACAACATACCTTTGTCGCTTTCATAGCCTGTAGTTCAGCATTAAGTGAGGCGATCTTCGCCTCATTCTTTTCTTTAGTCTTAATGATGTTAGCCTGTTGCTGGCATTTCTTCTTCAGATCCGATATCTCGTTCTCCAAAGCCGATACTTTTGTACGACGCTCCTCGTGTGATGGGTCTTTACTCTGTAAAGTAGGCGAATTTTCTTAGTAAATAAAATCATATGTTGAAAAAATAGCCTCTATTTATCTAAATTAAATGTCAGTCAATTTATGTATAAACCAATTTTTTGTTTTTACTAGAATTATAAACTTCAAACTAATCCATTGTGAGCAGCTTGCATATTAATACATGTTGTTGGCGAAGTATGTTTACAGCTATCTCCAATGTGGATAAATACAGTAATACAGAAAAGACAACAAAGAAGAACAACTTATTTGTTAAAGAATGTTATATTAATCTAGTATAGACGAATTAGAAAATACTAGGGTAGTGAAAATGAAAGACGTATGGAGCTTTTCATATTAACGTAAAAATATAGATTAAAACCAAAAAGAGTAATGATAACACACCTTAGTTTGTTTCAATTGTTGCATAAGCTCATCCCTTTCTTTCTCCAAGTGAGCGATTTTTTCTTCATTCTCTTTCAGATTATTATGGCTCTCTAACATTTCCTTATTGTTGGCCAATATCGCTTGGACTACCGACGCCTTGATAGCCATCGCACGATTCAATTCTTGCAATTCTTGATTCAGCGCCACCTAGTACAGAAAAATGGAGGTTACAAAATTTTAAAATTTTTAATACAAATAAAAGAATCTACCACCAGCAATGCGGCTTTTATCGTGCAAATTTGTCACATGTGAAATGAATATTAAATAACAGAATAGAATTATTTTTAATCAATTGTTTTTATTTTTTTTAATTAATGCCTCACGCTAGGACTTCCCCTATATCGTGAAGGCGTTTTACAGATATAAATTTCACATGAACAACACAACCAGACCTGAAAACCAATTATGTGTTTAAGTGCAAATGCAAAAGTGGAAAGGCCCTGCTGTTCCAAAAATAAACATTAAACAGTTTACCTGACCCATAGCTCGTTTTTCTTCCTCCATCACAGCTTGATCTTCATTCATGACCATTTCATCATCGACCTTGTCATTTTCATTTTCCTCTTTAACAAACGATAACTTAATTTCGTGGTCAATCAATTCCTCATTAGTCTTCATATTAACCGATTGCAAATCTTCTAGTCTACACTTTATTTCTTTGAGATAGTCAACAACACTGTTCCTACGATCTTCGTCTGGTACTTTGTCAGTAGTATTCAAGTTCTCTATTGTCTGATTACACTGTTCTGTCAGCTCATTGAGCTTCCGCTCGATTTTGTCCTTTGCGGCTTCAGCTAAAAGTGCCTTTTCGCATAAATTTGTATTTTCAACCAGCATGTTGCTGAGGTGCTCAGTCATTTGCTTATGTTTTTTTCAATAGTTCAGCATATTTGGCCTTCTCTTTTTCTAGCTCTTCTTGTAATTGCTCATTGCTTTGTTCACTTATTGTAGGTAATTTTCCTAATAACTGCAATCTCAGTTCGTTCACCAAGTTGTTCAATCTGCAAGGTTTTAAAATTTGGTAAAAACGAACGAGAATCTGTATTTGTATCAAAGTAACTTAATAACATGTAAAAAAACTGTTGCATGTCAACAAGCTTTCACAATCATGTATACAAGTACATGATTATGATAATGCTAACATGCTAATACTTGCACACAAAAAATGTGCTAAAAGGCTAAAAATGTACTAATGCTACAGAGTATGCCTTCTGTTTAATTATTGCTAGTTGTTGCACGACTATGAATCGATTATTACATAATACATCAAAAATTATGAACATAGAAGAGTGATCGAATCTATACCAATAATAAAATTTTGGTATAGATAAGTAAAGGTTTAGTAGCATTTGAGATACAGACATTCATTTAAAGAAGGAGCCGCGGTAGATCAGGGGCTAGGCGCTCGCTTTAAATTTCATAGTATGCGAGTGATCTGGGTTCGATTCCCAGTGCCGGCACTACTAAAATTGTTAATTGCAATTATAAGTGCTGACTTACCACGTGGTCGGCGGTGAAGGAAAACATCGTAATCAAACCTGCATGTCTGAGTAATTAAAAATATTTCGAAGACATGTGAAGTCCGCCAACCTAGCTCCAAAACCCTCTCAGAAATGAGAGGAGACCTGTGCTCAGTAGTGAGACATTTATAGGCTGAAACTTTACTCTACTTTTTTTTAATTAAAGAACTTATTATCTAATTTGGATTAATAAGCATTAAGATACCATAAGAAGAATCTGTCTAGGTAGGTACCCCACCCCAGGGCCAGTTATTCTGCCGTGAAGCAGTAGTGTGTAAACATTACTGTGTTTCGATTTTAAGGGCACTGTGAGCTAGTGTACTCACTGGGCATTTGACACTTAAGAACTGATGTCTCAGGGTGATGGGCTCAGTGGGGTGTCACACAGAAATTGCTGAGTGACACTGCATTTGCTATGGGCAGACGCTGTACTTACCATCAGGTGAACGTTTTGCTTGTTTCATCACTTTATCCAATTAAAAATAAAAATCACAGAGAATAATATAATATGTGTTGATTGGCAATGTTACCTGACAATCTCAGCAGCCTTTGCGTCTTGGTTTATGATGGGCTTGTTGCGAATGCGACGCGCACGATCCGCATACCTCAGTGTTGACACCGTCTCGTCTAGGTTATAGTCAGCTGGGCTTACACAAGCCACCATCAATGTCAGTGAGTTGCCGCCAAGACTGTCTATAAAATATAACAAATGATTATACAATTAAAAGTTAAGCAAAACTTGTTTTTGGTTTTTGGCTTTGTTAGGTCTGGCTAAACAATCCACTGATCATTTCTCATGATTTAGTTTAGTCTAGAATTTTGACTTGATTTTGAATGTGACGACGAAAGAGTGCTAAAGCTGACATTTAAGTGTAATAATATTGTCATTGTGTCGTATTGGTGGTAGCGTCGCTAGAGAATCTGCCACCCACTTTATATGCCAGAATAATGTCAAAGTCTCCAATTGATGGCATTATAACCACCTCAATTCATTGCATTTAATGCATTCCATTGGACAAGTTGTGCTAGTTTGTTGTTTTTTTCGCAATCTTCATTTATTCATAACTCCTACTCATCCCTATAAAGTGTCATTCAGTTTGTTAGAAAATTTTCGTTCCTAAAGAATCAAACATAAAGTATGTGAACCATTATTATAAAGTATGCTACTAGTTAAATGAGACGAAAATATTATGGGGCTTTGACTGATGAATGAAAAAGCATCTCAATTATGGCAGACATAAATTATCCAGACTGGTGACAGTCATGAGGATCTAAGGTGAAAAGTATTTGCTGCTGTTGCTGCACTGCAACCACCAATCTTCCTGCCAAAAGTGACAATTACTGCAAAGTAAGCAGATGCCTATTGTCAATAGTGGACAGTTTACAGGAAAAATCTTGCCATGCATACAGAATATATAAGTACTGCTACATATTACGAGTATTTAAAAATCGTCTGATTCGGTTGACCTTTTCTTACAAAATAAATGCGTTTGCCCAACAGCCTTCACAGCTCAGTGAAGCATGGGTACTGAGTTCGAATTCTAGTCATAGCCAATATTTAAGCAACACAAAAATATGTTGCAACACATTACACAAAACAAGCACTACGGCAATTTAACGCAAGTTACAATGACGCCAGCACAAAAATATCCCTCGTCAACTCAAGTCCGAGAAGAGATTGAACCCAAAGTTCTTACTCTGGTGTAAACTGACCAAAATGACATAACTTAATGAGATACAAATTTATTAGACTAAGAAGAAATTAACCATTTGTAAATAACACAGTCAGAGGTCTCATTTCTTAGAGATGAAAACAGAGGTTAGAAGTGATGAAATTTGCATGTTTCTAAAATATTTTTTATTTCTCCAACAGGCACGATGTTTTCCTTTACAGACGAGAACGTTTTTCTGCACTTAAAATGCAACGGACGATTTTAGTACTGCCGATGGTGGGGTTCGAATTAGGACTCGCTCGTACAATATGATGTTTAAATGGGCGGCCGGCCCCCCTGACAACCACGGAGCACACGGCAGGATTATTGAGCTCAGGAGAAATTATAGTCCCACAAATGCATGTGCAAACACAGAGGCACTCACTTGTTCTTACCTGATATACAATAAGATCGTAGGCAACTAAGATGCAGTGCCAAAGACACAGGGACAATCACAACACAACCAGACCCAAAAACCAACAATTTGCTTTGGCACAAATGATGGCCCCAGCTGGGATTCGAACCCAGGACCCGCGGCGAAGAAGAAGTTAAGGTTTAAGCCACTAGGCCACGCCGTCATCAATCGAATATTAATTACCTTGCAACAACCTAGTAAGCTTACTATCCCTATAACCAATGAAACTCCTGTTCGTTCCATCGCCCAGCGCCGATATAACATTACCAAGCGCCAACAGGCCTTGGTTTATTTTTACACCTTCCTTAAGCCTTTCACCGCTCGCTTTCGTCTTTTTAATTCGCTCTGAACCTGCTAAATCTACCAGGTGGAATTTTGACGTAGTTGCGATGTTCCTGTGAAATATGAAATATTAAAATAAAAATTACTCTCATATAACACAGCATTCATCATTTTAGCCTATCGTTCGTATCGTCGCATTGGCATCTCTCATAATTGCCACAAAAGTGTATAACTCTAGTTTGGGGGGGTATTTTGCCTTAGTTGCCATGCTTGGCAGGTAGGTTGGCAACCATAGTTTTTTTATTCAGTTATGTCAAGAAGATGCTGCCCATCTCCCAGTTTTCATTTTTCCTTTGTCGACTTTTACGACACCCATGGGATGAGATGGGGTGGTAGATTCTCTTAACAGTCTACACACTTATAAAAGCTGCTATACTGCTGCTATACTTATAAAATACTAACTGTTCCCAGCGGTTTCACCAATGTAAAATAAGCCTGCAGTTTTATTATTCTCTTCTTCTTTATCAGTCTGTTAATAGTTCACATCTGGACATAGAACTCTTCCTAGAGCAGGGTATTTGACATAATCACCACACTTGGCAAGCGGATTGGCGATCCCAGTACCCCTCACACCATAGACCCTTGCTGCTAACCAGTCTGTGTATTATCACTTAGCTAATTTTTAATATGTAATGCCGCCACCCATCACACTGCGCCCGTCACTCTGAGACAGTTTCTTAAGTCTCATATGCCTAGTGATTACACAAGCTCCCAGTGCCGTTACGACCTAAACACAGTACTCGTAATGCTTGCACACTTCATAACTGGCCCTGCGATGGTACCCATCTAGACGGATCCCTACTTCCTACTCCCACACTAACAATCACAATGAGAAAAGTTGAGGTCTACACTTGATTTTTTCGAATGTGTTTATGAAGCCCGTTGGCTTCTTCGGCGACCAGAAGAACCGCGATCTCAACTTGATGTGGATTTTAATATAACATAATCAGGAAAGATGGTTTCTGATGCTTACTGTAGTCTTGTTGCAATTTCAAAATTAGTAAAATATTCAAACTGAGTACATATTAAAAATTACTTACTTATCAGTACGACTTTCCTTAGCTATGACAATGGTGAACACGGCGTGGCTTCTACTGGAAGCTTGGTTCATAGCTGTGGATCCCGTGACGCGTCCAATTGATCCACGCTCTAATACCAACATTGTATCCATGGTTGATGTTACAGGGAGTTCTGTAATTCCTGTAAGCAAATATAATTACTCCTGTATTGTACTTGTCACCTTTCAATCTCATTATTAACCTATAAGGAAATATAGCAGTGTTAAGTAATTAAAAGTTGTACTAATTACTAATAAATAGCAGCATTAATCGGTTGACAGTCTACCAACAAAACTTGAGTATCTTAGAATTTGATGAAGTATATCACTACAGTCTTTTCAAAAATATAGTCCTGTCATATGCTTGACTGTTGCTTAACCCCTTTGTTATATTTGGATGTTTGGGAGGAAGAGCAACATTTTAATTATTGAACCATAAGTAACTTCGTTATGGAGAATTTTTTGACCAGTGGCATCTAACCCAACGGAAAAGCTCCTTTGGTTGTCACTCTGATAAAAGAATGAACAACAGAGGAGCTACAGTATGGTTTTCCACTTTCAGGTGGACGGGTGGGAAAATGTTGTTTTCCATCATCCTGAAAAACAAGGGTTAGGTAGTAGACATGGCTTAGATCCACCGCTAAGTTTGAAGTGGCGCACGAAAGACATCCAAAGTGCACCAGCTGGAGTATGAGGGAGAGCCATGAGGGGCCCATAAAAGTTGCAGGTAATAATTGTCTACCTGGACAGAAGTAGTTCACACATGATCTAAAGCTGTGAACATAGGCTTTATTCCCCCTTCTCTAAAATTGTAGTAAAAAAATTACATTGCAATCTCATATCTATGAAGACCAAAATGTAGATATCAGATTGTTTTTTTTTAATAATATGAAATAAGCAACACCAAGTAGATGTTACCTGGCAAGTGGACACCTTTGTTGATATCTTCTCTTATTTCTATAACACTGTGGCTTCGCTCTTTGCCTGACAGCAGATCATAGCACTGCTCTTGGTAGAGTTCCATGAATGAAACAGTAACTTTGAAAATGAACTTATCTTCATGAGTTTCTATGAAGTCAAATATATCAGCAACTGCCTGTGGTATAACACCTGAAATAAATTGAATTTAGAAATTATCTTGATTTCTATGATGTTACTAAGATAACATGCCCAGTAAATATACTAAGTAATACTAAGTATATATAACTGAATATTAATACCCATAAAAAAAATTATCCTTTAAAAAACCTTTAAATTTGTTGCTTCATAGTAATACAAATACCGCATGCAAAATACGCACTAGACATAGAGTAGCGGAAACGGCCCGTTGCAATCTACAATCTACATAGTAATACGGGTATCAACTTAGGCTTCAGTTCATCATGTGGAGCTTTAACTTCATAAAATAGAAAACATTTTATGCTGATGACAAAAAGTTCCAAAATCAAGCAGTATTTATATATTTTATATTTTTAATCTTCTATATAAATAAACATCAATTACCAAATGTATGAATGTCCATCACTTTTGAACTGCTCGACTGATTTAGTTGTTTTTTTGTTGTTCTTATTGTCAGGACAAGGTTTGTATGAAAGAAAATTTTTGGAAAATCCACCAGAAAAGTTGGAAGTTAGGATAGTATTTTTAAATTAAAATCTGAATTAAAATATACATATTTAATATTTTTTTGCTAAGCATACTCTTCATTTGTAAATTGCACCTGTGCTAAGCTGGGGCAGGTCACTAGTTGTAAGTAAAAATGTATACAAAACTAACCCAGTTTGGTGAAATCTCCATCAGAACCAGAGTAATTAGTGCCCATAGTGTATGTTTTTCCTGACCCAGTTTGTCCATATGCAAGTATTGTTACATTATATCCTGTTAACAGTAAGGGAAAAATGAATGTTTGAAATAATTAAAATGTAAATCAAAAGTACCAAAAACCATATTATATTTTTTTTTAAATAAAACTTGCAGTTCATTAGCTCAAAAGCTTTTCACGAAAATTGTTATTGTAACTTTATCATAACTGCCTACCTTGAAACAATTTCCCAATGAGTCCCTTAACTGCAGTATCATAGAACTCCTGCTGTGTGATATGTTGAGGGAATACGTAATTGTATGTGAAAGCCAGGTCTTTGATTTGAACTTGGGGCTCTCCAGGAACGACATCGATGCACTCATCACATCCTCGTTCTATTTCCTGCTGCATAAGAGGCCTAACTCGTAGAGCAACTTGCACTGTATCTACGGTACCTTTATTCTCGTCCACCATTTTTCTTAATTTTACGTTGTTCAGTATATATAAACAAGGCGTTAGCTTTTTCTAGGTATTAATTTACTGATTTTTTGTCATATTCCTAGACCAACTGCCAAAAACTCGAGCTGTCGATACTTTTCTTTTATCTCTAATGGCCTCTACATTTTACATCAAACCAATTATCTAAAGACTTGTATGTATGTAAACAGTTTCCTGTGAATTAAGAAATAATATTTTAATTTAAAAGTAAAAACAGATATTTTCTTAGACTATGTTATAATAAAATTGTTTAACAATATTTACCTTAAATTGAATCACAAAAAGAAAACAACAAATAAAGTAACTAAATAAACCTCATCATCATATTCAGTTTAAGTTAATTGTAACAAAAGAAAAACGAAAATAACGTAATGCAACAATAACTCTTGAGTACAAACTTTTAAAAGTTTAACGGACAACGGACATTTTAAGCGACAAATTCTATATCACAGACCAAAGAGTAGAGTAATACTATGGAGATCACAGACTAAGTGAAGATTCTAAATTAAACCACAGACTGCTTATAAGTATAGATTCTCACGAAAACTTTAAACAACAAAATAAAGTGAGTTCACAATTCTAAAGAAAATTTATCCAGATAAATTGAAAAAAAAAACATATTTTATTTATTTAGGTCTTCCATTAAAAGCGATGTTTGTCATTTTCTTGCTCAGTCTTGAGATTGTTATTCCACACTTTACATTTTTTAAGAAGGAAAATGTTGAGACGAGCAAATCGTTCACCTAACGGTAAGTGTAATATCTGCCATTAACAAATACTGTGTCTCCCAGAATATTTCTGTGGCACCACACTGCTCTCATCACCCTGAGACATCAGTTAGTCAGGCTAGTGTAATACTAGCTATTAGTGCTCTATTGCTGTACGGCAGAATAACTGACACTGTCGTGGTATTCACCTAGGCCGATTCTTGCTTCCGTAGACTTTAATTGGGTGAATATTGCATAAAACCGTTTGACTCTTGTAAGAAACCTGGCCAATTATTTAATAAATATATATCTACAGACTTTTTCGCGTTTAATAAGCCCGACATTTCGAGCGCTTGAAACGTCGTGATGTTATAGTAAATCCGGGCTACTTTCAGCTTTTAATTATTAATTTTGATCCGATAGCACGTGAAGGTGTGAACATCAATGCTCTAGGAAGAATACAGTCAGAATGTGCATGATCGTCGAAACTATTGAGTATATCAAATTTTGGTAGACCAGGAATTCTTGCCAAAGAACACCGATTCCTACCAACAAACACAAGATATCTGAGAGTTATGCCACTGGCTCGGTCCTATAATTTATTAAACAAAACCTATATCCCAAGCATATTACTGCAAGAATTCAATATACTTTAAGATTGTTTTGACTTTACAATATCAATGACATTTTTCTACACTTAACTAAATGTAGCTAAACTACTAAGTTTTTCACAAACAACACAAATATCAAAATTGATTTAGCAAATTAGTTAACTATTTAAAAAAAAAATCGGTACACACTGTCTAACAAATATCTTTTATTAGATCTCTTTGTAAAATTTAAAGTTTGTATTTATTTTACGGTATTAGGTAAAAAAAGGTCAATGAAAACATAAAGATGCATTCGGTTATAATCGGTATTTTTTTAGGAGATTTTTTTTATCTACTTCTCGTTATTTCATAATTTCTATTTGGTTTCAAAACCGAGGAAAATTTTGAAGTGATTCAAATATTAATATAGTAGATTTCATAGAACTAAATAATATTCCTAATGATAAATAAATATCTCTAAACTGAACCCTGTAAAGACTGATATGTGAAATATGTGTAAACGACTTCAGCAAATTTTCTGGAGTAAATACACTGAAGTTTCAAAATTGGGCGGCATATTAAAATAGAATTTTTTAGATTATATTACTTTTGGCGCCAACTCGAAAACTGGCAGTAGACTTTTTACTGAATTTTTGTAATTTCTGTATTATTTCTATATTGAGTTTTGATGTTTAATGTTGTGTTGATAGTTTTTTATGCAACAAGTGCTCGTGAAAATGTACAGTGATTGGAAAATTCAATTCAAGACCAAAATTGTACTTTTCGTTTTGTCTCCATCAGTCTAGCAGATCTTTAGTAAAAGTCATCTACCATTTTACCGTCTATCGAAATTTAGAAATCTCGCTGCTTGACTTCATTGTATACTTGGATAATATGTTACTCGACACTGGAAAACAGTTTAAGACAGTTTCTCTACATAAATATATTGAATAGATAGATAGTGGAACTTGCAACATTTATGTTATACTGTCAAACTGAAAAAAACGAGCGAAAGTTGTGAAAACAAAAGTTGTATCTCATTTAATGAAATGAGATTATGAAATGTTATTATTCTAATTGTGAATAAAACTGATGGAAAAAAATTATGAGTTCAATGTATACAGTTGTTTGCTTATAGTCAATATTTGGATTTAGTTGAATCGATTTAATGTTTTACGTCATGCCACCCAAATCAAAAAGGTATAAAAATAGCGGGACATCAAAAGAAAATGCTTGTGTTTCTATTAAGTCTAAACCAAAAGACGTTTGTGTAAATGTAAAATCCCCCAGGAAAGCTCTAGCCGATAAAACTAATTCGGCGTCAGATGATAATGAACCCTTAGTGTCCCCTAAACATCCAGCTAATACAAGAAAAGTTATAAGCTCCCTTAAAAGTGCTTCAAGTAAACTTGAGGAAGTTGATAAAGTGAGAACACGTCGAAACCGGAAGCCACCGAAACCGTTGGTTGATAATAAAGTTTTAACAAAGAGTTATGGAAATCAGAACAAACCAGAAAAAAATAACTCTCCAGTTTCAAGGAACTCACGAGATGAAGGAAATCATAATAAAAACCGGCAAATTGCTGTGGTTGTAATAACACCATTGGAGATACCTAAACAAACAGTGGAAACAAGCTTAGCAGATGGTCGCCCTAAAAGAATCTGTCGTCTTCCATCTAAGTTTGACGACCACTCAATTAGCCCCAGTAAGTTTGTTCCAGTTAAACCAATTCAAGCTAGCACTCCACTAGTGAAAAATAAAGATCTGATGGTGTCTAGTAAAGTTAATGTTGTAAAAGATAAAATTTATGAAAACAGAAAGTTACGACAACTTAGAAACAAAGCTAGGAACAAAGAAAATTTTAAAGACAACAGTTCAGGGGAAAATAATAGCAAGAATGAAGAAGAATCTGTGGAAAATTTAAGCACAAGAAAATTTCAAACAACAAAACCATTGCCAAGGAAGCAGGTTATATGGAAAACACAGATAGAGGATAAAGAAAACATTGTTGCAAATAAAAAAATATCTGACACTAACAACAATGCTAAAGTATTAATACGAAACAAAAAGGTGAATAATGTATCATCCCATTCTATTGACATTAATAAGAAATGTGACAAAGGTAACAGATTTTTGGATAAAGATTATTCCTTCAAAGTATTGGATGATGCGAAAAAAGCATCCAAAAGAAATGCTAGTAATCTCGATGTGTATGAATTCACTTTTGATCCCAATGAAGAACCACCACCGCAAAAGAAGAAACGCAAAAGAGTGGTACGGAAAAAGCAAGAGAAGCCTAAAACATTGTTCACAAATAATTATGATAAGAATGTAACAAAATCTCTTGCAGCCTTAAAAAATATTTTATCTACAAAATCATCACAATCAAAACAAAAGTCTGGAACTACGAAAATACAGAATAAAATCACAAGTAATACTAATGTAAATGTGAAAAATAAAACAGAAAACATTGCTCAACAGCAAAACAGTGCAGAGAAAAATTTTAACTCCTTTCATGTGGAAGACATAGTTTTGAATCACGAATCAGTTGTTAATGATCATGTTGAAATTAATTATTCACCCATAAATTCTCCAAATCATATCAGATTACCATCGGAGCCAAGACATGATGGATTAGTAACAAAAAAAAATAATGTTGAGGGTATAGCAATGAATAAAGATCCATTAAACTTACAAGATGACTTAAGTTTCTTTGATGAATCACCTGTAGCTAGTAGCAGTTTGAACTTGTCTACAAGAAACCCCTCAGCCACACCGTGGAGGGTAGAATTTGGACATTTGCCAATAAAATGGCAGGTAAACACATATGTCAAAGCCAATATGACTCCAGCATTTGAAAGCTCCTTCATTAACTTTAGTGATGACAAAAAGAAGCATGTATATACAAATATAGTGCCCGGAGTAGAAGGATGTAATGAACCATTACCAGAAATAGTTGACAGTAATACATCAAGATTAAAGCAGACAAGTATAATTTCGTTTATCAAAGAAGTAGTGGAGAAAAGTGAAAGGAAAAAATCCAAACTGAAGTCAACTCCAGTAAAAGGTAACTCGTTATTTGAGGATATATCAAACACTTCAATTTATACAACTGAAATTCCACCTAAGAATAATTCCTCAAGTTCAAGTAATAAAAGTGCTACACCCAAGAAGAACAAATCATCGGAAAATGGTACTAACAGTGCCGACAAAATGTCTGTTAGTGACAATGAAAATTCAACTGAAACACTTGGAAATAATGAAAAGAATGATATTGATGTGCTATCAAAAATTCAAAGTAAAAAGAAAAACAAAGATTTTACATTCTTTGGGTTTGATGAGAGTGATGAACAAGACCAAGAAAATGCATCACCAAATAAAAAAATTGACACACGTCGCATTAGAGCATTACGGCCACGCTCTAGAGCTATATTGAAAGAGTTTAATGCACAGGCTGGTCCTACTCAAGTTCCTATTCCTACCACAGCAAAGACTAATAAATCAAATGAAAATGCAAATATTAATAGCATTTTCAACAAATTAGCAAGTAATGCTCAAGTTGTGTCTGAGAAAACTGTTGACAACAATTCTGAAACTACAAATGATGCTGACAATGCAATCATAGCAAACAGTGCTAATTTTAGTCAAGAGGACTCTCAGTCTGTACATTTGTTTGAAGATCTTGATGTTGTACATCACATTAAGGTAAGAAATATTTTATCATAATTTTAGCCCACCACAAATCTATTGCTGAATGGTAGTATCTCACTTACAGATTGTCATAAAACAGTCTTCAGTCGAATTCCCACCTCCACCAATCAAAACCGTGTAGGTTGTCACTCGACATACACCGCATTTGCCAGTATGAGTTGCCACCTTTCCAGGTATCTGTTCTACAAGCTATATGGTCAGTGGATCACTGGTTGGGAACCATTGGTCTCTCCCTAGTTGAAACATTTGCTGAGGATATCTGTCCAATATGAGAGCTACAAACTTTTGTGGCTATCTATGGGGGAGGCCTATGTTCAGCAGTGGACTTGTGATAGGCTGAAATGACAATGGCAATTAAACATCAAAAGTCAATATATAAAGTTTGAAGATACACACTGATGTCAATTTAAACAAAATATGTTATGGATTATTACAAAATCCTTCTTTTAACAAGTTTGATTAAAGTCTCTAAAGCACAAATTACTTTGACCACTCTGGTAGGTTTAGTGTTAATAATGCTTGTCCAACATGCCCTATGTCACATATCTTCCATTTATTTGTAGCCATCAAGAAGAAGCTATGGTAAAGCTAAAAAAGTCACATTCAGGCAAAATTCAGTGTCAAGCGATACTCAAGAGAGTGGTGCTGTGGGTGAGCAAGGTGCCTCCAGTGAGGAAGAAGACAACTTAGAGGATCTTACTTTTCAAATACCCTCAGAACAACCAAAAAAATCTCAAAGAAAAAAGAAAACAAAACAACAGCTAACAAAAAAAGAGGTTTGATTTAAACATTTTATATTTTTGCTGTATTTAATACCAATAGTATTACGTGGGTGTCGTAAAAGTCGGCAGAGGGAAAATTAAAACCAGTAGATGGGCAGCAGCATCTTCCTGGAACATCAGAATAAATAAACTGCGGTTGCCTACCCGCCTGCCAAGCGTGGCAACTATGGCTAAATTCCCCCAAAATGAGAGCTACAAACTTTTGTAGCAATCTTTGGGGAGGCCTATGTTCAGCAGTGGACTAGTGATAGGCTGAAATGATGATGATGATGATAGTAAATATTAAAAAAATAAACCATAATTCAGTGTGGAATATCAAATTTGCAGCATTTGCTATTTACTTGGCAACCTTTAATTAATAATGATTTTAAAAACAAAAAATTTTGCACAAATCTTGTACTCATGTATTTTTTACATAGTAAAACTTATAATTTACACTAAACAACCCTAGAAATCATTTTCTTTGCAATTAAAGGCAGCTCAAGTTTGGTGTCAATATCCACTACATTTTCACGGCTGATTTGATGCCTGAGAAAATCCGCGGTCGTCCTTATCCACGGGCATTTGATTGTAATCACTAATCAATCAAAATACGTAAATAATACGAAAACTATATTATTCTGATTTTATACTTCAATAACAGAAAGCAGAAATTTGTATTAAAGTTATAAGGTCTTTCGGGATTCTGCGGTGTGTATAGGGCACGATTATTGGTCCAATTTTTAATGATTTACATTACATTTAAATTAATGATTTACCTTATACGCGATGACTATAATGTGCCATGTTTCGATATCAACGGAAAATTACTGCGCAAGATATATAACAATATCGCAAGTACATGCGCAAACAGAATCACTCATTGATCATAACTTTCTCGTATCCCATGGAATGTAACTGGATTATCCGAATTAACCGTAACTGGAACCAGCAGGTCCTGTTCGGAAATATTTATAATCACATCATTAGCCTGTTTTAAGTACACTGCTAAATGTAGACTTTGTTGTAATCAACACTTCTTCTGCCAGATTCAACATTCACTACAGTACTTGGGGAACCAGTACTCCTCTATGTACAGCCAGTCATGCCTTTTTAGATATGTTCTGGGCTACACATAAAGTTATGCAAGGCCATCATGCATAATATTAACCATCGCCTGCAACTCCTTCTCCGATGATACTAATATAACCTGATCATTGGCTTATAGGAGGCATTTGACGGTCAGATCATTCATTATTAATAAGATTCCACTCCAAACATACTTCGAGCAGACTTTCATATCCATCATGCTTCAAGTTCTCTACCCCATTAAAATCGCCTATAGCATTATGACTCCTTCATTTTAGTTGCATTATTCAAAACATCTTTCATACTATCCCAAAACTCCTGTCTCTCACTTTGGGTTTTTGAGGAGCGGTTCCAAATCGCAACTTGTGGAGCATAAACCCCTAATATGAAGATGTGAGTAAGGAAAACCTTCAACCTCACCCAGAGCAGTCTTGGGCTGACACAATCAAAATCATTCATTCATTCTAGCAGAAAGCAGTACACCAACGCCCTGACAGCCTCTACTGGTCTCAGGAACCTCCGACCAATAGGCTGTGTGGGGTCCATTGGAAGTGGTGTCGTGGAACGTCAATTCGGCTTGCGCTCATCATCTCGCATAATTCTTCAATTTTATCACTCATACTTCGAACCACTAACATTCAAAGTACCAAAGTGGCTATTCACAGTCCAGTTTTCGCGCCCACGGGAAATGATACTTGACGGGTGGCGAAACAACACGCCGCCATATTGCTATATACCATATAGCTAAGCAAAAAAATAACTTTAAAACGAATTACAAAATAACAAACAAACAACAAAAAAAAAGTAACACCGCGGTAAATACATTTTCTGCCAATTAATTTTATCACTTTAAAATCCAATAAGACAATCCAATAACAAGCTCCTATCCAAACTGCAATGAACCAATATAAAGTTCATTGGAAAAGTTGTACCAAGATGTTTATGGTTCTTCAGGGCATTTATTCCTCATAATTCCTATGTGAAGTCCAATCAAACATAACATTTAGAATAACAATATCTTGTAGCATCATCTCTAAATCCACTTCTGCTTTATGGTTTTTCACCAGAATATTTTATTTAATAGATTATTTTTCTACTGAAACGCAACATTTTCAGAAGGTGCATAAACTAAAATTCTATTCAAACATAGTCACCAGGTTTTTCATTTCTATTACTTCCTTACATGTAATACATAAGAATATTTTTAATTTCAGGAGAAAGAAGCAGAAGCGTGGGCAGCGGGTTTCAACTCTATGTGTGAAGATGTTGATGAATTTGATTTAGTTGTGGAATGAAGAAATAAGTAAAGTCAAAGTAAAACGCATACACACACAATATATTTCTTAAAAATCTCATATGTGTTAGTGTTACCGACTAAGTTATGAGTAGTTTTATCTTCCAAGAATTTGAAAAAAAAAGTAAAGTAACAGCCTCTAAACGTCCCACTGCTGAGCACAGGCCTCTCTCATTTCCGAGCAGGTTCCGAGTTGGAGCTGTGAAGAATCCGCATCCAAGAATATGTATGATATGATATTATGTAAAATAGATAATGTCCCATAAATCTTAAAACATTATTATAATAGAATTATAATAAATGTTATCATCAATAATGCAAATAAATATAACATATACATGTCTTATATTTTTGTAAGAAGTGTCGTAATTTATTATTTTAAATCCAACAAGGTACTTTTTCACAAAACGATACGGAGAAAACTATGTAAGAAACTATTTAATCAACTTTTTTTTTAGCCAATGATACTTTTATGTCTCAATCATCAAATATATCTATTTTAAGAATAAATTATGTCACATTTTTCTTTACATATAAGATATTTCCTTATTTGTTTCTCAAATTAGTTTTAAATAAACACATTTGTTTACTTATACTTAATTAAAAAATTCCATTTTAATAGATTTGTTTAGAATAATTATGTAGAAGTAATATTAGGATTTAATTTTATGTACAACCTACAAGGTCGATAAGTCTGTCGTTTATAACAGTAGTTTTAGTTTGTTTATTTTAATTAAGTTCTCAGATCTTAAAAGTACCTACATTAAGTGTTTGTTGCCATAAGTTAAAAAAAAACTATGTTTTGGTGTGCCCAGTTTTAAACATTCAGATTACATATTATTTATATTTTTTTAATTATTTAAGACATTGGACATTTTATATATTAACAAATTATTGAGTGACTTTAAAAATGATTGTACCTTTTTTTTTTAATTATAATAACACAATAGACACGTTTTGTTTAATAAATTTTTAATGTCATAGAGACTTGTGGTCTGTTTCTACAAATATAATGGGGTTTCTGTTTAAAAGTTGTTTATCAAAACGTTTGAAAAAAAAATTGATATGTTAATCAAATATTGATTTAAAAAACGTATTTCTCCTTTACCGAGGGTGTGTTAACAGACAATAATTGCATATATACAAACACCCAGGGCTTGAATATGTAGCTCATGCAAATATTTGTATGGTGCCGGAATTGAACGTACTCCGTGTGCTAAGAGGAATTAAACTTAAAGACAGTGCTATGAACTTTCCCTTGTTAAATACCCTCTTGAATTACGTAATAAAGATAAGAAAAAAATGTTTTCATATTTTTTTTGTAATGAAAGATACAATTGATGTATGATTTTGGAGCATAAAAAGATTATTTTCACTTTGCAATTTGTTCCATTTATTTAGTTACTTAACCTTTGTCCAGATATGTATAATTTTAGTGAATCTATCAAATCTCCGTCGCGTAGCATCGACCTATATCATTGTACGCAAAAGAATACGCGATCGTGCCACGCCTTGTAGCTGATACTCCTCGATTCGTAATTAACCGCGTATCTAATACGTTTCGTATCGGATACGTGTATCGCGATCGGCAGTATGTACGTATTTTGGACGCGTTTTGGTACTGTGTCACGACACGACTATGTCATTTGATACATTTCGCGATATTTTATTTATTTTTTATTTGATAAAGTGTCGAGACGAGCAAAACGTTCACCTGATGGTAAGTGCAACGTTTGCCCATAACAGGTGCTGTGTTACTCAGAATATTTCTGTGTGGCACTAAACAGCGCCCGTGACCCTGAGACATAAGATCTTGTAGCGACATATATGTCGCCACATGAGAAGCTCAAGAAATATTAAATACATTCCATAATCGCGCTATGAAAGTTTTCTGAGATGCGAGCTATATATACAACATCTAAATATTACTAGTTGGAGGAGCCGTCCTCCCGGCGGGTAGCTACCCTTTTCATTGGCAATATAATCCGCCAAAAATGGTGACATGGTATGAACATCCCGCAGCCAGCTTCTCCGAACCACAGCAGTAAAGTCATCGCAGTCACAGCAACGAGACTACTGTCGGCACAACGCGGGCTTCCTAGTCTCTCAGCCACGGAGGATCAACGACGGCCCTTTCTCCTCAGGCTGACTCCTGCGGCATCAACACTTGTCTCCATATACGTCTCGACGCACTGAAGACCTGGACACAGGTTTACCGCAACGCCAGACTGCACCTCATCGCCGGGCGCCTTAAGTTCACCACGCTAAACTACGACTTCCAGTCTCAGCGGGGGAGTGATGTAGCGACATCTATGTCGCCACATGAGAAGCTAAAAAAATATTTCATACATTCCATAATCTCGCTATGAAAGTTTTCTAAGATGCGAGCTATATATATATATACAACATCTAAATATTACTAGTAGGAAACGTCCTCCCCAAATCAGATTACTGGATCTGGCGGGTAGCTACCCTTTTCATTGACAATATAAACCGCCAAAATCTTAAGTCTCATATGCCCAGTGATTACTCTAGCTCACAGTGCCCTTCAGACCGAAACACAGTAATGTTTGCACACTACTGCTTCACGGCTGAATTAACTGGCCCTGGTGTGGTACCTACCTAGACGGATTCCTGCATAGGAATCCTATCACCAGATAACGGATGATTTTTTTTTTATTTATTGCTTTCACTGAACAATATTAAAATTTAATTTAAATTAAAATATAAGCTCTCAGAAGTTCAAATTAATCGATGAATATCTAATAATAATAATATTTGACGACCGCGTGGTCTATTGGTGTAGCGCGTCCATCTTGAGGCAGTTTTTCCCCGATCATCAAAGGGTATACACAGTGCCGCTACACGATCTTGACAAGTTTCAACATTTATAGATTTGGTGGATAGATAGATATGGTGGTAATAACTCACGAATCATCCTTGGTAGAAATCGGTGTACTTTTGCGAGGATTTGTAGTTTATCAAATGTGATTTAATGGTTGGTATGATCGTGACGGGTTGCGAACCATGTCGCCGCCATTTTGGTACGAGTCAAAAAATTCTTACTCCCTATTGCATTAACACAAGCAGTATAGTGACAGTATTGAATATTATGGTGTTATTCTGTACGAATATAACCTGTCCGTATAATACCTTAGTCGCCTCTTACGACACCTCGGTAGGGAAGAGGTAGGTGCTATTCTACTCTGTCGGAAACCTATCAGCTACATAGATTAATATAGAGATGTTAGTTTGTGAGTGTGTTGCATGCGTTCGCGAGTTATTCGCTAACGATTAGAAATATTTCCATAGCGAAGTTAGTGATCTTAGCTAGGTGACCATCTCGACTGATTAAAGGGTTAACCATCTCAACTTATTAAAGGGGACCAGCAACAGTCAAGTACCCGAGAAGATTACCCGCCAGCACCCGGGAATTCTGCCTAGGCGGGACATCACTTAAATATGCTTCTAGGTGTTGGTTTAAAAATATTTTATTTAAAAAAATCGCTTCTATCAAATGTTTATTACACACATTTCATATGTGTCTGCTCTTAACGATGGTTTCATAGAAAGAATTCAAGCCATTAACACGAAAGTACTTCGGTAATTGCTACGTCAGCCCATAACAAATTTGTGTGTGGCACCACACTGCCCCTTGACACTCTGAGACATTAGTTTTTAAGTATTTTATGCTCAGTAATTACACTAGCTGTCAGTGCCCTTCAAACCCAAACAGTAATGTTTGCACACTACTGCATGACGGCTGCTTAGCAAAGCAGCTTATATATCCTTAATAGACAGACTATCAAATATGGTAAATGTTGAAACTTATTATTACTATGTGGATTGTGGAGGTATGGAATTATATTCTGGGATAATAGCTGTAAGAAGCTAACTATATTTATAGCGCAAAAAGATGCCTAAAAGCTATATGCAAAATAAGAACTAGCTAATGCTGTTAAACTTTATTTACAAAATACAAAGTATCGACGCTACTATCACATGACCAAATCATGAAAACAGCGCTAATGAACAAGAGTACCTCCGGCATGGCTTTCAACATTTTTAACAAATCTCCTTAACAAAGAACAATTTTAATTTAATATTTTATTTCAGTTGTATAATACATAATCTTCTTTTTTATGCTGTTGGTCGTAGCAAGTCAAATACCTCAAAAATATAATAGTACACGTAATACTAAAATATGTACAGTAAAAACAGACCTAGCAGGTTCTGGAAAAGCTAAACTATGTGAGCTATCCTTTGCTAATAAAGACGAAACAGAAAAAATAATTACTAATTTAGACCATAACACTAGTTCCGGCCTTCATGGAATAACTACCAAATCCATAAAATGCGTAAAAAATTGATAATTGATGACTTTACAAAAATAACTCCTTAGAACTAAGTATGTTTTCAAACAGTCTTAAAATTGCAAAAGTCACCCCAATTTATGAGACCGGTTTAAAGTCGGATACAGGTAACTACCGCCCAATATCGATTCTTCCAGTAATATCAAAAATTTACGAGAGAATTATCTTTAAACGTCTAGATGAGTTCTTGACATCACAAATATAACGATCTTAAGCCCTCTCCTCTTTCTTGTATATATACTCGTATCAAGAACATACGGGATATAGGTTGGAAGGGAAATATTACTCTATATGCTGACGACACTAGCCTATTTTACATATAATCACTCTATTCACACGGCTATGGCAGATGTTCAAGTGCAATTTACTCACAATTAATGTTTCAAAAATGTATACGAAGAAACAAAAATAATGAATATTACGCAAACCTATATATAAAAGACATGCTTATTAAATCGTAAAATACTGAACAATGATATACACACACAGATGAGCTTCACAAAAATGCAACAATCACAATGGATACGATTACGAAATTCAAATTATTTAAATTAACATTTCCCGCGAACAAATTACGGCCTTCTGTTTATTACATACTAGCTGAAGCCTGGGACTTCGTCCGCGTGGAATATGTTTTTTAAATATCCCGTAAGAACTATTTGAGTTTCCGAGATAAAAAGTATTCTATGTCCGTACCCACAACGCGGGCTATCTCTGTGCCAAATTTCGACAAGATCGGCTCAGCGGTTGAACCGTGAAAAGGTAACAAACAGACAGAGGGACAGAGAGTTACTTTTGCATTTATAATATAAGTATGGATATTAGCCCCCTCGTGCTAAAATATGTAATTAACTACCAAAAGACATTAAAGAATATAAAACAGATTATACTTTAAAAAAAATATTACAGCACAAAATAATATCACAAAAATATAAAAATTACAAAAACATATAATTAAATTCATAATAGCTTCAAAATAATAAATTTCATAATAAAGTTCATACAGCATCAAACATTATTATTAATAACACAATTAAGCCATTAAAGCAATTTATACGCTATATAAACATGTTATTAAAAATTCTACTTCTAATATTACAAAAATAGCTTTCAATATAAATTCAAATTGTTTTTATATAAGCCTTCTAGTAGTGAAGCTCATCTTTGCGTCTATGTAAGTATTTGCTTCGAACGACCGCATATTTCTTTGTGATGCAAAATAATTTCTACGATTACCTTAGTTATGTTTGTAATATTCTGTTTTGTATATTTTACGTTCGTTATCTTTATATTAATATAAAACACATTCTTAAGTAATTTCTCATGTAAATGGAGTAATTTCTTATGGTTAATAAATAAATTCTCAACCTCAATATAATTTAGTTTTAAAAAATATATGAGGTTGTAATAATCGCAAAAATGTAGAGGCTGATTTGAAATGTTTTAAAAACATGTCAGTTGCATGTCAGTTGCATGTCATGATATGCTAATGTTACCGCTGAAAGCATAAAATTCTAATAATAAAACTTGAAGGTTTAAAATTTATTCTTAGTAAGCTGCCCCGCGATATGCATTGAATTTTTATAAGCTTTATTTTTGTACAGATCTCCGTTGTTTCTATTAAAAAATATATACCTCCTGTGTGGTTAGATTTGTTGAGATAGCAATACAACAATTGCTTCGAAGTCGGTTTTTTTTTATTTTTAAATGCTAGTAATATTAAATGGTACGAAAATGGAATGAAACTTATAGTTCTAGAGGGGGTTTTCGTACAGTTATAAACAGTATCCAAGATAAACGAATAGATCAGAAAAATATGGTTTTCGAATGCAAAACAAATATATTTTATTAAATAAGTTCATATTAAGATGGACGACGAGACATGACACAGAATTACCTATTTACATAATTGGTAACTGTTTGCAATATATGATGAATTTTACTTTTGTATCAATATTATAGAATAATAAAGTGATCATTTAATCCATGCCTTTGGATAGATTTCATAGCGATAATTTAACAATATGAGAGAAGCTCTTCGATACTGCAGGCTTTCAGGCAACATTCATCCACTACACCCACGTAGCGTTTCCCGCGCGACGGCACGCCCATGCTCTTGGCCTTTTCGGCCGATAACCAAGGCCAGTAAAGAATTTCTTGCTGTTTGTAATATGGCACGAATGCGTCTGTGGATAATAATGCTTTTACATATATTTTTCGTCAATTTTTTTATAACTATAATTACACTATTGAAATAACAACCTTTAAATGACGCTCTTTTGGGCACAGCCTTCCTCTTCATTTTCAGTGTTTTAGAGGCGGAAAAAATCCGATGAAGTTGCTCTTATTTTTTTTTATTATTTTTTTAAATTTTTGTGCTATCCTAACGTTTGTTAAAAAAAGTACGCCTCCAAAGTCGTACTGTAGTAAAAACTCTGACACTATTGGTTTTTGTAGAAAAAGTAGAGTCGGGCAAAACGTTCACCTGATATTAAGTGCAACGTTTGCTCATAACAAATTCTGTGTCACCCAAAACAATTCTGTGTGGCAACACACTTCGCTCGTCTCCCTGAGACATCAGTTCTTAAGTCTCATTTGATTACACTAGCTCTCAGTACGCTTCAGATCGAAACACATTAAAGTTTGCACACCACTGTTTCACGACAGAATTACTGGCCCTGGGGTAGTTCCTACCTAGACGGATTCCTGCATAGGAATCCTGCCCCCAGCTAAATCTTTTAATCAATTTTAAAAGTTGACTAAGAAACACCGAAACGGAATAACTATCTTGTGTCAGGCGTAGAATGCCCAGAATTTAAACACAGATGACCATCACCGGGTCATCTGTGTTTAAAGCGTCTGGTACGGCTACGCTAAATGCATAGAAATAGCATTGCTTCCGACAGGTGACGGTATAACCATCTTGAAATACCCAAACCGGTCACGGACGGCAGCGGCGAATCCTCCCGCCAAGCGTTGTGTGGTTTTCTCTTTCAATGGTGGTAGAATACTTATGCAGGAATCCCTCTTTTACCAACGCAGTGTTAGTTATTATACCGTCAAGCAGTAGTATGCAAACATTACTATGTTTCGGTTTGAAGGGCACTGACATCTAGTGAAATCACTCTTGATATAAGACTTAAGAACGGATGTCACAGGGTGACGAGCGCAGTGAGGTGCAACACAGAAATGTTCTGAGTGACTTTGCTTCCTAAAAAAACTATCTTCTATAAAAAACTTACTGTAGATCGAATTATATTCAGATCGTTTGCCAACGCCGGCGTTTTCAGCGTAACACAACAGTGCCAAAGTCTTCGCTAGTATTGGCCCGCAGTACTTCTGCGGTTTCACATCCTTGACGTCTTGTAGAGATATCTGACCACCAATGTGACCACAGCACATCGTGATCATGACGGTGAGAGTGACAACGGCAAAAGTTTGTTGGAACATCTGGAAAAATAAGAAAATTTTAATGATTTAAAACTTAATAGAATATTGGAAGAGATTTAAAAAAAATCGCTTTTTTTCTTATCGTTTACCTTAGAGGGTTTCCATACGATTAACACTTATCGAATGTGCTAAGACATGTGAATTATTCGGATTATATACCCCTATGAAAATGCGAGGGTGCTGATAAATATTCAACAGTTTGCTTGGTCTTTAACAGGCATTTGTTTAATGAGAATTGAAATATGACCTTGATTCTATAAATAATTATAGAGAGGGCTAGAAGTGGAGGACAAAACAACTCTATATACTATACAATTGGTAAGGAGTTGAGTACACCTGGTTTGTTTTTAATGTATTTTTAATGAAACTTGGTATAGGACGATCAAATCTTATTCAAGCACTTTGTAGATGATTTTGCCGATGATTCGTTTGACGACCGCGTGACTTAATGCTTGGACTACCTGACTACTACGCTGAGGATACTGACTTCGAATCCCAGTCAGGGCCAGCATTTTTCCAAAAATAGGTAGATTAGGACGAGTAAGTGTCTCTGTGTTTGTGCGTACACTTGTGTCACTATGATATCTTCTGCACAGTTGATAGCTTCCGATAGTATTTGGTAGTCAAAGTCTAAGAACTCGCGATGGTCTAAATCGATTGATCAGATGATATCGGTATATATTTATAACTGTTTAAATTATGTGTACATATTACAAATTTCTTAAAATATAACTGTGCTATGTGGCTTGCGTTCATCACCATTATCACTATCATTTTGGTATCTTACAGTTCGTCATATACTTTTCTAAAGGGGAAATTGCTTCAGTTGCCACGCTTGTTAGGCAAGTTGGCAACATGGTGTTTAGGATTATTATGCAAGAATCCGCTTGGTGGATACCTCCGCAGGGCTAGTTATTTTGCCGTCAAGGAAGAATGTTGTCAGTTTGCAAACATTACCGTGTTTCGGTAAGAAGGGCACTGTTAACTAGTGTAATTACTGGGCATAAGACTTATGAACTGATGTCCCATGGTGACGATCGGCGACGGCGAGATAGGCAGAGGCCACGTGCAGAATAATACCATAATATACAATAATGTCACTATACTGCTCGTGGGAACGCAATGGGAAGTTAGAATTTTTTGACTCGAATCAAAATGACGGTGACGGACGGACGGAAGTCAACGTGCTAGCAGTGAAAAATTTAATTGAAAAGAATAGGCGAATTATGCATAAAAATTTTCAGCACATAACTATTGAAACGAGAGAAACGTTCACCAGATTTAACACGAACCTTCGCATGAGGTTGCGTTGGGTGACGCTCAACCTCACCGACGCTGCGTGACCATGCCTGCGTGAAGTGGTGACGTGACATGATTATTAAATTTCATGCTAGTCTCGGTGTGTTGACGACATTAATAATGGTGATGAATCTTGGATTTATCAATACGATTCAGAAACGAAGCGCCGGTCAACGATTAGACTGTTTCAGAATGAACCAACGCCTACCAAAGTGAAGCGATAGAGAGGCGAAGGGAAGGTTTTGTTTGGTAGTTTTATGTCTTTGACCACAGATTACTAATAATTTACTTTGAGGGAGTATCTGGTGTCAATTTCTCTACAAATTGTTTGTAGCCTCAATGCCGAGCGGTATAGTACAAAATGCTTACCAGAAGTGTTCACAGCTGTGAGTAACAAGCGATCGAACACGGTGCTCCGTGGGCTACTGCTTCACCATGACAATGCGCCCGCGCACTCAGCGTTCAGAACGAGTGACAGCACATCTGTTAAGCTTTTGGGTCACCCTCCTTCCAGCCCTGATTTGGCACCATGTGACTTCTTTTTATTCCCTAAAATAGAAAATGAACTTTTCATCAGTTCAAGCAGGTCGCAAAAAAGAAATTGGGTTCAGACGCATAAAACTTTGTAAAGATGCTGATGGAGAGTTAATTGAAAAGATTTAATAATAAAAATTTAAATCAAAAAAATTATTTTTTAGTTTCGCAAAATTCTCTGTGTGGTCCACATACTCGTATTATGACTAAATAAACTATTCTCTCATTAAATAAATAGTTCTTGTTTAATTTGTCTATAAATTTAATTCTTAAACCAATAATATCTATTTGGTGTGGTCACAATTCGACTGTATCTTCTCTTTAAATTAGAGTGAATTATTGTCGTTGCCCGTGAATTTTAAAAGTTATGAACCTTATACAGCTTACTACGACTCTAAAAAAGCTTTTCGATACAATTGCTTACCTTTAAGGTGATCATCGTCGCTAGCCCGTAAATATTGTACTGCTGGTTACCGCTGCTTCCTTTCACCGTTCCAGACCGGCATGAACTATCGGGTCACTGACACTTATGGTGTATCTTATACCGCGATATAATAGTTGCGGAGAAGACTCCACGGCAGATATTATATACGCCGCGAATGTACGCGCAGACAAAGAGGTATGCGATAAAATCGCCGGTAGACTTGGATGCAGTGTTATATGTCGGGGTCAATCAGAATCACAACCCTGCCAACAATTTGTATCTGCACAAATTTTGGCTCCAGCTGGGATTTAAACCCAGGACCTGAAGCATAGAAGTCAGGTACTCTCACCACAAGGTTACACGGTTTTTATTTATACCGCTACTTCCTATACGCGTAGATTGTCCATTTCGCAAAATGCCCAAGTCGCATATTGTCCAGGTCGCAAAATGTCCAAATAGCAAAATGTCAACAATTAGAGGGCAGTAACTTCTCAAGGTTAAGAGCTCAGTGCAATGCCACACAAAACCTTACAATTCAAGGACACTAGAATTGGTATGGGGCAGGCCATACATTGTCACTCACGTGAACGATTTGCTGCTCTGATTACTTAATAATACGAGTATAAATAAAACAGCAAATTTTTAAAGTCTTTTTACAAGTTACGGTACTATAATTTTTCGATTGATTGTAGTTTTATGTGTGATAATCGTTGTGGTCATTATCAAGCTAGGGGGATATTCAGAAGTTAAGATTACTAATGTGTCTCGACCCTTATGCTCATCCAGTGTAAACAAAGCATGAACTGAGAGATGCGTAAATTAAAATCGAATAAGATTAAAATAGATTTTCATTCACAATGAGGCGGTAAAACATAGAATCGGCGGTAAAAAATATCGTAGCAGTCAATAAAGAGTGATTGTGGTTCCTTATGTAGCTCTAAAAAAAAATTATGTTTGCGATATACAAATTATTGTTTTAAGATATTATTGAGGTAAATATTGTTGGTATTAAACCGTGTGGTGGCGGCTTAAGAGAATCTACCATCCTATCCCATCCCGGAGGCGTCGTAAAAGTCGGCAGAGGGAAGTGAGAAAAGATGGAGACGGGCAGCAGCATTTTCCTGGAAAATCTGAATAAATAAACTGCGGTTGCCAACTCGCCTTCGAAGCGTGGCAAAATGAGGCAAACTTTTGTGGCAATTTATGGGGGAGGCCTGTGTTCAGCAGCGGACTAACTAGTCCGCTGCTGAACACAGTCTGAAATGATTAAAGAATTGAAAAAGTAAATTAAAGCCTATAAATGTCCTACTAATGAGCACAGATTGGCGAACTTTAAGTGTCGTCGAAATATTTTTTATTTTACAGACATGTAAGCCTCATTACAGTTTTCATTTATCGTTAAACACGTGGTAAACCATCACTTAAAATTGTAAGTGGTACAAAATTTTAGAATTTATTGTTTTATGCGTAATCGTGATGCTGTTTGGTCTTAGTTCTCCGGTCCGTAGGTGTTGTGGTCTGGCTCGCTATTACTTACGAGTATATCTTGAATACATTACCGAAACTTATACGAGTACATACAAAATTATTTTTTATTTATTTTTACATTTTATTACACACCAATGTTCATGAAAAAAAATGTAATAAACAAAAACATTCAATAAAATGCTATCGCAATCGGCGGCCTTCTCGCTAAGAGCAATTTTTCCATTATTAATTAAAAGAAAATTTATTTGAAAGGAGAATACGACTGGCCCTTTGTATTAAATTAAAAATAAAATACAATTTTTTTCCTTGTATGTAAGGCAATATAAAAGGTCAATCGGTGAATATTTTAAAATAGCCTACAAACGTCCCACGGTCGAGTACCGGCCTGCTCTAATTTTTGATAGAGCTTTGAAATTAGGAAGAGACCGCCACGCTTCTTTAAAACAGGTTGGCGGTTTTTTCCGCAGATACATCACTGCTGAGCGCATGTTAAATCAGCACTTATAATTACAGGCTTATATATGCAAATCTGTCACTGTACTGCTTGTTGGAACGCAATGGGGAGAAACAATTTTTTTGACTCTTACAAAACTGGCGGCGACGTGGTTCGCCACAGGGATGACATATACTTGCAAAATTCAATACCAGGGCTTCCAAGTACGAATATGTAAAAAAAAACCAGGGCCGAAAACCAGGTTTTAAAATACTTCTTAGTATTTATTAGTATTCTCGAGGTATCGAGGGATGAGACGTACGATACGCGGTTTTAAAATCATGGCTGCGCTTCAAAGTAGGTACGGGCAAGAAATACTTGCAAGTGCGTTGGAAGTATTTCTACTGCGTAGCCGCGTACTGGCAATCCGAGTCTAAATGCCTCTACTAATTATATATATATACACATACATTTATACATAACAAACATATATAAATAAATTAAACGCATTATCAGACACACACATATACAGGGTTTTCGTTCACTCCTTCTCAGAAAAAGTAGGGTGTGATAGGTAGGTGAAATAGAAGCCCGTGGCATGTTTATTTTACTTATTTTTAAGTTTTATTTATAGCCCCGGCAGGATAATATGTCTTAGGTTTTTGTAGTTTTTTGGATGCACGGAAATCTAGTAAAGCCAAAAAGATAGTCAATTGATAATACCGTGTATAGTTTTTATTCCACCCACCTATCACACCCTACCCTTTTCTGGGAAGGAGAGCACACTCACACTGTATATACTCGTACATATAAATACACTTAAAATAAATGCACACTTGTAACGATGACCAAACTACTAACGAATTATATTCTCAAGATTCTTTTGTAAATATGCACGAACCAACTTCTTAAGAAGTTATTTATTTATTGGGCGCTTTCCTGATGTCATCGGAGTTCCAAAAAAGTGCAGCCTGAACAGTGGAGGAGTTCCTGTAGAACGCGGTGAAATGTGTAGGAATGCAAATCTTTTTGTTAGAGGAAGAACGAAGAACCCTATAATGTGATGAATAATAATAAAACAAAGTTTATCTAATTTACATCGGAATGTATTATTGATGTTATAAATATAAAAAAAAGAGTTATCGTAATTCTTTTTTTTATAGCAATAACTAGAGGGACAGTAACAAAATTGTAAAGGACCATACGTAAGTTACAAGTGTTTAATACAAGACTACTTACTACTTTTAACCGACTGCTCAAATAAAGGAAGGTTATGTTTGAGGTGTTCGTGTGTTTTTTTCTTTGTGACACTCTGGATACTAATTCATGTTTACTTTTACGATTTAGCTGAAGAGAAACAAAGGAGATTTAAAAAAAGATAGCTTTTTTTTATTTTGAAACGAGCAATACGTTCACCTGATGGTAAGTGCAACGTCTGCCCTTAACAAATGCTGTGACACCCAGAAAATTTCTGTGTTACACCACACTGTGCCTATATCCCTGAGACATAAGTTCTTAAGTCTCATATGCCAAGTTATTACGCTAGCTCACAGTGCCCTTCAAACCGAAACACAGTAACTGAATTTAAAGCTTCTATGGCCAGGTAAACTATGACTTAGCATGGGCTAAGAACAATAATTTCGGTATGATTCAATATTGTAAATTAATAAATAAAGTACAAGAGCAAATCTCGTCCGACACTATTCCGATGATATCCCGGACGTCAGTCTGAGCGAGATTAGTATGGTTCTCAAACAGCTTAAGAATGGCAAAGCGCCGGGTGAGGATGGAATCACAGCAGAGCTTCTGAAAGCGGGTGGAAAACCGATACTAGTAGTCCTTTAGAAGCTCTTTAATTCCGTCATCCAGGGCGGCGCTACGCCGGAAGCGTGGAGTAGAAGCGTGGTTGTCCTGTTCTTTAAGAAGGGCGATAACGCCCTCTTGAAGAACTATAGACCGATATCGCTTCTAAGCCGCGTCTACGTGCTGTTTTCGAGAGTTTTAACGAATCGTCTCGCAAGCAGACTTGATGACTTCCAGCCTCCCGAACAAGCCGGATTCCGAAAAGGCTATAGTACCTTAGACCACATACATACCCTTCGCCAGATTGTACAAAAGACCGATGAGTACAATCTTCCGCTATGTCTGGCGTATGTGGACTATGAGAAAGCCTTCGATTCCGTCGAAATTTGGGCGGTGCTAGAGTCGCTTCAGCGGTGCCGAATTGACTGTCGGTATATCGATGTGCTGCAGTGATTGTATACCAATGCTACGAAGGCTATCCGAGTACAGAACCAGAGTACGAAACCGATCCAATTGCAAAAAGGTGTAAGATAGGGTGATGTAATATCCCCGAAACTCTTCACCGCTGCATTGGAAAATGTTTTCAAGCTACTGGACTGGCAAGGGTACGGTATCAACATCAATGGCGAATCACTCACCTTCGATTTGCCGACGACATAGTCATAATGGCAGAATCGCTGGAGGACTTTAGCGCTATGCTCAATGACCTCAATAGTGTCTCCCAACGGGTAGGTCTTAAGATGAATATGGACAAGACGAAGATCATGTCTAACGTCCATGTCACACCTATACCGGTTATGGTTGGGAACACTGCGATCGAAGTTGTCGACGAATATGTACGAGTATACCTAGGACTGTCCTACTAGGTAGGTCCAACTTCGACCAAGAGGTCAATCGACGGATCCAACTCGGCTGGGCAGCGTTCGGGAAACTGTGTCACATCTTCTCGTCGGGTATACCTCAATCCCTCAAAACAAAAGTGTACAACCAGTGCGTGTTGCCAGTGATGACATATGGAACCGAGACGTGGTCCTTCACTGTAGGCCGCATGAGGAAGCTCAGAATCGCACAGCGAGCTATGAAAAGGGCTGTGCTCGGAGTTTCTCTGCGAGATAAAATCCGTAACGATGTTATCCGCAGCAGAACTAGAGTAACCGACATGGCCCTGAGGATTAGCAAGCTGAAGTGGCAATGGGCCGGCCATATAGCTCGGAGAACCGATAACCGTTGGGGAAGAAAGGTTTTCGAGTGGCAACCTCGCACCGGCAAACGCAGTGTAGGGCGACCCCCCACTAGATGGAGCGACGACCTACACGGTTTTGCAGGAAGTCGATGGATGCAGGTGGCTCATGGCCGTGTTTTGTGGCAATCTATGGAGGAGGCCTATGTTCAACAGTAGTGTGTAAGCATTACTGTGTTTCGGTTTGAAGGGTTTGAAGGGGTGTGAGGTAGCGTAATCGCTGGGCATTTGAGACTTAAGAACTGACGTCTCTGGGTGACGAACGCAGTGTGGTGTCACACAGAAATATTCTGGGGGACACAGCATTTGTTGTGGGCGCACGTTGCACTTACCATCAGGTGAACGTTTTGCTCGTTTCGTGACATTATACAATAAAAAAAAGATCATCTAAGTTAACGTCAAGGTCAACAACCAGCATGTGACATGGTAATTAGGTGATTTTCTCTAAACTAACTAAATAAGAAGATGGAAGTGTGTTGAGCCTTATAAACTGGTATTAATTTAATACATTAATCTCTCCGTACTATATAATACAAGGTCGTTTTCTAGATTCCTGTCAAAACTAGGGGGCTCCAGAAAAAGAACTTCCGTATTTGGCATTTGTAAGTAGGTAACGATTATAACAATATTTAATTATACTTTTTATAGTTTAAAATACGGAGTATTAAAATAGGAATCATGAATTACAATCAGTCTTTTATCGGTTATCCTGAGAAAACATTTTTAAACTGCTTTTATTTCTTTTCACTAATTAAAAACAAAACTAAAGTAACAGCCTATAAATGTCCCACTACAGAGCACAGGCCTCTCATTTCTGAGAGGGTTTTGGAGATAAGCTAAAATGATAGCACTTTATCACTTATTTATTCTTTAATTTTAAAAAATTACTATTTTGGATACTAATGCTTTCATGAAATAATAGCTGTCTTAGAAGTCTAAAACACAATCGCGGTAATCTTTTAGGGACAGCTCTAACATGTAAAAGTTTCGGCCTATAAATGTCCCACTGCTGAGCACAAGCCACCTCTCATTTCTGAGAGGCTTTTGGAGCTAGGAAGAATCCGCCACGCCGCTCCAATGCGGTTTGGCGGACTGCACATGTCTTCGAAATATTTTTTATTTTTCTGACATGCAGGTTTCCTCACGATGTTTTCCTTACCGCCGAGCACGTGGTAAATCAGCACTTAATATTGCAATTAACAATTTTAGTGGTGCTGGCACCGGGAATCGAACCCAGGTCACTCGCGTACTTTGAAATTTAAAGCGAGCGCCTAGCCCCTGAGCTACCACGGCTCTAACATGTATTTATTACTTAATGCGAAGACAAAATAACGGTTCTGAGCGCCATCTATAGAAACATTTAAGATTTTATTACTTCTTCATAAATGCTTTCTCCGAAGTGCCATCTAGCGTTCTCCGTTCAATACATTGTGTTTTGTAAACGTATAAAATTAAAAGTTTCAAGTAACTGAAAATAGATGGCGGTAGATGGCTTTCGCTAGCCCATTAGATGCCGTTTTTAACTTATTTAATAAATATGTGTAAAAATCCCAACTGAATTTATGTTTGAGTTATAAATAAAGTATTGTTTTTCCTGACTTAGTCATTAATACAAATCCCCGTGGACATTCTACTGCTGCACATAGGCCGGTATTAGGTAGGATTTATCGTAATAAATACGCTTGGCAGGCCGATTAGCGATCGCAAATACTAGACGCTTGGCACCTTAGACGCAGCTTCCTGTTATCGTTCTGGTGTTTGACATAGGCCACAAGATGTTTTGAATTTTCTTTTAGTCTTATATCCCTAGAACGAAAATGTGATGGATGCTCTGAAGTTGCTACCAATCAAGTCAATGAGGTCTTACTAATTTTATTATACTCATACTATTAATCTTTTATGTAAAATAGGAAATAATAAGGGAACAAAAACAAAGAAGAGAAGAATTAAAATAGGAGAAATAAAGAAGAATCAAAGAAAAGAAGAATCAAAGAAAAGAGGAATTAGAGTAGTGAAGTACGAGTATATCTTGAGTGTTCTGAGATTACTTCACATGTAAACTGTTAAGCATAGACCTATTATACCTGTAGCGATTTTTTTAATTTTCTTGTAGATGTTGTAGTCGATAGGTGTCCGACAGAGTAGCACCTACCTCTTTCCTACCGAAATCTCGTAAGAGGCGATTAAGGTATTGTACATACAGCTTTTATTGGTTCAGGGCAACACCATAATATGCAATGCTCTCATTATACTGCTCGTGGGAACGCAATGGGGAGTAATAAAGCTCAGCCCATAAGGTCATATAAGCTCAGCTCATATGGTCTCTCGCAAACGCGACTGCACAAGTAGGTGTGCCGTGCTCACTACAGATATCTATTAGATAGCTTCCGTTATCCAGCATCTAAGGTATTGAATATTCTGCCTCCTCCTCTAAGACTATGAATATGATAAACCTACTTTTGAGAGGAAGCTTGATATCATAAACCTAAATATGTTTTTTATATGATATATATCTAGATTCGTTAGTATATATTTTTAGTACACTAACTCTTTGTTATTATACCTCGTTAATACTTACAGAGAGAACTTTGTGCCCCTTTTTAAGCGCATTTCGCGCACGAGGAAGTGTGAGATTTGGCATGGTTCAAGTTTGTATGAGCTATTAAAGTGAGGAGGCTGGGATGTATATATAATGTGTGTTGCTAATGCAATGGATTGAATAAAATAAAACTTTCATTATTTACGTTGATATTGACGTAATAGTAGTCTCTCGTTGTTTTGCGTTACTGCCAAAGTCAAACACGGTAGAGATTGTTGCCATTGAAATTAAGAATGTTGCCAACAAACAATTACTTAAAACTCAAAAACATTCAAAATAAAATCAAAATTATTATTTATATAATATATCATATTACTTCAAAATTAAAAAAATAATATGAATAATGGTTGAATTTCGACCACTGATCTGACATCTAGTAATGTATAAATTCTTGGAACCTCTTAGATAAATCTTATATATGTAGTATAATATCGTTTTCATGTATATTTTATGTACGAGTATTTCATGTATATTCATGTAATATCTCATGGCTACCGATTCAATTATGAGAGACCTATATTTTTCAACTGACTTCAAAATAGGAGGCGGTTCTATCTGTCTGTATGTATGTATTTATTTATCTATGTTCATCGATATTTTTGTCAATTGTGGACCATTTAAAAAAAAACTTGTTTGAAAGGGGATACCGTAAGGGTCTACTCTAAGGTCCCATATGATTTTGGTCAGGTTCTCATGATGGGATCCATGAGAAAATCATGAAACTCTTAAATTAGCTTAAGCATGCAATAAGCTGTCGTGCTGAATTGAAGTCGGTTTTTTGATAAAATAAATAATTATTTTTTATTTTGACTGGCGACGAGCAGTACTCTAAGGTGCCAACAGTCTAGTTCTTCAATCGCAAATTCGCCTGCTATTTGTCGATTACTTTTGCGTGTACTTTGTACTTGTGTGTGTAATTTTGCGTGTATTTTGTATTTGTTGTGTGTACTTTTTGTAGATTTAATTCTAAACTCGAACTGAAAATGAAAGGAAATTGAAAAATAATCAGATACGTGTTCGTCACATAGTTGATTGCCGCAATAGTCATAGATCTGTTTAAACGATTCTTAGAACAAATATTCTTAAACCAGATAATATAAATACATTTTGTCTAGATTGAGATCATTTATGCTGTATCATAATAAGATATGCACCGTGTAGTCTTGTGGCCAGAGTAGCTGACTTCTACGCCGTGGGTCCTAGGTTCGTATCCGAGCCGCAGCCAATATTTGTGCACAAATTGGTCGTTTTCGGGTTTAATTGTGTAGTGATTGTCCCTATATCTCTCACACTGCATATAGTTACGGGTAGGTTAGGATGTGTGCCCGTGTTTAATGCGTACACTTGTAGATCTATGATATCTCCTGCGCAGTTGATAGCTTCCGACTATATTCGTTAGTTCTCTACGTAGTCGAAAATCGGACCGGAGGATATCCTCGTCAACAGTATGCTAATCCGGGTGAAAAGAAGAAAAAGAATGTACTAGGCCTCCTCTATAGATTATTTATGTTTTTTTAAACCTAGGACTTTTCCTGACGCTGTTTTTATGTCATGTGTTTTCATGACGCTTTTAACGCATGTGAATTTCAGATTCCCTCAGACCCAGAACCACTATCTGTAGGCCATACAAAAAAAGTGTCCTGCGCGGTAATCGAACCCGCGACCTATGCAGGAATCCGTCTAGGTAGGAACCACCCCAGGGCCAGTTATTCTGCCGTGAAGCAGTAGTGTGCAAACATTACTGTGTTTCGGTTTGAAGGGCACTGAGAGCTAGTGTAATCACTGGGCATATGAGACTTAAGAACTGAGAACTGGGTGAACGGCGCAGTGTGGTGTCACACAGAAATATTCTGGGTGACACAGCATTTATTATGTTATGGGGTGAACGGTTAGTTCGTCTAGTCACCTTATCCAATAAAAAATATATATAAGCCAATCGCTAAGACATTGCGCCGAATTAGACAACGATGTCCATTGCCGTAGCAGGCAGCACTGCAACTGTATTTCTTGATTCCTTCTTAATTCTTTATCTGGCACAGGCAGGAATTAATACAGTAATTAATATGTAAATACATTTTTTTTTATCGAGAAACGTCCCACTAAGATTTCTCCTTTATCGTGTATTTTACTGGTGGTAGGATTCCTATGTAGGAATCCGTCTAGGTAGGTACCACCCCAGGGTCAGTAATTCTGCCGTGAAGCAGTAGAGTGTAAACATTACTGTGATTCGGTTAAAAGGGCACTGTGAGCTAGTGTAATCACTGGGCATTTGAGACTTAAGAACTGTTGTCTCAGGCCCGTGATGGGCGCAGTGGGGTGTCACACAGAAATGTTCTGAGTGCCACAGCATTTGCTATGCTTACCATCAGGTGAACGATTTGCTCGTATCATCACTTTATCCAATAAAAAAAATAAAAAAACTTACAAACATAAATTGCATGTACACAAATGCCCAGACTCAGTACAACTATCTGCAGCTCTTACATTTGTATGCCACGTTTAGCCACAACGCTGTCCGAATCGCTGAGTGCTCATTTTCTTAATTAAAAACGATGCCCCACAGTAAGATTTCTCCTGTGTCGTAGGTACGTTTTACAGACATAAATTCCACATGCACAAACACCGGGACCCGGAACAACTACATGTAGGCCATACAAATTTTTGTTCCGTGTGGGAATCGAACCCGCGACCCGCGGCGCAGAAGCCTCTTTAGTTCAAGTGGGATGTTGTTCGAACGATCTGCTGTAAATAATAAAGCAGGACATCGCTAACGAATAAAAAAATATGCTACACCTCTCATATCGTCTTTTTAATTCGATTTCTTTGATTGAATTAGATGTTGTGACGAAATGAACAAAACGTTCACCTGATGGTAAGTGCAACGTCTGCCCATTCTGTGTGGCGACGCTGCGCCCGTCACTCTGAGACAGTCTGAGAGTTCTTAAGTCTCATATGCAAATTTCAAGACAAGAGTTAAATTAAAAATACCCCTTGGCCCTGACCTTATAATTATGGGCTGTTTCCTCACTGATATCTATTACGGTTAAACAAAGTAAAATCCTACGCAAGAACCACCTTAAGTTATGTTACGATCACCTACATTCGATATATGAGTCCTTGACGCCATTTCATGCATGTACACAGGAGGGAAGGCGGGACTGTGCATACAAAAACAAAGCGCCATTCTTATGCCTTTTCAGTGTCTTCTATTTGTATTCGATGCAGCCATATATTAACCTAGCTGTAAGTAATTTTGCTATAAGCAACGCTCATAGTGTAATTTTTAGGGAAGGTTGTTTTTTTGAAAGAAAGGATCGAGACGAGCGAATCGTGATGGTGAGTGCAACGTCTGCCCAAAATAAATGCTGTGTCACACAGAACAATCTATTCTTCGCTGGTGACAAAACGCTGGTTCTTTACTCGCTCTAAGGTCAAGCATAACAATTTAGCGAGGAAATGTCACCTTAGCGCTTTGCCACGAGGAATTGTTTACCCTAAAAAAGGTTAAACGGACAGTTTCAGTGTCAGGCTTTTATACCGTTATTTTGCTCGTCAGAGACAAACGTTGATTTCCAGACGAAACCTGCTAATGAATAATCTATTGAAGCATGCGTGATTTCTACTTATTACTCAATACTTCGAAATATAAAGCCGGTAAGTTCGCTGTTATACATTCAACAAGTCAAAGCTTGTATTAGTTAACATGCGTTTCATAATTTCAAGTATGAATTAAAATTAGAGAATTCATAAAAAAATTGATAGTGCTAATTTGCTGTTTTTTTACGAAGAGTTTAGAAAGAAAATAGAAAGATTGCAAATCTTATGTTAAAATATAATATTAGTCGTTAGGTATTCATTAGTACAACTGAATCAAATGAAAGCATAAAGTAAAATTATACGGTTATAATTTTTCCACAAAGCTATCTAATTAAAATTGAAAAATTAATCCATCCAACAAAGTGAGTATCCCACTCGGCCCTAATGTGATGCCTGACGATATTAAAATGATTGCTCTTTGGCAAATATGGCGGCCGGCTGAATTATACAGCGGAAGCAAATATTACCCTCGCAAACATACGTCCCGGGAGAGCGAGCTAGTTCGCGCACTCAAAATTAAATGCACACAATGAAAATACTGAGCCGAGAGCCCCTACTAGATACCTACGTCGCGAAAAGTAAGTACCTACTCAAAACCTCACTCTTAACACTCCGCGTGGAGTGCTCCACGGCATTGTTGTCTGTGAAAACAGTCGCCGAAGTGTTTTTTTGTTTATGGACTCTTCGATGTTGCCACTCGAAAATAAATAGCCGCGCGGTAACGAGCAATATGCCCTAACAAGCTGTTACATTGTTTTTTTATTGATTTGCGTTTGCTTGTAAAAAACATATTCACTTTTAATTGTTAAATTTTATTCGTTTAACATGTTGTATCATTCAGGAGAATAATTCTAAAACGATATCTGATTTTGAGTTGCGAAATTGGAAATACATGGGATCTTTCTGCTCTTGTCTTATTTACCAAGATAAATTAACCCATCTTGAATTTCAGGTACATTCCTTTAGCTGTCTTAATAAATTAACAATCGGACTGTTTAAGTCATTTAATTAAAGGGTGACAGAGCACGCAGTCAGGTTGTTCGGGTCGGGAATATTAACCGCAATTCTCGGTCAATATTCACAAAATTGACACGTCAAATATTTGTAACTTCGTCCTGGGACCACGTTAGACGGCAAACAGAATCGTGTCTGGTCCTCCCTTAATTTCCGATGTTTCTACATTGCAGGGTATTTGCGCCAATTTAGCTTTTAAGTTGTTAACACTGGGTGGAAGTTTGTATGAAGCGCTACGACCGAGATAGCCGCTTGTCAAAACAAAATGGCGCTGACTATGTTTGAATTGGGCCGTATCAGTCGCGAGCGGAGATTCATTTTGTCGCCTTGCTTAAGATCGTAGTAGTCTCTTACATATTGTCTCTGTACACACGGTGAGTGTGTGCTCGCGTGTTGGGCTTGCATTTAAAGCTAGCTACAAATTTGTTGTTTCAGTACAAATGCTATGATGATATTGTTTGCAGTTTGACTTTACGTTCGATTGAGGAGTTTGTTTGGCAGCGCGTTGCCGTCGGCTCTTAATAATGTAACAAGTCAATACTTGGAGTTGATTAAGACGATTGCCTCTCCATTTTATAGATCAGGAGAATAATTTTCTAAATTTTTATAACCATTATAATTTATTCTGATAGAAATATATTTCAAATGAAGATGTGTAGACTACCTGTCTTTGTTTAGTTTTAAAATTTACCTTTGATTAAAAACCATATGTAAGGTGTAAACACGAACTTTCAAAGAGGAGCATTCTTAACAAATACTATCATCGTCAAATTTCTTGCCTCGGAGGTGTTCCTTGAGTCGTGGAAAGAGATAGAAGTCGCTGGGGGCTAGATCTGGTGAATAGGGGGGGTGTTCCACCAGCTCAAAGCCCGCTTCCTGAATGGCAGCCATGGCAATTGCAGCTTTGTGAACCGGTGCGTTGTCTTGATGGAACAGCACTCCAGCCCGCAGTTTGCCTCGCCTTTTCTCCTTAATAGCCTCCCGCAATCTTCTTATTTGTTCTGCATAGTAGGAGCCTGTAATAGTGGCCCCCTTTTCCAAGTAGTCCACCATGATTATTCCTTCAGCGTCCCAAAAAACAGACGCCATAACCTTCCCTGCTGAGCTTGACACTTTGAATTTCTTCGGCGTCGGTTCATCGGATCGTTTCCATGTCATCGATTGTTGTTTTGTTTCAGGATCAAAATGGTGGATCCAGGTCTCGTCCATGGTCACAAAACGTGACAAAAAATTATCCTTGTCTGCCTGGAACTTTTCGAGATTTGCTCTTGACATGTCGACTCGTTTCTTCTTTTGCTCGTCGTTTAACATTTTCGGTACCCAACGCGCGGAGACCTTTCTCATATGCAATTCGTTCGCAAGGATTCTTTGAATGCTGCCATATGAGATCCCTGTGACCTCAGCTACATGCCTGATAGTCACTCTTCGATCTTCCAATACAACTTCTTCAACTTTTTTCACATTTTCTTCAGTGAGGGACGTCGATGGGCGTCCTTCGCGGTGTTCGTCTTCCGTCGATGTTCTTCCCAACTTAAACTCCTTAGCCCAGCGTGCAACTGTGGAATATGGAGGAGAAGAGTCCCCTAATGTTTCCACCAAGTCGCTGTGTATGTCTTTGGTAGACATTTTTTTCAAGCAGAGGTATTTAATGACAGCTCTGATTTCGTGTTTTTCCATTTTGATGTTCACTCCTTGACAGTCCGTATTCAAATGAATGTAGCTCCCGGGAATCGTGGCCTATTTATATGATTTTTTTTCCCTGAACTAGTGGTTAACTGAGTAAGTGACTGAAATTTTTTTGTATTTTTGTGTGCACTAGAAATAACTGATTATCATTACTTTTGGATCACCCCTCGTATTGTAAACTTTACATTGTGACGGTAAATATTAAATAATATGTGTGCAGGTAAATAAAACTGTCGCTAGCCGGTCTACCTGCCGCTCAGTGTTGCCATTATCATAAACCAAACACGTCAATATTTGTCCACACAAACAAGGGCGTAATTTTTAAATAAATTGTGGCATTTCGCGAAATTGCTTTCGCAAATAGAATTGTGGACAACTCCGCTTGGACGTATGAGCAACTTTTTTCAGATTGTTGTTTGACCGTGCAGTTTGTCGCTTTAACAATTTTAAAGTGATCAAACATTTCATTTCATTATCATAAAAACAATTACGATGTTAAATTTAACACGTAGCTAATATATTTAAGCTATTTGACTATAGATGGCGTCTTTTAAACGAAGATTATGATTTCACAAAGTTCGAAAGTTAAGAAGTAAAATGCATGCTTCGTAAGTTTCGTAAGTTCTGTACAACATAGGTTATTCTTTTCTTCTTCATCTTCATCAGTATATTCCATCAAGTCCAGCGCCGAATAGGCATCTCTCAAGTTTTTGCCGCATTTCATTATCTCGGACGGCAGACGAATAATTGATCGTAGTATGAGACCACGCACCTCAGTCACTACACACATTTTTAGAATCATCGTACTACATACCATACTCATAATACCGTGTGGTGGCGATACCGTGTGGCGGTTTAAGAGTCATGTAACTATTCACTTAACTTTTTTATTAATATTTATTTTTAATCAAACTACGTCAGTACTAGTTGTAAGTCATTTATTAAATCAATGTAGTAAATTTCAGCCCATCGACAGTCCACTACTGAACGTAGGCCTCCCCCATAGACTGCTACAAAACACGTAAGTTTGTAGCTCTCATTGTATGGGAGTTTTGACATAGTTGCCACGCTTGGCGGGCGGGCTGGCAACTGCAGTTTATTTATTAAGATGTTTCAGTATGATGCTGCTGCCCATCTTATAGTTTTAATTTTCCCTCTTTCGACTTTTACGACATCCACGGGATGAGATGGGGTGTCAGATTTTCTTGCGCCGCTAAATAATAATTAAAAATCTTTACTCACTTTGGTAGAGTTGTAGAGATAAATTTTTGGTACAGTCAAGGAATTAAACGATATCTTACTCGCGAGGGAATTATATAGGTTATGTATTATTGTTCGGATGAAACTCAGCGACTGCATAATACTTCTTATCAACGCAATGTCCTGCTGACTAGCAACTACGGCGACGTTTTACAGTTTAACAGTTAGCAGTTGTTTACTGCGCTGGATATACCACAGCGATATTAATATTTTTTTTAAATGGCGGCGTATCTGATGGTAAGTGATCACCGCCGCCCATGACCATCCAGATATAAGAGGTATTACAGGTTCTGAGATAGGAATAGGCTAGGCCTTTTTCCGTATCCGATTTAACGTCTATGCATCTATAACATCAGATGATGGGTCAGATGAAGAGACAAATAACGGAATAATAATAATAAATTATTAATAGAAAACAAATAATTTGTATGTTAAATAAATTTTAATCTTGTCTGGGATGTGAAACTTCTAGAATCCCCGACTCATTACACAGGACCAGGCAATTTCTAATTATTATTTTAAAAGTCATAAATTATTAAAATTTAAATGTGTCAAATTGTCGTGTCTTAAAACTGCAAATGCATAATGCAGTAAGTATTTGATATTTGAGCAAGTTTAGTCACTAAATGTTCCTATGGATTTGGCAGTATATTAAAAAAGCCTACAACGTAGTATTTATAGAATATGGCGCGTTTTAAAGTCCTTGCCTTGCCGAACAAAGTCTGAAAGTCAAATAATTAATATTCGTTTACATTTCCATATGTCAGTAAAAGGTCAAATTATATTTTATGTTGTACAATCGTAAAAGACCGTCTCATTATGTGAGACGGCCATCTTGTTACGAGTTTCCCTCCATAACGGCAAGGTCAGAATCATTCTACCAAATCAAGATCATTATTTTGTATGCCAAACCAGATAAATGTAATTTTTATTTATATCTTTAAAAAATATGTTCATCACGTTTAATTTTGACTATTTATACAAACATAAATACCGTCACGCTTTTTCCTATATAAGGGGTTGTTACACGGGGCCGTGAAGCAGTAGTGTGCAAACATTACTGTGTTTCAGTTTGAAAGGCACTGAGAGCTAGCGTAATCATTGGGCATATGAGACTTAAGAACTTATGTCTCAGGGTGACGGGCGCAGTGTGGTGCTGCGCAGAAATGTTCTGAGTAACACAGCATCTGTTATGGGCAAACGTTGCACTTACCATCAGGTGAACGTTTTGCTCGTCTCGTCACTTTATCAATTAAAAAAAACCCATGTAGCCCACTTTTCGCCACCGTGGGTAACGAAAAGTGACGGGTGGCGAACCACGTCGCCGCCGTTTTGGTACGAGTCAAAAGTATAGACTTCAAGACAGTAAGCTATTTCGGCGTAGATCGGACCAAAATAATAATTAAAAGCTGAAGGCACCTCGGGTTAATTATGCCATTTGTCACCACAGTCCTCCCGGGACCATAGGTGCTAAAAACCGCTCGAAATGTCGGATTATAAATAGTCAAACTTAAACGCGATAAAATCCGTAAACTTAGTTTTATAAAGGTGTGATATTTGCGTAAAGATATATATATATATATATACATTTCGTCTTTTAATATAAGAGGATGTGTCACACTATACATCATTTTCATTTATTTTTACTATTTTTTTATTTACATCTTTCAGTTTTAGCAAAAATTGTGCCTATTCATCCTGTTGATTGCAACGGGCCGATTTTCGCAACTCCACGTCTGGCGCGTATTTTACGTGTAGATTCATCCTGTTGACAATAGTGATATGGAAGCTATCGATTAACCTACTTATGCTTTCAGTAGAAAATTTTCCTTGGTATTAGGACCCACAAGCATTTCGATGATTTTACTTTATCCCTCCTTTATTCGAAAGGAAATAAGGATGTAGTAAATGCCTGTCTTGTCTCGTGGTGGCCAGGTGGTCGCCTTAAATGTCATAGTACGCGAGTGACCTGAGTTCGATTCCTAATGCCGGCACCTCTAAAATATTTATGCAATTTTATGTTCTGCCACGTGCTGAGCGGAGAAGGAAAACAATGTAAGAAAACCTGCAAGTCTGAGGAATATTAATATTTCAAGGACATGTAAAATTCCACAACCCGCATTGGAGCAGCGTGGCGGACTCTTCCTAGCTCCAAAGCCCTCTCGAAAAAATAAGGGGATGCATGTGCTCAGGCACACTCTTATTTTGTGTGAGACATTTATAGGCTGTTATTTTACTTTTTTTAAAATGCTTGTCTATACACAAATAATATATTAAGACGACGACCGTGAGGCCTAGAGTATCGGGCTATGGTCTGGCAAGAACGACGCCAGTAAAGAGCTCCACTTTATCGCCATGCCCAAAACCAACGAAGACGCTATACGCTTTGTACGGTTTCGGGCATGTTAAACACGAAGGAAGGAAGGAAAGGAAAGGAAATATGTCCGTGGGTCGTGTCGTTCGGTGGAAAATTTGGGTCGGTGAATTGAGTAAATGTACTACGAGATTTATATAGTATTACAACTTATTTGTAGCTAGCTGAAGCTGATGTATAAAATCCGCGTGAATAAAAATTATCCAATGTCCGTCTCCTTATGATGCAATCTAACTCTGTGACGAATTTTGTCAATATCGGTTCAGTGATTGAGCATTGAAAAGGTAACAAACAGATAAAGGGACAAAGAAAGTTATTTAAGATATTAGTATGGATTCAGATAAATATTTAAATAGAAATATAATGATGAACATATCATGCATTACGCCTAATTTCTACAGTTTTTCAGATTTTACGCAGGAGGCCTAAATGTCAACGAAATAAAAAGTAGCTCAGGTTAACGTAAAGTCCTCTACCTGCCATTGAAAGTCACGTCAAAATCGATTCACTCGTTTTGCAGATTAGCCCGGACAAACAAACACACAGTTAAATATTTGACGACTGCGTGGCGTAGTGGTTATTGTATCTGAATTCTACGCCGCGGGTCCTGGGTTCGAATCCCAGCCGAAGCCAACATTTGTGCAAAACAACAATTTTTGGTTTTCGGATCAGGTTTTGTTGTGCATGTGAAATATATGTGTGAAAAACGCACCCATGATACAGGCGAAATTCCAAAAAAATTCACCATATGAGGTTAATAAAAAAATCTTTATTGTCCAAACACAGATAGACACTCCAATTTTAATTATTTGTATAGATAAAAATAAATCAAAAAGCTTTATTAAACGTACTGATATTGATTCCGTGCTATATCTATGCGTAAAACCCTGTCACATACCCACATATCGCATTTCTATCATGCTAGGTAAGGGCGACCGCCGCGCTGTAGAGGCAGATGCGTTCAAGTCTGTTATTTACTTAGGCTGCGTTCCGTTTTATCAGGACGATGCACGTCTGGGGGACGCCGTTTGATCGTTCTTTGACAGAATAATTGAATAGTTGGCAAATAAATTGTCCCAGTATTTTTTTATAAACTGTATTCTAAATTGTTCGCATTTTAGAAAGGAGTTTCTAAGATAGTTTTGATTATACTAGAAGGTTACGTCAAAACATCAGATAGAAAATTTTTGACGTTCTTAACAATGAGAGAGAGAGAGAGAGATTTTTACCAAATAATTTTTTGTTTCTCTCCCATTGTTATTAGTGTTTTTCGATTCTACGTATTAACTATCATGCATCTAATAATTTTTTGCTACAATATTTCTACGAATATAAACTAAACGCATACAAAATAATACAAGCATATATTATTAATATTATTTTGTTTAACAGAATAATAAGGCACGTTTTCAGCGACAAAAAGCAACAACTTCTTAACATATCTTATTTTGAACTAGAAGAAAAGTTATTTTTAAGTCACTGTAACGTCTATAAAGTTAACCTGATGGCAACGGTCACCATAGCCTATTAATGAATAACTGCAATGAACGTGCATTACCAATGCTAAGGATTAAGATAGTACGCATCGACGCCAATAATCGAAGGTTACGCCAGGCTACAATTTCTGTATGCTACTAAGGGTACCAAAAAACCATACAGTATGTATGTATAATAACCCTATGGTAAAATTTCCTCAGGATGCTATCCTTCACCGCCGAATACCTGGTAATCAACACTTGAAAAAATAGCATTTTAATAATTTATATAATACAAAGGAATGTAGCCGGCTCTATGCTTCCTAAGCTTCCAGTTCTTAAGTATTTTACATGTATAAAAAATATTACTTTAATAATATAAATTCATTCTGAATTACATTATTTTGTTATACCTACAGAATAAACACTTATTTGGTACTAAATTATATTTTTTATTCATCTTTAGTCGTGTCTTGGAAAGAAAGTTAATTTGCTAAGATCCGCATGCAAAATTTAAAATGTTGTGTATTATTTAACCCGTGTTCTCTCAACAGCGTGCACAAGCAAACGTTTAAAAAATTTGCTCGCGGTTCTTAGCCAATTAACTTTTTTCCCATTCTTATTATGTATTTCCGTAAAGTAACGCATGTAGTTATTAGCTTTCAAATTAATTATTGAGCGGATCATTTTGACATCTTCGTTGAAATAGGGGATTACGCTTAGACAAGCGTTTAAGCTTATTAAAATGAAAACACATACGCATATGAAAAGACATTAATATTCGCAACTTTTGAAGACGTTGCTGTTACAACTTGTACTAAGTATAACAAATGTAAATCATAACAAATTGCGAATACATGATTATATAGAACGCTACAAAATGGGTAGACGAAGTCGTTGAGGGCTTAAGCAGGGGAGTCTACAATTTATGTAAAACAAGCCTGCCGATAAGCAAACACGGTAGTTGGCGGTACTTTGTAACTATTCGGTGAGCGCTAAGTAGATTAAATTTGTACGTAGGTACTTAGCATGTGCCCCAAGCAACGATACTTAAGTAAAATAACAAATTGTGCTCCGATCGCAAACACTTCATATCTGTAGTCTGTAGAAAATTCCAGAAGATTCATCAACGTGTGGATTATCGTAGTGACCGCGTATTCACATCGTAAAAAAACTTGATGTCAACTTCATTTTAATCATATTTAACTCCGTAGATCTTTGAAGAAGCGGCAAGTAAAAGTGTTTAATCGTCGGAGCTTATTTGAGAATTTTGTTTAAAAGGGAGTCTTAATGGAGACTAATTCGCACCAAGCAGATCCGTTTGTTTCTTGACATTTATATTTCGTGGTATCAGATATCTATTCCACCACACAAATCAGACGCTTTTAGAGGAAGCTTTCGTTATGCCGCATCTAAGGTATGAAATAATCTGCCTCCACCTTCTAGACTACTTAGAACAATTAATACTTTTAGGATAAACCTACGGCGGTACCTGATTGATGCGCAACGGAAGCTTGATATGTAAAACTTAAATTCGTGTTATATAAGAGATATAAAGAGTTGTTGAATGCAGTTCGTGAGTGAGTGCACGCACCCTTAACCTTCTTTTTTGTGGATGAAATGTCCAGTGAATGAATCTGATGGCGATGTTAAGACGCGGGCAATTCTACTCGTACCCGTAGCGAGACCTGAAAAATAAAAATTATTCCTTAATTTTAAACTTATAGCCAGTAAACTGGTTTTATTATTGTTACTTTTAACTAAGACGACCGCGTGGTGTAGTAGTTGGAGTACCTAACTTCTGCACCGCGGGACCTGGGTTCGTGCCCCGGCCGGAGACAGCTTTTATGCAAAAGCAAAAATAGCCGGTTTTCGGGTCTTATTGTTTCGTGTAGGCAAAATTTAACAATCATACTGTGAAGCGCGCCGGTGATGCAGGAGATAATTCTAATGTGTGGTGTCGTTTTTAGAAAAATTATCTAATGAAATTAACTATATATGTACCTGAGTGATATGGCCTACTAGTAATCAAGACGCGTCGCCTCGCCACTGAACATCTAGTACTTAGGTATACATTTTCCTATCCTAATTATCTCAGCATAAGTATGGTGCGACTCTTTTTGTTCCTGGAATCGAAAATATTAAAACTTCAGTAACTCAAAAAGAGGATAATTATTAAATTCAAATAAGAATTTATGTTATGCGTAAATATAATAATCATTTATTGTGTTTACCATTATTATTATATTTTTTTTTCATTTATCCTCCATTCATGTACATTTTCTTTCCATTTTGCACCACGTTACAATTTTTCAATCATATCCATGACCACGTTCTGTTGTTATTACACCTCTTTATAATATAATAATATATAATTGTTCCAACCTCATTATAATATATATTCGTGTGATTGATTGCCATCATAGTCGGAAAAACTATGAAAATGATATTATTAGTATATAAATCGTGGCTATGAGGCGTCAATCACAGTGCACTAGTCGTAGTCTGTATGGTAAAACTCTACTTCACTATCTCACTTGAATGCATCAAGATGCAACTATTTCCTTGACTGCTTTATCGACGTAGTGAATAAATTAATGAGCACTGCTGTTATACTGTATTATCGTAGATTAATCTTTTGTAGTAGAATATAGTAATTATTGATTATGCATATATGAATACATGTGTGTACATATATGAAATTATTTATGCAGTCACATATTAATCAAATTTATTTTATCCTATTACATCTGTGACGTATAAATAAGTACAAAAACATTGGAACAGCTAAACTTGACATCCGTAGTGCATATAAGTTCCAGATGAAAATCAGCGTCAGCTTTTATAGTCTGACTTACAGCTGATCTAGAGATCTATTGGTTCAGCCGTGAGACACGCACATGGCACATTTCTAATTTTATACTGTTTACTTTTTTTTGGATAAAGTGATGAAACGAGCAAAACGTACACCTGATGGTAAGTACAACGTCTGCCCATAACAAATGCTGTGTCACCCAGAAAATTTCTGTGTGACACCACACTGTGTCCATCACCCTGAGACATATGGTCAGTTTGTTTTTGTTTTTTTGTATTGCTTATGTTTCATTCATTTTGTTTTAATTTTATTTTACTAGTATGTGTTATATTGTAACTTAGTGTGTTGTCCTTTTGTGCTGTACCAATAAATGCTTCTTACTTAAATTGTAGTTGTTTTAAGAGATGAGTAAGAAAATTAATAAAACCTGCGAAAATTTCGTTCCATTGTAATGACGATAATAATATTTTTCTTTCCCTTTTCTCATCGTACATATTTATTTATATAGAAGGCGTGATTCTATGTAGAATCACGCCTTTTTCCCATATGTGTTTTCTCCTAGCCGATTTCGACCACGGCGACAACTTCCGAATACTGTCGAGAGCCATCAACTGCGCAGGAGATATTATAGTGCCACAAGTGTACGCGCAAACACAGAGGCACTCACTCGTCCCAACCTACCCGCGCCCGATGTAACGCTGATGCGATAAGATCGGAGGTAGCCTAGGATGCAGTGTCAGAAACACGGGGACAATCACAACACAACCAGACCCGAAAGCCAACAATTTGTGTTTTAGCACAAATGTTGGCTCCGGGTGGGATTCGAACCCAGGCGTAGAAGTCAGGTCCTCTGACCACTAGGCCACGCTTTCCCATATCCTTATATCCTTATATGGGAAAGCGTGACCTAGTGGTCAGGTAGGCAGAGGCCACTCACGTAGCTCAATTTTTGCCCTTGCGGGAAACGCCTATGCTGGAATCCGTACCACCGCAGGGCCAGTTATTCTGCCGTGAAGCAGTAGTGTGCAAACATTACTGTGTTTCGGTCTGAGGGGTACTGAGAGCTAGAGTAATCACTGGGCATATGATACTTAAGGACTGATGTTTTAGGGTGACGGAGCTGTGTGTAACACAGCATTTGATATAAGTAGACGTTGCACTTACCATTAGGTGAACGTTTTGCTCTTTGCGTTAATTCTTAATGCACCATTATATATTTTGCATGCGTAACTTTCGGTTTCCCACAAAACCGTGCATCCAGTAGAGCGTTGTTCTACGCTGCGTTTGTACGAGGTTGCCACTTCAGAACATTTCTTCTCCAACGGTTTTAGGTTCTACTGGCTATATGGCTAGGCCCTTCACCGTTTCAGCTTGCTGGGCTTACTCTACTTTGCCGAGAATAGAACTGTTATTTAGATATAAGCTATGATATATAAATTGATATACAGTTTTGCAAAATACACACCATTCTGCGTGATTTGGAAATGGTGTCAGCAAAAAATCGGACTACTTTACCTTTCGTAATAGTGACAAAAGGCAGCACCTTACCAAATTATATAAAACAATTCCGAGCACAGTGTGTTTTCATAAAGAAAAAGCTTTACATTTATGTTACACAACAAATATATCTGAAATACAAAATAGGTATAATTTGCGAGAGCCATTAGTCACAGTTCTGCGAACGCGGCAAGATGGCGTCGAGCCACGTGACCGCGCGATGCGTTTTTAATTGCAATCATTCCGTGTTTTATGTTGTTTGCACACTTTCCGTCTGTTTGTACAGTCGCGGCCTTTATTTATGGCCGGTGGGAACGTTCTGGAATTACTTCGGTGATACAGCGTTGGGGGAATTAAAGGCGATTTCATTTTCGGCTTTACTGAAATTCGTAGATCCGGTTGGTCACTTTTAACGAGTTTAATTAAGTCATATAACAAACCCTGTCTATTGGAATTTGATGAAGGTATACATAGATTCTAATTAACTACAAAACAAGTTGAAGTTTATTTGAAAAGGCTTTGCTTGTGGTATTATAACTATATATTTGATTTTTTACCTGCAGTTTTAATTCTATCGCTTCAAAATAATACATTGATGATTTGAATACTTGTGCTAAAAGAAGTGTCAGAACAATATTCAAATAGCGGGTTCTAGCCGTCGTTGCCGATGCTTCACAGTCTTTTGTACCTTAATCCATTAGGCTATTGGCTTTATTTGTCATAAAGTTATGTATGTCATTTTCTACTTTTATTGTCCCGTAAATAAATATTATATATCCCATAGTTTTTAAAGATAAAATGAAAGATCAACTACAAAAAGTATGATTGATGAAGCACTTATTAGACGAAGCAAGAACGTAAAGATTTTAACAGAAACCTTAGTTACTGTAGTATATTTAGAAATCAAGTTATTTCAACAAAATTATATACTAGGCAAAAATTCAACTTTATAATATAAGATTTCATATATTGAAGTATATTTCTTTCGTTTGTATTCTTTCCGTGTTTTACCAAGGAAGTCAATTTATGCGTATTATTTATTTAACACTACTGAATTATTTAAAAAGAAATGTAAAGATATCTTTCTTTTAGGTATTTGTTGTCTAGTATATAAGTGAAATAATTTAGGTACTAATTTTGTACTAGATATCTGATGTCAATTCGACCGTAATTTTTATGTTTCAACGTTATTGAGGCTTGTTATTATATTATATATTAGTAATAATTTGTTGGCGACATTTTAAATACTCTGTACGACTGTTTGATCGGAAACTATTATGGAATTGACATTGTCAGTATGAACGCAACACATATTATATATACATTTAATCTTCCCCGCTTCTTTCCCATACAAATGTTAACTATGCCAAATCTCACGCTCCTTGGTGCCCGCAATATGCTTAAAAAGGGGTACAAAGTTTTCTCTTCACGTATTAATATACGAGTAGAAGGTTGTAAATGTATACAAATGAACACAATAAACAGCAGATAATGCTTGAGACGAACGGGCTACGTGACGTTATTTCGTATTATTCTATCCTATTGACTTCAAAATCGTTCTTTTCTCCTGGTGGTCGAATAATAAGGTTACAGTAGGCAAATTTGTAAGGAAAGGAATATAATACTAACATATCAATATGATATAATATCAAAAACAGAACAAAATATCTATAAATAGAAATAAATTTAATAAGAGAATAAATTAAATGCTCTGTTAATTTTTTATATGATTTATTTCCGAGTCAGATTTAAAAAGAAAACAAACATCAGTTTTTGAATACGATAATACGATCGAAATGTGGTACAAAGGTGGATGGAAAATATCTGAGCTGAACGGATATAGCAGATATCCCACCGAGCGATGTTTGCGAGCCGACGGGTGATTAAAGTAAATAAAGGTGAAGTGCGTTCGGCTCGGCGCTCGCCGTCCGTTGTTCGATTGTCGAAAATACACCGCTTTCGAGTCTATTTTAAAGAAATTCCATCGAATTTGCCTTTTGATTCGGTATGGAAATTTCGGGGACTGTTAAAATCACAAACCGCGTAAGCACTCGTTTTATTTTGTAATAACGTAAATTAGTCGTACGTAAGGACTTAAAATATATGCATTATTTTTTGTGGAAAAAGGATTTGGCTATGCTTTAATTTTCTTTACTGAATGTCATTGTTTACAGATTATAGTCCACTACTCGACAAAGACCCAAATAGAATTTATCGCTTGGTAGGCTCAGTCGACCGCACCACCTAGCACGTTTGACGTAACATGCTGCTGCCCTGTCTGGCTAATTTAGGCCCGGCATCGGAGTGGTTTTTTTATCGGAGAAAGTGACGAGAAGAGTAAAACGTTCACCTGCTAGTAATAAGTGCAACGTCTGCCCATAACAGATTCTGTGCCACCCAGAACATTTCTGTGTAGCACCACAGTGCGCCCGTATTTCTGTGACATCAGTTCTTAAGTCTCGAATGCCCAGTAATTACATATAGAACAACTGGTCCTGCGGTGGTACTTACCTAGACGGATTCCTGTATAGGAAGTCCTGTACAGGAATACTACCACCAATAAACATGTCCGTTACTCCGACATTTGCTGGAGGTCAAGTGATATTTCAGTTGGCATTCCCCTAGTTGACGTACGACACTCACGAGATGAGACCATGGCCATCATATGTCAATGAGTCGCACTATATAATATCGATACCAATATTATCAATGCGAAAGTCCCTCTGTCTGTTTGTTATTGTTGTTTGTCCATGTCTTTTCAACCGTTGAACCGATCTTGGTACAGAGACAGCTTGCATCTTGGGACAGAGACAAACACAGGATACTTTTTATTACGGAAAATCAAAGTGTCCACGGTATTTAAAAAAATTCTGATTAACATTTTCTTAAAAGACCGTAATCCACGCGGACGTAGTCGCAGGATTCAGCTATATATTATAATACCACAAGCTTACGCGCAGACAGAAGCTCACTCGTCCTAACCTACCTGCGCCCGCGAGTGTTGCTCATGCGATAAGATCGGAGGCAGGCTAGGATGCAGCGACAGAGACACGGAGACCATTACAACAAAATCATAGTCGAAAACCAACAACTTGACTTTTGTACAAATGTTGAGTCCGGTTTCGAACTCAGGACTTGCGGCATAGTATATAGCTGATGAAACATATGTATATTGTAACAGTTACGATTTATAATCTGTAAATTGAAGTTATCGTTTTATAGACTTTCGGACAGACAGAAAAAATATTCAATATCAGATATAGTTAGTAAGCGAGTATGCTAACGAAATAAATATTTAAAATCAATGAAATCTAAAATCACTAAGAGGCGGTGCGGCTCTGGGTCATGCGTTCCATATCCCTCAAATATTTATATGACCTACAGACAATATGTTTACAAACGCACACACCTTCCCGAAGAAACGGTGACACGTTTTTTTTAAATTGTTATTTAATATATTGGTGATTAAATATAATAAAAAAATTATTAATTATTTATTAAATGTATGTGAATATTTAAATACATTAAAACGCCTTCAACGTACAAAAATATAAATCCCAAATATATGACAAACTAAAAGCAACACATAGTAGCCAGCCCTTATTCAGACGTATTTTTTTCAAAACGATTCGTTTCTAAACGTTCGAAATCCCCATAAATTTGCTGAGATCGCTTTGAAAAAAAAATCATTACATATTTATACCGGCCCGCCCTATAGGTTATTATAGGTATTTTTTATTTATAGGCCGTGAATTGCCCGCGGTGCTAATATCGTGCAAGATCGCGGATGATCCGCGGGAAAGGGGCCGATTTAGTTGGGGCTGGAAGGGCTCCGCCTGGGGGGTTCCTCGGTTGTGATTCTACGCACCGCTTTATACATTCGACGTTTATTAGATGACGTTCTGTCTGTGGACGAGGCGTTGTTTTTGTTGAAATAGATAATAATAGCAATCTTTGAGTGTTTCGCGGTAAAGTGTCTATTAAAATTAAGGAGACATACCAAAATAATTACTTTCCGCTATAAGTATTTTGTACTAAAATTTTCAATATTAAATAACGGTGTCAGCGTGAATCTCTCTTGTAAGTCTGATGACAGTCGTAATGTTTTTTTTTACTCGTCAACTTGAATTTCGCTAGTATCAGGATCTTAAATCGTCTCCACTTCTCCGTGACGGTATCTTATATGCAGTCTTGATCCTCTTTTTGAATTGCTAATCTGAAATTATACGTAATGTTATTAATTGAATTTTAAAAGCTGTATGAGGAAAGCGGGTCCTATTACATAAAGATTTTTATTTTATATATTTAATACATAATAAGGTTATCAGGTTACAGTTAACTAATGTTTTAATAATTAAACTTGTATAAAGAAAGTTTTGAGTTAGTTTGTTTAAAGAAATTATAAAAAATATCTAATTAAGAAACAAATATATTTCTATCTGCCTCTGTTCTTTTTAATTTAATTTATTTATTTATTCGAATTCCAACCGGAGCCAATGTTTGTGCAAAACCACAAATCTTTGGTTTCCGGGTCTGATTTCGTTTTGTATGTGAAATTTATCCCTGTAAAACGATATCGGAGAAATAATAGCGTGGGGCAACAAATAATAAATAAATTTACGGACAAGAGTGCGAGTGGCACTTTTGGGCCATCATCAAAATACATAATCAAGTAAAAACATTAAATATGTTTTTAGGCATACGTAGCAATCTTCAATGTTCAAATAAGTAGCGAGGCTTTCAAGTTTGCAAGAACATCGACGGTATATTTTACTGTTAGTTGATTTTTACTAAAGCTTTGTTGGATGATGGAGACAGAATAAAATGGCCGGTTTCAGAAGTGAATTGAATTTTCTAATCCCTGCATTCTGTCACGAGTACTTGCTGTATAATACACTAGCAATATTAAAAAAATCGTATGAATATACTTACACAGAAATAACACAACCGTCACTTTTAGAGATGGCTAGAAAGAAAACGAATGTACAGATTGTAAATTAAAATAGCAGATTTTTTTGTTTTATTCCGTATTTGTGTCTGTCTCAAAATATTTTGAATTTATATTCTTACGTCCACGCGATAAGAGCAGAGCCACGGGCGTAGCTTGTTTTTAATAAAAGACTTGTGAAATCGCTGTACAAATAAAGCTAAATATATACGTAGGTATTTAAAATTTTAATCGCAATGTAAAGTTACCTATCTTTGAAGTGCAATAGCCTACACTATTAGAGGTGACTTTTAACTGGTCTTCGTGTTGTACGTTTTAAATATTTGAAGCGAGATTTTTTTCTAAGATTTTATTCATTAAATTTAAAAATTGGAATTTAAATTATTTTTAAAGCGTAAATTTTGTTCTAAATTCAAACACGTATATTTTATTCACGCTCAGAGGCAACTTACCCAACATTTTGTTGTTATGTTTAATTTATTAATTTATTATACAAGTGGCTTATTAGTAGATATTTTATTTTCATAAAATATTAAAGAAAACTTATATCGAAAGGTTTTGGTCAAGAAATGAGAAGATTTTATCATCATTTCAGCCTTTCACTAGTCTACTGCTGAACATAGGCCTCCCCTTTTTTTATGAAGAAATTTAGGAAGACAAGCGGGCACATATATTATGGTTATTTAATGGCAACGTTATAGTGAATGTTGTACTATGTGAAAGCTTGGTATTTTCTTGCACGAGTCGACCTTCTTTTGTACTACATCCACGGGCTCATCAGAAATATTTATAAAAAACATTATATCCATGACAATAATATTATTTTGCATCTTATTCTAAACAATGTAGAGGCTATCATTATGAACATTTTTATAAGTAAGAATAATTTGAGAAAATAACGCCATAAAGTCGAAAATCGTTACTTTCATTTTCTTAACACGTATCTTATTCTCAGAAATTCTTGCGTTAGACTACGTGTATGGAAATATTTTAAGATACGAACGCCCGAAGTTTGTACAGTGAGATAAGCGATGTGGCGGATGCCCGCTGTTTGCTTTGATACCTACATACCCTATAGCTGTTGCTCGTACGTATGCTACATGCGACTATGTAAAGTTAATAGAATAAAACTCTGTACTGGACTATTTATTGCATTTCACAGCATGTTAAGTAAAGGATAAGATCATAAAAGATTCTGTCAGGTACGGTAGATATTTAAAAACCCGCGGAAACTGACGATTGATGAAAATAATCGTAAATTGATTAATAGTTGACGGCGTTCTTGTCGTTTAAAGGCGGTATAAGAAAATCTGTGTCGTAATAGTCGACTAAGGGAAAATACCTGTGGAATATCATGCGTTCCGAAAGATGGCGAAATAACTATCTAGACAAAAGACAAGGCCTAAAACACAAACACACACATTTACTGGTGGTAGGATTCCTATGCTGGAATCCGTCTAGGTAGGTACCTACCCGGGGCGAGTTATTCTGCAGTGAAACAGTAGTGTGCAAAGTGCAAACAGAGAGTTAGCGTAATCACTGGGCATATTAGACTTAAGAACTGACGTCTCAAGGTGACAGGCGCAGTGTGATGTCATACAGACTTTTCTGGGTGACACGGCCTTTGTTATGGGCAGATGTGTCCTTATCGTGTTTCGTCACATAATATATGCAAAAATATGTGATCTCTGGTACTGCGATCCGCCTGCCAACCGAGGTGATTACGACAAATCCCTTCACTACCTTCCTCCATTCTTGAAAGAGGCATCTTTTTAAGACAAACAGCGGTCTAATAACAGGCTAAAGTTGAATGTGATTTACTAAAGTATTTGTGACAAGATGGATTTAAGATAAAACTAATACTGCTTCTTTTAAGGTTAGATGGTTTTTCTGGCCGATTTCCGGGCACGACAACTTTCGAATACAGTCGGAAGCTATCAACTGCTCAGGTAGCCGGTAGGCGAGGATACAAAACACAGGGGTAATCGCAACACAACCAACCCCGAAATCAAACAATGTGTGATTTTGTACAAATGTCAGCGACGGCTGGAATTCCAACCCGAGACACACAGCCATGCAGTAAACTATGTGGTGACGATAAAGATATCCTCAGTTGTCATTTGCGAAGGACATGCGATCGATGGTTCTATCGATGGTTTCGACTCCAAACTTCATACGAAAAAGTAAGTAATACGATCGAAGGAACGCTCTGATGCAATATCAGAGATAAAAATGGACAGTGCACCTGTAAATCAACCATTAATTGTATTAAAAAGTATTCTGCTGGGATTCGCCATCAAGACTCCGAAGACAGATACTCTGATAGCGATACTATGAGGAATAAAGGCATGGCTAACGAGAAACATTTTGTAGGTATCTGCGATATAATACAGGAAATGCTAAGTCTGTACACACAGACAAAGTTATTCATGCTTTAATTGTAAGCACACTTAAAATGCTACCGATGTACGAAGTTCATTTTCTAATCTTGCCTACAAAGGCGTGGCTGTTATATACCTGTGAGAATATTTGCTCGAGTGTTGCTAGTAAACGTTTCACATAACAGGATATACGTTCAATATTTGATTAACATTTTGTTTGTGACAGGTGACAGTTATGCAGAATTAAATAGTGGTGCTCAATTAGGTATTGTTGCTTTTTGACGGTGAATAATTGAGATTTTAATTAAATAATGCTGTTTGACCACGCGTGGTAGAGGTTTAAGAGAATCTACCAGCCCATCTCATCCCGCAAAACTCGACAGAGGGATAATGAAAGCCAGGAGATGGGCAGCAGAATCTTCTTGAAACGTCTAAATAAATAAACTACGGTTGCAAACCCGCCTGCCTAGCATGGAAACTATAGCAAAATCCCCCCAAGATGACAGCTACAAGCTTATGTCGTAATCTATGGGGGAGGCCTATATTCAGCAGTGGACTAGTGATAGGCTAAAATGATTATGATGATGATGAACGCTGTTTGCATAAATTACCGATTAAAATAGCATCCCTATAAACCATAGTGGTTCCCCAGATGTTGCACATAGTAATAGTAATTGTAATGTTTAATCTGTAAACATATGTGGTGATAATTTTCTCCTGGCCGATTTCAAACACGGCGACAACTTCCGATTCTATCCGGCTCTTCTCACAATGAGTGAAGGCCTATAAATACACCACTACTGGGCAGTGGGACACTTACAGGCTGTATACCGCGTGGGTTATTGGACAGAGTACCTGACTACCCCACTTTGTACTAAAACACAAATTGCTGGTTTCCAGGTCTGGTTGTGATGTGATCGTCCTCGTGTTTCTGACGCTGCATCCTAGCCTTCCTCCGACCTTATCGGCTTTACATCGGGCGTGGCTAGGTAGGGACGAGTGAGTGCCTCTGTGTTCGCGCCTATACTTGAGGCACTATAATATCTCCTGTGCAGTTGATAGCTCCCGACAATATTCGGAAAGTGTCGCCGTAATTGAAATCGGCCAGGGAGGAGGATTTTACTTTAACACATCTTACCTACTGACTAACACAATGTCACTGATACGACGACTTAGGAAATACATGTAAATAACATTGTTAAAGCGTTATATAGAATATAGGGAGGTGATGTTGTTTTTTTACCTTTCAGTTCAAGGCAGACACTCAGATTTATGTATAAAAAGCTGAGGTTAACCTTGCTGTAGTTATGAAAATGAAGAATAGTTTACAACCTAAAGACGTCAAATTCAGTTTACTGGGCTCAATTTATGCATAATAGATCATTTAATATATGTATTTTGTCATTACGGCGCTGATACACGAATTACAAAGTTAGCTTGCTTTACGTTACTAATCAAGCATTTAAAAAGCCATCACCGCCATTAAATATTCAACAGAACACTTGGCAACTATTAAAAAGTTGCACAAGAAAGGTAGGTTGATAGGCCGTAGCCATGCGGCTGGCAGACAAGCCTGTGTCAACATCGCAGGAATTAGTCCAAATTATGTGCGCTCCCCACCTCACAAGCCCCCTCTCACACCCTGTTTCGAATCAATATTTGTTGTCCGCTCTCTTCTGCCTTAATACAACACGCACAATGCTCATGTTTTCAAATTATCTCTCAATATTCAACTCTTCACTCTATGTAATAAAATTCAAAATGTCTCTTATAGTTTGCGTGTCCGTAAAGGCGGTTCGGAATTGAAAAGGCAAGACTCATCCCCGTTGTTGCTTTCTCTTTAAACGCAATGTCGTCTCTTTCCATCGAAGTTTTCCGCGAGATACGTAGAGCCTCGGACTGACAATAATGTTTCAGAAATTTAATTTTTTTTTGCAACAATAACCTACAATTCATAATTTACTTTTTATATTTTATTTAAATGTATCCTTTAAAATATTATTGCGCATGGGAAATTTACAAACAACTACCGTTTCAAGATTTTAAAAATATCGGTCAGTCTAGTGTACGCACAAAGTATTACTTCTTTTTTTCTGAAATTAAATGTGCCTTTAATTTATCTTAATATAAGTGGCGTACAAAGAACCTATCCGTGTAAGTCACACATGGAATAATACTCGTATAAAAATCTCTCGTCTCGACTCTTGTTGAATATTCATAAAGAGCTGTTAATTGCACAAGTCGGCAAATACATCGCGGAGAGAGAGCGACTCCACGGTTCCTAGTAAGGTTGCTACCTCCTCCTCCTCCACATTGAGCCTCGGGCCCCTCATCGCAAAAGGCCAACCCTGAACACACATACGAATTACGTACACACACATTGACGGGAAGCGCGCGCAACCGGGAAAACTACGGCCTTTTACGTACGTATTGTGTACAGAAACGCGACTGCGTATAACGAAAATAATAACATAATTTTTTTTATTAAAAAAAGTAAAATAACAGCCTATAAATGACCCACTGCTGTGCACAGGCATTTTTGAGAGGGTTTTGGAGCCGGGAATTTTTAATGATTGCATATTATTTTGAATTACATAATACTTTACTACAACTATAGTTTAATATACAAAGAACGAGGAAGTTTTACAAGCAACACTGCATAAAAATGAAATAATGCATGTTAAGTTTTGAAATACTTAATAACCTTCAAAAAAATAAACTAAAGCAGTTATTTTCAGTCCCAAATGAAGTCTTCATAGTTATTGAACGAAAATCGGATTACAACTGCCTAGTTGTTATTTATGATTCCCTGATACTTTAGAAATACTTATTCAGAAAAGGAATTTGAAAAATCTACCATCTAAAAGTAAAGTAAAGGAAAGTAAATAATATTTTGAACGTATAAATGGAGTAAAAAAAAACAGAATTCTAAATAACATTTAAAATGACAAGTATCCAAATTATTTTTGTACCTATATTTTATTATGTAATAATGTACAATGTTTTTTTTTTAATCGACGGGTCAATTGAACAAGGCGATATGAGTTTGTGCAATTATTTTAAACGTTTTCATTGATGAGGCGTAGTCTGATAATTAGAGATATACTACATAAAATACGCGTGTTGGCTGTGTGCGCATCTATTTACGCGACAAGTAAATATGTACCCGAGCCGTTTGTGGAGGCTGCATTAATAATTCAATTGGTTGCTCGCCCGCTCAGGTAGCGTTTAAACGATTTTTAACTTGCCTTCAAACGGATTAATTGGGGACTGGTCGGAAGAAGAGAGTTGCCGGGAAATTGGCGTCCCCTATACGTTGTATATACTCAGAGAATTTCGACGACGTTCATTGTTGAAATACGTTATCGCCGTATTGAATTTATACTTGTCGAAAAATACATTTACGTACATTAACAATTAGATATTTTTGAGTGACAGAAACTGAAGTGCTTACTTCATGTTCATTATTTGACTCTTGCGTTGATTACTTTGTATACAATAGTTATATTTTCAAAGTAGTCCGTTTTCATAGATACAAAAAGAAATATTTTTGTTTTTGGCAGGAGGTATCATCGCTTACGAATGTCATTTAGTGAAGAAGAATCTTAATTCTTATAATTTTTTTATTACTTATAAACATTGTTTAAAATAAGAACATGATAGATCCTTTGGTTCTTTTAATTTTTTTAATTATTAAAAAAAAAAAATCTTTACGAAATTGAGTATTTATTTAAGAATGAAAAATGATTCTTTAATCATGAAGCGCAAGGTGAAATCAAAATTATCACAATCATGTGTTAGTATTTATTTAAAAATAGTCGTCACAGTTAAAAGCCGTCCGTTGGGGTTGCACAAACGGACGGACAAACAGAGCTGCGAGCACCGGCGGCTTCATTTCTTTGACAAACACTAATATTTGAAAACCTTCGCTCGACACGATTAGAGTGCGATCTTCGTGCCTTCGCAGTGCATACGTTTTGATTTTTTTAATGGCCCGTAGGTTGGGATAGGCTACGGCATTTTTTGCAAAATTTGTTAATTCGTTTTCACTGACGGAGTTTATTTGTTTGCCATATTGATGTTAACAAAACAGTTAATAGAATGAATAATAAAACGTTTTAGTAATAATAGAAATAATAAGATAATATGCGATGTTCTCTTGGACGTTTATCGACCACAGATCACTTTGAACTCTGTCAACTACGAAGACTGCGATCAACTTTAAATGTACGCTCAAACATAGAGCTCATGTGATAAGATCGGAGGTAGGTACTACGGTGTGGTTGTGTTGTAATTGTACTGCAGTGTTAGAGGGAAATATTGGTTGCGGCTGACATACGAACCACTCAGTCAGTCGGTCTCTGGAAACCATTTATACTCGTATATACTGAAACTTCTGTTAAAAAAAAATACTGGTTGTGGGATTCCGATGCAGGAATTCGTCTAGATGGGTACCACCGCAGGGCCAGTTATTATTCCGTGCAACAGTGGCGTGCAAGCATTACTGTGTTTCAGTTCTAAGGTCACTGTCGGCAAGTGTAAGTACTGGGTATATGAGACTTAGACATTGTGCCGTGTGGTAGCGGCTTAGGAGAATCTACCACCCCATCTCATCCCGTGGGCGTCGTAAAAGTCGACAGAGGGATAATAAAAACCAGGAGATGGGTAGCAGCATCCTCCTGGAACATCTCAATAAATAAACTGCGGTTGCCAACCCGCCTGCCAAGCGTGGCAATTAATGGCAAAAATCCCACCCAAAAAGAGAGCGACAAACTTTTGTGGCTCTATGGGGGAGGCCTATGTTCAACAGTGGACTAGAAATAGGCTGAAGTGATGATGATGATGATGATGATGATGATGAGACTGAGAACTATTTTCTAACTGTATTACGTGCAGTGTAACTGTGTTATGTGCAGTGCGGTGTTAACAAGACGTTAACAGCAATGTTCTAGGTGACACAGTATTTGTTATAAGCAAACGTTGCACTTACTATTAGATAAACGTCTCGTCACCTTCTTCCACGAAGGAAAACTACACTACCAATGTACGAAAATAATGCTAAAACTTAAACTACTAAACTAAAACGAAAATCGCTAAAAGCATTATTTTCGTACATTGGGCATTGAACTGAAATGTCCATTATTAAGCTGATGTTTCAGGGTGACGAGCGCAGTGTGGTGAAATACATGGATATTCTGGATGACTCAGCGACTGTTTTGGGCATACGTTGCTTTTACCATCAGAATATTTTGTTTGTCTCGTCACTTTATCCAATAAAAAAGCTTATTGTAGAACGCGTTCCCTTTACTTATTGCTACGCACTTTTAAAAATAATGATTTTCACAGTACTATTTCTGAATAAAATTATTTTAATATATCTGAAGTCTGCAGTGTAGACGCGATGCAAATACGCTCAAATAATCTTTTATTCTGGGAGGAATTTGCCATAGTTGCCACGCTTGGCAGGCGGATTGACAACCGCTGTTTATTTATTCGGATATTCCAGGAAAATTGCTGCTGCCCATCTCCTGGTTTCTATTTTCCCTATGTCGACTTTTACGGGATGAGATGGGGTGGTAGATTCTCTTAAGCCGTTACCACACGGCGGTAAATTCCCCCCAGAGTGAGAGCTATTCACTTTTATGGCAATCTATGGGGGAGGCCTATTTTCAGCAGTGGACTAGTGATACGCTGAAATGATGATGATGATGATGAATTTTTAATAATTAGAAAAGGTTCGTAACTTGCAGAGAGACATGAGAGGATTTTTATGGAAGAAAATGTCGAGACGATCAAATCGTTGATTAGTAAATATATCGATCAAACCTGACGATAAGCGCAATGTCTGACCATCACAAATGTTGCACAGGTGCACACTGCTCTGATCACCATAAGACATCACTTTTTAAGTCTTATATGTCCTATAATTACAGCCTTTCAAACCGAAACAGTAATGTTTGCTGTTGTTTAACTCACTTTTGTCTTTTCTACAACAGTAGCTTAATGTCAAATGTTTTTTTTTTATTTAACAACCCATGTTTATTTTACCTGTGCAAATAAATGCAAATTTGACATTGTATTAACACGAATTTGTATTGTGTTATGTCATTTTTGTATAGCTCTCTAAAAAAATAACACCATTTTAGTGTTATTTTTACGCTACTTTGTTTTATGTAAAAAAGTCGTACGCATGACTTTTAGATACATAAGATCACGACTGTATCCCATGAGGGGTAGTCAGAGATTGAGCACTCACTGCAAAAACAGATGACTGCCACAATCCACGTTTCACAAAAACAATATAATGCACTAGGTGTGATAGGTGGTGAGCCCATAGCCATCATGCGCTGTTGGGTGCACAGTGCAGTTTAATTCCTTACCTTTTACGAGATCCATTGAATGAGATGGAGTGGTAGTATTCTTTAGAAAAAAGTCAGAGCTATTTATATGGAGTCTTAACATAAACCGACAAGATACTAATGAATGTATACTACAATTTACAAAATAGTATCCTTCGCGCGAATAGTTGTTATGTTGAAATATTCCTTTTGTCAAGTAGAAGCTCTAGAAATGAGAAGGCGACTAATTCGTTCTCACCTTCCCATATGTATGTAACATCAGATCATACACATAGAAAATAAGATTGGACGATGTATTCGGACGCAAAGTAAAAAAAAGGAAAGTTTCAGCCCATAAATGTCCCACTGCTGAGTACAGGCCTCCTCTCATTTCTGAGAGGGTTTTTGGTGCTAGGAAGAATCCGCCACGCTGCTCCAATGCGGGTTGGCGGACTTCACATATCTCCGAAATATTTTTTATTTCTCAGACATGCAGGTTTCCTCATGATGTTTTCCTTCACCGCCGAGCCACGTGGTAAATCAGCACTTAAAAATAACAATTTTTTTAGAGGTGCCGGCACCGGGGATCGAACCCAGGTCACTTGCGTACTATGAAATTTAAAGCTAGCGCCTAGCCCCTGAGCTACCACGGGCGGACGCAATTAAAAAAAAATCTACAAAGTAATTGTCGACCGTAATGTAAATGTCGTCCGCGTGGCGTAGTGGTTAGCGTACCTGACTTCTGCGCCACCGGTCCTGGGTTCGATTCCCAGCCGGAGGTAACATTTGTGCAAAAACACAAATTGTTGCTTTTCGGGTCTGGTTGTGTTGTGCATGTGAAATGTATGTTTGTAAAACGCACCCACGATATAGGAGAAAATCCTAGTGTGGTGGTTCGTTTTTTAAAGAATAAAAAAAAAATGTTGGTTTTTTTGCCCATAACCAATGCTGTGTCACCCAGAATATTTCTGTTTCTTCCCCTGAAACATCAGTTCTTCAGTCCCGTATGCAAAGTAATTACACTATCTCTCAGTGCCCTTCACACCGAAATACATTAACGTTTGCACACTAGTGCTTCACGGCAGAATAACTGGCACTGCGGTCGTACCCACCTAGACGGATTCCTGCATAGGAATCTACCACCAGTAAAATATATTTAATCCTCTCTTGAGGTGCTTGTGTCCAGCTGTATTATTTTTAGCTATTTTATTTATTTGTGGCATTTGTTTACGCATTTATTTTATATATACGATAGCGGAAGTTCGAGAGTCTTTTTAATCTAAGATAGCTACAGTTAAATTAGTCAATAACAACTTAATGGAATTGTTAAAATTCTGTTGGTTTGTTCGAACGTTCATAACTAAAAAAATGCAAAGTTACTGACCTGAGACCAATTTCTCTTTTGTTTTACTGTAATATCTCAGAATGTTCTGGAGTTTTTGATTTGTAACTCATTTAACTCTAGAACACTCGACTTCGTTAGAGAGTTTCCAATTTATGTAACTTACCTTTTTTAAGATCTTACGGAGATACCGTGACTTTGTTCTAGAGGTCCTATTTATAATCTGGGGAAGCCCCCTTTCAATTTAAGTAGCTTTAGTAGTTTTTGATTTATAAATAATTGTATAGTAGTTAGTACAAAAATAGATATTTTTTTCTTACGAAACATCAATAATATGTACATAAAACATTAAAATGCAATACTATTCATAAGATTCCAATACATGATTGCTTAATTGATGGAATTACCGTGTGGTAGCAGCTTAAAAAAAGCTACCGTTGCGTCTCATTCTGTGGGTGTCGTAATAGTCCACTAAGGAAAATGCGACAGACAGCTGAATATCCATTTAAAAAAATTCTAGACCCAAATTATCGCTTACATGGTTTTTAGATGTAATCACAAATCCGCTTTTCTTAGATGTCCAGCAGCGGACTTTCTTTAGACTGACGAAGAATAATTACGTTAATCGTAGTACGAAGGAAATAAAAGTGTCTCAGCGCAGCATTAAAGAACAAATTTTCCATTTAAAAAAAGGAACGAAAGTGTTTGAAATGCATAAAGCTAACAAATAGTCCATAACCAGAAAACAATAAGAATACACATTAGCAAGCATCATTCGCTTTCTCTCATAAAGCCCTATGTACACTAGGGTAGTTAAAGTTAGAGTTGAGCGCCCCTGTATCTTTGTTGAAATATTTGCTGTGTAAGCGGTGGGTGACTATCCATAAGGCGTTGATCACATGCAGCTGTTGAAACTGGTTTCAAATGTTGATATGCAATTGTTTTTAAAACATCGTCTAGATAGAATACTACTAATTTAAATATTTACCGAAATATAATATTTAAATCTGTAATAAAAGAAATTTCATACAAACATCAATCCTTAAACGACCTGAAAGTCATGGCATGTAAATTGCTAAGAAGGTAATTTCCACCTCAACGTAATGTGTATGTGTTCTTTTATAAGTGGAGGTAAAGAATGCATTTCAAAGTCAAACACTGACAGTAATACATACAGTCATGATCTTTTCCCGTGTAAGTGGTAGGCAGAGGCTACTCACGTAGCCTATTTTTCTGTCAGTAATAAGAATGGCTATACTATTTAAAATTTTGTAGTTCTTTTTTTTACGAAAGTTGCAATATGGTACTATTTCATGAACATGATTTTTTAAGGTAATTTAATAATCTTAGTTCTAGAATTTTAGACAATCTCTGTGACCAGTGCAGCTAACTACGTGATGTGATGTGATGTGATGTTCTCCTAGCCGATTTCGACCACGGTGACCACTTCCGACTACTGTCGAGAGCCATCAACTACGCGGGAGATATTATAGTGTCACAAGTGTACGCGCAAACACAGAGGCACTCACTCGTCCCAACCTACACGCGCCCGATGTAACGCTGATGCGATAATATCGGAGGTAGGCTAGGATGCAGTTTCAGAAACACGGGGACAAACACAACACAACCAGACCCGAAAACCAACAATTTATGTTTTTAGCACAAATGTTGGCTCCGGCTGAAATTTGAACCCAGGACCCGCGGCTTAGAAGTCAGGTACTCTGACCACTAGGCCACGCGGTCTTACGTCCACTACGTAAGTTCTTGGTTATTCGAATAAGCTAAAATTCCTGCGCTCACGCAAAATACGCACATAGACTTGTTTGATATGCGGAAACCAGCCCGTTGCGATGTACAATTTACATGTTTTGGGTTAGAAATCAGTCGCAAAGAATTTTAGTTTATTACAGAAAATATATGACGTAATCCACAATTTATTAATTTCGGTGTAATAAGATACTGTGACGTTTATTAACCGCAATGTATGTTCAAACCCTTATTCATACGTACCAATGTTAGGTGGCAGTTGATTGTTGATACAGCAAATTTACTCTCTGTCTCACTCAACGCCGGGATTAGCCTGTTTTTCTACTAAAGATAGCAATTGTTATCATGTTGAATATTAATTGTACGTGTTTGAGTTGCGAAATCTTTACTATTGTGACGAAGTTCCTTGCTTCCTATGAGTCATGGTTTTTACAGTCTTTGCTAATGTTGATCCAAGTTCGGTAAAACTATACTCCAATTTTAAGATCGACGACGTTGGTTAATATCTTTGTTTGAATATTATTTTATCTTTTTTGCTAAAATGTTAAAGGCAGCTGAGAAGTGGAATTTATTTTACAGTAAATCTGCTTCTATTGAACGTATTACTGTAGGTAATGGCAGATGGAAGGATGGGGTAGGCAGAGACCACATCTTTCCACTAGCTTCGATGCGGTCCTCACACACTTCCCTTTTCACTTTCGCTTCATCTACTATCATATGTGTTTTCATACAATTTAAGTTTGTTCGTTTCTTTTTTTACTTTTAAACGTAAGAAACATCAATTTCGTTTGTCAAAGATCAAATTTTTTACAGATTGTATGATGATGATATCTTTTTGTTGGATTTTCGACCACGGCGACAACTTCCGAATACTCTGGGAAGCTATCAACTGCGCAAGAGATATTATAGTGCTGGAGTGCACGCGCAAACACACAGGCACTCTCTCGTCCTTACCTACCTGCGCCGATTTAACGCTCATGCGATAAGGTCAGAGGTATGCAGTGTCAGGGACACGGGGACATTCACAATACAACCAGACCCGAAAACCAACAATTTGTGTTTTTGAACAAATGTTGGTTCCAGCTGGGATTTCAACTAAGGTCCTCGCCTAAGCAACGCGATCATCAATCTACCGCAATTTCATAATGAGGTTCCTCTGACGGAGAAGAAATAGGCGGAAGAAACTCCGCAGTTACCCGTCTTTTTTGAATTTTTATTTATCTTAGTTATTTACCATTTATTTTTAAATTACGAAGAAGAGTCACATAGACAACCGTAGTACGCGCCATAACAACATTTCAAATTCAGTAATACATATATAAGTGTATTGCAAATTCAAGCAGATCTGCTCACAAAATAGTACTTATTCACAAGTAAGACTCATGTGCAGCTATAACCCTCCTCAACCATATTAAAGGAAACCGGACGACCCGTCACATGACGCCGCTGCAAGCAGAGACATTAAAGCGAACATTTCATACTCAAGTCTACAAAATACAATATATATTACTAAGATTATTTTGCAGAGCACATTTACAATCTTTCACAAGACCATTTATATATTTTTTTGTTTGTGAAAAGAGTAAAGCGTAAATACGTATACACGGGCGGCGGTGATCACTTACCATCAGGTGAGCCGCTTGCTCGTTTGCCCCCTCTCTTATAAAAAAAACACACATAAAGATACATATGTTACTTAGCCCTTTACAACATTTCACGTCATGTGTTACGTTACTTCAAGTCGAGGAAAGTATCCGTCCAGAGATACTTTCCATACGTCCATGAAATGAAAATTACCTTACAATTTTTCTACTGTATTTCACACCCATCTTCATCCGTTAAATACATATTATATTTAACACATAATCTCCGTATCAGAACTCATATGAATCGGTACAACAGATACTGCGTCATTACACGTTTAACAAACATCTAAAGTGAGAAAAATCTAAAATTTTGGAGATAATAATTAATAGTAAAATTTATTAATATAATATTAGTACGATATGATAAAAATTCTAGAATCATTGATGACGCTAATAAAGATTTCTATTTAATGTATTGTTAAGAGGACGAACTTATTTAACCCTATATTTGGCAAGATTTTTTTTTCGGAAATGTTGAATTATTATAGTTTATATGTGTTCTTAGGTGTTCATTGGTGACGGAAAAAATAATAAAAAAAACATCGGCTCGTTAAATAAGGTTTTATTGAGCGTATCACATAAGGCACATTGCCAGATTTACAACAATCAACCTCAGAAAATCTGTGTATCACATTAGTGACACCGCCAGGTTTACAATAACGTCAAAATACATTTTTTTAACGAAAACCAAACTAAATATCACATTCTAACGTAAGATTACATAAACTGAAATAATAACAATGTTAATTTTTTATGTTCTGCACACAAATAATCAACAATTTGACAGCCTTTATCTTTATAAATCTAAGATATCAGTCAAATGAGATCACTTATATTATCTACATCCTAGATGATAGGCGCGGCTCCGCTCGCGTTGATGTAGGTTATCGCGCCAAAAGAAAGTTCGTGTCCTTCCTCAGGATAAAAATCTCCATGTCAAATTTCATCCAAATCGGTTCAGCGGTTTCGGCGTGAGAGTAACGGACAGACAGATACAATCTAATTTGGCATTCCTGACAAAAAAGTCTGCCCTCTGATGGATGCTATAGTTGGATAATGAGCAATGTTCTCGTAACGAAGAGCTTTCAGTCTGTGAGAAGTACGGCAAATATTAGCGATGACCTCCGAACGGCGTACGATATAGAGCAATCAGCATATTTGCTAAGTCAACTCCGCCCATGTTGGTATTATATTCTTTGATCAAATTTGGGTAACTCACTAGCACTTTCATGTCCTCTTCTTTCTCGTACCGATTCACGGTCTGTACAGGATTTGCTTCAACAAATGTGCTTGCAGTATTAACACATTTTATAACAACAATCTTTTTTTGTTGCATACAACTTAGCGTGAGACCCTCTGCCTTTTTTCTATAGGTTTTTATCCGTCGGTAATTAGGTAAGGTTTTCCTCTCCTCACAGCCTGTTAGCTTAGATTGTTCCCAGTGCGAAAATAGTAGAGTAGCTCTAAAGAAGTTAAAAAAAATGTTAAAGCATAATACTTTATATGCAGACTGGCGAATATATTTCGCTAAAACTACAACTACTTTTAATATGCTGTTCTCTTAATCTGTAAATAATAGAGTACTGAATGTATTGTCACCTCCAGAGATCAGGAAATTGTATACGATTCCAGAAACCCCAGTGCCAACTGATACTTTGAAACCCCACTTTTTAGGTTTATTTTTTATGTACTGTCTGCTACTATTGCCTGGTTGTACAGGCTGTCTGCTCTAGTTCCCCTTTGCGGTATTTCCATCTTATCGATACTAAATCTTGGTTCTTCTTCTGTTTGCAGACAGTTTTGTCCGTCATCTTTTAAATTATTATAAAAATGTAAATACCTTCGCAGCAACTGGAACCTCTTCAGGGGCATTATTTCAGCTACTTTATCATATTGCATATTTTTGCACCAATATTTTGAGTAAGCGAGCATTTTCGTGATTCCTATAAATAAAATCTGACTGTGACTATGCCCCGCGGCCTGGGAACAAGCACTACGATTTGACGAACTCTATTTTTCTGCTGCTGACTAAACTGTATATGCACCTGTGATAGCAAAATAAAAAAAAAATCGTATGTGTACAAATCAAGCAATGTCGCAAATTTGATACATATCTAAAAAAATGTAGAATGCTGGTTATCTGGCAATGTAGCATTTTTGACACACTCGGAAAAATCGGCGTTTCAAATGTGTTGCATTTCAGTGCACGAAATAACCTTTTCTGAAAAGCAAATATTGTTACCTATTCGTAGCAAACCACTTTCGAGCAAAATTAGGTCAAAATATACTAAAACAATATTATTTTTACCTTGCGATGCGCAGACGCCTTCAACCAGTCCGTCATCTTGCGTTCTACTACTGTTTTAGTGTTAGCCAGTAACTAAAAAATATTTTTGATAGAATCTTGATAGTATTTCCGAGCATACTATATCATAAAAATATTAAAAATACGTTTCGAAATCTCTGTAGATTTTTGAAACGTGCAACGTATCAAATCATACACTGTGTCAAGAATAGGGTTAAAGCAATTGATATTATCACAAATTTGTCAGTTTTTGTCATAAATGCGGTTTATTTTCACTCAGTCTTTTGAATGAATTAATGCTCTGTTATTTTTGAATGTTGTGGTACAGGCCGTGGCTTTTACCTTATAGTAAGTGAGCAACCCAAATTCGACCTCAGTGCAGGCATCATCTAAATTGTTACTTGCAGTGTCGCATATAACGGAAAGCATCGTGTTTCATATAATAATAATGATATTTTTTCTATTGAATAAAGTGTTGTAACGAGCAAAACGTTTACCTGATGCTATGTGATCGCTGCCCATTAACATCCGCAATACCAGAATTCCAGGTGCCTTGCCGGCGTTTGAGAAAGGAGTACGCTCTTGTCTTTCTATCAAAGTGCACAGTGGTGGAATGCCAGTCCTCCTGGTGGTGATGATGGAATTTTGCTCTTGGCCGCAATGTGCGATGGAGGAATTTGGCCGCGGGAATTAATCCGAATAACTGCTCAGACCACTCTCCATGGTAAACACGGTAGAAAAGGCAGAGAGACGCAACGTCTCCAGTCAACGTCTGTACTTGTACGTTGACCATTCGAGCCGTTCTTCGTTGGATTCGGTCAAATAGAAGGAGCTGGCACTGGGGTGCCCCCGCCCAGAGATAAGAACAGTATTCCATATGAGGCCGAACTTGCGACTTGTAAAGTTGCAAGCGATGGGCCGGCGTGAAATACTGTCCCGCTCTACTGAGCACGCCTTGCTTTTTGGAGGCTAATTTGATCATCTCTTCCAGGTGACCGCCGAACTGAACGTTATTCGATATGTCAACGCCAAGGATTTCGATACTAGCCGAGGCAGCGAGGGGAGTATTATCAAAGCGATGAGATCGCTGGTTTTTACATCCTGGATCGCTGATGCATTAACCCAGGCCCGGTAACGCTCTTGATTTTGGCGTGAAGCCATTTTGCAGGTGCAACCAAACCAAGGTTAGGATCTGACTCCGGTGGGCACCACAGACGACGGAACAAAGAGTTCTATCGCCTGATGCTGACAGACGCCGCAGCTGCTTCTCGGCAGAATAACTGGCCCTGGGTTAGTACCTACCTACACGGATTTCCGCATAGGAATCCTACCACCAGTAAAAACGATATGTGAAGGCTCGCTCTAGAATAGCACTGCAAAATGTCACTCACGCCTTCCTTCGAAAGTATGTAGAATACTACATACTTACAAAGGGGAAGCATGAGCCCGGTAGTGGAACTTTTTTTGTATTCCTGTGTAGAGTAGACGTTTGCAGCATTATTGTTGTTTGGTGGGGTTCGATGAAGGAATTGATGTAAGTACTAATATGCTTTTTCTGGCAGATGGTGCATTAAAATAATTGAAAAACGTGTTGAGTAGTGGTCCTGGATCCTGTGTTTTGACTCAGAACCGGTACTTGATAGAACTCACAACACAGAACAGAATATACTGTGCAATACTACATTAATAGTTTTCTTGTCATGGATATATTGAATCTGTCATAGTCACTCTAATACTACCTTCCTGAATATTTGGTGTGTTGTGGGCGGATTGGGAGATGCAGCCGTTCAAAGAAGATTCTCATTGTCATTTTAAATATGTAATACGAAGGGCAAAAACGTTTTAAAATAATGTAATTAGCTACTACTTCGTTCTACCGAATTCACGCTTTGCTTTTGTCCGCTGAATTTTAAAGAATACCATTTCTTGTAAATCTGCAAATGTACGATGAGATAAAAAAGATACTAATTTCTTTAACCATTATTACCTACAGATACAAAGAATTAGTTAAATCTTTCTTAAATAACTTGCTAATATAGAGTGTTGTAAACTCAAGACCATAAAATCATAATTTACATTTACAACGTGGCGTCGTAACCTCGATCTGCGTAAAGCCAAGATGGCCGTTGTCTTATCGCCGCCATATTGTTTGCAGAGCGGTCGGCGCACGCCACTGCGCAAGAGCTTGTTCTTTGGAGACCTGTTTTATAAAGGTCTCGACCACAATGTACTCTTGGAATGCAAATGAGGATATAAGGATTAAACTATTTGCGTAATTTAGTCCAGTAATTATCTTTTATAGTGAATCATAATTAGTGTATAACGCGCGATAAGGCTCATACAATCTGGCATGGATACCAAAATGAATACTTATTACTGTTAATTCAATGGAAAAACATATTTAGAGACGATAGATAACGATCACAGATTGCTTAGCAACAACACAAAATATTTTGCGACTTTGTATTTCCAAACTTAAAGTCATTTAAGAACATTAACAAATACTTCTTTCAAAATTTGGTATTTTAGATGTTACCTAATTTTCAATGAAATGAAGAATGCAAAGTAGATTTTATTCTGATATTTTACTAACACGTAATTAATATATTATCCAAATACTAAAATGTAATCGTATAATTTATTTAAGCGAGAACTGCGAAGGGTTAAGTAGGTGAGATTTCTTTTCTATCGCCTAAGTCAGGCTAAGGGGCCGCGTATTGGGCCCAGCTAAATATATGCTCTATACACAGAATAACACACAAACACACATAATATGTACACAGCGCACACACGACGAGGCTTGCACAGAAAATATTTGGTAACACCGCCAATGTAATCCAAGGAGTTTGCCTTGATACATTAAACACACAGATTGCCTATCGTTTGTTGTTTAGCGGAGAGATTAAATTTATTTATTTATTTGTAACATGGAAGAATTACAACTTTATTCTACAAACTACATTAATGTAGTTAAGAATGAAACCTATAATAAGTCTTCACTTAGAGAGATTGTTTAACAAATTGTAAAATGCGAGAGAAGAGAGCGAGAGAGCATATAACAGTTTATTTTTTAAGTATACATTAAAGTGGTGTATTAAATATCAAAGTAAAACGCGATAAATTCAATACTTCACTTGATTTTATTGCGTTTTTTCGACGACAATTAATAGAATACTGGCCGCGACTTCGTCCGCGTGGATAGTTGTATTTTTTAAATATCCCGTTGGAGCTATTTGATTTTCCGGGATAAAAAGCATCATATGCCCATCTCCAGTATGCAAACTATCTCTGTGCCAAATTTCGTCAAGATCGGTTCAGCAGTTGAACCGCGAAAAGGTAACAGAGTGACAGAGACAGTTGCTTTCGCATTTATATTATTATGAAAGTATAGATGATCACATGCATCATAACATGTTTCCATAAATGAAAAACGAAGGCAGCTAGTTCTTATTGATACAAATGTAAGAAAGCTTACGTCATCAATACAATTATTGTTACATTGACGAGAATTGTAAAGCTAAGAATTTTGTAATAAAATATGCATAAAGAATATGACATAATGTATTAATATTAAATAAATGTGTATATTTAAACTGAATTCCGAAATCAGCACTAGTTATCAGTCTAAAATAAAGCAGGCTGTGCTGAAAATCAGTGTGGTGGGTTACCGTAGCTTATACTGTGTGAAGACCTTTTTGGTGCATCACATAAAATAAATAAATAAAATTTTATTGAAATCTGGGGTGGTACCTACCTAGACTGGGCCAGTTATTCTGCCGTAAAGCAGTAGTGTGCAAACATTACTGTGTTTCGGTTTGAAGGGCACTGTGAGCTAGCGTAATCACTGGGCATATGAGACTTAAGAACCTATGTCTCAGGGTGATGGGCACAGTGTCGTGTCACTCAGAAATTTTCTGGGTGACACAGCATTTGTTATGGGCAGACGTTGCACTTACGATCAAGTGAACGTTTTGCTCGTTTCATCACTTTATGAAATAAAATAAAAAAATATTACTTTTACTTATAGGAAACTTATTACCGATGTTTATTTATATACTAAAAATCATTAGCGCTTCTTATTTAATTTAATTAATACTGTTATTTATTTTAAAGTGGGTAACGGATGTGGCGTGTGGTGGCGGCTTTAGAGAATCTACCATGCCATCTCATCCCGTGGGTGTCGTAAAAGTCGACAGAGGGAATATGAAAACCAGATAATGGGCAACACTATTTATTCAGATATTTCAGCAAGATGATGGGCAGAAGCGTCTTGATGAAACCTGAATAAATAAACTTCGGTTGCAGCTATGGCAAAATTCCCTCCAAAATGGGAGCTACGAACTTTTGTGGCAATCTATGAGTGAGGCAGTGGACTAGTGATAGGCTGAAATTATGATGACGATGATGATGACCGGATGTGGTCCCTGCCTAACCCAATGGGAAAAAGTCGTGAATGTATATATGTATTTTTCTTTAAGTGATTGATGTAGAAAGGTAGTATCTGTTAACTACATATATTATTTGCAAGAAATAGTTTCTTTGTTATTCTTTCAATGGTGAGAGCCGTAGCGCTGGGACAGAAAGCTCGCTGAAAATTTCCGCGATCCGGGTTCGATTGCTGTCCGGTGCAAGTACAAGTTATGTACACTGATATACCATGTGCTTATTGGTAAAACTATCGCGAGGAAACCTGAATGTCTTAGGCCTAAAAATATTTCAACAAAATGTGAACTACGCGAGATTCTGATTTCAAAATGATAGGAGGCTTGTGCTCTGCAGTAGGTAGTTTGTTTCTAAGTATGTTTAAATATTCTTCTCGCGATCTTCGACAATGGCGACAGCATTTTACAGTTACGGCCAGAGGTTCTAGTTTTGGTCGTCACTGGTAAATGATGTAAGCGCAGAACACTGATAAGCAGGATGTATTATAGTACCGTGAGTATCCTCACACATAGAAGCGACACAATCGCACTAATGGTTGGATAAAATACACAGAAAACGTCACCATAAATACTAAACCAGTAATTTGTCAATATCGTCTTTGACTTGGTTCCGAACTCATGAGCCGAGTTTCGATTTTCATTTAATAATGAGAAATTATTCTGAAATGTTTCCGAGAAGTCATTCCCTTCGTCAAGCCCCAAGACAACATTATACGCTAAAACAAAATTTAAATGTTGTGTACGGGTTAATTAATGTTTATTAAAATAGAAACTAAGCTGCGTAATTTGAACAGATTAAAATAATCCTTTAACGCGAACGTCGCACATGACCGTATTTGTAGAAAAAAGTCAGACTTGTCCTAATGCTACGTAATTGCCCCAAAAGGGTCAGATTAGCGGTAAAATTTTCATAGTGTTAGAATGTTGCTGTTCGAGAAAATTATAAGCAACATTGCGGTGATACAGCATGATTATTTGAATACTATATGGTATGATACAAGATGTACCCGTGACTTTCTTCGACTGGACTTCTGTATTACTATGAATCCATGCTTTTTAAATATAGTTATAAAACGAAAACATAGTTGGTCCAAGGCTCCTATGGTTACCATTTGAAATCTTTATAAATGTTATGTCACAATATAATTAAAATCCAGTCACATTGACACATAGTAATTTTTTATTTTAGCGACGACACGCGCTAATTGTTAACCTGTTAGTAAGTGCAGTCTGTCCATAACAAATGCTGTGTCACCCGTAATATTTCTGTTTGACCACAAGGTGCTCATTAACCTGAGACGTGTACATAAATCACACGTGACCTGAAATTACACTAAATTAAAAATTGTGTGTCTTAAGTAGTATTCTAAGAACAACGCCCCGTAATATATCGCAAACTATATGTATGTTTGTCCTATAAAAGATATCACTACTGGACAATACATACCATAGTTTATTTTGCTTGTGGATCTTAACAAAGCATTTATGGCAGTGGCTTACCACTCATGTTCACTTTGTGAAATTCTAGGGACCTACAAAAAAAAACCTACTGGTTTCTCTAAGGCCTGCAACGCTCCCGCAGTTCCTCTGGTATTGCGAATGTTCATGGGCGGCGGCGATCACTGACCATCAGGAGAGCCGCCTGCTAGTTTGCCCCTTGTTCTGTAAAAGAACTATGTTTCTCTCCTTTACTATAGTGTGTTTCCGCTAAGTAACGCCAGGTCCTCATAACAATGATTGAATTGAATGAAAATATTTCATTATTCATCATATTCCGTTCTATCTCGTATCTACATTAGAGGTGTTGATAAATCGTTTACACAATTTTACAGGTGGCAAGTTTTCGTAAAACAATTTTCAATATTGACATGGTAAATGTAAACCGTTAACCCTGGCAATGACCTTGGCAGTCAGGTTCAGCAGCGGCCTGATAACTAGAGTTAATATTGGCATCGCACACGGCTGTGTTTGACGAGCGCTCAACTCTATCAATATATAAACATAATATTTATATTTGAAGCGCTTTCGGTTCACTGACAAACGTAACTTACGTAATTTGTCTCTGAAACTAATAATCCTTAAACTATTGTATTTATTATAATAAACTATTACATTTTTACTGGTGGTAGGATTTCTATGCAGGAATCCGTCTGGGTAGGTGCCACCCCAGGGCCAGTTATTCTACCGTAAAGCAGTAATATGCAAACATTGCCTGTGTTTCGGTCTGAAGGGCACTGAGGGCTAATGTAATCACTGGGCATATGAGACTTCAGTTCTTATGTCTCAGGTTGACGGGGCGCAATGTGGTTCACAGAAATATTATGAGTGACGCGGCATCTGTAATGGGCAGACGTTGAACATATCAGTCAGGTGAACGTTTTGTCCGTCTCGTCACACAATCTAATTAAAAAAAAGACGAGTGTATACATATGTACGTTTGTAATGCTCTGTCAAGGAGTTTCAATTAGATTTAAAATACTTAAGGTTAAGAAATCGATTCATACTAATATTATAGAATTAGCTTTTAACTCTTTATATCCCTGTTTGTTACTTTTTCATGGCTCAACCGTAGAACTGATTGTGACGCAATTCGGTACAGCGATAGCTTGCATCCCAGAGACGGACACAAGATACTAGGACTTTTTATTCCGGAAAATCATGTCGCTGCTGTTGGACATAGGCCTTCCTTAAGTTGTGAGATTTTTACCGTTATGACCACGATTAGGTGGTTTGAATATTGTATGGTGATTGCAGTACGAAATCGCACTCGCCTCGTACGTTAGGACACTGTCCATCACTGGTCAGTGTAGTTTAGATACGATATTTTCCGAAATGGTTATTTTGTCGTCTGTTGGAAGCCACACGCTTGATACACAGTCGTATAATATACATAAATAATGAAGACCAGGGCGTACTTGACTTAGTCACATTGACGGCAAATACAATACAGTACCGGGAAAGCGACCCCGGCCTCCCGAGCTACTGCTGCCTCCTCCTGGTTCTTCCGAGATAGTAGTATTCTTATAGTTCCTTTCCCACCTTCCTAATTCTCTACACCAAGGCATTTCCTCACTAATAATTTTCCCTTCCTTTTTGATTTTCCAATGGAAAAGAGGCGTATATATATTACTTCTTTTTAATAAAACAAAGGAAATATTTTTAATCAAATTCATGTTAAAGAAGCGAAAATATTTTATTAACCAAAAAATCTCAAATGTCTGAATGTTTTTTTATTTTTTTCATATTTTAACGCTTAAGTCGCTGGGGGCTAGATCTGGTGAATAGGGGGGGTGTTCCACCAGCTCAAAGCCCGCTTCCTGAATGGCAGCCATGGCAATTGCAGCTTTGTGAACCGGTGCGTTGTCTTGATGGAACAGCACTCCAGCCCGCAGTTTGCCTCGCCTTTTCTCCTTAATAGCCTCCCGCAATCTTCTTATTTGTTCTGCATAGTAGGAGCCTGTAATAGTGGCCCCCTTTTCCAAGTAGTCCACCATGATTATTCCTTCAGCGTCCCAAAAAACAGACGCCATAACCTTCCCTGCTGAGCTTGACACTTTGAATTTCTTCGGCGTCGGTTCATCGGATCGTTTCCATGTCATCGATTGTTGTTTTGTTTCAGGATCAAAATGGTGGATCCAGGTCTCGTCCATGGTCACAAAACGTGACAAAAAATTATCCTTGTCTGCCTGGAACTTTTCGAGATTTGCTCTTGACATGTCGACTCGTTTCTTCTTTTGCTCGTCGTTTAACATTTTCGGTACCCAACGCGCGGAGACCTTTCTCATATGCAATTCGTTCGCAAGGATTCTTTGAATGCTGCCATATGAGATCCCTGTGACCTCAGCTACATGCCTGATAGTCACTCTTCGATCTTCCAATACAACTTCTTCAACTTTTTTCACATTTTCTTCAGTGAGGGACGTCGATGGGCGTCCTTCGCGGTGTTCGTCTTCCGTCGATGTTCTTCCCAACTTAAACTCCTTAGCCCAGCGTGCAACTGTGGAATATGGAGGAGAAGAGTCCCCTAATGTTTCCACCAAGTCGCTGTGTATGTCTTTGGTAGACATTTTTTTCAAGCAGAGGTATTTAATGACAGCTCTGATTTCGTGTTTTTCCATTTTGATGTTCACTCCTTGACAGTCCGTATTCAAATGAATGTAGCTCCCGGGAATCGTGGCCTATTTATATGATTTTTTTTCCCTGAACTAGTGGTTAACTGAGTAAGTGACTGAAATTTTTTTGTATTTTTGTGTGCAATTAAAGATACTCGTAAACCGTCATCGTCAACTTTCGTTTTGTTTCGATCAGTTCAACAAATCTTCAGTTAAAGTGGATTGCCAATTAATTTTCGATCGTTAGATAACAACTACTACTACTTACTACTAACAACTGTAAAGTTGTTTGTTAATTATGTCTTAAACTTGCTTTGATACTGGCAGAAAATTTATGGCAGTTGCAACAGCTAAAAATTTAATTTTTCATCATGAATAATCGATGTCAGCCTTTATTTTTGATTTCAACATTTTCATGAATCAGTTTATACGCCAAGTCAATACCCGGATAACATCACACGTGTTAATGAGTTGAGTGAGACCGGAGACTGCACAAATTATCAGTTCGGCTGTAATGTGACCCTCTTGTACCCTTTTTTGTAAAGGCTCGTTTAACATTGAAACAAATCATGTAGCAAATGACTAAACCGCTAGTTCTATTGACGCCAAACCCACTTTCTTTCAAACTGAAATGTGAATGTGGTCTCCCTTACACAGGAAAAACTAAAAGATCAATAAAAACCCGCGTAAAAGAATATATAGCTGAAGTGAAGCATCGACGCTGTAGGAAGTCTGCAGTCTGTGACCATGTTCTAGATCACCCGAATCATTACATCATATTTCATCGACCACAAATTACACAGTTGCAAAAGAACACTGATTCTTACTAACGATGATTTGTGAGGCTATTGAAATAAAAAAAATCTATTTCTTTCAATAGATAAGATGGTTGTCTGTTGACACGTACTTGGAATCCTATTATTAATCAAAAACCAAGCATACCACTGTAAGACACACAAAAAAACAATTGAAAGCTGAAATTACCCCGGATTATCTATGACACCAGAAGGTCAAACATCTCAGTTCACCCGTGACCATGGATGCTATAAAGCGCTGGAAACATTAGGTTATATATGATATGAAATCCGTAAAATTAGTTTTATTGAATGTGTAGTGTTCGCGTAAATAAAAGAAATCATTAACTGAAAGAGGCTTCTTAAGCTATATGAGACTTGATGTCTCGGGGTAACAAGCTCAGTGTGGTACCACACAGGAATGTTTGGTGTGGCACAGTATTTGTTATAAGCAGTATTTGACACTTTCCATCAGGCATACAATTTTCTCGACTGGTGACATCTTCCATTAAAAAAAAATATAATAAAAAAGTTTGTGCGGTGTTTAATTTTAAAATATTCATTTCGATCTGATTACTTAGTTAGAAAATAAAACACAAACATAATCGACTTTTCATTTTAACGGTGCAAACAATGCCTTTTCCGTCCACTCGACCGCCAAGTACGCATAAACGAGGCATTATCGCCAAAAGCGCAAGTCCAGTGTTTGAGTTTTCAATTCATGTCCGCAAAGATTCGTGTAACACACCGAACCTAACTCATATTTGTTTAGCGATATACGTGTAATTGATCGCGCTGGTGGCTGAATGTCGTGCATTAGCTATTGTTTTGTATAATATGGAACATTTGTCTTTTTTCACAGTAACGTACAACATATTAACATAAAAACTATATTTAAGGAGTCATATATTGATTGTCTGAGCTAGGGTTAGCCTTTGAAAGCTCAAAACATTTGCCGCGTGTTACATTTTAAAAACTTGGTAACTCGGCCTTAATTGTTATGATGATGATCTTGTACGGAATTAAAGTTGCAAGCTGAGTCTAGAGTGTTGAAGTATTTGTATTTCAATCACCAATCTGCCTGTCAAGCGTATGCGATTGCGGCAAATTATCCAAAGTTGTAAGAGGTTCAAGTCCAGCCGTGGACTTCTTACAAGCTTATGAAGAAGAAAAAGAGCATTATAATAGTTTATTTAACGCTCGATTATAACGCTGATGAAAACTTCTGGTTATCAGTATCAGCCAGAAGAAGGTACTATTACCAGCATAAGTTTCAAATTAGAACTTAAAAATGTAACATCAAATCGTTAACATAGATTAGCAGTATTTAACAAAGACATTCCAAGAGGTCGTTTAGCCAGTAGTGAGACGTTCCCCGTGTGGTGGCGGCTTATGATCCCATTTTATCCCGTGGGTGTCGTAAAAGTCGACAGAATAATAATAATAAATAATAAATAAAAACCAGAAGATGGGCAGCAGTATCTTCCTGGAACATCTTCATAAATAAATTGCGGTTGCTCACCAGCCTGCCAAGCGTGACAACTATGGCAAAATCCCCTCAAAATGAGAGCTACTAACTTTTGTTGCAATCTTTGGGTGAGGCCTATGTTCAGCAGTGGACTAGTGTCAGGCTGAAACGACGACGACGACGAGACGTTCATACGAAAACACTTACATAAACCCTTACAAGTCGGGTCAAATATCATATTATTAATCCACATCGAATAATAATATCGAAATTATTGATCATGAATATTATTCTTAATCTCCTGAATACTCCTCCAAAGAAACCAACAACGAAAATTCTTTAACTTCGCTACATTACAAATTAGTCAATTTACCAAAGAAATAGCTTCCTCTGTTATTAATAAGTTTACAATTAACTCAATAAATTCTCAATAAACAAAAAATCTCCTGTCTTTAATCATGAGACATTTATTAGGAACAAATATTTACTTCAATAAACATCGAGAAGTCAATGTTTACTAGTAAAATAATATCTAAGACTCTACAAATTAATTTATACTGTTGCCTGAATTCAGTTGCTGATAAACAACACTAATATAGTAAGTAAATAATAGCTATGTAAAAGATATACATACATGTTTACGTTGAATCTAGATTTCCCTTTACCTATTTCTTTAGTTTATTTGCAATTAGATTACTAGACTCGTTCAAGACTTGTACTATTAGATTATCTAATGTTAAAATTATGATTCAGATATTCCTTTTACAAAAGTTACAAAATTTCCCTTATGTGAACAAATCAGTCAATGTCAGTGAAGTTGTTGGTTTTCTCTACTATTAACGTAAGTTAAAGTATGAAACCCTATGGCCTATTTAGGAACTACAATTATAGATTTAAAAATCTGCCATTCTATACATTTGCGTTTTGTGGGTACCACTAGTAAAGTATATGTAACTTGCACAAAAATTGTCTTCTAATGGGTTTCTAGAATTCCCTAGTCAGAAGTAAGGAGCTAACAGAAAACGTCAACGTCAATGTGTAATACATATAATGATATATCTGAGTACTGAGTAACTAAATATATACACACTTACACAATTCCACGCCTTTTTCTCATATAAGTGGCAGGTAGAGGTCACATCCGGAGTCCACTATTCGCTCTCGCAGGAACGGAGACATGACGGCGCCACCCGTCCAACCACATCGACGTAATTTTTGTGAAAGTTGAAAAAAAAAATTGTTTAAAATTCTTGCTCCCCATTGCGTTCCCATGAGTCTAGCTAGCCATCAGCACGGCAACAGTAAGTAAGGACTTTAAAACAAAAATTGTTGCACCACATGTTAGAAAAGTAAACGTGGCCAGCTCATTAGTACGTGTTGATCCTGAAGGCACGGCTCACCGATCATCGGACAGTCATAAGGAGACTTAAACGAGCGCTAACCACTAGCAAAGTTTATTTCCATATGTAATTTTCCATAACATTTGTCCATGAGCCGCGGTCGTGCAAGATGGCGACTCGTAAAGCGTTAATATTTCCTGCAAACGTAATTATTGAAAGTCGCACTTACACAACGCTGTTTGATCTCGCTTATTGTACAACAAGACGGATTACGGTTTCATCTTGAAATAATGCCGTGTAACATATGACCATTGGACTGTTTATTTAATGAAGGGTATATTATGTTTCACTGCGTCTCATACTGTTCGTGTTGAAAAAACTAATCAATCTCATTTAACAGAATTGATAATTCCAGCACTTCGCACCTTAGACAATGCTGCCCATCACATGTCTGAGTGTGTTCTCATATTTCTGGGATGGTCATTTCGCCAGCAGTCGTAAGCCAGTTCGAAACAAACTGATACAAAAATTTGTGCATAAACTACGTACGTACGTATGTACGTACGTATGTTACGTACGTACGTACGTACGTACGTAACATAAGTCTAGTTGTGTTACGATTGTCCGTGTGTCTCGGGCACTGCATACATCCTAGCCTACGTCCGATTTTATCGTTATATTTGTAAAGTATGGTGATTTTCGACCACGGCGACAACTCACAAATGTTGTCGGAAGTTATCAACTGCGCAGGAGATATAATAGTGCCATAGTGAAATTTTCTTACATATTCCTGTCCCGAAATACAACATCCACTAAGAACGGATTTTACGAACATTTGTTCCTATCCTATCACCTAGAAAAGAAAGCGCGTAACAACAGCTACTTCTATGGAAACTTAATCTTTAATAAAAGGTTGACAAACTCAACGTCATTGTAGTAGTGGTGGAATGCATCATCACTAGACCCTCCAGTGATGATGCTTTCAGGCACAGCTTTTACAAGGCTTATAAAAGGGGTGTACCACCAGTGTGGTGAATAAAGCCAAAAATTCCATGAAATACATGCTTGGACTAGAAAAGCTGACGCAGAAGAAGTAGAAGAGAACTAATTGGTTTTCGGTCCTCGACACTCATCGTACGAAATTCAGCAGCGTTGTACTGTTTTTTTATTCTGATATACTTTAAGAGCATGGCCTTCACCCACTCGTGCTGACCCTTTTATACTCTACAATCTCTATTCAGCTGTAGCGTGGCTCCAGCGGATGTAACAACGTAGCCTGGGTCCAAATAAAGAAAATAGTGGATGTTGTCTTTGTATATAATAATAATATCACAATACAATATAGCCTTTTATTCCTTTCTTTTAACTTAACTTAGTATTCTATTACGTATAAACGATTAAAACTTAGTCTAGTCTAGTATTTGTTTCTTGCTTGTTGTCTGCACATCTGTTTGCCAGTCGACAAAGGCCTCCTCCAACCTTTTCCATGCGTGTCTTTCTTGAGCCACTCTGTTCCACATCACTCCTGGCACTTGTCTAACGTCGTCATCCCATCTCTTCTGTGGAGTATTTCTTTTCCCTTTACTTTTTCTGGGGTCCCATCGTCTCACAATTTTACTCCATTTATCTTGTCCTCTTATCATGTGCCCTGCCCATCACCATTAGAGTCTTCTGATTTTAGATATTATGGCATCAGAAACAAGAGCTTAAACCACGATTTTTCAACCTTTCTGACTTCTTCACATTCAGCATGCTCTTTTCCATTATGTCAGGTTGCGAGTTTGCTTCTCGTGTTCTGTGTTAAAGTCCATGTTTGACTGCTATACATAAGGTCAGATGTTGCATAATTTACTTTTATATTTATATGATTTCATAGTCTCTCTTAAGGAAAGATACAGGCTCCTTCAGCCATTGGTTATTATTCTCTCAACTTCTGCCGCTCTTCGTTGAATACGGTCAAAAGGAAGGAGCTGGCACTGGGGTGCCCCCGCCCTAAGATGAGAACAGTACTCCATGTGAGGCCGAACCTGCGCCTTGTAAAGATGCAAGCGGTGGACTGGCATGAAGTACTGTCCCGCTCTACTGAGCTCGCCAAGCTTTTTAGAAGCCAATTTGGCCTTCCCTTCCAAGTGACCGCGAAACTGAACGTCATTCGATATGTCTACGCCAAGGATTCCGATACTGGCTGAGACAATCGAGAGGAGTGCTTCCAAAACGAGGTGCTACGACGAAGGGCTTCTTTTTAGCGGTAAACGCGCAAACCTGTGTCTTATTTGGGTTAAACTGGACTAAGTTTAGTCGGCCCCAGTCTGAGATTTTGTCTAACAAAATCTCGACTTCAGACACCAGTTTGTTCCGGCACTCGTCGACGTGTTCCCGAGAAATATTAGCACGGCCGGTGTATAAGGCATCACCAGTACTGTCATCTGCATAGCAATGAATGTTACTAATTTGTAACATATCATTGATATGCAGAAGAAACAGGGTTGGCGATAGCACGCAGCCTTGTGGAACACCAGCACCCATCAGACTTGGAGTCCTGGGCATGCACCGTCTACTACGACCTTAATGCTCCGGTCTGCGAAGGAAACTGAGGGACTGAGGGAAGCCCATAGGAAGGAAGCTTCGAGAGAAGCGCTTTGTGCCAAACCCGCTCAAAGGCCTTCGCTATGTCCAAACTAACTGCCAGGGCCTCCCCCTTGCTATCGACTGCCTCCGCCCATCGATGCGTAAGGTAGACTAGAAGATCACCAGCTGAGCGACCCTGACGGAAACCGTACTGGCGGTCACTAATCAGCTGGTGCTCCTGTAGGTACCTCAAGAGCTGGCAGTTTATAATGGACTCCATTATTTTGGAGGAGGTGATGGCGATCGGTCTGTAGTTGGACGGATCTGAGCGGTCGCCTTTCTTAGGGATCGGGTGCACCAAAGCTGTCTTCCATGTGTTCGGGACGACGCCTACAGAGGATACGCGGAAAAGACGCGTTAAGACCGGTGCCAACTCCGGAGCACACATCCTCAGCACAATAGGAGAGATGCCATCAGGCCCACTCGACTTATGGATGTCCAGGGAGAATGGTGCTTTGCGCACAGAACTCTGCAGGAACTTGATTTCCGGCATAGAGCACTCACACCGCGGGATGATCGGCGGCGTGTTCCCCCTGTCATCGAGAGACGAGTTGGCCGCAAAAAGGGAGCCTAAAAGATCGGCTTTCTCCTTTGCGGCATGGGCCAGCGAGTCATCACCCCTGTGCAGAGATGGAAGGGATGGATGACAGAGATTCCCAAAGACAGCGTTGGCGAGAGACCAGAATGCACGAGTTCCCGAAGGGAGGCGAACTAATTTCTCGCCAATTCTGCCAATGTGCTCTTAGTTTGACTTAGAAATAGCTCTTTTGAAGGACGTAGAGGCAGGGTTGTACTTCTTTTTCACTAAACCGCGACCAAACCAAGGCTGGGATCTGCCACCGAAGGGCACGACAGAGGATGGAATAAAGAGTTCCATACCCTGAAGTACAACATCAGTGACAGATTCAGCAACGGCGTTCGGATCATCTAGCGAGAAGCAAACCCGCCTCCAAGCTTAAACCCTAAATTCTCGCTTTGAGCTGCCAGTTCGATTATCATTCTTCTAATTTCTTCTGGTTTTTCAGCAAATAACACTATGTCATCCTGCGAATCTCAAATGCGTAAATGAGACACCGTCCACATTGTTCTGAAAGTTTTCCCAATTGAAACCTCTGAAAATTGATTCCAGTACCGGCGAAAATAACTTGGGAGATAACGGGTCTCCTTGTCTAACAACTTTTCCTAATATGAATACCTTCCCCTTTCTTTTTGAGTTGGATTCTCGCATTACTGTGACTTTATACATTTTTTATTAAGCGAATGTATTTGTGTGCAATTGCTTGTTCCCGTAGGTTCTCCTATATCTATCATATTATTGAAATACTGATAACTAATAGTCAAAGAATCCAACGCCAACATCGATAAAAGAAAAAAGGGGAACCAAATACGGCTTTTAATATCTAGTTATTCAAGTTTAAACAAAAACTCTAGTGACGTCTGCCTTAAAGTCATTCAGATACCTGGTACAGGTATAGGTACGATACTTTCTTATGATTATAGATTTTTGTAATAAGTCTGTCAGAAAAAAGCTTTTTACCTGTTAGCGATTACTATTTACAATAATTACTTCGGAACCCAATAAATAATAAATTAAAGTAAGATTAACGAATGCCATGCAAACAAAACCATTTGCTCGTTTGAGCCTTTTTCTAAATGATCATATAATTTTTATGACGATATTTACTCGAATGACGTCCATATATGCGGTGAATTAAAATCTGATAAGCACACATTTTTGTGACGTCTGTGAAGAAAATTCTTTAATTGACGTTTAGTTATAGACCTAAATATTATGTGACATAAAGCTCAAAATAAAATTGTATGAATTTTTACTATTTGTTGAGTACTGACTCAATGTACTTTTACATTTACGGCAATTATCTCCGCTCAGACATAACAATAATTTTAAGGTTCTTAATTATCATTTTCGTCATCTACAAACTCATTTTGAATTACAAAAATTAGTCACACATGTTTCTTCCAAATACTGACGAAGTCGAAAAACTTTTTATTCCAGATACAAAAACTGTAGAAAAAATTCAATAAATGTTTTGCATGTTGCAGTTTTGCATACATTACTTCAGCATTCAGAATGTCTACAGGTTTTGAGAAGTGTTAGAAAAATCTTTATTTCAACTAGCATGAATTTTTGTTAATCCAAACATAAAGTGTTGCTCGTTAGGTGAATTCAGTCGCGAGATGATTCTATCGGAAGGCCTTATGAAAGTAATGGTCGATAGCAGAATGTAATTAATACGGCAATGATCATAATAATAAGTAAAACAAGTAATTCGTAAAGTGGAATTTATTGTGGTTGAACTATTTTTTAAATTCTCGGTATGTACTTATTTTTAAACTAAGCACATGACTTAAGAGAGTGAGTAATTAGTGGAAATATTCCACGGACTTGTCAGCCGCTGAGACGCGGTTATCAAATGATAACAGCCAGTTGTTTCACTATTTACCTTGTCATTAGTGATGTAAGTAAGGGTAGCCATCTTGTATTTTAAGTAATGGATACTTTCAGCAAATTATTAAAAAAACAATTCCGCAATGGTTGAAAAGAGGTTATCGTACACATGTACCTTTGACCGAAAATTCTCCCACTAATATTCCTTAATCTTTCTCCGATAGTAATATAAAGCAGTTGTTTCACCCTGGGAAACAATTTGAGGAATATCTTGCGTTAATAGAAAACACAGAATTTCATAACTATATTTATTATGTGTACTATATGTGTACTATGTGTATAACTATATGTATTATATGTTTTCTCAGCTTTATTCTTGTTTTGATATCTCTTATGTTAGTTTTGATATGTATACATATTTTTTTCTAGTCGGTCTCATCAGTTCTCTTTTTATTAGAGTTGGCACACATGCATGTAGGTATGGGTTGGTGCTATGTTGCTGGTATGTGCTGTAGGTAGTATAGTATTCGATAACTTCTTTCTAGATATATTAGAAAAACAGACGTTAAATCAAAGACGTTTGACAACAAACAGTAATGAGAAACAGAACTGTAGAACCGAGGTAATCAAAATGCTGAGGTTGGCATTAATATTCACATTTTGAATTATTAATTATTCGTATTGACTTTGACAACAAATATTTTACCTGCAATAAACAGCAATATTAGTATTGAATTTTTAGACTGCTTCATATTAGACAATGTACGTAGATGCTTGTTCATTTATTTCAGGATTACCAACAAGGTTAACACATAACAAAAACACTTAATACTAACAGACACACACTTACTACACATACTTAAAGACAGGATACGTATTATTCAGCAAAGAAGTTTGCATCGGTGCTGGAATAAATTCTGAGTAAGACACCATTATTATATTTTTACGTCATTTTACGACGAACTATTTTTTTATTTTTATTTTATGCTATTTTCTTTACTTTATATTTATTGGGTTTATCGAGAACTTGCCAGCTTTCTGTGAATATGCCGTTTTGTTACTTTATTATCATCAGTGATACCTGCCGTCCACTGCTATTGATGAGGCCGATGGTTTCTCTTATTTCATCAGCTTTCAACATTGCATACCAGAGTTGAAAACAAACATTTGCGTTTGAGTTATGCGGTTCGTCAGCTCAGACCTTTACCCAATTTCGACTTACTTAAAAAAAATCATGACCATTTTATAAATATTACTGCCCATTTTCTACTCAGTGTGAGGTTTTATTGTTTAGCCGTGATGGCAATGGATTTTCAAAATTTAGCTGTTCTGTTATAGTCATTTGACTTTAACGAATTTGATGTATTTCTAAAATTCGAAACACATATTATTTAAATAAGCGTTCATGTGTTATTATTGCATTACCATGTGTCTATTTTATCCCGCGGGTATCATAAAACTCGACTAGAAAAATCTCCAAAAAATATCGTGGTATCCAATAAATTGCGAGATAATTATTTTGGTGACTGGAGGCAGATTTGAAATGCAAGGCTTCTTATTGCTTTTGTCATTTGCGAGGCATTCGTAGCGATTACATAAGGTTCTTTCATCATCAGGGAGGAAAATGTTCAGATATGGACTGTTCAGACGTTATCGATAAAATATATGTGCTGCAGTTTTAACCAGGTTTTGTCTAACCTAGCTTACAATGAAGACAGACACAGCGTGGGGTGCTCACTATCTACGAGAACATGGATGAATGCAACAGGCTGGCTGGCTGCCAAATAAACAAGCGCAGTTTAGGACAGGTCTGGACTTAAATACGAGTAAAAATAAGTTTCTAATACTTAATTTACAAGAAGAGATTTAACGCACATGTAATACTGTGTTTCGATCTGAAGGGCACTGAGAGCTAGCGTAATCACTCGGCATATGAGACTTAAGAACTGATGTCTCAGGGTGACAGGTGCGGTGTGGTGGCACACAGAATTGTTCTGGGTGGCATAGCATTTGTTGTGTTCCGCGCGTTGCACTTACAATCAGGTGAACGTTTTGCTCGTCTCGTCACTTTATCAAATAATAATAAAACACACGTAGTAATTTATAAGCTTACAAGAAATGACCAACTACGACCACGTTGATATATTAAATATTAGTTCTCTTTTTATAAATTTCTTTGGTCATATCCGTAGAAACTCTGAGCAATGGCAACCTCAGCAGAGAGAAGCCACCTTCGAAGCACTATCGGGAAGACGGCCTTTCATCTTTTAAAGTCTCGTCAATCAATCATAAATTAATGTCATACGCTAAGACTAACGTCTGTCTCTGCGCAGGGGCAAGAGATAAGTAAATAAATCTTCATGATATGACCGTCATTTTAAAGAAATTATGTGAAATTTTCATTACTGAAGCATTACTGTGTTTCGGTTTGAAGGACACTGTGAGCTAGCATAATCACTAGGCATTTGACACTAAAGAACTGAGGTCTCAGGGTGACGGGCGCAGTGTGGTGTCACAGAAATATTCTGGGTGATACAGCATTTGTTGTGGGCGGACGTTGCACTTACCATCAGGTGAACTTTTTGCTCGTTTCGTCACTTTATACAATAAAAAACAAGATCTGCTGTAGTCATTTGGATGTGCCGACGAGTAATGTAAATATAATGTTAATCTAATTTAGGTATGAGTTTTGTAAAACTTTCAAAACATTATTAAAGTATGTCATGGATGCATAATCTGGGTAACTTCCGTGGTATAATTTTGTATTTTTAATAATAATACTTTATTTATTTCAATAAAAGCCTCATGTTATTAGGTACTGGCATAAACAATTGCATGTGACAACCTGACAAGACTAGTAGAATAAGTAAAATAGTATAAATAACATAAAAAGAAATAAAACTTTAACACTTATAGCTAGGCTGATTATGTGTGTGTGATTATAGCTGATAGGTGTCCGGCAGAGTAGAATAGCACCTACCTCTTTCCTACCGAGGTGTTGTAAGAGGCGACTAAGGTATTGGACAGACAGTCTTTATTCATGTAGAATCACACCATAATAAGCAATGCTGTCACTATACTCGCTCGTGGTAACGTAATGGGGAGTAAGAATTTTTTTGACGTCGTACCAAAATGACGGCGACACGCCGTCACGGCCCGTTTCCCGCAGGGCGAAAAGTGGGCTACGCGAGTGGCCCATGCCTACCCCTTATATGGGAAAAAAGACATGAATGTAATGAAATGAAACATGTCACATTAAAGGATATTCCATTTGAAAAAAAATATTTTAAGTATTTTAATGAAAAGTTTTAACTTTTAACGCTAAATTATGGTAGAGTCTAGGATAATTAATATTCAGTATTAATTCTATAATTAGTCAGATTATATATTCTTTATATATAATATATAATCAATATAAATCAATATAGAACCAAAATTAAATTATTATAAATAACTTTTACACGATTTCATACATTTTTTTGGAACCTGACGACGCTTCTTAGTCGCAGACACAGGCAGATTCTGGTTGTTTGGCAGAGACTTTATGGTTGTTGTCAGAAATCTCAGTTACTACTCTTTTGTTATATTTATTAAAACACATACATGGGCGTTGGCGACGTTAGAAAATCTGTAGCCTATTTCAGTCCGTGGGTGGCATAAAATCCGACTAAGGGAAATGCCACTAAAATTAATGAACTCTGACTAATGACGGAATAATTATCTTAAATATCCAGTGCAGCAGTACTTTCCTAGGAACGGAATTTTTGACATTTTATTTATTCAGCTGCTGACGAATTTTTCAAAAGTTTAATGTTAATTATAACCGGACTTTTTATGAATGTGATAAAAATAGATACACGTTTTTTTTTTCAAAATTCCTGTATGTTTCTTTTTTGAGTTTTTATTTTGATTGATATGAAAACGGATTACTTATTCTTTTGAGGAAATACGATTAAAAGTTCCTTATTTAATGCCGGAAATGACTGGTTTTGAAGCTGGATAGGACATTATTTGATTAACACTAATTAGTATGAACCGGCTATGCATCGAAAGTGCCGCGCTTAAAAAAAATAGTGAACGGTTATCCCTGTTGCGCCCATAACCACCTTAATTCCAAAGCTTAAGAACGAGAATTGATTGGATGTGCCATAAATCAGTGTGAAATTGTCATTGTGTAAACACAATTTGTCTTTGATGGTGAAAGTAACCGCTTTCTATTTTTCAAGGGTTTTGAACTTTAAAATAGTTTTCAAATTGTAAAACTATTAGCTCTGTAGGGTTACTAAAATTCTGTACAAATAAATAAAAATTGAAGTGTTTGTTTGTAATAACAAAATAACAGCTTTTTACTCAACGCTTATGAAAGAAAGTATGCTTATGAAGTATGCTTATGAAAAAATATTTTTTATAAATTTTGTCTGTCTGTCTGTTTCTTCCGGCTAATTTCCGAAACGGCTAGATCGATTTGGACGGGATTTTCACTGACAGATATTATAGCTGATATTATAGTTATAGCGGGTAACTTAGATTACTTTAATTTAAGAAAAATAAGTAGGGTTCCGCGCAAAAAAGTTAAAACCCAAAAATCCGATTCAAATAGCGAAGTACATATTTGTAATATCGATCGGGGTCGACTTTTTTACGCGGGTGAAACTGCGTGGCATAGCTATTTATAACTATTATTAGAATTATTTTGAAAAAAGATAAAAATTTTGGAAGTTTCCAGTAGTTTTGCAAGAGTAGTGAAAAAACGGGCCAATCCCGGATAAATATAATCTAATATTAAATGTTATATTGTTCCTCAATTCCTAGTACGTATTGGTGGCACTTTATCCAGAGCAAAATTTTAGACAGTTTTATGTGAGCTCAATAAACAACTTAGTATTGAACTATTCAGATGAAAAGGTCTTTAGAGATTATCTAAAATTCGGGATTGTGATGAAAATTACTTCATTAAAAAAAATTCCCCCAACGCAAGTCCTTAATGGTGACAGGATTTCAATGCAGAAATCCACCGCCTCTGCCAGATATTCTGCCGTTAAGCAATAGTTTGTAAACCCCACTGTTTTATTCTAAAGGATAATGAAGCTGTTGTAATAACATGGCGTAAGATTTAAGAACCGACGAGGCGAACGCAGCACGTTGCTACGCAGAATATTCTAACGCATTATTTCTGGGTGACATGGTACATGATATGGGCAGGTGTGGCACTCACTATCAAGCGAAAGACGCAATTGTCTCGTCACTTAATTCCATATACAAAGTATATAATAATACAAAACATTTTAAGCATATTTTTTCGCGGCTAATAAATGATTTAAAAAAAACTTCAATCATGAATTAAAGAATAGGAAGGATGGGGGATTCCATCCTTCGACGTCAACTTCCTGTGGGTAATCATTGTTCAATTTGTGATGTTTTTTTATTGGATTAAGTGACGAGACGAGCAGAACGTTCACTTGATGGTAAGTGCAACGTCTACCCATCACAAATTCTGTGTCACCCAGAACATTTCTGTACGACACTACATTGCGCCCAGAGACATCAGTTCTTAAGTCTCATATGTCCAGTGATTACACTATCTCTCAGAGCTTTTCAGACCGAAACACAGTAATGTTTGCACACTACTGGCCTGGGTTGGTACCTACCCAGACGGAGTCCTGCATAGTAATCCTACCAGCAGCTTGGTTTTTCTTTGAGCTAAAGATTGGGATTACCTGCGTCGCTCTTTCCAGATCGATATAACGGCGCTGCAGCATAGTTGGTAGTGATCTTGTCCTAAAAGCTAAGGAGATGAGGAGATTTTGCGGGTTTATCTGAGTCATGGAAATTGATTATTCCATCAAGTGCTGATAAAGGATATCTTAGTTTGAGACTGAATAATAATAATATCGGGTACACACTTTTGTGTGATATAATGACCGCGTGGCGTATTCTGCGCTGCGGGTCCTGGGTTCGAGTCCCAGCCGAAGCCAGTATGTGTTCAAAAACACAAGTCGTTGGTTTTCAGGCACTGTTTTGTTGTCCATGTGAAATGTATGTATGTAAAACGAACTGACGATACAGGAGAAAAACATACTGTGGGTCATCGTTTCTCGGTTTAAGCGTAAATTTAATATTTTAAAAACAGAAACAGGGCAACAACATCATACGAACTTGAACTTTGAATTAAGCTTTGTAATTTTATGGTTCAATACCATTGACACCTTTTAGACCCGATTTCACCGATCGCTTTGGAAACCAAGTTTAATAAAACCACGTTTTACTGAGCTTACTTCAAATGTATCATTTGATCTCGGTTTTCGTCTAATCCGATTTCACCGGTTCCATTTTCATCGCGTTCATAAAAACGAAGTTTACATGAAATATCGTCACAATCTTAAACAAAAACTCGATGTATTTATTTATTATTTTGCGACATGAAACAGCCTGTTTTTATGCATAGGTTACAAACAAAAAACTATACGAATTAAAAATATTTTTTTTGTTTACATAGTTGTGCAATTGACATTGTCAGCAGCTCTCTAAACGCGTTTAGAGTTGAACGTCGAAAATTGGGCGTTCAGAATTTGAACCGCGTTTAGCATTGACTGCATTCATTTGGTGTTGATGAAATGCAAACTGTAGCATTGAACACAGTTAAACGCTTAAACTTCGTTCAACTTGAACTGATCGCGATTATTTTCAACGGTGAAATCCGCCCTTAGTCTATGTTCTGATTAAAATCGAACCCCTCTAATTAGTGTCATTAATAATCATTATCACAAAAGAGAGTGAGGCAGAATCCCAATACGCAATAAATCAATCACACATCTCGAACGATTTTACGGATAATTCCCTACAAAAGGGACAAGTCAAACGCTATCAAAGAATCTATTCAATAACTAAACGGGGGCTAACAACATTATACCCATGTAATACATATTTCATTATTACTTTCCACCTTTTATGGTATGTTTAATTTTATAGCTCTGGCAGCCCCGTTTTTTTTCACAAGACTAAAAGCTACAACGCCGGTTCCTCGTCTGAATAGGGGGCGTAGTATTGTTATACAATATTTTTCTGTAAGCGTTTTTGTGCAGTTTGATATTTTGTGGACATTAGTGAATGTTGGGTAAGGTTAGAAAAATAAATTAAGAATAATTTATAACTATTTAGAGCCGTGGTATCTCAGGGGACGAGCGCTTGCGTAAAATTACATAGTACGCGACCAACCTGAGTTTGGTTCCCAGTGCACGAGACATTGTTAGAAAACCTGCATTTCTGAGTAATAAAAATATTTCGAAGACTTGTGAAGTCCGGCAACCGACACTAGAGCAACATGGCGGACTCCTCCCGGCACCAAAACCCTCTCAGAAATGAGAGGAGGACTGTATTCAGTATGGAACATTTATGTTTTTTAAATTGCATTAGTTTATTTTACTAAGCATTTTAAAAATATGATATTATTTAATCTATACGATGAATTTGACGTCAGAAATCGATACTTATGAGAATATATCAATATAATAGTTCTGTACCTAATGAAAAATAAATTAATCTATTTTGAATTTGTTTTGGCATAATGAATAGATATAATGTCAGCAAAACAGTATGTCGCTAATAACCTCTTTTATTTAAATTTGTATTTGTTGTAACATTATTTCTAGGTTAATATCTTTTATTCTATAAATATTCTGAAACAAGGTTAGGCGAATATGCTTGATGAAATAATATGCCTGTAGTCGTTGGATCATGTATTTGCTTACAATTATTTATATGAAATGTCGGCTTATTTCTTTCATTTGGAAACTATAAAAACTCTCGATCTAGTTTTGCGAACCGTACACAACAACAGTACAGTTCTATGTCGACCTCAATAGTTCCTGAACATCCCGACTCGCCCCATTCATAAGGAGACACCGACATGTTCACTTCCGTTTGCCCTTTCATTGTGCAATTCGACAAGGCAGATTCGCGCGTCGCCGCTAGCCATGCCAACAATAGCTCAATTCAAAATCGAATTTTCAATTCAAAAGCGCATCGTTGAGGTTTATTGGCTTATCGCGTGATTGATTGTGCGAATTCCGATGCAATTTTTAGGGTTCCCAAAATAACATTTTCTAGGACCGACCGTTGCGTCGGAGTTTGTCAACTAGCAACTGCTGGGGCAAAATTACGTAACATCGTTGTTGATTTGTTGATACTTTATGTATATTAATTCTGTAAAATAATCAAATTTCGATAAAAGTACATAAATTTGAAGTCAGCTCTTCCATTTAATGATAACAACACTCATAGTATAAACAAATCGAAACTTCGCTCAAGAAGTAAAATACAATAAAGTTGAAATCGGCCGCGTATAAAAAAAAAACTGAATAATTACGATGACTAAAACTTAACTTGCAAAGTTTAAATGTCTAACAACTTCCAAAAATTTTACACTTTTTATGCGGGGCCTTATTTGTTAAATAATATTCGCACTACACCACTTTATTTTCAAACCAATGTTGCCAGTTTTTGCACGGCAATATATTTTGATTAGGGCGTGTCCAATTGCCTAGTACGTTTTAAGGTACAGGAAGTTTAAGGAAATACTGCAAACAAGTAGATCCTTTGGAGTAATGTCGGGAATTTCTTCACTGCACTTGTATTTGCGTCACGCTTAATAATATATTTGAGTAAAGACGTGTATTGTTGATATTTAAAAGATTAATTTGATAATAGAGCATGTCTTTATTCATAGCAAACCAGCTATAAGGCAAATTTTAGTATGTTTATAAGTTGTGGAGTCCTGAGAGAACTCAGGCTTATGTTTTCTTAAATTTTTTGGTTGTATATATATTTATTGTTATTGTCATCAACATGGTTAGAAGAAATTTTAAATAAAAAAATGATTAGAGCGTAGACCATTTGTCAGATATATATTTTCGGTGATGTAATTGCTGTTAGCCTTTTCGGCTTTTACAGCTTCATCGGATACTGTGCTCGCGGGCCAGGAGCCCGCGTGCCAGGTTTGGTTTGACCCAAACATAAATAAATAAATAAAAACTCCTACAAAAACCTCGAAGTTCGGACTGTGTCGCGTTCGCTGCGTGCTTTCGCGATTTCGAAAATCTTAAATATTTTAAGTCGTCTAATGACCGTCCGAAGGAGGCTGCGCGCGTCCATTCGGACTGTCGACTTGTGTGTCGGTAACTCTGGGTGGTGAGAACCGTCCCGGAACACGGGTGAATCTTGTGTACGCGGTGTGATTATTGACTATTGCGCGCCGCTCTCTACGGCGGTCACGCGTCGTGGTGCGTGTTATATTAAAGCTATTGACTGTGTGTACAGTGTGGCCTGGATCGTGACTGACAGTATCGTGGTGAGGAAGAGCTGAGACGTCCGTGTCGTCTAGCACGTTTCGCGGGCGACGTTTGCGTTCGGTCGCGTTTCTGTTTGGTCGGTAATTTGCTGCTTTAACCACCAGCGGGTTTAAATGAACCGCGGCTTTTTCGAAAAACCGCCAGTGATAATTCTCTGAAGTGTTCAGAGATTAACGGCATTTCACAGTCGCTGTGAAGATCTACATTGCGTTGATACCAACCGGCTCCGACGGCAGTTCGCAAGAATCGATTTTGAATCGCTCCGTAACTTCTTTAATTGATTGCCCGTCGCGTGAGCGAAAGCGACGCAAGCATAGTCCATTACGGGTCTTATGCAAGTCTTATAGAGGCGAAGTTTGTGTCTTAAGCACATTTTGCTTGAGGAGCAAGTTAATGGGTATAGACGGCTTGAGATAAAAGCCGCTCTATTGCGTATGTTTTAATGTGTGCAGCGAACGACATCGCTGCGTCTAAAGTGACCCCGAGGTATTTGATGCTCTTTTCCCAGGGAATAGGGCGTCCGAACAGGGTGATCGTGCCTAGCTGATTGTTGCCGATTGGGTGACATCATCTAGCGGGCTTTGGTGTGCCCCTTGAGAAGTATATCGCTACACTTTTCTCGGGGTTTACCTCTACTCTCCATTTCCGGAACCATTCGCCTAGGCGATCGGCTGCGGCTTGGAGTTGAATCGTTATGCGGCCCTTGTGCATGTCGGAATAGTACAGGGCCGTGTCATCTGCGAAAAGCGCAAGATTGACTTTCGGGTCTTTAGGGATATCGCTAGTGTATAGCGAGAAAAGGAGTGGGGAGAGGCAGGAGCCCTGAGGGACACCCGCTCGGAGAGGGCGGCTTGAGGCGCGCGTTCCCTCTACCCGGAAGCGAAATAGGCGGTTAGACAAGAAGGCTCGTATGATGTTCACGAGTCTGTCTGGCACTTTAGTGTGATACAACTTGTAATACAAGCCGTCGTGCCAGACTTTGTCGAATGCCTTTGCGACATCGAAAAATAAGGCCCCTGTGCCTACAGGCTTAGGGCGGTCATTTAAATTCTCTAAAATGTGCTCCGTTAAGCGGTGCACTTGATGAGTACACGAGTGTTCGGGGCGAAAGCCGAACTGCTCGTCTGGAAGAATATTATTTGTAACGACATAGTCTTTTAATCGACTGAGTATAATTCGCTCATAAATCTTAGCCATCGAGTTGAAGAGACTTATTGGGCGATAATTAGACGGAATGTTCCTAGGCTTATTAGGCTTCGGAATGCCTATAACGTCGGCTTCCTTCCAGTCGTCCGGGAAGGAGCAGCTGGAGAGGAGCGCTTTAAAAATACTGACTAACAGACACAATAACGGCGAAGTTAGACATTTCATCACCCTGTTGTTTATGCCGTCGAGGCCGGGCGCGGATCGGTTTTTAAGACATTTGTCAGAGTACCTAACTATTGCGCCGCGGGTCCTGGGTTCGATATCAACTGAAGCTATCAAAAATCATTGTTGATTTTTGAGTTAACTTGAGATTGTTGCCGTGTTTTTGTCACTGCTTCCTAGCTTGCCTACGATCTTATCGCATGAACGTTATATCGGATGTGGGTAAGTTAGGACGATCGAATGTCTCTGTGTTTGCGCGTACATTTGTGGTACTATAATAAATCCTGCGCACTTCATAGCTTCCGACAATATTCGATGATCGATGATCTGCCTGAAGAATGCACACATCGAAAATTCATTCAGATTTTTCGATATTGTAAATTGCAGTCCATTTGGTTCACTTCATTTTGGTTCATTTTGGTTTTATAGCACAAATGTAGTCTAAAATAACGTTGGATACTTTGAATGAGACTTTAGAAATGGCCTTTTTCCATAAACATGTGTTGATCTAACTTAGAAGGGAATTACCGCAAATTAAAAGATTAATTTTTAGGATTTAAAATTATACTATATTATCAAGAGCGAAAACGGTGTCCACTCGAAGCCACACAGGTCGACTATTACACAATCGACATTTTCTTTACATTTAACACAATATGCACCGTAATACAACTGCCAAAGGGAGTAAATTTATGTAGAGCTCACATTAAACATTGGTATACAAAACTATACCGAAGGAAAGACCGTGACATATTTTGTGCTACCATAAATAAACGAACACACAGACGGTTGAGTAGTAGTATGAGGATTGCGATTAATATTTGATTGTATTTGTTTTAACGAAAGAAAGAAATAACCAATAATAATAAAAGATTCATCTTCCTGGATAAATTAAAGAATGAATAATAGATGCATCTTTCTGGAACATCTCAATAAATAAATTGCGATTGCCAACCCGCCTGCCAAGCGTGGCAACTATGGCAAAATCCTTCCAAAATGAGAGCCACAAACTTATGTGGCTATCTATGGGGGAGGCCTACGTTAAACATTGGACTTGTGATAGGCTGACATTGTACGGCAAATACTGTAGAGTACCGGGTAAGCGACCCCAGCCTCCCGAGCTTTAGCTGTCTCTATCTGCTTCCTCTAACATAGTAGTAACCTACATCTTATAGTTTCTTTGTCAACTACCGCATTCCCTACCCCAAGTCCATGTCCTACCTCATCATTTTCCATTCCTGACCGCCAAGCTAGAGATTGCTGTGCCGATGACTGCGTGGCTAGAGGCAAACCTAGGTGTTAGCGTGCAGATTTGCTATGGGACTGGGCGACCCCAGTACAAGGCTGGCCTTAATCTATCTTCCCCAGTTACTCGTGGTAAGGCAATGGAGAACAAAGAAATTTATGTCACTCTTTTACATTACGAATAATCGGAATATGCGGAATATGCCGCGTGGCCTAGTGGTCAGAGTACCTGACTTCTAAGCCGCGGATCCTGGGTTCGAATCCCAGCCGGAGCCAACATTTGTGCTAAAACATAAATTGTTGGTTTTCGGGTCTGGTTGTGTTGTGATTGTCCCCGTGTTTCTGCCACTGCATCCTAGCCTACCTCCGATCTTATCGCATCAGCGTTACATCGGGCGCGGGTAGGTTGGGACGAGTGAGTGCCTCTGTGCTTGCGCGTACACTTGTGGCACTATAATATCTCCTGGGCAGTTGATGGGTCTCGACAGTAGTCGGCAGTTATCGCCGTGGTCGAAATCGGCTAGGAGAACATCAATCGGAATATACGTCCACTAATAACAAATATTCAATAAAAATACAATTGTCCTTAGCCGTGTGGTGGAGGCTTAAGAGAATCTTCTACCCAATCTCATCCCGTGGGTGTCGTAAAAGTCGACAGAGGGAAAATAAAAACTAGGAGATGGGCAGCAGCATCTTCCTGAAGCATCAGAATAAACAAACTGCGATTGTCAACCCGCCTGCTAAGCGTGGCAACTATGGCAAAATCCCCCAAAATGAGAGCAACAAACTTTTGTTGTGATCTAATGGGGGAGGCCTATGTTCAGCAATGGACTAGTGATAGGCTGAAACGAACGAACGAACAATCGTCACTATTCGCATTGGCGCCAAAAGTTCTATGATATCAATTCGTAATTTGTAAATTTATTTTTTTACATATTAATACTGGCTGAAACTGGAATTTAAGACCATCGGCTTACTTGACTCTAACCGATGATCCGAGCCATTGTTATCAACATTATCAAAACTATGAAAGAAGTTACACAGTTCACGGAAGTATTATTCTCCGAAAAAACAGTGTCATACATGAGAAAGGCCCATTAAAAATCCATTTTGAATGTCATTTTTCGGATGACAACACCCAACAATAGTATTTACATTCGATGTCAGTTTGTTTTACATCCGAAATAACACATTGAATAAACGCGTAAAATATTTCTTCCAACATTCCCTGTTCCCTTTCGTCTTTGAACATAATGTCGTCTATTATACGTGCGCCATAGTTCCGTGGACCGTCCCATTGTCCACGCAAAGAAAGATGAATGAAGCACAGAATAATAATTACACATAGCTCGCCGGTAGCTAGGATCGAAAATATTAAAGAGAAAAAATAATGTATAGTGATATGACAACAATACCACGTGTTCGTAATACAATAGGCTGCACAACACATTTTATTTTTAAAATTTTGTTTTTTTTCTTATTGGAATCGAAGGCTGCCAGGTCGTGAATATTTATTTTTAATTTATAACAATACATAGAAAAATATCAACGAATGACCATTAGACGTGTATATTGTGATTGGTGCTGTAAATTGATTCACGATTATACTATGATTTTGTCAGTATCCAGAACCGTATACGTAACTCAGATACCAGGCGCTGACTTCAAATTTCATGGTGTGGGAGGATGAACTGTGTTCGAATCCTGGTGTAGGAACCACTTAGACCTATGGTGAAGGAAAACGTCGTAAAAAGGAAATCTGTCTGTCTTAGAAACAATGACTATTTCGTCAACATGTGAAATATTCTTTTAAATTTTTTACCGTGGAACATTTACATATGCTATAATTTTACAAATATGTAGCTAGCTTAAATTGATTAATCAAAAACCACGAAACATTAGTTGGAAATATGTGATGTGCTCCTGGTCGAATTTCTACCACGGCTACAACATCCGAATACTTTTGGAAGCTGTTAACTACGCGGGAGATATTATAGTGTCATAAGTCCAAAACAACGAAGTCTAATGTGACGCTCATGTAATAAGATCAGAGGTAGGCCAGGATGCAGTGTCAAATATTTTAGGACAATCCAGACCAGATCAGAACCAGACTCGAAAACAAAATAATCTGTGTTCATTCACAAATATTAGCTCCAGTTGGAATTCGAATCCTAAGCCCGCCGCGTTGTAGTTAGGTGCTCTGACCACTAGGCGACGCGGTCGTCGTTTTAAAATATAATAATATTAGAAATAATATTTAAGAACATTAATTTCATTAATTTCAATATCTGCTAAAACTGTTATTAACATTACAGGAAATACACCAACATAAAAGTGTGGCGATGGTTCATAGCCATTGTTGAATGGCAGATTCTAAACTACGACTTTAATTGGTGCCTTAAGGAAAAAGGCGTATTTTTTGACTGGCTACCACGCCGCGGGTCCTGAGTTCGAATCCCAGGAGCCAATATTTGTTGGTTTTCGGGTCTGGTTGTGTTTTTATTGTCCTTGTGTCTCTGCGTCCTAGCTACCTCTAATCTTATCGAATGAAGTTATATCGGACATGGTTAGGTTAGGACAACTGTGTTTGCGCGTACACTAGTGGCACTACAATATCTCCTGCGCAGTTGATAACTTCCGACAGTATTCGGTAGATGTCGCTGAGGTCGAAAATCAGCCCGGAGAACAACATTGAGACAGTTACAAACGTCGAAATTTAGACTAGGACGTAGGTGATAAAGAATTAAATTCTTCTACGTTGCTTCTACTTTCATTTTTTTTTTATTTTATTAAGTGACGAAACATCAGTCTTCATATGTCCAGTATTACGCTTGCACTCAGTGCCCTTCAAACAAAAGCACAGTAATGTTTGCACGCTACTGATTCACGGCAGAATAACTGGCCCTGGGGTGGTACCTACGTAGTAGGATTCCTGCATAAGAATCCTACCACCAATAACCTAAGTTAAGCCATTTGCAATAAAAATTTTTTCCTTAATGTTCTTTATTTAAAGACCAAAAGTCAAGCAATAAAATACACATCATTTAAAAAAAAGTTACATAAGATTTTTTTTAAATGATATACGAGTATTAAAGAGCGTGCTTTTTAAGCACGTCGAAGACCGATAATAATTTACGTATGTGCCTGTGTGCTCAAAGGGCTTATAAATTTGCATGCCTTTGATTTATACGAGGATTAGAGTATGAGTATGGTATCGTTACAACGCTTTTCCCGGTAAATTTACAGTGTTTATGAAAATTGTTAGGTACAAAGGAAGCTTACAATGCGTTTTTTTACTTTTATTTTAAAGTAGCGATCTGCCCCGTACTCGCACGGGTAGATAGACATTAGAAAGATAAATTAGTACTTTATTTGGACTAATAGAACGACAACAATTCCTTGCACTAACATTTTTGGTAGCGACTATTCTCATCGGCGGCTCTGCAGCTGGTCAAGTAAGATTTTCGTAGGGATCTCAGTTTTGTTTTAAAATTAAATACCGCTCATGTTAGTGGCTGATAATGTTGCTGTAAATAGATGAGGCGGTAAAAGTTTTTGAGTTTATTCATTACAACCAAACAAACATACAAAAAAATCAAATCTTTTCTCATTATAATATTAGTTTGGTTGAGAATACTACCACTGCTATTAAAAATTGAAGTCCGCTTGGTCTACTGGTCAGAGTATCTAACTCCTACGTCGTCTTCTATTGTCTAGGTTCGAATCCACGCTAGAGTCACTCTCTACTACTCTGAAATGTATTTATTTTTAAATATTTTATTAAAGTTGTCTACTGTTAATTAAATATACTCGAGATTGATGATACTCGTACTTTCTCGTATCACTTTGTATTTGTGCTATTTGTTGTAGTAGACGTTCGCCCCGACAGTTTTCGAGCAAAGCTTCAAATTTACGATTTTTTTTTGGTATTTGTTTGCAAAGTACTAATAAATTCTAATAATTTTTGTTTATATTGTAATATATCAATTATTACCTGTAACATTTTTCACTTTGTCGAATATTAAATATAAGTTTTTGAAATAAATATTATATCTATTTATTTTCCCAATGTCAGTTTACTTAGAGATAAGTTTTACCAAAAGATACTTTTTTTATATTGTCATCTAATTAGTATAATACAATATATACAATATATAATACATATAATATATATATAAGTAAGTATATAATAAGTATAGTTTAATTTCTTTTTAAGTGAAAAACTTTAAGCTAAGATACAAAAAATGTTGTTGTCAATGATAGGTGACAAAACCACATTTCAGTAACAATAAAACGGCGCTTCAACAAAAGCTTGTATTGGAATATCTCAGGCCAAATCACTTCATGTCTTTGCCATGTCATATGTTGGTAACATTGAGGGCACTCGAAAATAAGCGCGTAAAGTGACAGCTCGCCAACCAAATTATTGTAAATCCATAATATTTCAAAAGACTCTATGTCGTATGACCAAGGCGTACGATCTATATTTTATTAATAAATAGGCCACATTATTTACGGTATATTATAAAAGCAACATTATTTTTATAATATGGATCAAACATTGCCGATTTTTTCTTTTCTAACATTTAGTAGAGCGTGACATTAATCTTTTACATCAGACTTTGCACACTGATTGTGTCTGATTGTTATTTTCCTTCTAGTACTTAAGCATTACGGTATGTTTGCGCTTATGTCAATGCGTATTTTATTTCTACATCTAATCTTTATTGCCAAACCTTACACAAAAAGTAGCAAAGGCCAACTTAATGCCTGTGGGCATTCTCTACCAGCCAACCCTGAGTGTAGTGAGACCTTGTACTATGAGCAGCATTATTTTGTTGATTCCATTTACAGCAATGTTAAAAAAAATCTAGCCAGCGAATTTGATTTTTAATGATAAATTTTGATTTCATTATAATACAATTATATTGATGCAATGAAATACTACGGTACTGGTCTTGAATGGTAGATGAGGCTAATACGATCACACAAAATTGACATTCCAAATTTGAAGTAATTCAAAAATAAACAGATCAGAGTTGACATCAAAAGAGTATAAGTATATAAGTATGTATAATCTGAGATTACCAATAAACAACAACAACAACTGGTACTACGGTGGAGGTCCACCGCCGTAGTACCAGTACTTCGCGAATTTCTGTACTATATATTCATGCTGTGGATCATTATTTCTTGAATAATGGCGACAATGACCAGCATAAACAATCATCTTAGATTATAATAGTTTAAAAAAATTATAACACCTACATTTTGGTTATTCATGGATGACGGGGATAGACTAACCACAGTGGCCACTAGCCGTGAGGTAGAGTAAGTCACCATTATTAATAAGAACAGTAAAGTAAATTAACGTTTGCTGAGCTGGACATGCCGATCAAATCGTTTAAAACCTTTACTTGGTGCTCTGTCTGTCCTACGAATATATCCTTTTGTAATGATAATAATTGTAATGCTCCGATATTAACTACTCACAAAAAAGAGTCGTAGTACATTACAATTTAAGCTTTCTTATTGGTTTAATAATGGTAAAAGATTAGCAAGGTGGCAGTGGGTCGGCCAAATAACTCGAACCGAAAACTGTTGAGGAAGAATGGTTCGAGTGGCAACCCTGTACCAGCAAATTTAGTGTAAGGCGCCCGCACTAAATGGAGCGACGAGCAAAACGGTTTAGCGGTAAGTCGATGGATGCAGGTGGCTTGGATGGAGTTTTGTGGCTATCTATGGGAGAGGTTCAGCAGTGAACTTGTGATGAACTAAAATGATGATGATGATGATAATAGGTTGATACCAGTGTAGGTAAAAATCCGTGATCCATAAACACTGACAAAAACCTATTACTGAGCTGGTTTGTATTTGTGTAATGTAATTCCTCTGGTATTGCGGATTTAATGGACGGCGGTGATCATTTACTATCAAAAGAGCAGCTTGCTCGTTGGCCTCCTTTTTTATAAAAAAGTGTGCATTTTATTTTACTGCTTTTCGCTCAGTAATGTATATTTTTGTAAGTTACTGATGAATATTCCAATAATCCATCATAAATACTACATTATACGTACAATATTACTTCTTTGGTATGATCGGAACTTATCGCGAATTAATTACTTAATAAAGCTGATACATATTTTCCAAATAATTTGTTACACCGTGAATTTCTCTATGATGAGTTATGCTGAAAGTATTTTATTAAACAACGCCGGGAAACTTTGGAAAATCTGTTAGATTATTCTTAAAACTTGTGTTAAATTCACAAAAACTTAAAAGTTCCTCTGAATCAGTTAGTAGTTCGAATGGTAAAGCTTCGAATAAGTTTAAAGTTTGAATATTTTATTGGCTTGAAGAGAAATATTGGTGTTGTAGACTACAAGATATTCAATTATGATGAAGTGTTTTTTTATCAATTGAGCTGTCGTAACTCGGGGTCCGGGTGCTCGTTAAACTGTTAATTGCAATTTAAGCTGCAGATTTACCTGTGCTCAGTGGTAAACATCTGACGTCAGTTCTTAAGGCTCTCATGCCCAGTAATTGTACTAGCTCTCAGCAGCCTTCAGATAAACACAGTAAAGTTTACACAGTACTGCTTCCCTGCACAATAACTGACCCTGCGGTGGACGGATTCTTGCATAAAAATACTACCACCATGTAAGATTCTTTCTTTTATATTGAAATCTTTTGCGCGATAAAATGTCGCTCAAATGTCGGTTTTCGGGCTTCGTTGTGTCATTATCATCATCATCATTTCGGCCTATCACTAGTCCACTGCTGAACATAGGCCTCCCCCATAGATTGCTACAAAAGTTTTTAGCTTTCATTTTGGGGGGAATTTTGCCATAGTTGCCACGCTTGGCAGGCGGATTGGCTACCGCAGTTTCTTTATTATATCTGATATATATCTGATGTTCCAGTAAGATGCTGCTGCCCATCTTCTGGTTTTAATTTTCCCTCTGTCGACTTTTACGACACCCACGGGATGACATGGGGTGGTATCACCCCCAGATTGCTAGCATATTTGAATAGATTACAGTCACTTACAACAGATAATAAACACTGTTGACTAATACGACATAGTTATATCTTTTTGGATTTGGTAACGAGAGCAAGGAAGTCAATATTTGCAATATTTTTCTTCGACCAACAGCAATGTTGTTTCGCGGGAACTGGCGTAAACAGTTTTTAATCGACTGAACAAACGGTGTTGGTTACACTTAAATGGATTTACCATAAATAATGGGTTTATGCGGACTGTCATTTTGACGTTATAGTATATAAACTAACATGGTTGTATATAATATTACATCACCATTTTTATCTTCAGGTTACTAGGATAAGCTGTTGACTTTATAAATAATTTCAACGCCTTCACCGATATGACTGAAAAGAGATTTTGGTGAAATTTCACAAACGGGAACAAACACAATTTAACCAGAGCATTCATTGAATTCATTGATTCTAATGTTGTACGATTAATGGCTTTCGTTGGGATTCGAACTCAAGACGTATAAGAAAGCAAGTCAGCCGACCAACATATTTTTCATTCAATAGAGCAAACGAGTTACATGGTAGAACCATTCAGCAACTAAATGTTAGTTGTAGATCAAAGGTAAGTTCAACCGGGTAAAGACTACGGCGTGTAAAGTAAGTAAGCTCTTTCATCACTTTATCTAATAAATAAAAGTTCTCCTGCTATATAATAGTTGAAATTCATAGTTTTAGTTCTTCCGTATGTAGTGATTGAACGTAAGATACTAGGTGGATTGAAAAGTACTCGGCCTAACACAGATCCATTCAATTCTAAAAATCAAATCTACCCACATTATTTAGTTCAGTTCAGACTAGTTCATTGTGTGAAGGTCGAAACGTGTGCGATAATTAGTTGTGATTTTATAAATTTATTAACAAAGTAATCGGTCATAATTTCCGCGAATGGAGCAAATCGAGCAGCGTGCCGTCATTAAGTACCTCCATAAGAAGGGGCTATCATCAAAAGCCATCCATGATGACATGGTCAGTACATTAGGCGATTGTGCTCTGTCATATTCATCGGTCAAAAAATGGATAGCAGAATTTAAGCGTGGTAGAGAGAGTGTGAATGATGAACCCCGCTCTGGAAGGCCTTCGACGTCAACTACTGACGAAAATATTAAAAAAGTACTTGATTTAATAATGGGAGACCGCAGATTAAAAATTAGAGAGATAGCCGAGATTATAGGCATCTCTTATGAACGAACTCAAAACATCATTGTCAACGAGTTGGGTTTCCACAAGGTGTCTGCGAGGTGGGTTCCGCGACTGCTTTCAGTTGAACAAAAAAGGACGCGATTGACTATTTCACGCGACTGTTTGGAGTTATTTGAAGCCGATGCAGATGATTTTTTGAATCGTTTTGTTACTATGGACGAAACATGGGTTCATTACTGTACACCGGAAACAAAACAACAATCAAAACAGTGGAGAAGACCTGGTTCACCACCCCCTAAAAAGGCTAAGTCGATTTTGTCGGCAAATAAGGTGATGGCTTCAGTATTCTGGGACTCGAAAGGTGTGATTATGATTGATTATCTTGAAAGGGGTCAGACTATAAACTCTGATTACTACTGCACCTTACTACGTCGTTTACGAGAGGAAATAAAAGAAAAACGTCGAGGAACGCTCAGAAGAAAAGTCCTGTTTCATCAAGATAACGCCCGTGTTCACACGTCAGTACAGTCAATGGCTGGAATTCACAACTGTGGCTTTGAACTGTTACCGCATCCGCCGTATTCACCTGATCTGGCACCATCAGACTTCTTTCTGTTCCCTAACCTAAAAAAGCACTTGGGAGGTCAAAGATTTTCGACAAACGACGAGGTCAAAGCAGCTGTAGACGCATATTTTGACTCTAAGGAAGAATCATTTTTTTTAACGGTCTAAATGCTTGGAAGGGGAGGTGGCAAAAGTGTATTGAACTTGATGGTGATTATGTAGAAAAATAAAAATATAACTGATTTAGTATGTGTTTATTTTCTTGGTTAGGCCGAGTACTTTTCAATCCACCCTCGTACCTAGATAAATGGTTCAGTAATCATATAGTTTAATAAAAAAATGTGATTATATTTATTTATTTTAAAGGATATCAACAACTGTATTACATTTTAAGTTACATGAAAATTTAATTTGCGTAAAAGAATGTGTAGATTACCTAAAATTATAACGTCACAATTGAAGCAGGGAATAACATGTTATTATTAACAATATTAAATCTTTCTTTTTTTAGTATCGCAGCGGTGCCAATGACCGGAGACCCAGTTACTAATTTCGAGGCATTCTATGTAAGTCTTCAGAGATGACAACGCACCTGCACATAGAATCTTCATAGAAGTCTTCATAGAAACCTTCATTTTTAGAGGTCGTGTCACTTCATATATGAGTCACAGTAACCACTAATGTCCAGTGGAAACAAGTACTTTGTATACCACTGTTACAAACTTCCAAAATATCTAAGAGGCACCGATCTAACAACTCTTATTATCATAGTGTAGTTATATACATACTATCAGAAAGCTAAGTGTGTAAATGACTAAATTTATTAGGTTGTTTATAAGTCTTTCAGCAGTACACTGGTTGACATGGGCCTCTCTCAAGTTGGGAGGATTTTCTGTAAAACCATGCTTGGTAGGTGGACTTATGCCTCACACTTTCCACGTCCTCTTCCTCCCATTCTCCTCTCCGTCATCGGTTTGGTACTTTTCGTCGTTTCAGTCGTACAAGTTCACTGCTGAACATACGCCTCCCTCATAGATAGCCACAAAAGATTGTAGCTCTCATATTGGAGGGATTTTGCCATAGTTGCCACGCTTGGCAGGCGGGTTGGCAACCGCAGTTTATTTATTCAGATGTTCCAGGAAGATGCTGCTGCTCATCTCCTGGTTTTAGTTTCCCTATGTCGACTTTTACGACACCCATGGGATGGGATGGGGTGGTAGATTCTCTTAGGCCGCTACCACACGGCGGTAGTTTTACGTTCAACTAATTAAAATTGTTAGTCCGACATGTCGCAGGCCAAAACATGTTAATAACCTTTCCTGTAACTGACTTTATGGACGCTCACGGGATGAGGGTGATAGATTTTCTTACACTTTTACCATTTGGTGATCATAGACGATGATATTATACTTAGACGTGTTAAATAAAGCTTAACAATTGGGAATGAAGAATATAATACTCCATGCTTTGTCATATCTTGTATTGCTTTTCATTCGCGTAGGGTAAACGACAGAATAGATAGTTTTTTTATTGGATAAACTGACGAGACGAGCAAAACGTTCACCTGATGAAAAGTGCAACATCCGCACACAACAAATGGTATGCCAACCAGAAAAATTATGTGTGCCACCCCACTGCACCCGTCACCCTGAGACATCAGTTCTTAAGTCTCAGTTACACTAGTTCACAGTGCTCTTCAAAGCGAAACAAAGTAATGTTTGCACATTACTGCTTTATGGCAGACGCATTTCTGCATAGGAATCCTACCACCGGTAAAAAAATAGAGGTACAGGTTGGTAATTATTTTTATGTTTAAGTAAAATATTAACTTATACATTATTACAGGAAACAGCATGGTTGTAGTGTTTGTACGTAAAAAATGCATAAAATATAATTGGAAAGTTTATTGTCCATGTTGAACTGGTTACCTAACTCAGGGATTATTTATATTATAATCTATGTTCGTCCCAGCAGTGGACCATTTATTAACTGTTACTTTATCATATGACTGTGCCACCGGACATCGCACAGACCAAAACATTTGAACCAACTTCACAAATGTCCTTAAGATTTTGGCCACACAAATAAATTGTTCACTAGTAATTATTTCATTTTCAGGAATTTATGAGACACAAATTAACTTTTATTATTTTAATAGATCTATTTTTGATATGGTTAAAAAAAAGTGTCCAGAATTATGCTTCAAAATTATGGTGAACATACATGAAATTCACCTCAGTATAAAAACGATCTGAAGGAGAAATTTGTAAGGACAACACCGGTTCAGTAAGTCAATATTTTCTTGTTTCTTTTTGGCCGATCTTAAGAGTGTCATAACATTCGTAAGGTTGCAATTATATTGAGTTTGTTGATGAAATAAAAAATTCTTAGAGAAAAAGACCAACCAAACAATTAAGTAATTGCTACTAGTAGTGGCGAAGTATCATTCTGTCTCTACTTCCAAGTGTTGTAGAAGGCGAAAGGGAAGTTGTTTGTCATTTACATTTTATACACACGGAAAATATAGACATGTACAATCTGTGTCGTGATGGTATAAGAAAACCCGCTGCACTATTTTATCTTGTGACTGTCGTAGTGGTCGATTAAGTTTTATGTCTGCAGAAGGGACGACGCGTCTGGTACTTGTGGTGTCAGTCCTACCAAGAGTGGTGATTACGGCAAATCCTTAATGACATAGACTGTAGATTAGTACGTATCAGCGCCTCTTAAGACGAATAAACACAAACCACATTCGCATTTGTCTTTATAGACAACGCCCTCTCCCCTCTTCATTAATGTTCCCCATGAGTCTCAGTTCCCAGAGCTCAGTCCTGAATCATAACTGGATGATGATTATAATGAAATTATGCAAAAAATGTGACAGTGACAGTCTTTTGTCTGAGAAAATTAGCAGAAACGATTGTCTCTTGCAATCACGTGGGCCTAGACGACAACTGTTTAAATAAAACATTGTATTTCTATTTCTTTTATTCTTCAGAAGCGTCTAAAGAATCCACTGAGCATATAAATTCATAACTCTCGCCACCACACGGTAACTTCCCCACAGCAATTTCATATATTTATTTATTATATTGGAGAAAGAAACAAGGCGAGCAAAACGTTTGCCTGACGGTAAGACCACCGTCTGCCCATAACAAATGCTGTGTCCCCCAGAACATTTATGTGTGGCGCCACACTGCGCTCGACACTCTGAGACATCAGTTCTTAAGTCTCATATGCCCAGTAATTTCGCTAGCTTTCAGTGCCCTTCAGATCGAAACAATAATGTTTGCACACTGCTTTACGGCAGGATAACAAGCACTGCGGTTCCACCCACCTAGACGAATTTCTGCAGAGGAATCCTGCCTCTAGTGTGAGGAATATAGTTCTTGTTACCTTATGCTTGTAATTTTGTCATGATTATTGACTACTACTGCTTCGCGGCAGAATATCAGGCCCTGCGGTACCTACCCAGACAGATTCCAGTAAAATCACATACATATATTTCACAATAACCTTTATAAGCTAGTATAAATAACTACGTATTCATTGAAATACAGAGTTTTGCAACTAAAATATTTCTGAAATGCCATAAAATTTCAAAACCATCGGAGCGTTCTTAGACGTTTGCACAGTGTTTTAATTAAAATAATTTAAAATATAATCGCTTTAGAACCGAGAGTTGCTAACAAGGGAAGTTGGAAATTTTCCGAAACGGAGGTACAAGACAAAATAATAAAATATTAATAAAGGCCCGGAGACGTTGGAAAAGTTTCATCGGGGGCAAATATTTGTGTTTCAAATAAGGCGCGCTCGCGATACGACGGGGTTGGCTCGGACTCGAACCGGCACCCGCTGCCTTAATTACTTTAATTGCAAACTACGTGAAAATATATAGACACTGTACACTAGATATACATAAAATTTAAGCTAGATAGAATTATAGAGCATAACACAATTTGGTAGTACTCGTATTTCTCTGTTTTAGTTCGTAATAATGGTATTGTATTATTTATTTGTATTTAGCTAATTTTTTCCAAAGTTTTTGCGTTCTTGAATCAAAATGCTTTCAATCTTCCGAACTATAATTTGTAATTCTACCTATTTAAACAAAAATAATGGAAAATAAATTTTGAACCGAGTTAAACGATACATTCAATAGAGCTATGCGTTAAGGGTCCCTAACGAGGTTTCTGTGTTCGCCGAATCACGGGCCGTCAGTTTGTACGAAATAATGAGGAAGTGGTATGGATTTTCGATGCGCGGTCTGGGCCTGCTCTCGCTGTATCTTCTCTGCATTCGCTGATAGATAGTAGCTGAACCATTAATGTTTGTATGTTGGTGTGTACTAACATAGTTTCTAGACCGTTGACATAGTACTAACATAACTAACTGACTGATTCATCATAGGTGGTCGAAATAAAAATTATTTATTTATTAATTAAGGATAAGTCTGAACCAGTCCATGAAATTAATTAATTAAAATACATCTTCGACCGATACCATACATATAGTAAGTATATACAAATGAAACTAAATAGATTTTAACCGCGAACTAAAATCGCAGAGCCGGAAAACCGACTAACTACAATAAAAACGTTTCATTGAAAGCTATTAGAACCGAGTGCCTAGTTGTAATAAAATATTAAAATAGTTGGTTAGCAGCTCCGAGCCCCGGGAGTACAGCGAAAATAAATCAAATAACACTGGCTAACTTGTTAAAATTCCCTCTTTGCATTCCAGTCGATTGTTTGAGAGGTTTTTCGACAGCGGACAAATGTTCGATAGTTTTCGGGTTTGTAATATCTGTTAAAATATTTTAAGTTTTCACATTATGCAGATTATATTATTTTATTTGGATTTCAGTGTTTTTTCAAACTAGTATAAGTTTTTTTTTATAGATGAATGTGAAGAGACGGGAAAACGTTTACCTGATGATAAGTTCAACGTCTACCCAGAACAAATGATGTATCATTCCAGCTACGATCCCAAAAAATAAATTATGAAATTTGAAAAATGGTCGATTGCCGTGTGATGGTATCGTAACAAAAGGAATCTTCATCATCATTATTTCAGCCTATTTTAGTCCACTGTTGAACATAGGCCTCCCCCATAGATTGCCACAAAGCACGGTCTTGAGCCACCTGCATCCATCGACTTCCCGCAAAACCGTGCAGGTCGTCGCTCCATCTAGTGGGGGGTCGCCCTACGCTGCGTTTGCCGGTACGAGGTTGCCACTCTAGAACCTTTCTTCCCCAATGGTTGTCGGTTCTACGAGCTATATGGCCGGCCCATTGCCACTTCAGCTTGCTTATCCTTAGGGCTATGTCGATTACTTTAGTTCTGCTGCGGATATCATCGTTACGGATTTTATCACGCAGAGAAACTCCGAGCATAGCTCTTTCCATAGCTCGCTGAGCAACTCTAAGCTTCCTCAAGCGGCCCGCAGTGAAGGACCACGTCTCGGTTCCGTATGTCATCACTGGCAACACGCACTGGTTGTAAACTTTACTTTTGAGAGATTGAGGTATACTCGACGAGAAGATGTGACGTAGTTTCCCGAACGCTGCCCAGCCGAGTTGGATCCGTCGATTGACCTCTTGGTCGAAGTTGGACCTACCTAGTCGGACAATCTGTCCTAGGTATACATATTCGTCAACAACTTCGAGCATAGTGTTCCCAACAACAACCGGTATAGGTGTGACATGGACGTTAGACATGATCTTCGTCTTGTCCATGTTCATCTTAAGACCTACCCGTTGGGAGACACTATTGAGGTCATTGAGCATAGTGCCAAGCTCCTCCAGCGATTCTGCCGTTATGACTATGTCGTCGGCAAATCGAAGGTGAGTGATGTATTCGCCATTGATGTTAATGCCGTATCCTTTCCAGTTCAGTAGCTTGAAGACATCTTCCAATGCAGCGGTGAAGAGTTTCGGGGATATTACATCACCCTGTCTTACACCTTTCTGCAATTGGATCGGTTTCGTACTCTGGTTCTGTACTCGGATAGCCATCGTAGCCTTATTGTACAAACACTGCAGCACTTCGATATACCGACAGTCAATTCGGCACCGCTGAAGTGACTGTAGCACCGCCCAAGTTTCGACGGTATCAAAGGCTTTTTCATAGTCCACATACGCCAGACATAGCGGGAGATTGTACTCTTCGTCGGTCTTTTGTACAATCTGGCGAAGGGTATGTATGTGGTCTATGGTACTAAAGCCTTTTCGGAATCCGGCTTGTTCGGGAGGCTGGAAGTCGTCAAGTCTGCTTGCGAGACGATTCGTAATGACTCTCGAAAACAGCACATAGACGCGGTTCAGAAGCGATATCGGTCTATAGTTCTTCAAGAGGGCGTTATCACCCTTCTTGAAGAACAGGACAACCACGCTTCTGCTCCACGCTTCCGGCGTAGCGCCGCCGTGGATGACGGAATTAAAGAGCCTCTGAAGGACTAAAAGTACCGGTTTTCCACCCGCTTTCAGAAGCTCCGCGGTAATTCCGTCCTCGCCGGGCGCTTTGCCATTCTTGAGCTGTTTGAGAGCCATACTAATCTCGCTCAGACTGACGTCCGGGATATCGTCGGAATAGTGTCGGACGAGTTTGGCTCTTGGGTAACTCACACTTGTATGTGGCTCCAACGACGATGTGTACAGCTGCCCATAGAATCTCTCGATCTCACTCACAATCCCTGGTCCAGCGGAAATGACGCTACCGCTCTCGGTCCTCAACTTTGTCAGTTGGCTCTTCCCGGCAGACAGATCCCTGGCAAAGACCTTGGAGCCTTGGTTTCGCTCTATCGCTTCATCGATACGAAGTGTATTGAAGTTGCGTAGGTCTCGCCGCATACATTGGGAGATCTGTCTGTTAAGTTGCCGATATGCTGACGCGTCAGTTGAGGACTGTAGCTTCATTTCACGCCTGGCCTCCATGAGACTGAGAGTGTGATCGGAGAGCTTCTGGATCTTCTTTTTGCGGCGGGTCTTGCAAAACTTTGCCCCCACCGCTTGGACAGTTTCCACGAGCCTCTCGTTTAAATCGTCCACTGTAACGCAATCATCTAGGCACCGAAAGCGATTATGCAATTCGAGCTGGTAGCTCTCGAGATTTTGGATAAGGGCACGTGATGGACGGAGTGTAGACTTCACCAGACGAAACCTCTCCAGCTTTACGTTCAAGTTCAATGTGCCTCTTACCATTCGGTGATCACTGCCGGTTTTCACCCTAGCGATCACAGAGACATCATTGAACAGCTGTCGTTTGGTCGTCATGATGAAGTCGATCTCATTTTTAGTGGAACCGTCCGGGCTCATCCAGGTCCACTTTCTGTGGGGCCGCTTTTGGAAAAAGGAGTTTATCATAAAGAGTCCCTCCTTCTCCATAAAGTCGGCCAGCTGTTGGCCCCTTTGGTTCCGGTGCCCTATTCCAAATTGCCCTACTACCAGCTCATCGTCTTTCTTCATGCCCAGCTTTGCGTTAAAATCTCCCATCAACACCGTGTAGTGAGTTTTGGAGGAATGTATGATTTTGAGATATCCTCATACATTACCTCCACCTCATCATCAGGGTGTGCCGAGGTAGGTGCGTATACCTGTATGACCTTCAGCGAATAGCGTTTGGTTATTCTGAGTATAAGGTACGCAACCCTAGTCGACACACTCCCGATCTTGACAACGTTGTTAATGAGAGACTTGTGGACGATAAACCCGACACCTCCTTGGGACAGATGGTCGCCCTCCCTGGTGGTAGAACAAGTTACCGGATTTGAGGATTATCGTGTCCTCCCCCTGTCTTCGGACTTCAGATAACCCTATAACATCCCATCGTAACTTGTTCACCTCTTCTTCCAACTCCAGGATCCTCTCGTCGGTCCTCAGCGTGCGTGCGTTGTATGTTGCCAGGTCCAGTCGTCGTGGGTGGTAGCAAGATCTCCTCCTCCAGAGATTCTTCGCACCCCCTGCCCCGCCGTTACCATGACTGCTACCGTAGCCAGGACTAGCGGGGCCGCCGGAGACTAGGGGCCGTTCCTTTGTAGCTCTCATTGGTGGGGATTTTGCCATAGTTGCCACGCTTGGCAGGCGGGTTGGCAACCGCAGTTTGTTTGTTTTAGGTGTTCCAGGAAGACGCTGCTGCCCATCTCCTGGTTTTAAACTTCCCTCTGTCGACTTTTACGACACCCACGGGACGAGATGGGGTGGATAGATTCTCTTATGCCGCTACCACACGGCATAAGGAATCTTACCGTAACAAAATATTTAAACCCTGCAACAGTTGTCGTTTTAACTGTATTTCAAATAAACTGTACCTAAAATACTACGCAATGGGGAGTAAGAAATTTTTTTGACTTACCTAATTTGCGGCGACGTGGTTCGTCACCCGTCACGTCTCGTTTTCTCGGGGTCGAACAGTAGGCTACGGGTGTGGTGCCCTGCCTACTAATTTTATGCCGTGACTCTATGTATGTGAAATCTGAGACCAGTAACGGGAAGCAGCCTCTAAGATGCATAATATCTATAGTCTATCACATCTAATAGTAATATCACAGTTAAAATTAATTGCTATGCTAACCTGTCAAGCGTGGCGATTACGACAAATTCATCAAATTTTTCATTTCATAATACGCGAGTGACCTGAAGTTCGATCCCCGGTGCCGGCACCAATAAAATTGTTAATTGCAATTTTAAGTGCTGATTTACCACGTGCTTCGGCGGTGAAGGAAAATGGGGTGAGGAAACCTGCATATCTGAGAAATAAAAAATATTTCGAAGACATGTGCAGTCCGCCAACCCGCATTGGAGCAGCGTGGCGGATTCTTCCTAGCTCCAAAACCCTCTCAGAAATGAGAGGAGGCCTGTACTCAGCAGTGGGACATTTATAGGCTTAAACTTTAAACTAAACTTTACATCAAAATTGACAGAGACCTTTGACCAACGGAAGCCATTTTACAGGCTGACGATAATGATGACGAAAGTTGTAGCGACATCTATGTCACCACGTTAGAAGCTCAACAAATAGCTCATAAGTCCAACATCGCACTATTGATGTTTCTTCTTTACTGGATGGTGGAGACGTCCGCTTTAAATCAGACCATCCGATCTGGAGAGTAGCTACCTTTTTTTCTTGTTCTTACTACTCCTTTCTTCCTTGTCCTAATTACTCTTGTTTCTCTTCCGACAAAAAGTGACGATAATAATCTCTGATAGTGTTGCAAAACTTTTGATCGCACAAATGTCATATTTCTGCCGTATTTTACTATAAATAAAGGACGGACAATAAATTTCAGCAATTAAATGAAGCTCCTAATTTGTATTGGCCAAATAATTGGCTGCTCAGACGATTGCTTCGCATTCGGTGAGAATGTGTTCATTTGCTATAAGGCTAAAATCTGATTGCCCAATCCGAAGATGAACATACTCGTATCTTCTTTATCAATCTCTTAAAAGCCCACTGTCGGACATGACTCTCTCGAGACGGATTGGTAATCGCAATACCAGACTATAGACTATATACTGAACTAGTGTAATCACTGGGCATATCAGACGTAAAAACTAATGTTTCAGGGTGACGAGCGCAGTGTGCATTTGTTATGGGCAGACGTTGCACATATCATCAGGTTAACGTTTTGCAGTATTCGTCGCTTTATCCAATAAAAAAACGCTGATGAACTATGAAGATATAATTATTATTTAAAACTGTTGTTAACAATTAAAACCCGAATGTAAATTAAGAGGGTGGGTGTGAATCAATTCGATTATATAAATCCTATTGAAATCATGCTGCAATTTCTATAATCTAATGATGTATTTTGTATCTTAAATCAAAGCGCGTAAGAGTGTTACCTTTTCACATAAGTCGTTAAAGCATAGTGTTAGTTCTACAAGCATATAGAGAATATGCGGATCAACGTCGATACGTCAACTTTTGAGCGACACACATAACTTTATCATCGCGGTTTTAGATTTCTGTACTTGTACCAAGGTCATAAAAGTAAAACTAAAGTAATAGCCTATAAATGTACCACTGCTGAGCACAGGCCTCCTTTCTTTTTTTTGGGAGGGCTTTGGATCTAGCATACGTCCGCTACGCTGCTTCGATGCGGGTTGGCGGACTTCACGTGTCCCCGAAATATTTCTATTCCTGAGACTTGCAAGTTTCCTCATGATGTGTTCCTTCACCGCTGAGCAAGTGGACAAACTGCACTTACAATTGCAGAGAAACTTTAGAGGTGCCGGCACCGGGGATCGAACCCAAGTCATTAGCATACTATGAAATTTAGGACGAGCTCCCGGTCCGGATAAGTAGCAGAAGAAAGAAGGCGTCTGTACGTTTAACGAAAAAGTTCTAGAATTCTTCGAAATCCTTTTCTATATTAAAAAAATGTTGTAGTGAAATTATTGCTTTACGAACAAATTATCGAAAATTTCAGAATAAGTATTATTAAGTGATTTATTTTCTGTGTGGAATAAAATGACAAATTCCTTTTTTTTGCTTGACGCTGCAAAGAACAGGAATTATATTCAACGAACCTTCAACGAACATATTTAATTATCGCATGACTCTTCCATTTAAATTAATGTCCTTCTGATGGCCGTATTGGATATAGTGCGGATCGCGGCGTATGTAATTGAAAGCAAACACGGATTGTTGCGGCCCGTATCAATCAGCGATGGCGGGCGCGATAGTCTTTCGGCGCAAACATCGTAGAGGGGTCAGGCGATAGCCCCACAAAAATGTTAGGTTATGTGTGATGTTCGTGGGTAATGACTTAATTGGTAAACTCATTCTATTACATCATAGTTTCGTCAATGGAAAATATGTTGGAAAATAATTCTGATGTTAAGATTTAAAGTTATATTCTAGTGGTTTAGGGTACGGACTTCGAAACATGGCGTCGCAGGATCGAGCCCGCCATTCGACTATTGGCGTGAACCATCTCATAGCACAAGCTTTTAAGCTTAGTTGGTGTGGGAAGGAATATTAGGATATTAGTAATGTTGGTAGCATTGCTAGTATTATTTTTTAAGAATAAAAAAATAGATTAATGAAAAAAAGAAACAAAACAAAATATAGTATAAATAAAAACAAAATTTATAGTGGAGTAGCGTGGCGGATTCTTCCTAGCTCCAAAACCCTATCAGAAATGAGAGGAGGCCTGTGCTCAGCAGTGGGAAATTTATAGGCTGAAACTTTACTTCTTATAGTGATAATCTGTGTTGTCTGTTTTACTGTTTTACACAGTGTTTTACAGTCTGGACCTTTATTGGCCCTTCAAACAACCGGACACACAAAGTGCATAGAAAATCATAAATAACAATTTATATAAAAAAAAAATATATGGACATTAAAATTAAAAAAAGGTATATGTAAAAAGTGAACAAAGGTAAACGACACTTTTGTAGGCAGTTATCATTATAATATTTTTTTTATAGATGATTAGACGGCAACACCACACTCGGTCTAATAAAAAAATATAAATAAAAAAAATACATATGCATACGCGTAACGAATAAATGGGCATTTGACATGTAAACAGACGACGTTACTTATTTATTTTTTGTTTTCGACGTTAATAACCGCGTGGCTTTATGGTAGTGGACAGAGTACTTACGTACTTTTCTGCGCTGGGTTCGAATCTTAGCCGGCGCTAACATTTGTGAATCCCCAAATTTCGAATCTGGTTGCTTTAAGCACGTGAAATTTATGTCTGTAAAAACGCGATATAGCGAAAATCCCAGTGTGTGGCAGCCGACACCGTTTTAATATAAATATACGTCTACCAGACAACACCATTACTGGTGGGTAGTATCCGATGAAGCTGTAAAAGGGCTAACAGCAATTACATCTCCGAAATTATATATTACTGGTGGTAGGATTCCTATGCAGGAATCCGTCTAGATCAGTTATTCTACCGTGAAGCAATAAATTCAGATGCTTTAATCTGAAATATTCTGGTTATTTCGCCATCTGTCGGAGGCTAGATTTCGATAGCTACGCCACAAGGTGAGGATATTAATTCTCTAATGCCGCACGACAAATATTTTACATAAATATTTATTTAAGTTAAGGATATGGCCAACAAATATTTTTAAATATATTTATTATTGGCCAACATTACTAACCTAATTCTCTAACTCGCATTTATTGTAATAATTTGGTTTTCATGCCGATGAGATCGCGGGAACCAGCTCTATTCGAGTATGTTTGTATAAAGCATGTCTCACGTGAAATATTTTTAAAATAGCTAATTTCATACGATTTATCTGCCATAGTCTTACTTACTAAAAAGTCTTAAAGGTTCTTAAGAGGAATGAGCAAAAAAAAATAGATTAAAATTAGTTTACCAATCAATGCAAAATATCGTTCAGTATACTCCAATGACTTCAAAAGATCGCTATAATTATTTGCTCCTTAAATATGAAATTGGGGTTTTGTTGTACTGGCCACTTTGATCTGTAATAAATCCTCTTTGGTTAAGAATTCCAAATTCAAATTTATATATTTGTATATTTGAGTTTCGAAAACAGTCATTCATTTGTATTATCCTAATTAGTTTTTTCTTTGGCGTCGCTCATCTCGCACACTGGAAACTTGAAATATCGCTCGAAGGATTAACGATGTGTATGGCGCTGGTGTCGCAAAAGAAAACACGGTACGTTTCTGGTTCCAACGTTTTCGTTCTGGAAATTTCGACCTTCGAAACATGCCACTGTGGACGGCCGAAGACCAAAGTGGATAATGAAGAATTAAAGGCTGTTGTGGAAGCGGATACATCGCAAACCACTTCATAGTTAGCTGCAGGCTGCGCTGTGAGTGATAAAACTGTTTTAATCCACTTGAAGCAAAGAGGGAAACCTCATGAATTGAGTAAAGCAAACCAGTAAACACTCGCCGACTGCTGCGTTACATTGCTCAACCGGCATAATAATGAAGGGATTTTGAATCGGGTCATTACGTGTGATGAACAGTGGATCCTGTACGGTATTTGGAAGCACTCATCGCAATGGCTGCACCCTGGAGAACCAGCCAAATCCAGCCCCATGCGAAAATTTACTCAGAAAAAGTTACTTGTGAGTGTTTGGTGGACTAGTGCCGGTGTCGTTCACTACAGCTTTCTAAAATCTGGTCAAACGACTACGGCAGATATCTATTGTCAGCAACTGCGAACCATGATGGAAGGACTAGCTGCTAAACAACCGAGGCTGGTCAATCTTTCTAGGCCACTGCTGCGTCCGGACAACGCTAGACCACACAGTGCACAACAGACGGCCGCTAAACTAAAGGAGCTGCAAATGGAATGTCTGCGACGTACACCGTACACCGTGGACCTTGCTCCAACAGATTACCATTTTTCCATAATTTGGATAACTTCTTATAAGGAAAAAAATTCATCTCCGATGTGGCAGTCCAGTCCTTCAGAGAGTTTATTGATTCTGCCCCGATGGTTTTTTTTGTAAAGGGATCAATGAACTTCCTAAGAAATGGCAAAAGTGCGATAACAATAGTACATATTTTGATTAATTAAATATATTTTACAAAAAAAAGATTTATATTCTTCCCATACAAAACGCCAATTTCATATGTACCTAATATTTTACATTAAAAACTGACGTCACGAATTTGTATTTTGACGCTTGATACTGTTTACCTCTAAGGTACAGAATTTTGAGTAGAGTAACAATCCAAAGTGATGCATATGCTAGCTCAAAAGAAACCTAACTCGTAAAAATTAAATTAAAATATTTTTTCTATGCTACACTAACAAAACCAGGCAGACGTTGTCCTACCTGTGTATACTTATTTACCTCTGTATATTTAAAAATGAATGATCTGTTTGAACGGTATTGCCATTGCTATTTCTTCTCCAGCGGAAACGCATTCCGAATTAGTGGTAAATGTAGAAGATGGGCACCAGCATCCTCCTGGAACATCATAAATAAACTGAGGTTGCCAGCGAAGATGTAAAAGCCTTCGGGGTAACAGTGACCATAAGTCCAAAAATAATTAACCATTATGAAGTTGGTATTTTGCCGCATCATCTAGTGGCGATTTACAACAAAGTTTACAGCGCGAAAAAATTCTCCGTGCTCAATACCTATGTACACCAGTTATAAACTTTATAAAAGTTGTTGAGGTTTCCATGAAAAAAAAAATGTGCCAACTTTCATGGTGTTCGGTCAAGCTGTGGTACACCAACATCATTCCAGCCGCTGCGTTTCACCATCGTACATGGCGACACAGCACCACCTTGATGGTTGGCATTCCACCACTGTGCGCTTTTCGAGGAATTTCCTTCCACGCACGACGACTTTGTGGAACTTGCTACCGCCAGCAGTTTTTCCGGACCGATATGACTTAGGGACCTTCAATAAAAGAGCCTATTCCTTTCTCCTTCCTTACTCCTTTCTCGAAGGCCAGCAACGCATCCGCGACTCCCCTGGTGTAGCGGATGTTCATGGGCGGCGGTGATCACTTAACATCAGGTGAGCCGCTTGCTCGTTTGCCTCCTTTTCTATAAAAAAATCCATTTTTATATTTAAGATATAGACACTTTAATTTCCTTATTCAAAATTTACAAAATCCAAAGTTGCATTTTAACATTTAAAGAAAACGAATTTTACGGATTTTATCAAGTTTAATTTTTTAACTATTTATTACCCGACGTTAAGAGCGCTTTACAAAGCGCACCAGGAAGTCTGCAGTCTGTGAACATGTTCTGGATCATCCCAACACAACACAAATCCTTGCGAAAGAACACCGATTCCTACCAAGGATGATTCGCTAGACTGTTGTAAATAAAAAAAAAACATCCTAATTTCAATAGAGAAGATGGTTGGGTACTACCACCGGCTGGAGATGATATAATTAATAAAATTAAATCAAAAACCAAGCATACCACTGCAAGAATTCAAGAACCAGTAAGCTCTTTTTGTGTAGATCGGTTCGGGTTAAAAATGACATCAGGACATCTGTCACCTCAATCCTCCCGTGACCATGGGTGATGTAAAGCGCTCGAACTTCTTGTTATTAATAATTAAAAAATAAACGCGGTAAAATCTGTAAAATTACTTTTATTAAAACTTGTAGTACTCGCGTAAATATAAGAAATCATTACATTGTAACACTGATTTCGGCAAAAAGTTCCGATACGCTTCTTTTTGCCTTTTATTACACATATTTCTGTTTGTAAGAGTTCCATGGCTTGCTTAGTTTTACTTTAAAAAATCTACGATTAGTAGTGGCGAGGTAAGGACCCCTCGTCTTCATCAAGTGGGTGTCGTGAGAAGCAACCACGAGAATAAGTGAACTAGAAAATGGGTAGCAGCAGCTTTTGAAGAACACTTTGCAAAATTCCGTGAAGAACTATTTTCATCTGCAGACAAACATCGGATAAAATGGTGGTAAAATCTATGATTAAAAGTTTATAGTTTAAACATTAGGAATTGAATAATACGCCAAAATAATTAGGCTACCATAGGATCTTGTATTTATTACTATCAATTTCTTTTTGTTGTAAGGGACATGAATGCATACTACCTACTCAAATTCGCATTACAGACATAATTTCACGCGTACAACACTACCAGACCCGAAACCCAACAATTTCTGTTTTCACAAATGTTTTCTTCAGCTGGAATCGAGCCCAGAACCCGTAGAAATCACTCTTACCACTACGGATATTTGAATTGTGAATTGATAACAAAAAAAACCGGGGCTGCAACGACCGTCATTGAGCCTCCTCCGAATTATTTTATTAACCGACACTGGCCGAATGAAAACAATAAAAAAAGAAACAAAATGAGCAAACGATTTCGGAACTGAACAATACGTTCACCCTCATTATCGTTTGGAATTTCCGACGGAATTAGTGATGGTGCGCGGCCCTCGAATCGCCGTGTGTCGGTCGCGTGGCGCAAACACGGCCGCGTGTGGGCGCAACTCGGCGCGATATTAAAACGAATATGCTGATATAATTCTGACGCGTGGCGTCGCCCGCGTGTGGCAGATACGTGCCGCATAGTTGTCCGTGTAAGATTGAAACACTTAATGTCACATATCGCTGGTTGTACAGATAATCGGCAATATTGGTAAATTTGTAAAACAAATTTAAAAAAATCACACATTATTTACACATAGTAATATTTTATAACAACAAACGCTAGGCTTTCTTTTATGTCGTCCGGTGTGAGAAACGAACCCGCGACCCTAGCGAAGAAGCGAGTCGCTTAGTCACTGCGCCAACTGAGCATCAAGTAGAGTAATGAGTCTTTTGATAATCCTGATACCGTAATAAGGTCTATTTAAAATTCTGGACTAGGTTTAAGTCAAGACTAATTAAAAAATTCGGGTTTAAAACTCACTTAAAAATGTTTCTGTAACAAGACTGAATGTGACTACTCCTTTATCTCTGACAATGCTTACGAACCTTCGATTTTTTTTAATAGGAGAAAAGGACAAGACGAGCAAAACGATCACCTTGCAAGTGCAACGTCTGCTCATAACAAATGTTTTATCACCCAGCACATTGCTGTGTGGCTTCATAGTTTAGTTAAGTTTCATGTCGCTTAAACTCAGTCGCAGGTGCAAGAACAGAAGGTGGTGCAGAAGGTGGAAGAGTGAGTTCTGCGGCACACCCTATAGAATGGTCTGCGGATGGATAACTCCTCGTAGTAATGGGATATTTGTTTGCTGTGTTAAAAATCGATAAATAACATCTCATTATCATATTATTATTGATAATTTCTGTATAACAATAAAGATATGTAACGTTATGAATTTTATTCGTCAGGAGCTTGAATTTAGAAACCAAAATTCTGCAGGCAAGTATTCCGAACTCGGGGCGACACGGTTTTTATTATCTTTTATAAACGATATGCCGCACAAGAATTTCTCCTATATGGGAACGTTTAACAGATATGGAATGCAATAAACCCAGAATAACGATATTATGTATATTTTTTCCTTGCAGGAATCAAAAAGGCGACCGTAGTGATCTGCTTGTTCCGTTGCTGCATCTGACCGTTGCTCCGATCTTATACATCGGAAACGAGTAGGTTCCAGTGAGTGTCGGGCTCGTGTTTATCCTTCGCATATAACAAAAAGGAAGAAGCAGCGATTGAAATCGGTGTGAAGTGTATGTCACATTACTCTAATAATATATGTGTTAACTATATAAATAAACTAGCTTTGACCCGCGATTTCACCTGCGTGAAATAAGCCAACCACATGACTGAGCTCGTACGGCATCGTACCTCCACAGAGGAAGGATATATGTCCTTATACTGAGCTCGACCCTTCTCGGTTGCGTGTGCGTGTGCGTGTGTTGTCGGTGCGGTTATTAAGACAGTAGCATACATTTTTATAGCTTAAAACATTTTTCAATGAACGGCCTATCTAATGCAGAAATAATTTTATCGAATAAGATTAGTTATGATATATATAATAATAAGATTATAGATTAATAAGATTAGATATAATAATAAGATTATTTCTTAAGATTAGCGCATTCAAACATACAAACTCTCCGGCTTTATTATTGTAGTAAGATAAGATAACAAATTTTATATAAATGTCGGATCTCAAAGTTTTAACGAATACAATTAAATTCCTCGAAGCATCAGAATCTTTCGGAGTGGGATACTTGGTGAACTTAGGGTTCTTGGAGAAGGGATCTAATCCGTAGGTCGCAAGGGAAGGCACGACTGCGCCGCTATCGCGTTGCGCAGTTACTGGCGTCTTGATTGCTAACTTTGTCATATAATGAGGTTCCGAGGAAATGTCTGCCATTAAACACTATTTTATTGTTTAATAATCTAATCTCTTTGAGGATCATAATTTTTCATATTATCCTTGTCGTGGGCCAAAAAGTAAATTTCTTTTGTATTACAAAGAGAGTCATATGATGTAACTTTATTCAACTTTACAATATTACATTCCTTACAATTTTCTTTGCTTGTATCTTAGGACTACAGCGTCCTAGTACCCGGGTTCGAATCCTAGCTGGAGCCAACATTTGTGCAAAAACAATTCTCTCTGGTCTCTGGTTTGGGTCTGTTGTGATTATCCCAGTGTCTTTGACACTGCATCCTAGCTTACTTTCGATCTTATCATATGAGCGTTATGGGCGTTAGGCTGGGACGCGTGTGTTTCTGTGTTTGCGCACTTGTGGCACTATAATAACATGCGCAGTTGATAAATTCCTACGGTATTTGGAAGTTGTCATCATACTCTGAATATTGAACTTGTCACTTATTGTGAAGTAGCCTATATTTTGCATAGGCGTCGTCTCCTGTTTTAAAAGGATTTTGAAGCCGAGGAGAATCCACCATGTTACGCGTAAAAGTCTGAAAATGTTTAATCTACCAGATCAAAAACATCCAGTCCGTCGCCAAGCACTAACATCTAAGGTCTACCTATTTGTCTTCTTAGTCCATCTAGTTAGGTTGATGCATGGATCTTTTTTATTTTTTTTATTGTATTGGAGAAAGTGACGAAACGAGCAAAACGTTCACCTGTTGGTAAGTGCAACGTCTGCCCATAACAAATGCTGTGTCACCCAGAAAATTTCTGTGTGACGCCACACTGCGCCGGTCACCCTGAGACATCAGTTCATAAGTCTCATATGCTCGATACAGTGCTCTTCGGACCAAGGCATAGTAAAGTTTGCACACTACTGCTTGGCAACAGAATAACTGGCACCAAGGTGATACTTACCTAGACAGATTCCTGCATGGTAATCCTGTCAGTGTCACCCATAATAACGCCCTAAAAATATACAAAGTTCTTTCGGCTGAATCTAATAGAATATTAAACATTTTATGCTCATTATCCTATTCCTTGTTTCATTATTATGTAAAAATTAAACATAAAAAGGGGAAGAAATTCATTAAACGCGCTGTATTTGCGCAGAAGGACAAGCAATTATGAAGAAACGAGTATTAAACTAACACCACGAGCCATCCGACGGGAGATAGCGTTTAATTTCACTCTGCCATTGTATTATTACACAAATTAGTCCGGTTTTATGTAATTAAATGTAATTTATATTTTTGTATTTTGTATATTTAGATTGTCCTAAAAGCTGACATAAAAATAATAACCTATAATATTCCCAGTACTGAGCATACGCACAGAAATGTTTTGTATGCGACACCACAAAACATTTCTGTGCGACACCACACTGCGCTCCGTTACAGCCGTGGTGGCTCAGCGGCCGGGCGATTTCTTAGTACGCGAGTGACCTTAGTTGGATCCCCAGTACACTGCCCGGCACCTCCAAATTGTTCTGCAATTTTAAGAGATTTACCACGTTGTTGGCGGTGAAGGAAAACATCGTGAGGAAACCTGCACCTCTGAGGTATAAAATTATTTCAAATATACATGTGCGAAAGATCCACCTTGGAGCAGCGTGGCGGACTCTTCGCGGCTCCAAAGCCCTCCCAGAAATAAAAGGAGGCCTGTGCTCAACACAAGCATCAAGGCAACTTTTTTCGGCTGTTACTTTACTTTATATGTTGCACGTACCATCAGGTTAACATTTTATTACATATAACACCTACCCATTTCCTACCCCGTCGTAACAGGCGACTAAGGTATTATACGGAAAGCCTTTATTCGTGCAGAATAACATAATAATATGCAATGCTGTCACTACAATACTCGTAGGGAACGCAATGGGGAGTAAGAATTTTTGTCTTATACACCTGCTGAGATTTTGTTTGCTAACAAATATTTTAGTAACTGACCTATAATTCAGTAATGACCGGGCAATAATAATTAAAGATAGTAAGTGGTGTTCAACGCAAAGCGTTGGTTTCCGCCCGTTTCCAATTAACTACCTCCGCATCGAGCCTCATGCAATCACAATGGCTGCACAATTAGAAGCGTCGTATACACAAACATACATACTATTCTAGTATATATGACGGTAACTATACTAATATCTATCGATTTTAGGACTGATATATCAATACACACTTAGCTATTACGTAGTCTAAGTAAGAACCACACCTTCCATGAGCGAGATATAGACGTATATACGTATTGCATTAGGGACGTTAGATTTCACTTTAACCTGCGTAGACTATTACACATTAATATTATTAAACTGTAACGGTGTAATGATTATTATGCATGAGTGTCTGGTTCCGTGGCCAGAGGACCGACGTCTGAGTTGTGGGCCCTGGTTTCCATTCCCAGAATAAGCTTTAATATTGTATGTGATTTTTTTCTGTCGCTTTGGAAATATTAAGTAATACACCACTGAGGGATTAACAAGTTATTGTCGTCAAAGAAAACAGAAAAGTGTTTTTGTCTCACATAAGCCTTCGACGAGTACCGTTGAGTCGTTGATGATGATTGATGTAATTCCTAGGATTTCCTGTAATTTTTAGGACCATAGTTAGTGACCATCAGTCACTGTTGGGCCGAAGGCTTTCACATCTTCGCCGGCGAAGCTGTGGTCTCTTAGCCGAACTGTGTCGTGATCTTGGGCCCTAGTGGTCGCGTCATCCGGATCATCGAGGACGAGCCTCGGTCTCCTTTTTCCGCGAGTAGAGTTTCGGTGTAACGCGAGAAGTTGTGTGTGGCGGTTGGGGCGCTAGGCGCAGAGTCGAAAAATCGGCGGTAGGTCAACTTTATATAGTGATCTATTAAGGGCATTGTTAATTACTGAAGATTGCTACTTCTAGGGTTGTTACTAATACATTGTCTGTTTTGCTATACTTTTACTATACTAGTACTTTACTCAAACTTAGATATCGTTATCTTTGTTAGGCTTTATTCTATTATTTCGAGTCGGCTCAATCGACCTTTTCCTGAGATGACTTTTCTGGGCCGTCGCTGGGTTTATTTTTTGATTGGCGAGGTAATTTTTGATGACTTGACCTCCATCGACCCGGTATCGGAATAGATTCGAGCGCTTCGACGAAGGGGCCTGTTGGTCCGCCGGAGGTTTTTTATTTCTCCCCTAACCTCTGGCACTTCTTACGAGAACACCAGCGAGTATTGCCCGATCCGCCACTTGGCGATGCTTTTTTTAAAAGTGAAGCTCCCGCGAGAAGCAGTTTTTATTTCATACTATTTCAGAATGTAATCTACTAAGTCACATATATTTTTTTATAATAATGTGCTGATATACGAAAACGTACTTAAAATGCAACAAAGAAATGTCTGTAATTACACGAAAAGCAAAGTAATAAAAGTGTAAATTAAAATGTTAACGGCGTGTAATAAACCCGAGATTGGGGACGAGCTGAGGCAATGGCGATTCGTGTTTAAAATCAACATGTTCACTTAAATAATCCCGTAACATACGCGACAAATACCCAACTCTATTGTCCACCTACAAATTATTTCAATCGCGCATTTAACTGTTAAATTGTACCAGAACAAAACGGATTTTTACCAAAATAGCATAAGTTCTTGATATTTCAGAAGAACTTACGCCGTTTTGTTTCTGGGTTATACAGGATACAAGCTCACCCTTACATGTTAGTATTTATTAAGGAGTATTATATGTGAATTCGTTGATTCGGACAGATTCGTCGCGCGGGATTTGGAGAGATTTATGTTTAGAACGGTCGGAGGTTGCGTTTATCGCCGTATTGTTCCATTTAGCACGTCGTTTGCTTTACTAGACGATAATAATGTGTGGGTGTGTAATTACAAATTGTTTTGTATGCGAAATTTTAGAAACGGTTTTTCAAAATGTTGAACAGATAAAATAACGTTGTTAAAATTAAATAGTATGTCATTTGTAGATAAACCATTTAAGTATTACAGTGCGGCCGTTGGGAGTATGCATTCCTGACAGTTCGTGATCGAATAGACGTTGTAAGGTTGAAGTGGCGCAGAATTTAGGATAAAACATTATCGTTTAATTAAAAATTATATCAACTTATAATACAACTAGCTGATACTCGGAACTTCGTGCGCGTGGATATAGGTTTTTCAATGTCCCTTCGGAACTACTTGATTTTCCTGTATAAAAAATATCCTATGTTCGTCCCTAGGATGCAAGCTTTCTTTTTGCCAAATTTCGTTAAGATCGGGTCAGCGGTTGAGCCGTGAAAAGGTAACAAACAGACAGAGGGAAAGAGGGAGTTACTTTCGCATTTATAATATTGGTATGGATAAATGTTATAATATTGCGCTTAATTTAATGTTAACTAAAAAAGATATTAATACAACTGACAGACGTCAGGACGAAATTCTGTCAGCATCCGTACTGTAGTCCATAACTAATATGAATGAGTCCCTCTAATTATCTTTAATCCTCTAATTTACAAGAGCCTTGGTAGCTCAGGGGCAAGGCGCTCGCTTTAAATTTTACGTACTCACGTACGCGAGTGACCTGGGTTCGATTCCCGGTGCCGGCACCACTAAAATTGTTAATTAACTTTTAAGTGCTTATTTACCACGTACTCGGCGGTGAAGGAAAACATCGTGAGGAAACCTGCATGTTTGAGAAATAAAAAATTTTTGGAAGACATGTGCAGTCCGCCAACCCGCATAGGAGCAGCGTGGCGGATTCTTCCTAGCTCCAAAACCCTTTCAGAAATGAAAGGAGGCCTGTGCTCAGCAGTGGGACATTTATAGGCTGAAAATTTACTTTTTTTTTACTAATTTACAAACAAAATATGAACTTTAAAGTACATGATTAAATGCATAAAAAACATACAAATTATCTGTGTGGTTATGCTGTAACAAGTCTACCAACCCATTCGTCCCGTGGGTGTCGTAAGAGTCGACTAAAGGAAATGCCTGTAAAATCTGAGTTTCCGATACGAGTTGTAAATACCGTTACGACAATTGCCAGAGCGAAAATACACAGATAGGTGACGGCCAGCAGTTTTTATGGTGCGAGAGATTCGCCTGGCGAGTGTAGTGAATACCGCAAATCTTTTCTTATGCGTATATCCATCAAAGGACTAATAATATTATTATTTGACGACTGCGCGGCCTAGTGATCACAGTACCTGGCTTCTACGCCGCACGTCCTGGGTTCGGTTCTCATTTGTGCAAAAACATGGATCGTTGGTTTTCGGGTCGGGTTCTGTTGTGCATGCAAAATTTATGTTTGTAAAACGCACCTACGATAAGAAGAGAAATCCTACTTGTGCATTAAAAAAAATACGTTTCAATAAAAAATAATGCCGTTACACTTTAGTGCATATTGGAGTAAATGTGAACTGCTATTTTATTTTAAATGTTTATTTACCAAAATGAAGTTCGGTAAAAGTAACACCACAGTGATATGTCCAAAATCGTTTCTCATCTTATATATTATATAACATTTATTCTTATATATTGTTTAACATAATTACCGAAGTAACCGCTAAATTGAATTTATTTGTCGTTTTGAAGATTTACTTTTATTTATATTTAGAAATGGGGTAAGTTAATTAGTTGGCATTTTTTATTATCAAAGATAACTGTACAAATACATTGATGTACCGCATGAAATAAATTTATTAATAACACATGTATAAACAGAATGAAAGTACAGTATTCTTAAATTGTTATCTGTAAACAGTCTAATACAAAAATAAAATATTTTAGTTTCTGGCGACATATTTATATGATATTTATTGAAAGAAAATATTATTTATTTTTCCAATGACGATAAAAAAAAACTACACCTATACAAAGAACTTCAAAATCGGTTATTTATATTCAGTATTGACAGAGAAAATAAATTCTCAGTTTGTTTTAACGATTATTGTGAACTTAAAACTAAAGAAACATAGCTGAAATAAGGAGAATCATTGGCATGTCCCGCAATCCGTAGCGCTTAACAATCAAATCCATAGTTGGGGGCGATAGAGGGCTTTATTTATTTTTTATGGTCTAACAAATTCGCAAAGATCGACTTGGGGGCGGTATCCTAATGAAATGCGGTGTAAACAACGGCCGTATTCCTAGGAGAGCCCTCCCCTAATCTCCGCTTCTGTATACGTTTTTTGATTCGACTAGGTCCCCTGTACAGATTTTGATACAATGAAATTGTTTAGGAAATCATTTACGGAAAGATTATTGGACATTGTTGGTGCTAATCATTAATAACAATATAAAATATTTGGTCAAATATTCATTTATTTAGATCTTCAAGAGGCATTTATCTACACGTTTACAATAATTATAATCTAATAACTAAAATGATCATATAGTTTTACTCCTCGTGAAATTTTTCTGGTGGAAGGTATCCTATGCAGGAATAGGTCTAGGTAGGTACCACCCCAGGCCAGTTATTCTGCCATACAGTAGTGTGTAAACATTACTGTTTTTCGGTTTCAAGCCGGCGTAATCACTGCATATATGATACTTAAGAACTGGTGTTTCAGGGTGACAGGCGTATGGTGCAGCATTTGTTATGAGCAAATCTTTGTACTTGCCATCAGGTGAATGTTTTGTCCCGTTTCTTCAGTCTATCCAATTTAAAAAAAGACATAATTGATGTCAATAGTGAGGAAATGCAGACGATATGCTATAACAATATATAACAGATAACAATGAAAGAACCAGCCTTCTCAACAAATACGTATTCTTCACTAAGAATCTCATATTTGTTCCATTTATCTAATTCAGCTGTCTCTGTTACCACCCCGGTAGTATTAGAAATATCCGTGAGATTAAATACTGTCAATTTGTCTGTGCATGTAACGTAAGACTTTTGACATTCTCCCACGCCGCTGGGCATCTTGCCATTCTGCCAAAAATTTTCCTTATGACTAAACCAAGGGCACGATTATCGATACTTGAATTAAGACTTCGTTAAAATAACCGTAGCGGGATACTCTTAGGGTACTTTTTTGGCTAGATAGCCTATTGAGACTAAATTTACCTACGATATAACGTACTCGTAGGAAGATAACTTGACGGTTCACTTAAAAATGTAGTAAATGCAACGTCTGCCCATAACAAATGCTGTGTTGCAAAAACTATTTATGCGTGACACGACACTGCACCCGTCACCCTGAGATATCAGTAAAGTCTCATATGCCCAGGTATTAGACTAGCTCTCAATGCCCTTCAAACCAAAACATAGTAATGTTTGCAACTACTGCTTCACGGCAGAATAACTGGCCATGCGGTGGTACCTATCTAGACGGATGCCTGTATAGGAATCCTACCACAGGGACAATCATATCTGGTTGTGTTATGATTGTCACCATGACTTTGCCTGTATCTTAGCCTATCTACGATCTTATCCCACTCGTAGGACGCGAGAGTGAACTTCCCAACTAGCAAAAATGTATATTATGAATATATCGAGACCACCTTTTGTATTCTTATAGTACCTACTAGGGTAAATTAGATTCCTAAAGCGAACCACTTAGAAACCGGGCACGGTATGATTGGTATTTTTTTTAATAAATAGTTTGATATTTCGAACCGCAGGAATATCGCACTGTTTTGACGGTTAAATAATGCTTGCGGGATATTTTGTTTAGAACAGAAAGTTCTTAAATTACTGACACTGCGCGTGGTAGAGGGAAGTTATTATTCCATTATGATATTTTTAAAATTAAATTTTATAGTTAACTTATCTATAAAACAAGCTAGTTGCTAACCTGCAAATACCTGCCCGCTACCTACTTACTAGCTAGCATGATATGTGCCATTTATTATGTAAATATATAATGAAGTAAAAATACAAAAACCGGTTCAACTTCCAAAGCTTAGTCGAAAAGCCTGAAATTTTGTATTTATGTCGTAGAACCGAAGAAATGTGGAACCTCTAGGAACGGGCGTAGTGAAAGTTATGGGAAAGATGCCGTTATTCTTCCTTTGCTTGAAAACATAAGCTTGCTCCATGCAAAATAAAAAATGTTTCATTGATTTCCATAACGACGTTGTTTCTGTCGATCATAATAATATTTCGTGTCTTTAAGAAGCGTCGAACAATCCTAGAGACTAGAAGAAAGACTTTGAAATTAGTTACACTTTATATAATTCTGACAGCCGTACTAACGGTAAAATAATTATATTGAAATATTTTTAATAGCTTTAGTTCTTCTATAAACATAGGTTAAAGGTATTTTTAGAAAAATATCTGCAAATGCATGATATTTTTTTTAAATAAAGTCCTCCTATACTGACTTCATCGTTTCGTTTACTTTGTAACTGGGCTACCATTTATCAACCAATATACAATCTACAATGTACAATTCTTATATATATCGCTTGCGTCGACACCAACGCGTGAACGCATGCAGGCTTCATATATCACTTGGGTGAAATTTTTAATTATTCATCGAGACATGTTTGTGCAGGTGTACGGTTGTCCTAAATACCGGTCATGACGTTTACGCCCCACAATGGGCTCGCTTTAGCTATTAATTGTGGTATTTTGGTTGAGTATGAATGTTGTTTTAAGAAGTTTGAAAATCTAATCATAAAACTCGCTGTAAATACCGATTTCAGAGACACGAACACTTCTTAACTTTTTCGTATTCGATAGGATGACTGTTTTTTAAGAAGTTAACCAGATGACCTATCGTTCACCGATGGTAAGTGATATGTCTGCCCATAACAAATGTGTCACTCAGAACTTTTCTGTTTGTCACCACACTGTGATTTTCACCCTGAGATATCAGCTCCTAAGAATCATATACTCAGTAGTTACATTAGCTATCCGGGCCCTTGAAACCGAAAGACAGTTATGGTTACACACTTTTTTTTAAAGGATACAGTGACGAGACGAGCAAAACGTTCACCTGGTGGAAAGTGCAACGTCTGCCCATGACTAATGCTGCGTAACACAGAATATTTCTGTGTGGCACCGTCCCCCTGAGACATCAGTTCTGAAGTCTTGTATGTCCAGTGATTACACTAGCTCTCAGTGTCCTTCAGACCGAAACACAATAATGTTTGCACACTACTGCTTTATGGCAGAATAACTGGCCTGGGGTGGTACCAGCGCCAGCACCTCTACAATTGTTCTATAATTTTAACTGCTTATTTACCACGTGCTAAGCGGTGAAGGAAAACATCGTGAGGAAACCTGCATGTCCGAGGAATAGAAATATTTTGTTACTGTTACTTTACTTTTACATTTACTAATAAATTTCTTTATTTAATATCTTTCCTTTTTCATCATCCATCATCAGTCTTTACTTAATCCACTGCTGCACGTAGCACTCTTTCAATTTGAGAGGATATACCGTAATCGCTGCGCTTGATATGCGGATAGGCGATTGTGTATATCTGTTATATCTGTTCTGTAATATCTGTTGTGTATATATGGTATCTTTGACGCTGCTGCTGCATATGATTTTTTTTGTCATTTTCCTTCGTCGCCTTTTACGACACTTACGGAACAAGTTGTAGACTTTCGTAGCCACCTCAACATTCGTTCCTTCGATCATAATTCATTCTTTGCTGAAAGACAACATTAATATTTTCTGTAATTACATATGCAAATGGTTGTTTGATCAAGTAACAGTTACTCTTTAGTGACACTAACATAGTTTATTCGCGAAATGTCGGCTCGCTCTCGGCACTGGCTAGCTAGAGACTTGTGCGCGTGTTTGCTCGCTATTGTCGCGCGTACTTGTTACCCGGGCATATGTACAAACAATCAGTATGTACTTTCATTGGAAGTTATACATTTGGAACAAAAGATATAAGATAAATACACACAATTACGTCTCTATCCCAATAACGGATAGAGGGGAGAGCCCGCGCGGGAAACGATAGGTGATGGGTGGCTCAACACGTCGCCGCCATTTTGGTACGGGCCAAAAAAAATTGTTACTCCCCATTGCATTACCACGTGCAGTATAGTGACAGCATAGCATATTATAGTGTTATTCTGCACGTAAAAGGCTGTCCGACCAATACTATAGTCGCCTCTTACGACAACTGGGTAGGTAGATGCTACTCTACTTTCCGGAACATCTATCATAAAACATATAAGAGGAACAGTCAATTGGTTTCATATCTTCGTTTATGACTAGTGACTAGGTGGGCAGGGACTGAAATCTACGCCACGGATACTAGGTTTGCCTCTCAGCTTACATTTGTGCTTACTTACCAGTACATTGTTAGTTTTCGGTTTTTTTTATTGGATAAATTGACAAAACGATCACCTAAATAAATGTAGTAAATGCAACGTCTGCCCATAAGAAATGCTGTGTAGCAAAAACTATTTCTGCGTGACACCACACTGCGCCCGTCACCCCTGAGACATCAGTTCTGAAGTCTCATATTCCCAGGTATTACGCTAGCTCTCAGTGCCCTTCAAACCAAAACAAAGTGATGTTTGCAACTACTGCTTCGCGGCAGAATAACTGGCCCCGCGGTGGTACCTATCTAGACGGATGCATGTATAGGGATCCTACCACGGGGACAATCATATCTGGTTGTGATATGATTGGCACCATGTTATTGACTGTATCGTAGCCTATCTACGATCTTATCCCACTCGTAGGATGAGTGAGTGACCTACCCAACTAGCAAAAATGTGTCTTATGAATATATCGAGACCATCTTTTTTTAGTCGTATAGTACTCTTGTAAACGTTTTTAATAGTGAATAAGGGCGCACTAAGCCTGTTCGCTCTTACAATTATTTTATGTTCTTGAAAAGTGTTATTTTAATCTTTCAATGATCCTGCTAATGCTTTAATGTCTTACATTTTCCTTGTAACATTTCGTAGACTTAAACATGCCGTTCTAAATGCAATTTAATTCCTATTCGTGACGTTATAATACGAATGCTTTAATTTTCCAGTTTGTCATAAACGTCAAAGTAACAACATACATACATACATAAGATCACGACTGTATCCCATAAGGGGTAGTCAGAGACTGGGCACTCACTGCAAAAACAGATGACTGCCACAATCCACGTTTCACCAAAACAATATAATGCACTTGGTGTGATAGGTGGTGAGCCCATCGCCACCATGCGCTGTTGGGTGCACAGTGCAGGTTAATTCCTTACTCGCCTTTTACGAGATCCATTGGATGAGATGGAGTGGTAGCATTCTTTTAACGAGCCGCTACTACACGGCAAAAGTAACAAGTGTGTGTAAATGTAGATATAACTAAAAAAAAATTTTTTATTTAGTACTCGTACTCTGTCATATTCGTTACTACGGCATGGATATAGGTTTCTTAAATATCCCGTAGGATTAACCCCTTTCCGGGTTAAAAAGTATTCTATGTCCATCTCCAGGATGTAGGCTGCAATGTAGACTGTAGGCAAGATCAGTTCAGCGGTTGAGCCATGAAAACGTAACAAACAAACAGAGAGATAGAGAGAGGGTTACTTTCGCATTTACAATGTTAAGTATCGGTAGAACATAAACTAAAACTTCTATTAAATTATAATGATTATTTAATTGTTGTAAATTCTAGAATGTTAAAATTTAAAAATGATACATTTTTAATGTCTTACGTACGTTATTGCGGAAGCTCTTTGGTCTACCCGCTCTACTAGTATTTTATCGCTGTAATCTGTATTGTCAGCTTTATGACGTTAAATTTAAGGTATATAATATATGTAAGTTATGCAAAGTTAACATGGTAATTTCGAATAAGATGTTCCCTCCTTTCAAGAGCGCGATGGCGCTGCGGTAAGTAGGTATCTAAGTCCTTTAGGCATCCAAGTATTATAAGTAGGTAGAGCCTTTTTCATAAGGCGAGTTTAATATTTCAAAGTTAATTTCGCGAGACGAGAAGCTGCTTCCGTGCCTGTTTTCTCTACCTAGTCAATATGCATCTCTCTTTACATTAATAAAGATTCTACAAGGGATTGAACCGACGCCATGAATAATACTAAAAGAAACAAAATAAAATCACATTAACAAATAATAGAGACATTTTTGAAAATCTTTAAAAGTTTTGAGCAGTTTTGGAATAATCATGTAAATAATCTGTAATAATTTCACAGTCTATGAGGGTTCAAATTCAAATTGAAAGTTCATGCAAATTCGTCATCTTCAACACGTACGAGTACGACATCGACCGTTTGTATGCTTCTGTGCTCTTGAAAACGCTTACACTACTTATTGAATCCTAGTGATACAAACAAAGTGTAGGTAATAAACTAATAAAGATTTACGGAAGACTACTGAATCTACCAGGAAAAAAATGTACGTAACTTAGGTGGTTTTTTTAAATCACTCGTGGAGGAAGATTGACCGTTCCTTTTACTTTTATAAATTTAAATTTACTGGCGCACTCGTAGACGTTTCACGATTATATAAGCAACTCCATTTTTTTTATAAGAAGGAGTACGTTCATCGTTCATCTGTTGGTAAGTGCAACGTCTGCCCATAACACGTGCTGTGTTACCCAGAACATTTCTGTGTGACACCACACCGCGCTCGTCGTCCTGAGACATCAGTTCTTAAGTCTCATTTGCCCAGTAATAAAATCACAGCTATCACTGCCCTTCAGACCGAAACACAGCAATGTTTGCACACTGCTTCACGGCAGGATAACTAGCACTGCGGTGCAACCCCATCTAGATGGATTCCCTGTACAGGAATCCTACTCCCAGTGTGAGGAATATATTTCTTATGATCTTATGCTTGTGATTTTGCCATGCTTATTGGCGATGCAATTATTTGTCGGCTCGGTTAGCGGAGTGGCTAGGCTTGGCTGGTTTCTGCACTATGGGTTCGGGTTTGATTTCCACACGGAACAAATATTTGTATGGCCTACATATATTTGTTTCGGGTTCAGATGTTTGTTACGATACAGGAGAAATCCTCATATAGGTAGTAGATTAAATATTTAAAAAATATGATACTAATAACATTTTCTCTTTGCCCCTAAAAATTTTCTTTTTTAACATTAATAATAAATTTTAATAGAAAAAGTGAATTTCATTTAAGAACATATCACGTTACCTAAGAAATGCATCTAAATTGTCTTCGTCACGATTCTAACTCGTAATGAATAAAGGTATTCGACAGCGAGAGCATTTTCTGTACCGAATGCGGCATCGCATGCTATGTGATGAGTGAACAAGCTCCATTTTAACCCAGTTAACCTCCCAAATCGGCTTCTTCTTTCTTCGTCATGTCATATTAATAGTCTAAATCACCGTCCATAGACATATACCTTTCCAAAGAATGGAGGAGACGTAATCACCAAGACAGGCAGACGGATTGGTGATTGCAGTACCGAACGCCATGCCCCTTAGATGTCTGTCATTGGTCTAAGTATTTTCGGTCTGGCATTTCTCGAGATGGGATTAGGCAACCTAATCCACCACAAAAGGTTTTTCCAGGCATTTGCCTTAGTCTTAGTCAGCGTTGCCAGGTATCCCGATTTGCGCGGGATGTCCTGATTTTCAGGGGTCTGGTAACACGTCTCGATTTATTCGGTGTCCCGATGAACTACTTTTTTGTAGTTAATAGAATCAGGCGTTACTTTGCGGAAATCAATTATAATGAAGGAAAGTAAGTTAATTTGCTAAGATCCGCATGCAAATTCTAAAAATGGTGTATAATACCTAGTTTTTTGAAGAGCACCGCCCACCCTACCTCAGTAGCGTGCACAAGCAAACTAACACCGCCACCAGGAACCGCCACCAGATACCCTCCACCAGATACCCTCCACCAACCACTACAATACTACCACTAGATAATATATACCACTGAAGTCGAGTCGTTTTGGGGCGAAACACGTGTCGTGGTGGCGGTGTTAGTTTGCTTTTGCACGCTACTGAGGGAGGGCGGGCGGTGCTCTTCAAAGAACTAGGTAATATACACCATTTTTATATTTTGCATGCGGATCTTAGCAAACTTACTTTCCTTCATTACTTTTTTTGTGTTAATTGATTAGATAAATCATCATCATCATCATCATTTAAGCCTATCACTAGTCCACTGCTGAACATAGGCCTCCCCCATAGATTGCAACAAAAATTTGTAGCTCTCATTTTGGGGGGATTTTGCCATAGTTGCCACGCTTGGCAGGCGGGTTGACAACCGCAGTTTATTTATTCAGATGTTCCGTGAAGAAACTGCTGCCCATTTCCTGGTTTTCATTTTCCTTTTGCCGACTTTTGCAACACCCACGGGATGAGATGGGGTGGTAGATTCTCTTAAGCCGCTACCACATGGCTTTAGATAAAGATTGGGCTTTAATAAGACAGATTTATTGTCCTATTTATACATTTTGATTGTTTAAATGAAGAATTATTATATATTATATAGCAGTCTAATTAGTCTCCATAAACAATAACGCAATGATTGTACATAACACCTCCCTCATCATTAGGAGAGGAATCACCAGATCGCAAAATAGAAATCACAGCCGGGACTGCGCGAGGGTAGGGGCGATTCGGGATTATCTCTCATTAGCAGGCAAGAATTTGACGATGGAGCACAGATATAAACACACCGAAACCCAGATATACAGACACACACATAACAACCCGTAAGCAGTCTATCCTATGTCTAGACATAGGCTTCTTCTATGGAGGGAAACTTTGTCCTCATCACTACTTTTGGCAGAAATATTAGCCTTCCCTGTACACAAGGTAACTAAGCCTTAATGTGACTAAGACATGTTTTGATGTATCTAAATTTAATTAATTTTTTACACGACCGCTTGGCCTAGTGGTTAGAACGTCTGACTACCACGCCTAAGGATTTGATTTGGATTGGAATCCTTTTGTTCAAAAAAAATTGTTGGTTTTCGGGACCGATTGTGTTGCAATTATTCTTGTATCTCTGACACTGCATCCCAGCCTACCTCAGATTTAATCGCGTGAGCGTTACATCGGACACGGGTAAGTTGGGACGTGCGAGTACCCCTGTATGTACACTTGTGGCACTATAATATCTCCTGCGCAGTTGATAACTTCCGACAGTATTCGGTAGTTGTCGCCGTGATCGAAAATCGACCAGGAGAACGTGACGGTTTAAAGCACTATTTAAAAAAGAAACTTAATTTTGCCCCAGTTTAGGCAATAGAAGAAGGTGGCAGTGTAACCCTACGTCCATTACACTGAACACTTGCGCTCTGTCCTAGCACAATACGCTACTAATCGCTCGACAAAAGAACGGTTTAGATATAAATACAAATCGTGTTGTTTTCGGTGGGCGCCCCGGAGCGTTCCCTCTCTGATTTTAGGGACCTTTTAGGTTTAATATTTTGAGTTCTGACCGTGAAATTATTTTTTTAAATATATTTAATTGTTTATAATTAACATTCTTATATTAAATTTGTAACGTATTAAGTTCTAATATATAATTTTTCATATCATAACTTTGCACTGTTTTGTGTTGTATTTGTGATGTATTTTGCACTGTTTTGTGTTGTTGCTGACACATAAACGCAACTAAATAATCGGTGTCATAGATACACCGATTATTTAGTTGTTATTGTTTTTTGTCTTTTGTAGCTTAAATTTTATTAGTTATATATTATTATATTATGTGTGTGTGTTCGTTTAAATTAACTTACAAATAGTACTACCGTAATTTAAATAATATAATTAAATTTGAATAAAACATCCAACTGTTTGTCATTGTTGGTCAAAATAAATTTTAGTCAAAATTAAGTTATTTACTGTTGTCAGATATAAGTAATTTAGACGGCACAAAACATTTCAATAATATATACATTTTAACATCGCTTGAATTCAGGTTATTGTGCAGGCACCTTTACCCAGCCCTCAGTGTGCCAGTGAGGGCGAGAGTGGCGAGAATTTTATTGTTCGCATTTGATCGGGTCGGAATCACGCGTGATGTTGGCCGGATTATTGCGACGCGGCTGAATAAATTATTAGCGTTTTATTACAGTATTTTTGTTTAGCACATTCGTAGGGAGGGTGTAAAATCTATAATGCACGTCCACGAATTTGTTATCAGCTAGAGAATGAACTACTTAATCTTACTTCCCTTAAATATAGTGATATATATTTAACAATGATAAAAGAAATCCCTTGTATAAAATAAGGTTGTCCGCTTACAGCATAGTGGCTAAGCGATTAGTTTCTGCGCCACAGATCGCGGATTCGATTCTTGCACTAGAACCTTTATCTTTGTCGGCTCGGTTGGCGCAGTGGTTAAGCGGTTGACTTCTGCGCCGCGGGTCGCGGGTTCGATTCCCGCACGGGACAAATATTTGTATGACCTACAGATAGTTGTTCCGGGTCTGGGTGTTTGTGCATGTGGAATTTATGTATGTAAAACGCACCCACGACACAGGAGAAATCCTACTGTGGGGCATCGTTTTTTTTTTAAATAAATATAATAAAATAAATAAAAAATATCTGAATAATGCGCCCAAGAACCTGGAAAATTCGTAGGTAGTATAGGGCATTAAAAAAGGAGTGCCAGCAACGCTGTGTACATTTGGAGTATAGAATTAATGCGAATCGAATCGTTTAACGTATACTTAGAATGAAGATCTTCTCAGTTAACCGTTCCGTGCTCTACCGTTTAATATATGACGCAGACTACACATAATTTGTGTAGTCTGAGACATATATTAAACGTTCAGCGGCTTCGTCTATCTACGGTGACAATCCATTCAAATTCATTTACGTTTTGTTTAAGATGGTCCTCATATAAAATGATTTCGAAAAGAAAGTTATGTTTATTAGTGATTAAAGTTATGTTTATTATGATTACAGAGTTTAATGTTATAAAATGTAAATACAGCACATTACTTCACAATATTTCAAAACAACTTCATTCAACTTTCTTTCATCTTACCTTCACAAAACATTTATCGATGCGAGAAAATCAAAATAAATTAAATACTACCGCGGAATTTCACACATCACTAAATCGATTATGATATGTTTCACAACACTGCGCGGGAGCATAGACAAGCTGGGTCGAGTACAGCCGAGCATAACCAATAATGCCGCTAAATGATAGGGCGGGAACAATGCACGTCACTAAACGCCTGCGGCCTTTCGGCTTATAGTTAACCCTAGGGGATGCACGTCACTAAACAATTTAAATTTCTGTACTTTATTCAATAAACTATTAGTTTCTTTTACTATTTTGGTTTTCTTTTTAAAAATATCTTTAAAACCAAAACGAAATATTAGTAGGTGATGAAATATTGTTCGGTCGAAAGTTCTAAGTCAAAGACTGAAATAGATAAAAATATTTATATTTCAGACTTTTCTGTATTGCGCCCTTCCCTAAAAGTTATGTATACATTGTAATCCAGGCAAGTATTTGCATAATTTAGAATACTGTTACTAAACTATAACATAAGCAGTGTACAGAAAATGCTAAAGTATTATGAATAAGTAAAATGTTTCAGGCGTTCTTAAAGCCCCAGGTCGTAAAGTGTTCCTTACAGTAGAATAGCACCTACATCTTTCCGACCGAGGTGTCGTAAGAGGCGACTTAGAAATTGTACGGGCAGAATTTATTCGTGCAGAATAACACCATAATATGCAATGCTGGCAATGGGGAGCAAGAAATTTTTTGACTGTACCGAAATGGCGGCGACATGGTTCGCCACCAGTCACGTCTCGTTTCCCGCGAGGGCAAAAAGTGGGTTACGTTAGTCGCCTCTGCCTACCCCTTAAATGGGAAAATCGTGACTGTATGGATGTTTTTAAAACTACGCCGCGAATGGATAATTTTAGTTTTTTGATAGTCCACTGCTGGATGTAAGGAGAGAGGAATTGCCGTAATTGCCGACGGACTCTTATGACACCCCTGACATGCAGTTTTCTTTATCCACACGGATTGAATTATATTGCATGAGAAAGAAAGTAAAATCTACTTTAAAAGAAAATTTCGGAAGCAACATGCTACTCTATTGTTTCGGATAAGATAGATTCTTTTCTTCTTACTGTCCGTTAAGAAAAGTTATTTCATAGACTAGAATTTTATTGTACGCTAGTATTTGGCGTATTTTCCTTCGGCTAATATTTTAAATTTATCATTCAATATGGGAAGCTAAAGTGGATTAAGTGCATCTGTATTTATGCGATTTATTAAAGAACTATAAAAAAACCTGCCCTGCCGATAGTCTCCGACAATAACCGAAACACTTACCATGGTTAAGTTAATCAACATTTCACTTGATATTATGATCGTAAAGGGTCAACAAGGGAATGACCAATGGATTTTTCTTATTCTATCTCCAATGCTAAATAAAATAATTATATCTCATTCATTAGTGGAAAAGTATGAGTGACATTTAATGCAACGTGGCGATTTTTTATTACCCCTGTAACCCGAATTTCATCCCTCAATACGTGTAAGCTAGCCCTCTAGCGCCGGGCTGCCAACCCGGCTAATACTCCAAATTGACTGACAGCCAGAGTTAATAAAAGCAAGCTGCTATGTTAGCCATATGGCGGGGCCCTACGCACCGAATCGTTAATAAGATCTTTATTACTATTTTGCATTGATTACGAAATTGTTTCATTATTGTCGACCGCGTGGCGTAGTGGTTAGCGTACCTGACTTCTGCGCCACCGGTCCTGGTTTCGATTCCCAGCCGGAGGTAACCTTTGTGCAAAAACACAAATTGTTGCTTTTCGGGTCTGGTTGTGTTGTGCATGTGAAATGAATGTTTGTAAAACGCACCCACGATACAGGAGAAAACCCTAGCGTGGGGCTTCGTTTTTTTAAAAAAAAAAAAAAAAGAAAAATTATCAGACTGTCAACTAAAATATAAAGACTTAGAAAACTCCGTTAAATTTAATATACTTCAAGTATACTAAAATACGGAAAGTTAGTTACCGTTATACGAACTTTAAAATTGTTTTTTGTAATACGCTATATTTTGAACTATAGTAGCTAAAGGGCCGGGTACACGCCTTAAATTTATAGAATGCGTGTGACCTAGGTCCAATCCCGGGTCGCTATTCCAATAAAATAGTTGATTGCAATTTCAAGTGTTGATTTAACACGTGCTCGTAGTTGAAGAAGAACATCGCGGAAAACCTGAAAGTGTTATAAATAAAAAAAATCGGTATTAGATTACATCAGTTTAATCAGATTTGTACTGAATATATATTAATGCCTAAAAACAGAGGCATTCAGGAACTCAAGAGTGCTTTAAGATCAGTGAGTAAGCAGACGCTTGCTTCCACTAGTAAAAAAAAAGTTGTCGCCGTGTATAAAAGTCGGTCATAATTTGCCGGAGGACATAATACGTCTTCGAATAGATTGCCCCAAAGTTACCTATGCCACCTGCATACGTAGTCTGCTCGCAATATACGTGCGCGACCACGGTCGGTTTTTTTTTGCTGCGTTTACATCTGCGAAGCTGCCACACGACAACTTATAGCTTCATTCCCGTGTCTCTGATACTGCATCCTAGCCTAAGTCCGATCAGGCACTGAAGGTCTAGACGAGTGAGCGTATTCTATAATATTCGCAGTTGATAGTTTCCGTCAGTATTCGGAAGTTGTCGCCATGGTCGAAAATCGGCCTGAAGGACATCATCATTTTTTATGGAATAAAGTGACGAGACGAGCAACTCGTTTACCTGATGAGTGCCGCGTCTGCCCATAACAAATGCTGTGTCACCCAGAACTGAGATATCAGTTCTTAAGTCTCATATGCCTAGTGATTACTCTCCTTGCCCTTCAGACCTAAACACAATAATGTTTGTACACTACTGCTTGAAGGCAGAATGACTGCCACTGCTGTATTTATTTGTTACTAGGATAATCCATAATCAGACTTAGAAAAAAACTATTTACTAAAAGAAAAAAACTGTATTGAGTTCAGACTATAAGAAAATAAATATCCGAAGACACTTGGAGACCTACCCTTATTCGCGTGTAACGAGACAATTTGAAACAATAGATTGAATATAAACATTTCGCTTTAAAAGGGCTTTAAATAATTTAATATTCAATTTTATCGTGAAGGGCGTATGAAAAGTGGCAGCAACAAACAGGGTATACTCGGGGGGTCCAACTGTGCTGCACAAGTCACGCCAGGGGCGCACGCTTGTCTCTTGGGACCACTCGATTCACCGCGAACTGGATATTAAGGAAGTTATTTACACAGTCTTTAATTATTTCATTTCTGATAGTATGACTTGTTTATGATACACTGACTCAGAAACTGTTAACTGTGTAGTTATACCGCATTTATTAATATTACTTATATTATTTAAACAGGTTTTTGATCGATAAATATCAGGCAATTAATTTGACTAAAGTAGCCTCTTTTCATTGAATGAAGGTAAGCGCAACGTCTGCCCATAACAAACGCTGTCGTCCGGAACAACTTTGTGTGACACCACACTGCGCTCGTTACCCTGAGACATTAGTTCTTAAACCTCATATGCCCAGTGATTGCACAAGCTCTTAGTGCCTTACAAACCGAAACACAGTAATGTTTGCACACTACTGTTTCACAGCAGAATAACTGGCTCTGGAGAGGTGCCTACCAAGACGGATCCCTGCATAGGAATTATCCCATATACCCAAAAAAAGAAGAATACTAGGAAGAACCCGCCACGCTGCTCCAATGCAGGTTGGCGTACTTCACATGTCCTCGAATGATAGCTTTATGAACTCACCATTCGAGAACACTCTCTTAATCACTCATCAGTGATTGAGTTCAGGTTTGTGTATCGTCCGTACTGCCATATTTTAAAATTTAATTCTTAATACATATTTCCCATGTTCCTTACGATGAAAGACAACGTCCAGAGGGACTTATCCGTGTATTATTTAAAGGCAAGAGTGCTAATTTTGGGCTCCGCTTAATATCTCATTGCTCTGTGGTCCGCTTATCAATTTTAGGTAGTGGGTCGACTAAGTCCCTCTGAGTTTGCCCTAATATGTATGCCACTACGACATTATATATTGCACAGATGACAACTAATTACCAGAAAAAATCGCAATGGATTATAACCCGCACTCCAATGCATAGAGGCTGATATTAATGATGTCTTTCTTGCTGATTTTCGTCCTCAAGCACATCTTCCTATCCAAAGCTATCACCTGCACAGGTGCCACATTACACTGCCACAAGTGAACGCGCAAATACAGAAGCACTCACTCATCCTTACCTACCCGCGCCCGATGTAAAACTATTGCGATAAAATTTTAGGTAGGCTAGGAAGCAGTGTCAGATTTCGAGGTTTTTGTAGTTTTTATTTATTTATTTATGTTTGGGTCAAACCAAACCTGGCACGCGGGCCCTTGGACCGCGAGCACAGTATCCGATGAAGCTGTAAAGCCGAGAAGGCTGACAGCAATTACATCACCGAAAATATATAGATACACGGGACAATCACAACACAACCAGACTTGAAAAACAACAATTGTTTTCATCAACAAATGTGAGCTCCGGCTGAGATTCGATCCAGGGTCCGCGGCTTAGAAGTCAGGTACTGTTAGCACTAGGCCACGTTGTCGCTAGAGGAAGATCTTATAGCGGCAGTAGCCTAAAAGTACTCGTTATGAGCTACCTTAACGACTTCTCTAGTTATATTTTAACTTTAAATATTGTCCTGGCAAGTGGTTTGACAGTAATAAAAATTCGCCATGTTTTTGCACCAGGCTCTCCTCGAAGCTGTCAATTACTTCTCTCCCTCGCAAGGCAAGTAAAGCAAGCACGCATTAGTATTACATGTTCACTTTAAATAGAGCAACGCAAGTTGTGAAAGCAATGAAAATTGTAGGGTTTCATTGAGTGCTTCTTTTTCGGAGATTAGTTTTTTCAGAGAAATCATGTTATTTTATTATTATTTTGATGTCTATTTATTGATATAAATTATTTTACATGAGTAATTCGTAAGTAGTAGTTATTTTGCCCTGATACAATAGTATGCAAATATTATTCTTTTTCGGTCTGAAGGGCAAAAAAGATAGTGGAATCACTAGGCATGCGAGTCTCGTTGATGAGGGGGCGGGGCGCAGTGTGATGCTACGCAGAAATATACTGGGTAACACAACATTGGCTATGGACGGGCGTTGCACTTACCAACAGGTGACCGTTTTGCACTTCTCGTCCCTTTCTTCAATAAAAAAAAGTTTTATAAGACATAAGAAAGAGTACAGACTTAGTAATCTATCTACTTGAGATTAAATTAATATCCATTAGGATATATTAATTTTATCTTATTTATTATTTTATATATTATTTTATATATATTATTATATATAAGGATATTAATATTATTGAAATCTTTTTGGAGGTGGTAATTTTCTCCGACTTAATTATGAAGTAAAGTTAAAGTACATTTATTAGTAAGATACATGTTTTGTGTGTTAAGAATATAACTATATTGTGTGAATATAAGATATATAATCTAATAAAATCCACTTTTGGTTTAATGTCAAAACTTGAATTAGTGTGTTTCGTAAAATTATGCAATATAAAGTAGATAATTTCATTTTCATTTTCATTTTCACTTTTAATTACAATACCTTTAGGAAAAATAAACAAAAATACTCTTCATAAAATTGATGTAGTCGCACTATACCCGAGGGTACGGGCCCATGGTGCAAGTATTGGGCAAACGTCGCCAGATGGCGTAGTGTTTACTCGACGTGTTTGAGTAGAACTTTGAATTTTCAACTATTAGCCGTGCCTCGATTCCCCACGCCGGCACCTGTCGATGTTTACTGCTTCAATTGTGGGCTAAATGTATTCGCTAGCGAAAATTTGTCGTTTTTAACTTTTGCAAGCGTTACACGAATGTGGTATACCTACGCAGGCGTGTCTAGTGAATTATGGCGATAATTGTTACTTATAAAGTTTGAATACAGTTTCTAAATAGACGTTTGACGACACAAAAAAAACGGCGAAATCCATTTTTTTTTTCAAGCGAAATTTTTTCAACGTAGAAGAAAGTTACAACAAACAAAATGATAAAGTGTAAAATGCCGCGAAAAAAAATTAAGAAGCGAGCAAGCGTATCAAGTCCAGCGTGTGCATTATCCTTCATTATTTATGGTTTGGCTTGGAGTCTCTTGTTCAGGCCTAACTGAGCTGTTTTTCTGCGAAAAAAAATGTGAAAACTAGTACAGATGTATATCAAAATACCGTTCTTGCAAACGTCGTGGAACCTCTTTTCGAAACCAGACACATCCACATTCCAACAAGATTCAACGCCAGCTCATCTGGCAGTAAACACGAAAAACGGCTTGTCACCCATGGAATAAACATCATCAGGCACGACAAGTGGCCATCTTCCAGCCCAGGCTTAAACCCGTTAGATCACAAAATATGGCAACATTTGGAGGAGAAAGGCTGCGCTCAACCTCACCAGAATTTGTAGTCTCTCAAAGCATCCCTAACTAGAGTAGTGGCTGATATAGACATGAACATTGTGCATGCTGCGGTCGACGACTGGCCTCGGAGGTTGAGGGCCTATAATCAAGGAGGGCATTTCGAAAAACTTTAATATAATTTTAAACTACATTTAGATAATGTTTTATTTTATTTACGCAAATATTACACATTTAAATAAAACTACTTTTTTACGGATTTTATCGCGTTTAATTTGAACCATTTTTCTATTGAAATTAAAAAGGCTATTGAAATTAAAAAACATCCTGATTTCAATAGGAAAGATGGTTGGGTATTACCACCGGCTTGGGATCCTATTATTAATAAAATTAAATCAAAAACCAAGCATACCACTGCAAGGCTTCAAGACACAGTAAGCTTTCTGCGTAGATCGGACTACAAATAATAATTAAAAGCTGAAGGTACTCCGGGTTAACTACGACATCGGGACAACTGTCACCTCAGTCCCCCCGTGACCATGGGTGCTGTAAAGCGTCCGAAACGTAGGGTAAAAATAGTTCAAATTAAACGCGATAAAATCCGTAAAAAAGTAGTTTTATTTAAATACATTTAGATACTTTAGTTTTAGTATATATATTTTATAAAAACAGTAAAAGTCATCCAATTTATTTAATAAAGTGTTTGTGATAGAACTTATAACCCGACTGTCATAAGTTCTATCACACTGCCATTGTGCGTGCTTTGGTTGTGTATGAAACGATTTTTTTTTTTTCAATTGATTCATAATGTTTTTGACTAAGATAAAATAATGGAAAAGGATATCTGCGGAGTTTCTTTCGCCTTTATCTGTATTTTTGTATGTATCTTTATCCTTCCATGTATGTATCTGTATCTACTCCATGACGGGAACTTCATTGCGGAGGTGTTGTAGATACTAAAAAAAATACGTTTGATTAAAGTATATAATTTATTTTATATTACGTTGGAAAATAAAGAATTTTCATAGATTTTTCAGAAGATTTTGTATAGTGAACCGGTTGCTTATCCGATAAATGTCAGTGTCTGCAATACTAATGCAGATGCCAAATATAAGCGTTGGAAAACAGTGCGTCCTAATATATTCTACCAAAGTATTGTAACAATATTACACCACCATTCTTGTTGTTGTCTTCAAAGACTTATAATACCTACCCAATCAATACTAAAAAAAAATGTGATGAACAAAAACTTCAGCTGGGCATGCGTAATTGTGATCCGTATTCACATCCTCCTGGCCGATTTTCTACCACGGCTAGAACTTCTAACCTTCCAAATACTATCGGAAGCAACTGTGCATGAGATATTATAGAGCCACAAGTGTACGCGCATACCCACCTGCAAGAAACACTCACTCGTCCTAACCTACCCGTGCCCGATGTAACGCTCATGCGTGGATGCAGTGTCAGAGACACAGGGACAACAACAACACAACCAGACCCGAGAAGCAACAATTTGTGTTTTTGCACAAATGCGAGCTCCGCGTAGAATTCGAAACCAGGACCCCCTTACCTTACTTGGTCATGCGGCCGTCAAATCCTTATTATTGTGTGTAATTAACATATTAATATTACATGCGTCAGCTTCAAGGCGGTACTTTATAATAGAAATATTTTTTATGGATCAGCTTGGGTACCAATAAGTCCATTTAAAAACGATTACACAATGCTGAAACAACAATAAATATTAGAAATAAAAGCACGGTATTTTGTCACTTCTGTTTAGAATGGGTCGACATTAACTACAGATTATTAAAGAATTAAAAGCTTTTCGTGAATAAACTCAGCTTAAAGCACGACATTAGCCCCTATTAAACTTTACACAACCTTTATAATTGCTTGAGCTATTAGATAGTATCGACCGACGCCCAAGTCAAACGAATTGCGAGATTGTGCGGTAATTTCTTTACTAAAAGATGCCATGTTTTGTATAAAATGTTATTGATAATTACGGCCATTTGAATCCATTAGCGTGTCTGCCTACTGCTTCCTAGAGGCCAAAGCCTGTATCTTACGCCGATGGCATCGTTTAGAGTAGCGTAGTACCTTATTATGAACATTCGGATAAGATGGATCCTTCGAGAATTTTACTTTTTCTAGATGATTTTTGTTCGTAGAAGTGTCGAAGATCGTAGAGATCGTAATGGCCTCAAAGGACTTATCTTTACTTGCTTTGTTGGAATGAAAGCACAATTTATTAAAAAGCTTATTCGTCAGTTTCATATCTTTGATACTAAACTAGAATTTAATTTGATAATATTGAACGTTTCAATCAAATATTCATAATAAACGAGTGACGCTTATACTAGTATACGAGTATTTTAATAAACAGTAACGATACTAAAATTTGAAAAAGACTCTTCTTTCTTTCTGAGAACTTTTTCATGAATGTTTATCTAACATAAACTCTTTCGTGTGGAGAATAGAATAGTGATGGAGAATCCCCCTCTGGGCACCCGCGCTCGGGCTACCATAACACATCTGCTATTCCTCTGGTATTGTAGATGTTCATGAGCGGCGGTGATCACTTACCATCAGGTGAGCCGGTTGCTCGGTTGCCCCCTCTTCCATAAAAAAAAACAGAAAACGTACGAAGCGTAGAAAAAAATACGACATATATTTTCAGCTTATGAGATATCCAGCCCTTTTACGGATTGATCGCGATGACGATGAAACATTTACACTTATTTCAGTATCCGTGGAGGCCTCTTTAACTGCGGTATACCTGAGACCAAAAGAATACATCTACTAATATGGTATCTCCTGTTAGCTCCAATCCCAGACAAAACAGATTGCAAGGACTAGCAGTGACAAGCAGTTTTGAATGTACAATCAGACAATCGGCTCTAGCTTGCACCGAAACATGTAGTGCAGGTCGCACGCGATCGTTGAAATTGGCCCGCGCACTGTCCAGATAACGATCACGTCACATGGAAAACGTGTAAAAAGCCCTAATTTATACGTAACCTAATATTTGCCAACTTTACCGGCGCAGTGGGTCTTCACTAAGTCATTATATACATAAAAGTTTTACATCTATTAAATATTACATAAATATTTCAGTATTAAGCGATTTTTTTTTTATATATCGAGCGAAATTTATGTTCATATTTTTTTTTTAATTAAGTAAGGTGACATGTCATTCCTGTATCCATTCAGATCTATATCCACCATCGATAAAGTATCGAGATGTAGATGCCTTGTCACTTCTTCTATGATATAATGTCTAGTTGCCACGAAATATAGCAGCAACATATGTAACTAAAGTAGCAGCATATTGCTGCTACTTTAGTTACTACTGCTATCCCCAGCGAGGCCCAGCTACGGAAAAATAATAAATTATGTTAATGGAATATTACTCCAAATATTCAAAAAGTTTATCCTTTAGGTAATTAATTTAAATAACTACTGCCAACGTCACTTTTAACGTCAAATTAAAAGTCTAATTAAGACTAATTCGATAGTGTAAACTTAAGATATTTTGTTTCCTTTTTTTAAGTCAAAAATCTTTTTGCTACAATCGTCTTAGAAAACCTATCTAGAATTTAAACAGTCCAGCCGTTCCAAAGTTATTTTTATTAAATTACAACCTTTCCATCAAAAATCTATTAAATAATTAACATACACGAAAGACCGTTAATGAAATTCTACTACAGAAATGGACCCAGAATTCTGACCCCTGTATGAGATCAAGTGCCGCTTTAAGAATACCGTAGCATTTAAGTTTAAAAATTTTAATCTTATGCTCAGCTCGTCAGACGCCTTTGAGATACCACAAAACATATGACAGATCCATGAACAATATCCCAAGCAATTAGAATTGGTGGCGGAGTTCACATGTCCTCGAATGCAGGTTTCCTCGTGATATTTTCCTTTACCGCTAAGCACGTGGTAAATCAGCACTTAAAATTGTAGAACAGTTACAGAGGTGCTGGCATCGGAGATCGAACCCAGGATACTCCCGTACTATGAAATTAAAAGCACTAGGCCACTGAGCTACCACGGCTTTCTTATTTTATTTAAATTAACTAACTTTTATACTTATGCATGTTTAAAAAAAACTGGCAACATGGAACCGCCAAATAACACCAAACCTCTAAATAACAAGAAGTTAAAAACTTTACAAACATGTAGATGTTTGTACTTAAAGTAAATAATAAAAAGTAATTTTTAATCTATTTTCGTTAGTCTTTAAATAATAAAATCAGTAATAGATCACTTTATATCATATTTAGTAAATTTAGGTATTGTTAACGAAATTCCGTCGATTTTAATTTTAATTTGGTGTCAAATATATAATTTTGCCTTATATTGTTCCAGCAAATATACCGAAGGCAGCAGATTGTTGAGAGAAGACATGATGAAGAGGCGTCCGCCATCTGAATCTCAATAATAGCTGTGGAGGACCCTTCAACAGGCTCCGCGGAAACGTAGGGAACAGACTAGCCATTCATCGATTTTTAAAGGTCTTACAAGCAACTGCAATACAAATAATTTTAATGAAAATCATATATCAGTCACATTAAACTTTTTACATTTTAAACACTATGTAGTTTTATAAACCCTGGAACCAAATTTATCATTAATCTTAAAATTTCAAAAGGTATTAGATAAATAAATTCTTACTAGTCTGGAACACAATTAATACTATATTTTTGAGGGAATTAGAACAGGCAAGGAGGATAAGTAGGATAAGTATAATAACGTTTAACATTTTGTTCATCTAAATCTGCTATATTGAAAATTGTTTTACTAATAAGTCAATTTGTTAAGGACGTTATTGCTGTTTCTTGTATACAATGTTGTATACACTGTACATAATGTCTCGTACAACTTTATTAATTTTAATTAAATAGCGATCGATGTTTTACTGTAGTATTTGAAAGAAAACGTGAACCTGGATACAAATTTCATTTTGTCAAAGAGTCAAGCCTTTTACTCCTATAAGGGGTAGGAACAGTCTTCACGTCTAGCCCACTTTACGCCTCCGCGGGGAATCGAGACGTGACGGGTGGCGAACCACGTCGCCGCCATTTTGGTACCAGTCAAAAAAATCTGCATTCTTACTAGCAGTACAGTGATAGCATCGCATATTATGTTGTCCGTAGAATACCTTAGTCGCCTCTTACGACACCTCGGTAGGAAAGAGGTAGTTGCTATTCTACTGTGCCGGACACCTATCGGCTAAATACTACTAATAAGTTGCGTGCACAGTTAGTAATGAATTGAAATAAATACATACTATAGTAATTATTTCAGACCTAATTATATCGATGATGCGAATCTCCATCCAATGAATCTACGAAGACGTCACGACGTGGTTCTGGTTCAAAGAAAATAATATAATTAATTATCAAATTAGCTGCCTACCCCAAAAAAAAAAAAAATAAGGATATCACTAACTAAAAAAAATATCTTTTTTGTTTTCTAGAATGAAAATAATGAATTTAACTTGGTTTCAATTAGTACCCAGAATAATGAAATCGGAGTTCGTACGATTTCATTACTCTGTGGCTAAGATCGACCGCCGGGGGGTTTAATATTAAAAATAAAATAAAAGAGAAACGATTCGGTGTAGTGGCTCGCATTGTGTGCACTTTAATAAATGCCAAAATCGCCACAAGTACTTTGGTATTTGCTGTTATTGCAATATGGCGTTGTTTTCTGTAAAGATAGATTTTACGATCCCTTTTTAGAATTTGAGGCGTTTGACTTTTGAGTAAAGTTTTATAGGGGTTGGTATTGTACATCGACATACTCGTATAATTATGTACTCCTATATTAGTATTGGTTATTATTTGCAATTATACTAAATGCTATTATATATACTACAATTATAACTAGTGGTAGGACTTTGGACACAGGAGTCCGTCTGGGTGGGTGGTACTTACCCTGGTGTCAGCTATTCATACACACAAACGCAGTGCCAAAACTATTCAGTTCTGGATGACACTGCACCTGTAAGGACAGGCGTGGCACTTACCATCAGGACTGGCAGGTCTCGTAACTTAAAACCATAAAAAAAACTATAATCTAAGGTCAGTGAAACTGAGAAATAATGTGCTGTAACATCTGGATTCCTGGAACATCTGAATAAATAAACTGCGGTTGCCAACCCGCCCGCGTGGCAACTATGGCAAAATCCCCCAAAATAAGAGTTACAAACTTTTGTGGCAATCTAAGGGAGAGGCCTATGTTCAGTAGTGGACTAGTAATAGGCTGAAATGATGATGATGATGATTACTTACTTATAAATTATTGAACAGCCCGTGTGCTTACAAAAGCATACAGCACATAATATTTCTTGATCACCGCATACAAAACAAACACATATAGACGTAGCAGCTTCGACGAGCACAAAAAAATATCACCTTAAATCAAAAAAAATCAACCGGTAAAAGAAAACAAAAAGCGATACACGTCAAGCCTAACCACTTCATGAATAATGCATAAAAGCTTTAACATGAAAAGGTATGTTCTATGCGAAACTGCATAGGAGACAATTTCATCAAAGAGGCAATACCATAGTGTGCGACAGCGGCGGCGCGGATCAAAGGGCGGCCATGTTTGTGATGCCTCTTGATGATGCAAGCCTCTACAAGTTACGGAACGGCGGTATTGATTGAACGAGAAACTGCATTGCTTATCAATCTGGCTAAATGTTCCCTCAAGTGCATTTATGTGCGTTGATACGAGTACTTTTTAAGACATTTGTCTATTAAGATGATTTAAGCCGTGGTAGCTCAGGCGCCGGGCGCTCGCCTTACTACGGAAGTGACCTGAGTTCGACCCCCGGTGCCACAACCTCTAAAATTATTCTGAAATTTTAAGTGTTGATTTACCACATACTCAGCGACGACATGTGAAGTCCGCCAACCCGAATTGGAACAGCGTGGCGGACTCTTCCCGGCTCCAAAACGCTCTCAGAAATTAGAGGAGGCCTGTCTTCATTCCTATGAATTGCCATCGTACTTTAAAGTTAAAAACGGGTATTCCACTTCCGGACTGTTTAAATTTTCGAATACTAGAAATATTTACAAACACTTCCCTGCCTTTGAGATACATATGGATATTTTGCGACTTTAAGCCACGTAAAGGTAACAGCCTATAAATGTCCCATTGCTGAGTACCGGCCTCCTTCTGATTTTTAAGAGGGTTTTAAAGTTTCGAAGAGTCCGCCACTCTGCTCCAATGCAAGTTGGCGTTCACATGTCCTCTGAAGATTTCTATTCTTCAGACATGCCGGTTTCCTCACTATGTTTTCCTTCAACGCTGAGAATGTGGTAAATCAGCACTGGGGATTGACCTCGCATCACTCGCGTACTATGAAATTTAAGCGCCCGGCCCCTGAGCTACCATGTAGTCTACGTAATTTCTTGTGTAGAAATTCTGAGACATTCCGTATAGACGTTATTAGCTCCGGGAAGACGTGAAAGCTAGCCTCATAAAAAGCATTATTGAAGCCCTGTTACCAAACAAAAGCAAGCTCTGTGAACGCCTGAAGAGAGTGGCACACTCCTGAGCACTTCCTTTGTGAGTGATTAGCATCGTCTCATTAGAGATGGCAAGTGGATTAGCACCTTGTTGCACTCACTTATTGAGAGAGCGTGAGCATGTGATAAAGGCTTAAGGACTGTAAAGGATGTCAAGGAGGAAAATATACGTAGCGTCACGTGTTTTCTTTTTTCTTGCAACGTGATATGTAAACTAAGGTATTAGCTGTGAGTCGTATGCAATGTATACAATGCTCTTCCTATAAAAACGTAGAACAGCAATAATATGTGATAAAATATATTTATAAAAGATGTTTCATTTAACACGCCACGCTAGCTCATTGGCTAGGCGCTCACTTTCAATTTCATAGTACGCGAGTGACCTGGGTTCGATTCCCGGTGCCGGAACCACTAAAATTGTTAATTATTGCAATTTTAAGTTCTGATTTACCACGTGCTCGGCGGTCAAGGAAAACATCGTGAGGAAACCTGCATGTCTGAGAAATAAAAAAATTTCGAAGACATGTGAAGTCCGCCAACCCGCATTGGAGCAGCGTGTCGGATTTTTCAGGGCTCCAAATCCCTCTCAGAAATGAGAGGAGGCCTGTGCTCAGCAGTGAGATATTTATAGGCTGTTACTTTACTTTTTACTTTTATATACTTTTAGCGAAACTGTCAGATCTACCATTAATGATAAACGCTCATTACGTACCTTTTTAATGTTAAGAAAAAGTCTATTAAAGTCTATTATATATTAGAATATATTATAGGCATAATTTTTTTGTTAATATTACGTAAATAAAACCAAAAATGTTTATTGAATTTTTAAATTATAATATTAGCTACTCATTTTCGATGGAATGTATGTTTGTTTGTACGTTTACGGTCCAGACAAATACCAAAACTTTTGTAGCGTGCTGAAATTAAAATAGTATTTTATGAACATTCTGAACGCCTCTGATAATGCCCTCTAATAAACTCGTTTTTGCCGTTTAATAAACCATATAAGCCAGTAAGCCGGTTTCCGCAACTCCACGTCTAGCGCGTATTTTGCGTGTGTCCAGGAATAATGGTTCAATCGAGCCAACCAAGCTCCTCCAAGAATCGCAGCAGACCCTTGATGTTCCCTGCGACCTTAGGGTACGATCTCGGCGAGCCGAGATGCTTGGCCCGGTATATCGCGACCGTAGGGCAGTCCAGCAGGACATGGGCTGCCGTTTCGTCCGTCTCCATACAAGCTCTACCCAGAAAGCTGTCTGTAACACCCAAAGTAAGCAGATGTTTGTTAAATGATCCATGTCCAGTTATGGTGCTACAAACCGTTCTGATTTGGGGTTTGTTCAGACGGAGTAGTACCTTGGAGATGTGGCTGTTAATCATGGGCAAAGCTGCCTTTGCCAGTAAGGCATATATACCTTCATAAAATGTAGAAATAGTGCATACATTCTGTCGTAAAACTCTCAAGTCTGCGACATTTAAAACAAAATTGTACCACATCTCATCTCATGTGTGTCATAAGTGTCAACTGTGGGAAATACCTGAAAGAACTCATGGTTACTGACAGATGGCAAAATAAGCATCTCGGAAAATGGCAGACCGTAAATACAGCGACCGGCGATGGGAGAGAAGTCTAAAGTTCGGGGCGTCTAGTGCTGCGATCACCTATCTTATCTTGCGTGAAAATTTTGGCAAATCCTTTCATCTTGAGAGATGTCTACGTCTCTTCGTATACTTCTTATTGTCTGATAATAATAATGATTTTTTATTATTTGAGAAAGTGGCGAGACAAGCAAAACGTTCACCTGATGGTAAGTGCAACGTCTGCCCATAACAAATGCTGTGCCACCCAGAAAATTTTTGTGTGACACTACACTGTGCACATCACCCTGAGACATAGGTTCATAAGTCTCAAATGCTCAGTGATTACACTAGGTCTCAGTGCCCTTCAAACCGAAACACAGTAATGTTTGCACACTACTGCTTCACGGTAGAATAACTGAAAAGTGCATTCGTTATGTTCAGACGCTCATAACAAATAATTTAAGTGGCGCCACACTGCGCTCATCATCTTGAGACATCAGTTCTTAATTCTCATGCCCAGTAATTACACTAGCTCTCAGTGCCCTTCAGACCGAAACACAGTAATGATTACACACAACTGTTTCAAGTCAGAATAGCTGGTCGGTGATACGTACCTAAACGGATTGTTTAAGATGTATGTTAAATTTTATATTAATGTACTAAGGATAAAGAATTAGGTATCTAACAATGTACAATATTTCTAAAAATTATTAGTTGTGCTATAATTTAATTAGCAAAAACATGCATTAGCATTGCAATAGAAATATATATATATATATATGTGTGTGTGTGTGTATATATATATATATCTCTATTATAGGCATTCAATACAAGACCAATAGTGTCGGAGGCTAACAGGCAGGTCGCGTATCACCGGCCGAACAAACAGAGAGATTACATGAGCTACGTCCGAGCGGGGCTACATACAAACAAACACGACACGGCTCGGACCTTCGTTCGGAATTCTCAAAAACCGTGCCGTTGTCTCGCTTCCCTAAATATTTGTTCTGGCCAGTTATTGGCGAGTACTGTCGCACTCGTAAGTCTCATGAGCATTTATTCCCTTATTTTTAAATAAAGATTGTTAGAATTACAAGCTTTTCACAATATTTATGATAGAATATAGAGTATAGCGTAGATATATTTTTTAAAAAAGTTTTTTTGCTGCTTCTGAGAAACCGGATGCTAATAGCAAGGCATCCTGTAATAATCTAATTACTGATACATCTTAATTTTTCACCGTGGATCGTGGACTGTGCATTTGTCGCTCTCGCATAAAAAAATACATGATAAACTTTTCAACCGCCCTTACGAATATCGTTACAGAAGTTGTATAATAAAATAATAATTAAATAATAATCTACTTAATAAAACTGAACACTGAAACTGACTGGCACCGGTAAGAGCATGAAATTTTTCACAGTAGTGTTTGCACTAAGAAATGATTTTTAGAAATTCATCCCTTAAATAAGTCCCGTTAATAGTTTGTGTGGAAGTTCGTCAATTTCTAAGTAATAAATATTGACATTGGTGTTTCTTCTTATATATAGAAATTGGATTTACTTCGGTTCATAATTAACGTCACTTGTATTTAAGCACTTACTAAGTAACTGCTTTTTATTTCTGTGCTCGATGCAAAAACGACTCAATAAATGTATAATTGTATAAAGAGACTATCGCTTAATGTTATTAAATAGCAAACGCGATTTACGATATAAATTCAGACGTAAAGATACATACTCGATCTTCTTAGCAATTAAGTATATTTTTAAATTTTAATTTGGCAAGGAGAATGTACCACCCCATCTCGTCCCGTGGGTGTCGTAAAAGTCGACAGAGGGAAAATTAAAACTGGAAGATGGGCAGCAACACCTTCTTGGAAGATCTGAATAAATAAACAGCGGTTGCCAACTATGACTAAATCCCCCCAAAATGAGAGCTACAAACTTTTATGGAAATCTTTGGGGGAGGCCTATGTCCAGCATTGGATTAGTGATAGTCGGAAATATTAAAAAAAATGGTTATAAATATGTTTTTCAATGGGAATAAATTGCGCTCCTTAGGAGAAGCGTCTACGTAGCAGAGTTTTAATAAGAATAAAGACATTCGATTTGCAATATAGATTATTATAATTGTAGCAATGAATGTTGTATTATTTTTACTATACTGGCAGGAAAAATACATATAAATCGTTATTTGAATGATTTCGAATGCAGCAAAATATATAATAGAAGCTGTCCCATTCACATATAACTGCACGATACTAACGTCAATCGAATTGAAATGTTTTGTTAGTTTCAATCACTGAAGCAAAGCAACGAAAATTTGGACGGACAATCGCTTGAGTGGGTTATGTTGGGCAACTTTGTGCTTGAAAATTATATTGAGATCACGACTAGAGTGTAAGAGTTGATTGTGGCTTTGCACCATCTGTTTAATCCTTTCGTAGTTAATAATTGACATAGAATTTATCTACGTCTAGTCTATTATTCACACATAGTTAATAAATATCTTTATATCAAGCACGGATTCATTCACAGATACATTCAGATATACTTATCTCTCATATCTCACACGGGATAGTGAGTAATAATACTCGACTGAGAGTAATACGACTCGACCGGTGACATAGTTCGCCACCCGTCACGTCTCGTTTCCTGCAGTAGCGAAAAGTAGCTTATATGGGCTTATTGAAGAATGAAAAAGATAATTAAAATTAAAAGTAAAATTTTGGTACGAGTCGAAAACTTCTTACTCCCCATTACGTTCGCACCAGCATCTAGAAAATATGTAACACCGCGGTAAATAAATTAACAGCCAATTAATTTTACCTCCGTGTGGTGGCAGCTTCAGAGAATCTACCACCCATTTCATCCCGTGGGTGTCGTAAAAGTCGACACAGGGAGAATTAAAACCCAGAGATGGGCAGCAACATCCTCCAGGAACATCTGAATAAATAAACTGCGGTGGCCAACTCGCCTGCCAAGCGTGGCAACTACGACAAAATCTTCCAAAATGAGAGCTACAAACTTGTGGCAATCTATGAGGGAGGCCATTGTTCAGCAGTGGACTAGTGACAGGCTGAAATGATGTTGACGATGAAAATCCAATAAAAAATCAAGCTCCGAGCCGAAGCTTTTGAGATGATATCCATTCCGTTGGAAAAGTTGAACCTAAATGTTTATGGTTCTATAAGGCACTCATTTCCTCATAATTCCCACATGCCGTGCAATAAAATATTATATTAGAGATAAAAGCTACTTCTCGTCGTCGTTTCAGCCTATCACAAGTCCACTGCTGAACATAGGCCTCCCCCATAGAAAGCCACTAAAGTTTGTAGCTCTCATATTGGAGGGATTTTGCCATAGTTGCCACGCTTGGCAGGCGGGTTGGCAACCGCAGTTTATTTATTTAGATGTTCCAGGAAGATACTGCTGCCCATCTTCTGGTTTTAGTTTCCCTCTGTCGACTTTTACGACACCCACGGGATGACATGGGGTGGTAGATTAGATCTCAGGCCGCTACCACACGGCAGAAGCTACTTCTACTTTATGATTTTTCACTCTGAAAGTTTTTATGAAGGAAATATTTTCTTTACTGAGCCACGACGTCTCCAGGAGCTGAGTCCTATTGCAATAATGTTCTACCACTGCCGAAGGTGGAAAATAGGGGAAAAACGGAGCGGCAATGTAAACACATAGAAACATTAGAGAACGTAAATATTGCAGCATGTAAGAGCGGTGGTGACGGAATGTCAATAATAAAAATGTACTTACTTTACTTTTGCTTACTATACCGGAATCCATCTGTAGCAGTTTACCCATCAAGCAGTACCCGTTGCAATCATATGTTTTTATTGTAATTACTGGGCATATGGAATCAAGAACGACGTGAACGTCTCAGGGTCACAAGCGCAGTGTGGTGCTATTGCAGAAATGTTCGGGAACACAACATTTGGTACGGTTCCACTTACCATCGTGTGATCAATTTGTCCTTCTTGTCATATTGTTCCTTTAAAAAATTGTAGTCTTTTCTGGCTTTTCTTTAAGTACAGATTTTTATCTTGAGCACTGTCGCGAAGGATGTTTCGTTTTATGAAATGAAAACTGAATACAGAAACATCAGGCAGGTAGTACACACAGTACAAAGAAATATTTCTCGTTATGTCCAAACATCGTAAAGTTGCACGGGTTTCCTCGAAGTGTCACATCGTTAGCGCCTATGTGCGAAGCGGACTCGATGTGACTACGTCAGGTTTTTACTAAAATCTGTCTATGGTGTAATCCTCGGAGTAAGATCCTGTGGAAGCGACTTACACCCATAAGAGTCATAGGGGAGTGTTTGTGGTTATGCCAAAAAAAAAGAAAGCGGATCTTAGCAAACTAACTTTGTAACTTTCATTATGTATATATGTATTATGGTATTTAGAGTGGATTAAAAAATAAATAATTATTTAATCTAACTTCAAAGCCGCAGGTCCAAACATGCTTGTGTGAATTTAAAGAGTTAGAAGATTTTCTCGTTGATCCTTTAATAAAAACTTGATCCAAATTATTTGGGACCACCCTTACGGTACTCCTTTGTTACTAAAGAGAATCATTTAAATCGGTTCATAAACCAAGAAGTAATGCCCGTACATACATAAAAATATTAAACACAAGAAAAAAAATCCAACTGCAGGGTACAGAGGAAAAATTAAAATGAGGGAATTGGGAATCGGAAGATCTCTGTCACGCTGCTGCAATACGGGATGGCAGAATTCACATTTCCTCGAATTATTTTATATTCCTCAGACATGTTGGTTTCTTCTAGATAATTTCCTTCATAAATTCCTGCTCAGTGGCAGGTGGTAAACCAGCATTTTAAATAAATTTATACTTTCCATATTCTCGAACCTTAAAATTTTGATATAAAAAGTCAAATTTTATAATAAAATAAGCTCAAAAATAACACTTATGTATAATAAAAAATTAATCATAATTGTCACTTCTAGGTGTTCTGTGTATGCTATGATTACCTAAAGCAAATAAGGGTTTAGGGGAAGTGAATATGGTTCCAAGCGAACAAGATTCTTTAGACGACAGTAAAATACCTACGGAAACATTCGTGTGACGAAAATTATGTTGTTCTAGGAACACTACTTTGGAGGTCTCAAGCAGAATGTGGAACCAGGAAGAGAAACAAATTGCTATTTGTGTGTTTTATCTAAAATGTATGTTACAGTCCTTCATTGCATTGTTTAGTCTTAACATGCATACAATCGCGCTTTTTTATCTTATAAGTGGTACGCAGAGACCACACCTGTAGCCCACTTTTCGCCTACGCTAGAAGCGAGACGTGACGAGTGGCGCATCACATCGCCGCCATTTTAGTCTGAGTCAAGAATTTCTTTCGTTTCGTTTTCACGGGCAGTAAAATAACAACATTGCATTATCATCATCATTTCAGCCTATCACTTGTTCACTGCTGAACATAAGCCTCCTCCATAGATTGTCACAAAAGTTCGTAGCTCTCATTTTAGGGGGATTTTGCCATAGTTGGTAGGTGGGTTGCCAACCGCAGTTTATTTATTAAGATGATCCAAAAAGGTGCTGCTGCCCATCTTCTGCTTTTAAATTTCCCTCTTTGAACTTTTGCGACATCCACGGGATGAGATGGCGTGGGGGAAAAAAACCTACTATATAGTAATAATAACAAAATTTGAAATATTTTCTTTTTCAAATTCCAGCAGACGATGTAGCTGTTGTGTGATAGGAAATATGGAGGAGTATGAGATATCTTTATAGAGATAAAGATTTTCTTTTGATTGTAGTAAGTGACCGAGCAAAACGTTCACCTGATGGCAAGTGAAACGTCCGCCCACAACAAATGCTGGCCACCCAGAATATTTCCGTGTGACACCACATTGCGCCCGTCATCCTGAGACTTCAGTTCTTAAGTCTCAAATGCCCAGCGGTTACGCTAGCTCACAGTGCCCTTCAAACCGAAACACAGTAATGCCTGCACACTACTGCTTCACGGCAGAATAACTGGCCCTGGGATGGTACCTACCTAGACCGATTCCTCCATAGGGATCCTACTACCAGTTAGTACGCAGTAATGGCAATGGGTCGGCTACGCAGTGTGGGACGGCTCTTTATTAGATAGTGTGACTACCAGTTGAAGTCTCCACGAAATTGATATCAGATGGCCCAACTCCACGCATTGTGCTACATTTTAAGGGTCGCTTTTGGGTTTTTTTAAAAAATGCCCCACCGTAGGATTTCTCCTGTATCGTGGGTGCGGTTTACAGACATCATTTCACATGCACAACACAACCAGACTCGGAAACCAACAATTTGTGTTATAGAACAAATATTGCCGACGGCTGGGATTTGAATCAAGGACCCGCGGCGTAGAAGTCAGGTACTCTGATCACTCAGCCTCGCTGTCGTCAAAAGTCCTATGTTCAGTAGTGGGCGGTGAGCTGCAGTGATAATGGTGATTAAAATAATATATAGATCAAAGTGTCGTTACATGGAAGTTTAACAAATCACTAAGTTGAAACCGATTAAAAAATATCTGCTTAATTGGAAATCCTCATAATATTTACATACTTTTCAATGTTCTCTTCACTGCTTAGCGTATATACCATTAAAGAAACTATATTCTATGGAAAAGAGTTCTGTGTAAAAATGGCACATTTGTCGAAAATAATGCGCGTTTGATGAAAAGAAGGAGGCCTATTTTCGTGTGTAGTTAGCAGCCTTTGCGAAGTGAGTTTCGCTTTCTGTTAATTCTTAGCGAAGCCACAAGCAGTCTGCCGCAGATTATGGAGAATTGAAACATTTAATATTCTCTGTGTCTCGACGTTACAATCTTCTTGTAACGAGACCTATTCTGACTGCATACGATTTATTTATATTTCACTAGAAACACACTTACTTACGTTAGTCAAGACTTTTCGTAGATTATTTTTCGTAGATTCAGAATGCATTTATATAGAATGCACATACGTTCTTTCAAAAGACTTGAGTTTGCGCGGAAATCATGTCGTAGGCATCAGCTAGTTGGGTAATAAAGAGTGTATGTATTAAAAACATTCAACTATTTCCGCGTGTGCCGTGTGTAAGCGGCTTAAAAAATGGTGGAGGCCTATGTTCAGCAGTTGGACATTAATAGGTTGTTACTTTTAAAAAAAAGAGCCTTTAAAAATTATTACTGTAAGCTCAGTTAAGAATGGACTTCGTATTTTAAATTTGTATACAAACATAATAGTGAGATTTTCATAACAGTGACATCATATAGTGCAAACTCAAAGGTGCAATCGTCCTCTCCATGTCGTATCAAAGATTGGAGGACAGTAGTAGGTGACAGTAACAATGCTCGAAAACCATAAACTTTAATGTGCCACACATATTCATATTGGCAGGGATTACACGGGCCCCACTGAGAAAGCAGTGTAGGAGTTTTTATTTATTTATTTATGTTTGGGTCAAACCAAACCTGGCACGCGGGCCCCTGGCCCGCGAGCACAGTATCCGATGAAGCTGTAAAAGCCGAGAAGGCTAACAGCAGTTACATCACCGAAAATATATATATGAGAAAGCAGTCATAAAAAAATATTTCGTCATAATAATTACTACATTATTAGTAACAGGAAAGTCTTTCTTATTAGTTGAAACGAGTAGGTATAATTTGATATTAAGGTATAAAAGTATTACAGATCTAACGAGTAGTGAAAGATATCAGAATAAGCCCCCGTCGGTCAGCCGAGCGGTGTCTTTGATACGCCCCCGCACTCCGCCCCCGCCTCTCCAGTTATATGAGTGCGACGCAGTAGACTTCCACTTAGAAGGAATTAAAATAACATGAGCCCTTGAACGTGACTAGTCCTCTCTTTGAACTATTTTGTGATCCTCGGACGGCTTTCTTGTTGTAAATATGGTGAAAAGTTAAAATTCTCTTTAAATTTTGTTTGGGGTTGTTGATACTTTAATTATTTACCTATTTCATATTAAGGAAGGCGTTGTAAATATTTACGCATTTTTTCATATTTGGTTAGGCAGAGACTACATCTGTAGTCCACTTTTCGCCCCCTCGGGAACCGAGACATGACGGATGGCGAACCACTTCGCCGCCATTTTAATAAGAGCTAAATGTCTTGCGTTCCCACGAGTAGCTAGGGAAAATGTTGTCCATCCAAACAGAGCTTCGCATGCTTGTGTAAGGCTAGCCATATTCTGGGATCGCTGGTCCCAGGGGAGATCGGCACGCTAACGACTGGGCTCGCCACTAGTCTGGCGGAGAGGAAGGGAAAAGGATTACGTAGGAAATTGAAGTTGGGATAGGGAATGCGAAAGTTGGGAAATAAACTATGAGGTGTAGGTTATTATTATCTCAGAAGGAGCAAGAGGAGACAGCAGGCCTACACGGGAGGCCGAGGTCGTATACTCGGTACTTTACCGTATTTGCCGGACGAGGCAGGTTAATTACTCCTGGCCTTAAAAAATTAATTAAGTTAAAAATCTAACACCCATTTATTTATTTATTTATATAATTTCACATACAGAATGTGTATAGGCGGACTTAATGCCTGAGACATTCTCTACCAGTCAACCTTAAGGGTGGTGCAGTTACAAGAAATAGAATAATAGAGAAATATATACATACATATATAAATACTAATACACACACTTTTTTTATTAATATATAAACATAAATACATACACATACTTATACATATGTAACATAAAACAGAAAAGTAACTTAAAAACATAGTACACAAATACATATAAATAAATAATAAAAAGTGTGGATAAATTATAACTGAGATCATTCTGCCAACTTTTAATACCATGAATGTCGTAAGAAAATTCCTGAAATATCTGAAGCTTCCCACAGGCGGTAGATTAATTATCTGATTCCGGCGGCGGTTGTGTTGTGCCTGTGAAATGTATGTCTATAAAGTTATGTGTACAGGAGAAATCATAGTGTGAGACGATGCTTTATTTATCTGTCCATTTTTCGTCGAGTGTTCGTATTTTCGAGATGATTATTGTGCCACCAGTGGCAAGCTTTTTATAGCATTTTTCTTAGTCAATTCTGAAGACACGCTATAGAATGGGAATGTATATTTTCTTACGCTGCCACAACTCAGCATTGTTATGTATGTAAGTTACGACAACATTTTATTTTACATCACGTTAAGGAAAAAAGTTCCATAATATTACTAAATCCGCCTGACAGTGTTAAGAAATCATACACGCTTATCGCGCAATCGACTCGATATTGCCTATCTGCGAATGTCAAGTTGTTATGCAAGTTTATTCTCTTAGTAAATCGATGCTCATATCAATAGTCAATCGTTCGTCGGCCCTCCTGGCCGATTTTCACCCACAGCGACAACTATCGAATATTGTCGTTGGTTATCAACTGCGCAGGAGATATTACAGTGCAAAAAGTGTATGCGCAAACAGAGATGTGGGTTGGAAGTGTAGCCAGTAATTGTGCCTTTGGTTCTCAAACCTCACCAGACATGTTTCCGGTTCATCATCATCATCATCATTTCAGCCTATCACTAGTCCACTGCTGAACATAGACCTCCTCCATAGATTGCATTTGCGTACTACCACAAAAGTTTGTAGCTCTGAATTTGGGGGGATTTTGCCATAGTTGCCACGCTTGGCTGGCGGGTTGGCAACCGCAATTTTTTTTATTCAGATGTCTCAGGAAGATGCTGTTGCCCATCCTGGTTTTAATTTTCCCTCTGTTGACTCAGATGGGGTGGTAGATTCTATTAAGCTACCACACGGCGGGTGTTTCCGATTGATCAGACCCATTTATGTGCTAGTACCTAGGGATACCTTTATGGGGTACAGAACGAATAAAAACTCGGTCCACTTGCATTTCTAGAAAATAAAGTTCAATTAACAAGTGCACTTATAGATAAAAAAAACAACTTAACGATTGCAAAATTACGAATGATTCGTTGTTTAACGTTGGAATTTCAACCGAAGCCAATATGTCACCATCATTATCAACCTGTCGATAGCTTCTCACATTTTCACTGGTAACATTCCTATGCCGGAATCCTACCACCAGTTAACCCTACCCGTCGTGACATACATAGCTTTACATCGGACAAATGAAGGTTTTAGGAAAAATGAATTCCCTTATATCTGCGCTAACTCTCACAACATTCTACTCGTAATATATTTTCGCATATGCAATTTCTGGTTATAAGCCGCCGCAGTCGAAAGGACTACATAACTTTTCTTGGATCATAAATAGGCTCGTTTATAAAAAAAAAATCAGACAACGCTAAGCTTTCAGTGTCATTAGATACGTTGCAGCGCTATCGGGCATCGAACCGTGAGGGTTCGACAAGTTTACTATCAAGGTGTTCGCTGCACTCAGCGCAATAACGGACACAATCACTCTTGAAGTTTATCAGATCGAGCTTCTATCGATTTTACATTTATACGCTACTTCAGATTATTTCAATCTGATATCACACGGAAAAATATGTAGTTACAAAATCTCCAAAGAATGTTAAATGTAATACGTATATTGATCATAATATAGTTTTTTTATTACATAAAGTGACGAGACGAGCAAAATGTTCACCTGATGGTAAAAGTGCAACGTCTGCCCATAACAGATGCTATGTTACTGTGAATATTTCTGTGTAGCACCACACTGCGCCTGTAACCTGAGATGTAAGTTCTTAAGTCTCAAATGACCAGTGATTACACAAGCTCTCAGTGCCCTTCAGACCAAAAACACAGTAATGTTTGTAAACTACTGCTTCAAGGCAGAATAACTGACCCTGGGGTGGTACCTAAAAGTAAAAGTAAAGTTTCAGCCTATAAATGTCCCACTATTGAGCACAAGCCTCCTCTCATTTCTGAGAGGGTTTTGGAGCTAGGAAGAAAAGGGTGGTACCTGCCTACGCGGATTCCCGCATAGTAATACCTACCACTTGCCACCAGGAAAATAATATAACAAAAAAGCCAAAATTTCCGTTTAGATTTTGTTTTCTTCTACTTAATATGAGTAGATTTTAGAAATGTATATGGAAAAAAGTGACGAAACGTGCAAATTGTTCACTAGAAGTGCAACGTTAGCCCATAACAAATTCTGTGTCACCCAGAACACCCAATAATTATGTTAAACTAATAGTGCCTTACAGTTCTGTTTCTGTTTGACGGCAGATTAACTGGCACTACGATACGCTAGGCTATCTTCTTCGAAATCTTACCATCAGTAATCTACCTTAGGGCCAAATTTAAGTAAGTAAGTTAAGCCGTACTTCAGAGAATGAAAACCAGGAGATGAGATAAACTGCGGTTGCCAACCCGCCTGCCAAGCGTGGCAACAATGACAAAATCCCCCCAAAATAAGAGCTACTAACTTTTGTGGCAATCTGTGTGGGAGGCCTACGTTCAGCAGTGGACTAGTGTTAGGCTGAAACGACGACGAAGTTAAGCCGTAAGTTATTCCAAAAGCACTATAATCTAACCTAATCATGATGATGATCGCATAAATTACTTCAAAGGTAGCGTTTCTTTTCATTTCATGTTTCGTTGTTATGTGAATCTATTAACAGGCACAGATTGTAACCAATAAACATAGTAGTATAATGTATATAATACAATAAAAACTATGGCAGTTCTGATTGGCTTTGAAGGTGACCTTCAGTTCTTATTCTTATCTCTATTAAGAAAGAAATATGTTATGCAGTTCATATAAGTAACTTTATAATGCCCACAGCCTTCGTTAATCTATTGACTGGAAACAGTTCGGAAACGTGATACCGTTTACAGTAAAATACCTAGTTGTGTTTAAGTTATATTAACGATTGCTTATCTATATGATAAGACTGTTTTTGTCTCATGTCTCTGGCACTGCATCTGACCCTCTCTGACCCTCCATCATCATAAGCATTCCATCGGGTATGTGAAAGAGAAGACGAAAAAGTGGTTCAGTGTTTGTGTTGATACTTACGGTGTTGATTTCGTTAGGAAGATTTCGACAACGGCGACAACTTCCGAATATTGTCGAGAGCTTTCAACTGCAAAGGAGATATTATAGTGCCACAAGTGTACGCGCAAACACATAGGCACTCACTCGTTTAAATTATATTATACCTATATATGTTTTTTTTGTTGCATTTGCGTATTACTAAATGTATCTCATCATCATCATCATCATCATTTCAGCCTATTACAGCCCACTGTTGAACATAGGCCTCCCCCATAGATTGCCACAAAACACGGTCCTGAGCCACCTGCATCCATCGACTTCCCGCAAAACCGTGCAGGTCGTCGCTCCATCTAGTGAGGGGTCGCCCTACGCTGCGTTTGCCGGTACGAGGTTGCCACTCTAGAACCTTTCTTCCCCAACGGTTGTCGGTTCTACGAGCTATATGGCCGGCCCATTGCCACTTCAGCTTGCTTATCCTTAGGGCTATGTCGGTTATTCTAGTTCTGCTGCGGATAACATCGTTGCGGATTTTATCTCGCAGAGAAACTCCGAGCATAGCCCTTTCCATAGCTCGCTGCGCGACTCTGAGCTTCCTCATGCGGCCTGCAGTGAAGGACCACGTTTCGGTTCCGGAAGTCATCACTGGCAACACGCACTGGTTGTATACTTTTGTTTCCAGGCATTGAGGTATACTCGACGAGAAGATGTGACGCAATTTCCCAAACGCTGCCCAGCCGAGTTGGATCCGACGATTGACCTCTTGGTCGAAGTAGGACCTACCTAGTCGGACAATCTGTCCTAGGTATAAATATTCGTCGACAACTTCGATCGTAGTGTTCCCAATAACAACCGGTATAGGTGTGACATGGACGTTAGACATGATCTTCGTCTTGTCCATGTTCATCTTAAGACCCACCTGTTGGGAGACACTATAGAGGTCATTGAGCATAGCGCTGAGGTGCTCCAGCGATTCTGCCATTATGACTATGTCGTCGGCAAATCGAAGGTGAGTGATGTATTCGCCATTGACGTTGATACCGTCCTTTCCAGTTCAGTAGCTTGAAGACATCTTCCAATGCAGCGGTGAAGAGTTTCGGGGATATTACATCGCCCTGTCATACACCTTTCTGCAATTGGATCGGTTTCGTACTCTGGTTCTGTACTCGGATAGCTATCGTAGCCTTATTGTACAAACACTGCAGCACTTCGATATACCGACAGTCAATTCGGCACCGCTGAAGTGACTGGAGCACTGCCCAAGTTTCGACGGAATCAAAGGCTGTTTCATAGTCCACATACGCCAGACATAGCGGGAGATTGTACTCTTCGGTCTTTTGTACAATCAGGCGAAGGGTATGTATGTGGTCTATGGTACTAAAGCCTTTTCGGAATCCGGCTTGTTCGGGAGGCTGGAAGTCGTCAAGTCTGCTTGCGAGACGATTCGTAATGACTCTCGAAAACAGCACGTAGACGCGGCTCAGAAGCGATATCGGTCTATAGTTCTTCAAGAGGGCATTATCGCCCTTCTTGAAGAACAGGACAACCACGCTTCTGCTCCACGCTTCCGGCGTAGCGCCGCCGTGGATGACGGAATTAAATAGCTTCTGAAGGACTAAAAGTACCGGTTTTCCACCCGCTTTCAGAAGCTCCGCTGTAATTCCGTCCTCGCCCGGCGCTTTGCCATTCTTGAGCTGTTTGAGAGCCATACTAATCTCGCTCAGACTGACGTCCGGGATATCATCGGAATAGTGTCGGACGAGATTTGCTCTAGGGTCGTTACTCACACTAGTGTGTGGCTCCAACGACGATGTGTACAGCTGTCCATAGAATCTCTCGATCTCACTCAAAATCTCTGGTCCAGCGGAAATGACGTCACCGCTATCGGTCCTCAACTTAGTCAGTTGGCTTTTTCCGGCAGACAGATCCCTGGCAAAGACCTTGGAGCCTTGGTTTCGCTCAATCGCTTCCTCAATACGAGCAGTATTGAAGAAGCGTAGGTCTCGCCGCATACATTTGGAGATCTGTCTGTTCAGTTGCCGATATGCTGACGCATCAGTCAGACGCCTAGCCTCCATGAGATTAAGAGTGTGGTCGGAGAGTTTCTGGATCTTTTTTGTGCGGTGGGTCTTGCAAAACTTTGCCCCCACCGCATGGACAGTTTCCACGAGCCTCTCGTTCATATCGTCCACTGTAACGCAATCTTCCAGGCACTGAAAACGATTTTGCAGTTCGAGCTGGAAGCTTTCGGGGTTTTGGATAAGGGCACGAGTTGGACGGAGCGTGGACTTCACCAGGCGCGACCTCTCCAGCTTCACGTTCAGGTTCAATGTGCCTCTTACCATTCGGTGATCACTACCGGTTTTCACCCTAGCGATCACAGAGACATCATTGAACAGCTGTCATTCGGTCGTCATGATGAAGTCAATCTCATTTTTGGTGGAACCATCCGGGCTCATCCAGGTCCACTTTCTGTGGGGCCGCTTTTGGAAGAAGGAGTTCATCATAAAAAGTCCCTCCTTCTCCATAAAGTCGGCCAGCTGTTGTCCCCTCTGGTTCCGTTGCCCTATTCCAAATTGCCCCACTACCAGCTCATCGTCTTTTTTCATGCCCAGCTTTGCGTTAAAGTCTCCCATCAACACCGTGTAGTGAGTTTTGGAGGAATGTATGGCTCTTGAAATATCTTCATACATTTCCTCCACCTAATCATCAGGATGTGTCGAGGTCGGTGCGTATACCTGTATGACCTTCAACGAATACCGTTTGGTTATTCTGAGTATAAGGTACGCAACCCTAGTCGACACACTCCCGATCTTGACAACGTTGTTAATGAGACCTGTGGACGAAAAAACCGACACCTCCTTGGGACAGATGGTCGCCCTCCCAGTGGTAGAGCAAGTTTCCGGATTGAAGGATTACCGTGTCCACCCCCTGTCTTCGGACTTCAGATAATCCTATTATATCCCAGTGTAACTTTCTCAACTCCTCTTCCAGCTCCAAGATCTTCTCGTCGGTCCTCAGCGTGCGTGCGTTAAATGTTGCCAGGTCCAGTCGTCGGTGGTGGTAACAAGATCTCCTCCTCCGGAGATTCTTCGCACCCCCTGCCCCGCCGTTACCATGACCTTTACCGTAGCCAGTAGTAGCGGGGCCGCCGGAGACTAGGGGCCGTTTTTGATTTGCACCTCTCATTTTGGGGGGATTTGCCATAGTTGCCACGCTTGGCAGGCGGGTTGGCAACCGCAGTTTGTTTATTTAGATGTTCCAGGATGATGCTGCTGCCCATCTCCTGGTTTTGATAACCCTCTGTCGACTTTTACGACACCCACGGGACGAGACGGGGTGGTAGATTCTCTTATGCCGCTACCACACGGATGACGAAATGTATCTATCCGATACATATTGTATAATTATTTATGTGCGTAAGTACTATTATTATTAAAACCTCAACAAAAAGTCAGCCTCGCATAAATAGTTTGCTTCTAAGCCGGTCAGATGAGGTGCAGTGAGCTCGCTTTAAATTACAAATTAAGCGAGTGGCTTCAGTGTTGTCACCACCAAAATTGTGAATTAGAGTTTTTAGTGTTAATATATCAAGCGCTAAGCTAAAAATAAAACATTAGTTTAAACACAAGTTTTAGAAATAAAAATATTCCAAAAAAATTAAACTCCGGTAACCGGTGGCGTGGCGTAACCTACCGGGACCAGAAACCATCACAAAAATGAGCTTGTGAGCACTGAATACTATGCGTAAGAACATTCTGTTCTCAACAAATACGAACTACTACTACTACTACTACTTAGAGACGATAGAGATAGAGATGATAGAGGCAAATTTCTGTGCAGAAATGGCTAAAAAGTATTATATTTATAGTACTATATCTTAATACAATATATATAAATTTTGAGTTAATCAAACGCACGAGTTAATATTCTTCTTGTGAAAACTGTATGGATTTAGTATTCCGAAAGTTTTTTATTTACATAACATTTACTCATACATGCGCTCATTTATAACTTCTTAAGATCACGAAGCTTACAAAAGTGCGTCCCACTAAATAATATATAGGAATATAATGTAAAGAAAACGCCATTTTCGGAATTGGTGTTTCCTTGAAGCGTACTCTTGTCTTTATTTATTCAACTGAGATGGCAAGCGACGCGGAGACGAAAAAACTCCGAAACCGGCTCGTGGACGATTTCGAAAATATTTGGTCTGATAAGCGCGATACCGTCAGTAGAAACGTACTGAAAAAACAATAATATTAATTATTATTGTAGACTTTAATAGATATTATAAATCTCTTAACAATAATTTATCATTACAATTCCTATGCAGGAATTCGTCTAGGTAGGTACCACCCCAGGGCCAGTTTATCCAACAAAAAACATTTCATGAAAATCGTCATTCATGATCTATTTTGGCTTGGATTTGTCATCGCTGCTGCCTCTGTCGGTCTGTGTCTCGCATTTTTTGTGATGGTTAATCCACAACGGATCGGAAGTCATGAGATTTTCTAGGTATTTCCCTCAGTCGACTTTCACGACACCCGCGGGATGTAATAGAATGGGCAAATTATATTTACCATAATAATTTCGTGGAATGTCTCATCTTTTACGAGGTAAGATTATCAGAGAAATTCTATAAATTTTTAAATTTCAAAATTTATACTATTAGTAGTATTATAAAAAGAGGAGTGTCAGGGACATATACACAGATAGTTCGTCACTTAATCTAGCTGCCGGTAGTCTTGCGCTACATTTGCTGGTACGATGTTACGTCACTCGAAAACCTTTATACCCCAACGGTTGACGGTTTCTCTTCAGCGGACTAAACCGACGACCTGCGACGGTTTCACTTTAGCAACAATAAAGTAAACTTACTTTAATTTACTGTGGATGTCCTCATTTCGGATTCTATCGCACAAAGAAACTCCAAACATTGAACATCCCACAACTCGTTGACAGACTTTGAGCTTCCCCGTACGATCTGCAGTGAAGGATCACGACATCATTCTATAGGCAATCACTAGTTACATGAACTGGTACAAATATTTCCTATTTCAACTTTGTGGTTCCCGAACGCTGGCCAGCAGATGATGTTCACCGGAGGTTGAAGTGGGACTTATTTAGTCGAACATTTCGGTCTACGGCCTACCTTCCTATAATTCTAGCGTAATTCTGGTAAAGATATGATTTGGAAGTTAAACTTGATCTTAGTTTTATCTATGTTTGTTTTAAGAAATACCTGTTTGGTCATATATATTTAAAGAGAGTTCTTAGGTCCTTTAGGTGTTATGCCACAGAGAAATTTTCAACTAATGTTTCAAAATTACACTATTCTAAAAAAAAATTGATTAATAAATTATTATTTGGCTTTTTAGACAATAATTTGTTTTGCTGTCTCTATTTCGCTTGAGGCCTCCAAAAGATGGCGGCGTGCAATGGCGCGGAACGCTTTGCGATGAGGTACAACCTCAGCATTGCGACGTGCTGGCACATACAGCAATATTATATCTTTATGTGTACATTATGCTCATGCAGAACCGAGCTTAGCTTTGCTTAACGTCGTATTTCGAAACTAGATACCTAATTTTCAATTTTGAAATATGAAAATATTTTACTTTTTAACAGACTTTTTTATCTCTTTTTCGAGTTACGAGAGTGATGCTAAGGTTTTCATTTTATATATATTATTAAGAATGACTAAGTTGTACATTGTAACTTAAAACAGGTCCTGTATATAATTTCGGTGATGTAATTGCTGTTAGCCTTTTTGGCTTTTACAGCTTCATCGGATTGGAGGTCCTGTAAGTAGCCGTGGTAGCTCATGGGCCGATAAAAAATAAATAACTTTTACTCTTTATCATCATCAGTAGTGATAGTCTACTGCTGGACAGAGGCCTGTCCCAAGAAGCCGTAATTATACCAGACACTTCTCACCGAAGACACATGCGCAACACATCCAGACCCGGAAACCAAAAGTTTGCGTTTTTGCTCAAATTTTGGCTATGATTCGAACCTAGGACCTGCGACGTAGAAGTCATGCACTCTGACCTCTAGGGGACGCAGTCGTTGATTCATTCCGCCACCTGTAATTTCTCTTAGTTGACTCTTACAACACCCAAAGATTGATACGGGCTGGCAGAAAAGTAGTATAAAAAGTTCAACCCTTGTGTCATATCCATGGACTTTCTATATTACTTTAAAAATACATTTAGTCTGCTTTTGGAATTTTGGCGCCAATTTTGCAATTTCTGTGTATATTTGGAGTTTTGATGTTAAATATTAGTTATTTTATATATATTTTCTACATTTATTATGCAGCAACTACTCCTGAAAGTGTACAGTGATGGGAAAATGAAATTCAAGACCAAAATTGTGCTGTTCGTTTTGTCTTCATGAGTCCAGAAAATCTTCAGTAAAAGTCAACATCATTGCAGTGTTGATTAAAATTTTGAATTCTTGCTGGTTGAAAATAGTTTGTGACTATTTCCATTAATAAATAAATATTAGGTCCATACATATGAAATTGGCGTTTTGTATGGGAAGAATAAAAGTCGTTTTTTTTTTTGTAAAATATATGTACCATTGTTATCAATCAACTTTTGCCATCTCATAGGTAGTTCATTGATCCCTTTACGAAAAAAACCACGGGGACGAGAATCAAAAAACTCTCGAAAGGCGGTTTGGACTGCCACGTCGGAGATGAATTTGGCTATTTCTCCAGGGTTCAGCCATTGCGACAAGCGCTTCCGATTATCGTACAGGATCCACTTTTCATCACAAGTAATGACCCGATTTCAAATTCCTTCATTGTGCCGGTTGCGCAATGTAACGAAGCAGTCGACGCGTGTTTGCTGGTTTGCTTGTGTGGTGGCGGCTTAAGAGAATATACCACCCCATCTCATCCCGTGGATGTCGTAAAAGTCGACAGAGGGAAAACGAAAACCAAGAGATGGGCAGCAGCCTCTTCCTGGATCATACGAATAAAAAAACTGCGATTGCCAACCCGCCTGCCAAGCGTGGCAACTAAGGCAAAATCCCCCCAAAAAGAGCTATTAACTTTTGTGGCAATCTATGGGGGAGACCTATGTTCAGCAGTGGACTAGTATTATGCTGCTGCGACGACGACGACGACGAATTCATGAGGTACCCACCGTTCAAGCTTTTTTACTTTCCCTGTTTGCTTCAAGTCGATTAAAACAATTTTATCACTCACAACTAAAACTGCAGCTAACTCTTAAGTTGTTTGCGATGGATCCGCTTCCACAATAGCTTTCTTTCATTTCCTTCATCGTCCACTTTGGTCTCCGGCCGTCTGAAGGTCGAAATTTCCAGAACGAAAACGTTAGAACGTACCGTGTTTTTTTTTTGCGACACTAGCGCTATACACATCGTTAATCCTGCGAGCTGTTTCTTCAGCACTGGTGCCACGGTAGAACTCGTACACGCAAATAAAGCGATATTTCAAGTTTTCCATTCTACGAGATGAGCGACGCCAAAGAAAAAACGAATGAAGAAAAAACAAATGAATGACTGTTTTCGAAACTCAAATATACCAGCTAAATGGATTATAATTTGAATTTGGAATTCTTAACCAAAGAGGATATATTTCATATCAAAGTGGCCAGGACGACGAAACGCCAATTTCATATGTAAGCACCTAATAAAAATAAATAGTTTGGTTTTGTAAAATAAATTTTTCTTGTTACTAAATTTTAATTAAAAAATAATAAGAAATCAACAGTCTTTCACACATTCTGCCTTAATATGGAGAGTCGCTTCGCCTGCGTTTTCCTTCAGATAAGCATGTTTGCCCGCCGGTTCCGGGATGTCGCTCGCCTTATCTAATGGGAACTGATAACAAGGGACGCGCTGGGACTAATGCGACTTCTAGCACTTATTTTTCTTATAAATTATCAGGTGATAATATTTTGTACTGTGAATAATTTTTACCACGGTAAAGGTAATTTTTACCACGGTAAAGGTCTTTGAAACTAAAACTCACAAAAAGGTCGACAAGAACGGAGAGGGGTCAAGCTGTCCCGAAATACCCCATGCTGTGGCTGACAAACTGAGACACATTAATAAGTCGGTGACAACGGAGGAGGGAGTTGGTTACTAGGCATTTTATTTTAGTCCTCAAGTGTGGCTAAGTACTTACATATTGATTAAAATATTTATAGTTGCCTAAATACCACTTACCACTTCCCATACCTATACCCTTACCTACATAATAAATCTAAACAATAAATATAAACAGTATATTTTTTTGTATGGGCAGCGAGTATTTGCCATAATCACCTCATTTAGCAAGCGCGTTAGCGACTTCGTTATAGGCCTTTAATTTTCATTCGAAAAAATTAAGCGATACGTTGAATACTAACTGCAATAATTCTAACTTCAAATAATTGTGTGCTGCACAAATTGTGTGGATTAGAATCTATAAACCACGTGTCAGCAAGAAAGTACGCTGACTGCTGAGCCACGCGCTGGTCAAGTAATATATGTATATACATATAGAGAATTTAAGTAGTTCTTTATACAAAAAAAATATTTAACATTAATACAACATTTCTTAACTCTCTAGCTTAAAAAAATAAACGAATATGCTGTTTTAGCCATAAATTGTATAAAGCAAAACTTATACCATAACTAAAACTTAAAACATATACCACTTTGTATAGCATTGTTCTTTTGGATTATCTTACTCTTCGAAATTAAATTTAACTGGTAAAATAATCTCATAAACAGCATCCTGTCTATTTCAATAAAAACGCATTTTGCTTTTTAAATGAAAAAACTTTAACTAATTAATAAATTGGGATTAAGGCTAATCCAATTTTAAGTTTTACCAATTCAATCGAATCACGAAGACTGAATAAACATAAGGCAGGTACTCCATTAAACGAACATCGGCCGGAAATTTTAAAAGAAAATTTGAACAAATTACCTATCGGCGTAAAGTAGCGTAAGACTCGTAGTCTCTAGAAGAACGAAAAAAAATTAAATTCGACCTTAATTGTTAACAAAAACGATGTACGCGAGAAGGAGCCAAGAATTGTGATTACTTTTATGGCTCCTTGTCGTGTATATTTATTACACGAGTTTCTCGTCTCAGTGGACTTGTGATAGGTTGAAATAATGATGATAATGATTTTCATAATGACAAAAGGTCTAGTATATTCATTGGGTGCTACTGTAGTTTTTGTCAAAGATTTTATTTTATGCCTATTATTAGCATCTATACATGCAACACAAATATAAAGAGTTAGCAAGCCGAAGTGGCAATGGGCCGGCCATATAGCTCGTAGAACCGATAAACCGATATCTACTGGTGGTAGAATTCCTATGCAGGAGTCCGTCTAGGTAGGTACCACCCCAGGGCGAGTTATTCTACCGTGAAGCAGTAGTGTGCAAACATTACTGTGTTTCGGTTTGAAGGGCACTGTGTGCAAGCGTAATCACTGGGCATATGAGACTTAAGAACCTATGTCTCAGGGTGATAGGCACAGAGTAGTGTCACACAGAAATTTTCTGGGTGACACAGCATTTGTTATGGGCAGACGTTGCACTTACCTTAGGTGAACGTTTTGCTCGTCTCATCACTTTATGCAATAAAAAAAAACTTTTAAAATAAATGAAATTGAAGCGTCTGTTTATAATAAGAAAATAACAGCTTTTTACTCAATGCTTATGAAAGTATATACGGTACTTAGACGGCAACCTCGTACCGGCAAACGCAGCCAAACCTTCTCTCCGCATGCCATCTCTCTTACCCTTTGGTCGCGTCGAGGAATTAGTTCTTTGTGACTATTACAAATTTTCCATGTAATCCTGCAAAGAAAAATTACTCTTCACACATCAAAGAATCACCTATATCACTTTACGTTTCGTCCATTATTTTACCCCGTTAGGGGATGAATTTCCAGAAACGCTGATAAAACTGATTTTTATTTATACACAGAACCCTAAACATCAATTTTCACATTTATAACTTCAAAAATGACGCAGATACCTTACCAAGTTTCGTCTCTTACCTTATCCTCTATATGCTATATTAATTTTAAATTTTGACTGTTCCGGTGCTGCATAATGCGGATCAAGTTGCGCCGTGTCGTGATTAGTCCGGTCCGATTTTTTTCCGTTCAATTGAACTTATGAAAAGTCCGTCGCCGGTCCCCAACACAGTAATGACTGTTTGATCTCATTACTGAACCAAATCGGAACGAGTTTAATATTCCTGTTCATTTCATAACTAAGTAGAAAGCTAAATCTTGTGAAAGGAAGACACTTTATTATTCTGTCCGTGAATAGATTTTTTATTATTACTAGTAAGTTTAATTGTAAGTAGCGATTAGAACTTAACATATTAACGACCCCGAAGCTTAGCAGTCATCGTACCTACGTGCTGATTCGTTATTATTAGTTGGAATCTATTACAACACACGCTAGGAAGGATTTTCGGAAATATAGTGATTATATCTTGTCTTTGATGCTGTCGACACGGGAAAGCGAAGGCGAGTGAGTGCTTTTGTGTTTGGGCTTATTTACGCAACTGTACTACATCCATTGACCGCGTGGCCTAGTGGTTAGAGTACCTGGCCACGCTGCGTGGGGAGAGGAGTCCTTGGTTCGAAAAACACAAATTGTTGGTTTTCTGGTCTGGTTCTGTTGTGATTGCCCCTGTGTCTCTGACACTGCATCCTAGCCTACCTCGAACCTTACCGCATGAGCGTTACATCGGGCGCGGGTAGGTTGAGACTAGGGGCACGTCTAGACTTGCGCGTACACTTGTGGCGCAATCTTTTCTGACAGTACTCGGCAGTTATCGCCGTGATAGAAAATCGGCCAGAAGGACATCATAATACATCTTGCGGCGGCTGTCAACCGGAAAATGTTAACGTAGTCGAAATTAGCTAGGACATCGTCATCGTTGCAGCCATTTTAGAACCTAAATAATATAGTGCATACAGGCACTGCATTATTTTTACATTGCATATCATTTTAACAAACAAGTATTTTTGGCTTGACTAACTTGCATCATTTCAATGATAAAGGAATCATTATCATTGAAATGAATATTTTTAACTTTAACGAAATTTTTCAATGTTCTGTTAACAAAAATTACGGCTAAAATGGTAGTTCAAGGGTTAAACGCTCATCTCAAATTTAATAGATCCCGGTGCCAGTCGGTACTTCTAAAATTGTTCAGAAATTTTAAAATGCTCAATCTAAAATAAAGATCACTAGACTATCTATTTCATTAGCAATATCTTATTAGTTGATTTTTGGGCAATATTAAGTTAAAACATGAACCTTGTGCTGTAAGTGCTACACTCAGCGTCACAAAAATCGCACCTCTCTGAGTTTGCGCGATAAATGGCTGTAATGGCTAGAAACGAATTATATTTATATAAATATTGGTATGTTTGAAATGGGTATTTGAATAGCTTTACATTATTAATAAAAAAATCATGAAATCATTAAAACATTTATTATTATAGAGCGTCAAAAATAAACACTGTCAAATGCTCGTTAGTAAGGACGCTAGTTACACCACCTAAAAAGGGTATAAAAGGGTCGATCTGGATGAAATATGGGCCAGTCGTAATTTAGACTTTGCAGTGAACGCACGTGAACAAGTAACCCAAGTAAGAACAAGTAAAGATGGACACCAGCTCTGAAGAAGCCGCTCAAGTGATTGCCCCATTGCAGTCGGGGATGCGGCAGTGTGACGTTGCTCGACAGTTGAACCTGTCCCGTTTTTCAGTTCGACGGGTGTTCCAACGTTTTCAGCAGACTGGTGGTTATGTTAGAAAACCGGGATTTGGAAGAAAACGGTGCACATCAGAAAGAGATGACCGTTTCATCGTTTCCACATCTTTACGAAACCGTTTTACAAATGCTGTTGAGTTGCAACAACAGCTTCGATCAACTCGGAGAACATCTGTGAGTGTTTCTACGATAAGAAGAAGGTTACACGAAAAGAGTTTAACAGCCCATAGACCTGCTAAAGGTCCAAAACTTACTGCACAGCATCGCAGAGATCGCCTAGAGTTTGCTCGCAATCATTGCGAGTAGACTCTAGAACAGTGGCGGACCGTACTCTTCTCTGATGAGACGAGGGTCTGTCTCTTCTGCAATGACAGACGTAGAAGGGTCTACAGAAGACAGGGGGAGAAGTTCACACAACTCTGCTTCGAAGAATCCGTCGAATACGGGGGTGGCTCGTGTATGTTTTGGGGCGGCATTTCCGTCGACGGGAAAACGGAACTTGTGTGCGTTTCCCGGACTCGGGGTGGCCGTGGGCAAGGGTCATTAAATGCTGGTCGGTACATTACTGAAATCCTGGAGGAACATGTGGTCCCGTATGGTGGTTATGTCGGTGATGGATTCATGTTAATGCATGATAATGCTCTTTGCCACACCACGGCTATTGTACGGGATTATTTACAGGAGGTCGATATCCCTGTTATGCATTGGCCAGCACGAAGTCCAGACCTTAACCCAATAGAACATCTCTGGGATGACCTAAAACAGCGCGTGCGAGCTCGAGATCCAGCTCCAGCCACTCTTCAAGAGCTCCAAGATGCGGTACTTGAAGAGTGGGAACAAATACCCCAAGAGGCTGTTGCGATCCTTGTAAGGTCCATGAAAGATCGCATGGAAGCCGTTATCAAGGCAAGGGGGGGTAACACTAGGTTTTAAGAACTTTTTTTGTATTTATTAAGTTTTTTTTTAAATTATTAATTTGCATATTTTTACATACCCTGTCTTTTTCTTTAATTTCTCTTTCGTCTCGTTATAAAAGTAAAATTCAATTAAAATTCCTGAAAGCTAATGAAATTACCTTTCGAATGATACCCTCAAACCACAACATTGCCATTGGCCTGTTGTGTTAAAATAGTATTTAAATTATTTTTTTCGGGTGTTTTTGACGCCGAGTGTATAACTCCAAAAGTTAGCCGATAGCTCTCCGGCAGAGTAGAAAGACACCTACCCCTTTCTTACTGAGGTGTCGTTAGAGGCGACTAAGTTATTGTACGGACAGCCTTTATTCGTGCAAATTAACACCATAATATGCAATGCTGTCACTATACTGCTCGTGGGAACGCGACGGAGAGTCAGATTTTTTGGACTCGTACCAAAATGGCGGCGACGTGGTTCGCCAGTCGTATTTTCATAGTTGATTACTTAGTACCATAATCGACCACGAAAACATTTAAAAAAACCTCTAAAACTATTTTATTTGCTCTGTGCCACACTAGAATTTTTCTACTATATTTTCTCCCATAAATTTGCAGATTCATAAACCTGTAACTATTGTTAGGTCATACAAAGATTGTTCTATGCGGGACGCATAGGGTTGCGGATTCGGGTCCAGCAGAAGCCAGTCGCTAAGCCATTGCACCAACCGAGTCGGCGATTTTACCATAATTGAAAAAAAATAAGACATACTTTAAATTCTTGCATATTTTTAACTTTTGAACAACTTTCAGCTTATTTTTCACTTGAATATAATAATATTGTATGTTTGAATCGACAGTAATTTACCAAATTTCCTCTACACGAATAAACCCACAGTCACCCTTTCTCATATTAGAATAAATGAGCCAATTCACAAAGACGTTTACAACAATCTACAGCATTATCAGGTTTCCAGCAGTGCCTACGTCACCAGCTCCATTCTGAACGCACTCGCTCCGGCTTAGTATTGACCCAGTCTATTGCGCATGCTTGACTTAACAAAGGACATATAATCCTTCTAGATGTGATATGCACGTATATAATTATAAATATGTACAGTTTTTTCTGTGTAACAGATACTGTTCTTATTTTCTTAGGTATAAAGTGATTAAAATAAAAGTAAAACTGATGAAATAAATGTTTAAATTCGCAGTTTTTATTTAAGACTTTCTATATCATAAAAATATTTTAATCTGCATCTGAAACCTATATTACTCATTTAAATAAAACTACTTTTTTACGGATTTTATCGCGTTTAATTTTGAACTATTTTTACCCGACGTTTCGGACGCTTTACAGCACCCATGGTCACCTATATTACTTTTAAGTAAACAACAATTACAAATTCGCAACCGATATTCGCGCATTTCCAATGCTTCCTTGAATAATGTTTCATACCTGATCATATCAAACCATTCTCCACATATTACAAATAGATATAGGTAACTGAATAACAACGTACTTTATCAATCTTTGCTACTGTGACGCCACTTTTTGATTCTGACAGCTTCCAGAAGATTCCAACACGCGTTTGCGGAATGTTTTATGGTAGTTATGCTACCTAATGCTAGCAACACATAGTGCGATAGATGTTAAGGGAGGTTATCACCTATTATAAGGAGAAACACACATGATAGTTTTGATTTCCCCTCTACTGTGCAATCCAACCAAACACGGACGAAATTCCTACTCATGAGCCTCCTGTTCAAGTCTCCTCCGAAGGCTGTAATGCCCGCTGAAACAACACGGCGCTACTACACATAAAAAAAGGAAGATCCGATTTCTTCTTCCTTGCTTACCTACTCAATCTCCATTTTACCGTTGGTAAAATTAATGTGCAGCAATCCGTCTAGGTAGGTACCACCCCAGGCCAAGAGTAGTGTGCTAACATCACTGTGTTTCTGTTTGAAGGGCGCCGAAGTTAGTGTTATTACATAAGAGACTTATGAACCGATGTTTCATAGTGAGGAGCGCAGTGCGGTGTGAAAAATGTATTCTAAGTGACATTGCAGCTATTATGGGCAGGCGTTGCACTAACCACCTCGTAAATAACTTTCTCGTCTCGTTGATTCCTATCCTTATTTTTTTTTAATGGAAATTGATAATCTGAACTACAATCGCAATATTTCCACGACTCAAATGTCTCTTCTGCACTGGGATGTTTTCCCTATCCCTACACTACCCTACACTTGGCAAAGTATCAGGAGTAACTCGTCTGTAGGCGCAAAGCTGTTAAAACCACATAAGAATATATTTTGTAGTAACATATAAAAAGGAATTTTCTTAATTATTGTATTTAATGATTACTGCATATTAGTTATTTTATTTTTGAGTAAAGAATCTGTTTTACAGTGTTCCTGAATTAGTAAATAAAAAGTATCAAATGTTTGAAAAAATAATATAAATCAACGTTATTTTTTCACAGCTTATTACAAATATCTGACTCAGCCTAATCACGGTTTACACAGTAGCCATCATTAAAAACAGTAGCGCAACAGAAAAAGAAACAAAAACAACATATAAATCAAAATGAATAACAATCCATTAACTCAATCCACAATAAAAAAGAAAGATGGCTGCCGCCCATTGGTGGTTCCGTTGACAGGAGAACCTGATTGGCCGTCGCGTCGACGCGCTGCGTTCAGAAATTCGATACTTTTTAATAATAGCTCCTTTAGCTAATGCGATCGCCTTTTATATTACATCGCCGTAGGTTAGTATTTTATTACATAGACAGCCCAAATAAGGCCTTAAGTGGTCGACTCTCTCCGACTGTGGGAAAGGGGATACCGCTTGTTTCGGATTTCTCTTTATGTGCGGTTCGATTAGGTCGGATGGTGTAGGATAATCTAAGGGGAGAATATGATGATGTTTTGTTCTTCAGACTATTAAGCTTAATTAAAGGATTTCTATTAAATTTACTAAAATAATAGACCACTTAACAAATATAAATATTGTTTAATAAGTAACTACGCCTTTTAGAATCGATGGTGCGTTTTTAGGTAAATTGTATATTTGATATTCCACGTATTACATATTTATATTAAATTTATATGGAATTGTAATAGGTGCTCTGAATCATGGCGCTAAATTACAAAGATTCTGTAAGTGATTTATTTATACAATCTTTTACCAATTACTCGCGATAAACTTGATACTGTAACATTGGAATTCAAAATATAAATAAAAAAAAAACAATAAGTAGTGTAACAGGCCGTAAATTAGCCTCAATCGAGTACTAATAGATAAAACAAAAAAAACACAATCGCAATATGGAGAGGCGAGACTAATCACAGTGCAAGCACTGTAAAGCATTATCAAACAAGTTATTGCTTAAATACGCAAGATACTCGAGACTCTCTCATTGATGGGGCTGTGCAAACAAAAATATCGACTATTCGATAACTGATGCGTCAATCGATACTGACCCCGCACTGATACGACAATAAGCAAATACTAGGTGCGCGATAAAAAGTGAATGTGGTTCAAATTGAATTGGTTTGACTTTAGTGATGTCGTGGTAGCACGTAGCGGGCAATTTTTATTTATTAAGCCATTAAAGTTTATTTTTTTAAATATTAACTCAGGGTTTAATAATGTGCTGTGGACATTTACATGTACATGTACATTACTTTAAGTTATAATATAAGTTAGGTGATAAACGAACGCACAGGCCACCTGATTGTAAGAAAGACAAATTAAGACTTTATCCGCTGTCAAACTAGTTCTGGTATGGATTATGTACGTACGCTGTCACCCCAGAGGTTAGTCCTTAATGGACACCGACACTGCTTCACTATCATGGATAGTAAAGTAAATTAACAGCAAATAAATCCCCCACCGACCACCTCTACTTTTTGAGAAGGTATTGGAGGCGGGCACCGCCACAGGGATTGAACCCAGATAACTCACAATTTTATAGTTTTATAGTACCTTACTATAAAATTTAAAGCGATCGTCCAGTAGGGCGCAGCTATCATGACATTGAAGTGGGGAGGTTACTAAGTACCTAAGCTTTATAGACTGATATTCCTTTAAATCCTTGGCCTTTTGAGTTCCACAACTAACATTTAAAACTTCCAGTAATAGTTAATCAGCATTACCAGGGATTTAATCAGAACTACTAAATAAACCACTAAGTTTGCCCAAATATACAAAATACCAAAATTTCTAATGATTACTACTAAATAGGTATATCAAATCGCATTCCGCTTTACGCAAATTTATTCACCTCGTACAGACTTTACCGTTAGATAAGATTGTACGTTACAAAAATACATTACACGTACGTACAGAAATATGCGGTAGTAGAGTTCCCACCTTAAAAATATCAATAATCAATGTTTATTTGTGGTAGTTATCGATTCATATTTCGATATTGACTATCAATAGAAAACATAGGCTTTGTTTTGATGATTCGCTACATTTCGAGTAGACGTTTAATCAACACTAATCAGCAGTTCAAATATTGTGTTTATTGAATCGATAGTTCTATTGAAAAGAACGCCGAAAACGATATAATATTTAATCACTCAAATCACTGATAAGGCCCACGATACTTGATCAATTAACTGCATACGTTAAAACCAAACGAAAGCGCTAATAGTAGTTATTTATTCAAATAAAATTTGTACTCTTGTTTATTTAGACCAGAAATAAATTACACTTTTAATTATTTTCATTATCAGTCCCTTCCCAAGAAGGACTTGTAATCAACATGCATGGCTGACGGATTGGTTGGACTATAATGTTACCAATCCGCCTAGGTAGGTACCAATCAGCGTCAGTTATTCAATAGTCAAAAACCGTTTTTTTAAAGGAAGGAAGGTCGAGACGAGCAAATCGTTCACCTGATGGTAAGTGCAACGTCTGTCCATAACAAATGCCTTATCATTCAGAACATTTCTGTGTGGCACCACACTGCGTTCCTCAACCTGAGACATCCACACTGTGTTCCAATTTGAAGAGCACTTAAGCTAGTGTAATTAGCATATGAAACTAAAGAACCGATGTCTTATGGCGACTAGTGCAGCTCAGAGCTTTCCAGTACAAAGCTCTGATAGCCACCACATCTTTTATGGGCAACCGTGGCACTTAACATCAGGTAATGACATGCTCGTCTCGGTACTTAGTTCCACTTTACATTTAAAAAATATACACATGCTCCGCACCTAAGTTCAATGCAAATACAATGATCCCGCGGGTGTCGTAAAAGTCGACAGAGGGAAAATGAAAACCAGGAGATGGGCAGCAGCATCTTACTGGAACATCTGAATAAATAAACTACGGTTGCCAACCCGTCTGCCAAGCGTGGCAACTATGGCAAAATCCCCCCAAAACGAGAGCTACTTGCTTTTGTGGTAATCTATAGAGGAGGCCTACGTTCAGCAGTGGACTAGTGATAGGCTGAAATGATGATGATGATGATGATGATGACAATGATTATGGTGATGATACGATGGGAAGGAAATACCTGATTCAGCGCCTAAGCTACGAGTGCCGTCACAGTTTATAGTAACTTAATACGTACATAACAGCCGTGGTCACAAAGCGGCTTTTATATTGTATAGTCGCGACGAGAAATCTGAATTGGCATCTCTCTATAATATAAAAAATACAACATCATTCAAAAATAACGTACGTAAATAAATCCGAATATTGAAGAAACGAACCTTAATAAAATATACAAAACATTCAACAGTTATTTCTGCGTATTTGTTTTCATTCAAAAACGCCTTAAGCGTTTGGTACTGATTAACGCCGTCCATGATGTAATAATTAGAGGAGTACAAAATGGCGGCGCTGAGGTCGATGCACTGAGATGCGGTACTGCAAAGAGATGAGTCCAACTAATTCCACACTTTATAGATACCGTGATAATTAAAATAAACGGTAGTACATGCAGTTTACTTTTAAAGTACTTTAATAAAAAAGAACTAAAGTTTACGTTAATATGTATTGAGTTAGACATCCATCTCTATGCTTAATTTAGAACTTTGAATTCGCAAGGGATACTGTAATATGTTTCATCCAATCTATGTAAACGTTTCTACAACCTAACTTATAATACTGCTTAAGTTTATGTGTTTTGCCTTCAGTTTTGTTCATATTAATTTTGACCTCTTTAACACAATATAATATTCCGTTTGATGTCTTATGGGGACGGGCGTAGTTTGGTGCCACACAGAAATGTTCTGGGTGACGCAGCATTTGTTATGCGCAGACGTTGCACTTACTATCAGTTCAACGATTTTATGGTCTCGTTCTTAATTTCTATTTCCAGGAAAATGCAGGAGATGTGCAGCAGCATCGTCGTGGAACATCTAAATAAATAAACTGTGGTTCCAACCCGCCTTCCAAGCGTGGCACCTATGGCAAAATCCCTCCAAAATGAGAGCTACAAACTGTTGTGACTATCTATGGGGGAGGCCTATGTTCATCAGTGGACTTCAAGTGGATTTCAAGTTCGAATTCGAGTGCAGCGTTTCGTGCAAGATTTCTGTTATTCTTAACAGAACGTCGACCGCGTGGCCTTGTGGTCAGTGCACCATACTTCCACGCCGCGGGTCTTAGTTTTGAATCTCACCCGTAGCCAACATTTGTGCAAAAACACAAATTATTGGTTTTAGGGTCTTGTGTGTGGTGAAATTTGGGTCTGTAACAAAACTCACCCAAGATACAGGAGAAATGCTACGATGGGTCTTCGATTTTTTAAAAAAGAAAGAATAATTAATATTTATCGATCAATTAATAATTGTTTATTTCCTGGCAGTTCTTTTAGATTGAATAATATTTTTGTTAGTTGATGTTAAATAATTTTTATTTTCACAGAATTTCTAATACTTCTACAAGTTTAACTTCTATCACGTGTTCTGAGTTGCACACGCTCTTTTTTTATTGATATGTATACATTATTTATTTATTTTAGTTTATTTTCTGGATGAGTGTTCAGTCTCTCGGTGCTCTACAGGTTACATTTTGGGGAGTGTGCAAAGGAATTACATGAATTAATTCCCCCTTCCCCATTCCATCATCGGACAACAAGACGCACGGCGGGTTTCCATCCTTTTGTTGTGGACATACCTTTACATTCAGACTAAGCGTTTTACTTCTTCGTTCGTAATTCGTAAAGGACTGGAATAATTTGCATACATCGGTCTTCCAGTCCCATTAAAATGAAGGTGTCTTCAAGAAAAGAGTGAATAGGCTTTGTCTAAGCTAGTGTGTTTACCATCAAAAACTACATCGCCACTCACTATCAGGAGGGATCGTAGTTGAACGCTAGTTTATAAATTGAAAAAAATTGTTATGTTGAGGTTAAAAAGCATAACATCGAACCAGGACATATTTTATACGTGAAGGATGTGCGAGATTACGAGAACACGTACTATATTTAAATATATGCAAAGTAAAAACAGACGAAATGTTTCCGGTTCCGGATTTAATTCCCAGCCAATATCTATTGCGTGTGGCAGCCAAGTTACTGTTGTTGTTCTCGTGCATCTCTAGCCTTTTTTCAACTATATTAAAAATAAAAGGTATGTATCATGGATAATGAACATACGTATATAAACCGCTATTTGACACTTGTTGCTTTCTGCTTACCTCAAAAGAAACTAAGTAAAATTGAAATATTGGTGGATTGAAAAGTACTCGGCCTAACCAAGAAAATAAACACATACTAAATCAGTTATATTTTTATTTTTCTACATAATCACCATCAAGTTCAATACACTTTTGCCACCTCCCCTTCCAAGCATTTAGACCGTTAAAAAAAATGATTCTTCCTTAGAGTCAAAATATGCGTCTACAGCTGCTTTGACCTCGTCGTTTGTCGAAAATCTTTGACCTCCCAAGTGATTTTTTAGGTTAGGGAACAGAAAGAAGTCTGATGGTGCCAGATCAGGTGAATACGGCGGATGCGGTAACAGTTCAAAGCCACAGTTGTGAATTCCAGCCATTGACTGTACTGACGTGTGAACACGGGCGTTATCTTGATGAAACAGGACTTTTCTTCTGAGCATTCCTCGACGTTTTTCTTTTATTTCCTCTCGTAAACGACGTAGTAAGGTGCAGTAGTAATCAGAGTTTATAGTCTGACCCCTTTCAAGATAATCAATCATAATCACACCTTTCGAGTCCCAGAATACTGAAGCCATCACCTTATTTGCCGACAAAATCGACTTAGCCTTTTTAGGGGGTGGTGAACCAGGTCTTCTCCACTGTTTTGATTGTTGTTTTGTTTCCGGTGTACAGTAATGAACCCATGTTTCGTCTATAGTAACAAAACGATTGAAAAAATCATCTGCATCGGCTTCAAATAACTCCAAACAGTCGCGTGAAATAGTCAATCGCGTCCTTTTTTGTTCAACTGAAAGCAGTCGCGGAACCCACCTCGCAGACACCTTGTGGAATCCCAACTCGTTGACAATGATGTTTTGAGTTCGTTCATAAGAGATGCCTATAATCTCGGCTATCCCTCTAATTTTTAATCTGCGGTCTCCCATTATTAAATCAAGTACTTTTTTAATATTTTCGTCAGTAGTTGACGTCGAAGGCCTTCCAGAGCGGGGTTCATCTTTCACACTCTCTCTACCACGCTTAAATTCTGCTATCCATTTTTTGACGGATGAATATGACAGAGCACAATCGCCTAATGTACTGACCATGTCATCATGGATGGCTTTTGATTATAGCCCCTTCTTGTGGAGGTACTTAATGACGGCACGCTGCTCGATTTGCTCCATTCGCGGAAATTATGACCGATTACTTTGTTAATAAATTTATAAAATCACAACTAATTATCGCACACGTTTCGAACTTCACACAATGAACTAGTCTGAACTGAACTAAATAATGTGGGTAGATTTGATTTTTAGAATTGAATGGATCTGTGTTAGGCCGAGTACTTTTCAATCCACCTAAGAAACTAAGTGAAATAAAGTTTTGATTCGAAATTGTATATAACTCTTTTTATTTCATTTCTCCTTATATTCTACAGTGTTTAAGAGATCTATTCAAAAAAAAAAAAATTAATTTGCCTATGACGTTATGATAACCATAAATAAATGCACCCTGTATAAAGTGTGCAAAACCGAGTAACAAGGTTCGGACCAGGGGCAGTCTTCATTCCGGCAATACGCCTAAGTGCCGTCCCGCTGATGGATGGTGTTTGTTCAACAAATAGTTTTCAATTTTACGTCGCCGACCGCCCCCTTCCCCGCCCCTCTCCTCGTCGAACCGTCACGCCTAAAGATTTCACTCACGAAAATGATATTAGGGATCTAATCTCGAATGTTCTGTACTTATACGAAGAGTACGATATTCCTTTTATGCAATAAATGTAATATTTCATAGACTCATTAAATTTTTTCTCTTGGCATTTTAATATTATAAAATTCTCTAATGGGGGCACAGGCGCGGGCGCACTCCGCTCGCACTTTCAATGTGGGGGAGGCCTCCTTAGCCTACTTTTACTGTATCCATTGGTAGATTCTCTTACGCCGCCATACTACAGTTTCATACCGCATCTTAGCGTATGTGATAGAATTCCTATTTAGGAATCCTTTTAGGTAGGTACCTAGGTAGTAGTGTGCAATCATTACTGTGTCCCGGTCTAAAGGGCACTGATACCTACTTACTGGGCAAATGATACTTAATTACTGGGCATATGCGGCTTAAGAGAATCTACCACCCCATCTCATCCCGTGGGTGTCGTAAAAGTCGACAGAGGGAAAATAAAAACCAGGAGATGGGCAGCAGCATCTTCCTGGAACATCCGAATAAAAAAACTGCGCTTGCCAACCCGTGGCAACTATGGCAAAATCCCCCAAAACGAAAGCTACGAGTACAAACTTCTGTTGCAATCTGTGTGGGCCTCCCAGGTGATGAATGATGATGATGAGACGAGCGGTGCCACACAGGAATGTTCTGAGTGACACAGCATTTGTGATGACACTACACTTACTATCAATAAAATGGAATTCCCCAAGATTTATCGCTTTTGGTAGAGTTTTTCATAACAAGGGTGCCTGATCCGATCATATTCATTTTAGTCAAAAGGCATATGATAAAATAACTCACTTTTACATTTGGATTCCGAAAACGTTGTCACTGTTGATTGATATAATATACATTAAATAACAGTTTTAAGTCGTATTCGATAGTTATTTTCATTTAAGTTTTTTTAACTTACATAATAAAATATAAAATAGTAGATAAAAACATGAAAATAGGTCAGGAGCAATTTTCGATCACGGCGCCAATCACCGCATACTGTCAGAAGTTATCAACTGCGCAGGAGGTATTATAGTGTGTACGCGCAAACACAATGGCACAAAACATATATAGGTAATTACAGTTTAATAAAACATTTTTACGCATTTACGTTTACTTTAATCTTATCAATATGAATATTTGTATCTGCTGTGATTGACAAAAAACAAACTCGTTGTCTCCATAACACCTTCATTTCACTTTTGTAGACAACCGGAGAACAATGTAAATGTCATTTAAGGCCACAGAAACCAGGTGTACATGTCTGTTATCTTCGGTTTGTCTTCAGATATTTCATATGAATAAGGGTGACGCGAGAGATCTGTGTCCCTGCTGCCGGCATCACTACAATTGTCAATTGCAATTTCAAGCGCTAATTTGCAATTCCAAGTGTTAATTTACGTTACAAGTGGCGCTCGACAGTGAAAAGGCACATCGTGAGGAAACCTGCACGTATGTGAAATAAAAAAAAATCGAAAACATGGAGTCCACCAACCTGCATTGGTTTAGGCTCCAAAAATTTCTCAGAAATGAGAGGAGGCCGAGCCTCAGCAGTGAGATATGTGTGCGAGATGTGAGGTATTACATTTTTTAAGAGTGACAAACGCACGCAGTCCATTCGATGGTGCATAGTCACTGTGGCCAAAAGACAGATCAGTACACGAAATATGGAACCGTGAATAGCCTAATGGTTTAGGGCACGGACTGCGAAACATGACGTCACAGAATCGAGCCCATCATTCACTATTGACGTGAAATATCTCCTAGCAAAAGCTTTTAAACATAGTTGTACTGGTTTAAAAAAATCTGTCCTACATTAAGAACAAATATATAGGTGCAGTGTCATTCGGCACTACTGTCAGTAATTGGGGCCAACTATCGTACTGCTCTATGTCGCTATTCTATGAAAACGTGGTTTACCCGGCCAAGCCGACTCATTTATGTGGCCTAACGTATAAAATAGGACTTTAAATATGAAATATTATTGTGGAAAATACTTGATTTTCTTCTTCTTTCTGCTCATTGCCTGTAAATAGTCCACTACAGGACGTAGACCTATTCCAAGATTAAGATAAGCCGTTATCGCTGCGATAGCATACTAATAATGTACAATAATTCAACATTTTATTAATTAAGCTCGCTCTATGATAATTATTTAATTTTTCATATCTTCTAAAACATGTATAAAATATAGGACACCGATGAAGTCACGAAACCGTTACATCGAACAAAGAAAATATTTTATTTTTATTATCACTTCACGAAACACAAAAATCGACACGGGGCCTCGCTGACATAATATCACACGCACTCAGATACAAAAAAAATTGTTACAACAAAACGAAAACACAGAGCCGAATGCGGACAACCGGAAAAAAAAACAAAAATGTCAAGTGATTCACTATAAATCTTACAAATGAACCACTCAATCGATGCAGTCTAATAAATCAAACCAATACGAAGAGTCACACTTATTAGCTTGTAATAAAGGCGTGATCACTTAATGGTACAGTGATGGGAGAGCAAAAATACGTAGGCGAAGATATGTGATGACTTGTAAAGACTGAACGGTCGTTATCAATGTGTTTAGAGGAGCTGGGACCAAGCCCGGTAGCTTGCAAGGTAACAAGCTGAATGGAGTGACATACAAAATCAATAAATGAATAAATAAAACGATTCGCCCACACACTTAGGTAAACGTTTCCATTATGATAATTCAAAACTCCATAGTTGAAGATTTAGAAGATAAGGGATACAGAAAATAGTTACGATTGTATTGTTGTTGTTTGTGTTGATTTTCAATGTTTTTCTTAAAAGAAATTATTTATGAATGTTTTTAATAAACACTAAATTTTAGGCACGAAAGAACAAGCGATGACATTAAAGGCAAATTTAAGTTTATACCATATAAAAAAACTGAGACCAAACCTTTTTTTATATGGTCTAACAAATTCCATAATAAACATGCTCGATGAACTTAAATTGTCTATATTTAAAAAATTGTTGTTACCACAGAGATGACTTAGACGCTTAGCGAGATGTATATTTTCAAGGATTATTAAAAGAAACTAATAATTTCTCCGTACTTCTTCCATCCAGTCTTCTGTCATTTTGACAGATGCTCTATCTTAAATAAGACGTTTCTAAATCAAACACTCTACTATCAATTCACAATCAATAAAGTCATGTCCTGTCAACTTTTATTTACCAAACTACTCATTGTCTTTGTATTAACGATAATAATATGTACTCGTACCTACCACAAACTTGTAAAGTTGAAATAAAGTTACTTTGTGGAAATTCATTACGGAAAAGTACCAAGTCAATTTGCAAAGATCCGTATGCAAGATTGTGTATACAGTAGCATGCTTATACTGTTGAAGCACAGCGTGGCCTACTGGTCAGAATATCTAACTACTACGCTGGGTGTCCCCGGATTCGAATTTCAGCCGAAGCCAGAATTTGTGTAATAACATTGTAAGTTTTCGAGTCTGGCTGTATTGTGGTTGCTCCCAGTCTCCGATACTGCAACCTACCTCCGACCTTATCACACGGGTGTTACATGGGGTGCGAACATGTTAGGATGAGTGTCTCTGTTTGCGCGTACACTTGCTATTATATTCGGAAGTTAATATCGAATGTCCGACAAACCGTCATTTACAGCACAGGCCTCCTTTCTGAGAGGGTTTTGGAGCCGGGAATAGTCCCCCACGCAGCTCTTACACACACAAAACTTACAACAGTATTCGGTAATTGTTGCCGTGATCGAAAATCGGCTCCCCTCTGGCCCATTGGCTGGCGACGCTCTTAAGCCAAAGCTAAATCGAAGCCGGTGACGGGGAACATTTAAAATCTGGCACCTGATTGATACCAAATCATAATCATCGGGACTAGTTTATAAAAAAATGTGATTCAAGCGTATAATGTAGTTATTTTTTATCTTATACATACCGACTTAATTACACAATAAACTGTTTAGGAGATAATAATGACGAAAACCAACATCATCACCCGACCCGATCATGGTTTTATCTTGTAAGAATATTAAAAACAATTATCTACTTTTATTATTAGTTTTTTGTAACTTCTTTAATATAGGAACGTAACGTTTAACAATGAAAATGCGTCATTCATTCCCTGTGCGTAGAAAACGACAGTGGGTTAGCGATGGAGTGGTTAATTTTATGACTGTTATAAACCACCCGCGGAGTCTCGGCTTCGAACTCGAAGAAAAAAATTATGAAGTTGAAAAAAATATACGCTAAGATATTTCTTTCTTAATTTCTTTCGCTTAAATAGTTGAGTTCTAGTAGGATCATAGTACTTCAGTAGATATAATCTAGTGAACACTTTAAATATTGGTAAAAAAATGAATAATTTAACGTAACTAATTTTCTAATTGCTTAATATATAATGTGTATAAAAGAAGTCTCCTATAATTAAACGAATAATACGATGGTATCATAGTAAACCATTATATGTCCACTGCTGGATAAAGAACTTACCTGGAAATAGTCCACGTTTGGACTTTAGCAGGACGCTATGAGTTTCTGCCAAATGCAAGGATTTCTTTAAACCACCATATCAAAGACTTCAAACAACTAAGACGGTGCTGCTTATCACCAATTTCGATATAGGAAGCCACAATGTTGTTTTGGCATTTCCTTTCAACGTTAAACGTTACCCACGAGACGGGATGGGGTAGTACATTACTCCACCAAATCACGGCATCCCCATCACTACTCTATGGGAAGTTTCGGGATTTATCTGTCGTTTGAGTCTCGCTTGTCAGTTAGCACTATGCACCAAGTGCAGGTGAGATTGGGATTTGCAGAAAACCCTTTCACTCCAACACGTGGAATGCACCAGATTATGTTTATATCATACAGACTGCGTCTACTTCTTTTGCCGAATGCGCTTTGGATTCATTTAAATCTGGAATAATATGAGGCAGGAATCCAGTCTAGGAAGGTACCACCCCAGGGCCAGTTATTCCGCCGGGAAGCAGTAGTGCGCAAACATTACTGTGTTTCGGTTTGAAGGGCACTGAGAGCTAGCGTAATCACTGGGCATAAGAGGTAAGAACTTATGTCTCAGGATGATAGGCACAGTGTGGACACAGCATTTGTTATGGGCAGACATTGCACTTACCATCAGGTGAACGTTTTTCTCGTTTCATCACTTTATCCAATCAAAAAAAAACTTTTGTAATAAATGAAATTGAAACGTCTGTTTGTAATAAGAAAATAACAGTCTTTTACTCAATGCTTATGAAAGTATATACAGTACTTATAAGAAAAAAACAATTTTTAAAGTTTTTGTCTGTCTGTCTGTCTGTTTGTTCCGTTTAATCTCCGAATTGCTGGACCGATTTTGACGCGATTTTCACTGACAGATAGGCGATATTATAGCGGGGTTAAGAAAATTAATCAAAAAAATTAAAACCACAAAATCCGATTCAAATAGGGAAGTATATATATGTAAATCCTCGATCAGGGTCGGCTTTTTTACGCGGGTGAAACCGCGAGGCACAGCTAGTTTTACAATAGAATTGCTTAGTCAAACTAGACGTGGTTATTTATAATATGTGAAAATTTATTTATTTCTTCACATTGATAGTTTTCAAGACTCTAGGCTTCCGATATAGCTTCTATGACTTAATACATTGATCAAAATTATTTTCAGTTAAGACCAACTGCTGAGCATTTTAGAACCGTTTTTAGTTGCTACGCTATTAATGATGTAGAGCCCTCGGTGGCAGCTTAATAGAAAATACCATACTCGTAGCCCGACCGTATTGTCGACACCGCGGAAATCGAAATGTGACGGGTAGCGAACCACGTCGCCGCCATTTTGGTACGAGATGTACCAGAGATTTACTAGACCTATATGATTCAGGCCGTTGACGAGCAGCAGTGTTTAAAATGCAAAGCGTATATTACAGCAATCGCTAATCCGCCTGCCATACCAGGTGATTACGGCCGAGGCCGAGGCCGAGGCCCAATATTGGACTTTTTCAAGGCTGCTGATGAAATATTCATAATTTGGTAATTATGCAATAAGAAATGGGCATTATATCTCTTATGAAAAATAAACTTTAAACTTTTGACTATTTTAAATTATAGAATATTGAAAACGGACATTACCAAACAATAACATAATTAAAAAAATATAATAATGTAAATTAACAAAAATTTATGTCATGTCAACGTCAAAAGCAATTTAAAACGTAAATAAAAGTACCTATGTGTATATTTCTCATAGCTGGGCATCTTTTCTCATTTTGAGAGGCTGTACGGGATCGAGAAGATTCCGCTAAGTCCAGATCTAAGAATTCTATTATGCTTTCACGTCCTCGCACGCAGTAAATAATCACTCAAAATTGGCACCGGTATTCGAACGCGGGCCTTTCAAATGCATGTTGAACAACAGCCCTTACTAACACAATTTCCACAGTGCTCCTACTAAGAGAATAACTGTAATTTAGTACTTTACAGTTAATTTTAAAGGCAGAAACATCGAATTAAATTAAATAATATTAAGAAATAATTTAAGCAGATATTTTCTACTTACACTAAAATATTCTCAACTAGAAATTACAGCGAGGCAGGGAGACTTTAGAATAACTTAAATCCTTTTACGTTTCGCATGTCGCTGAGGTCATCATTCGTACGAAACAGTGACACATAAGTGACTATATACTCGTACGTAACATGTCACGTGTATCGGTGATAAAAAATTTTAATATATTTTTTACTAGTCGATGCCCGCGACCTCGTCTGCGTGGATTTTGGTTTTGAACTATTTGATTATTTGGTATTAAAAGTATCTATGTCCGTCTCCAGGATACAAAGCTATCTTTGTGCCGATTTTCGTCAAGTCCGGTTCAACGTCTGAGCCGTGAAAATGTAACAAACAGATAGAGGGACAGGGAGAGTTACTTTCGCATTTATAATATTAGTATAGATTGAAGAGATCGTTATCTATAGGACCGTTATATATAGGTAGTGTTAGCTGTAGTCCTTGCTGGTGGTAGGATTCCTATGAAGAAATTCGTCTAGGTAGGTACCATCCGAGGGCCAGTTATTCTGCCGTGAGGCGGTGGTACGCAAACGTTACTGTGTTTCGGTTTGAAGGGCACTGTGAACTAGTGTAATCACTGGGCATATGAGGCTTAAGAACTTATGTCTAAGGGTGGTGTTACATAGAAAAGTTTTGGGTGACACAGCATTTGCTATGGGCAGACGTTGCACTTACCATCAGGTGAACATATAGCTTGTCTCCTAGCTTTATACAACGAAAAAATTCACATTTATTATCTTATTTCAGAAGCTTACTAAATATAACGATATAATACCTATAACCTGTCCAAATTCTTAGCCTATCTTAAGACGTATTGAAGTTATATCAAGCATTGATGAATAGTCAAAAACATTTAAGAGTGTTACGAGTATAATGTAGTCTCACTAGGATGTGAATCGTAATATTATTTCTATGAAATTTTTATGAAGTATTCTAATTTATACAACAATGATAATATAAATACAATATCATATTTCATTAATATATACACGAAGAAATAAAGTATAAAAAAAGGAAATATATTTAAAAAAATTGACACAATTAAGTTTAAATAAGTTCTGTTTGTTCTGTAGTAGATTTGCAGCAGAGACAGCAGCAGACAAAACCATGATTATTTTTATGTAAAATCTTGTTTCATTGACACTGATGATTAAAAAACGTTGATGATCTAGTGAGATGATCGGTGAAGATAATCATCGTAAAGAAACCGGCACGTCTTAGAAATATATATGAAGCTCGCCTACCCGCACTAATGTGACTAATTCACTCCAGCTATAAGGCCCTCCAAAAAAATTAGAGGAGGCTTACGACAGTTTTGTCCGGGACAGTTATAATCACTTTGCTTTTTGTTTTTGAATTTAATTGTATAGGACGGTTTTCTTTGGCAAAGTTTCAGAAAAGTATATAAGTTAAATAGGAGTGTAATTTCAGGACAAACAGTAAAAATGAAAAAAAAGAAATGTAACGTAAGTAACTTAAAGAAAAGTGTCCGAAATTCGCACAAATCATTAGTAATGACCCATGGAATATTCTAACCTTTTGTTTCATCATAATATTTTTAAAGGTTCTGAATTTACAATTATTCCAAAATCGATGCGAACAAACTTTTTTTTTTAAGTTTATGCGAACATTTAAGTGCCTGCCCATAACAAATGCTGTTTTACCCAGAAAAGTCATTTATCTATATTTTATTCGGTCATTGCTCAAATCGTGATGTAATCATACCAATTTTAACAAACGGTATTCGTTGACGAAGATTTTAAGAACTTACTCGTACATCCCAAAATGTTTGACATTTTAGTAATAAAAAAAATGTGATGAACATTAATAACAAAGCTACAAGATTAATGCCATCGTTAATGAACAACGAAAAGAGCGATTGTTATTACTTTATTGTTTATATATTTACTATAGTTTACGTTTTAGTTATATGTACTCGATGACTAAACAGTTGAGTGTGTTTTCAACTTCTGGAGAAAGAAACTTGACAATTATTCGCGTTCAATGTGATAAAACGAATTGCTTCAATTCATGAAGTCTTATGAGTGAATAATGATGTTTCAAAAAACGTATCAACATTTTTAGATTCACACTTAAGCATAGTTAAAAGGCACATGTTCCTTAATCACATGTAGGAAAGACGTACTCGTAACTTCAACAATATTTTCTTAGTAAATTTCTAAATGTTATGAACCAGTACCAACTTAACAAATTAAGACCTTCTCTCATATACATATGCTTTATCATAAGTTAAACAGCTCGCCTGCCAAGCACAGCGATTACGATCTCTCAACTTGATCTTGAAAAGAAATTTCATAAAAATTGTCTGAAATTTGCTAAATATGATAATAATCCTATGACGTAAATCAAGATTAGCACCATAGAAATTTCTCGGTGATAACACATATTTTTTCTTGCTATTTATATTTTTTTGATAAATATAAAGTTACGTTCTTTCTTCAAAGCACGGCAGTAGAGTCGGCAAAACCGCATTTTTACTTCACAGCATTGCTGATTTCTTCCAACAAATTAACGCCCCGGTCCACGTGTTAACCCTTTTGTGTTCTTTTATAGTTTTATGAGCGAATAGTGTCGAGATAAACCTTCGGTGCCGCCGACCGAAATAGACTCTTGCGCAACACGAAGCCGACAAAAGTGAAAATGTTCGACAGTAAAAGTTGCGAAGATAAGCAATTCTTATTCTATTCTCTTAGCTTCTTTCTTTGCGGCTAGCGCCGTCAGGTAGACCAATATATAGTTATTGAGGAAACGTTTAATATTCTTAATTGTTAAACCTAAAATGTTTTGTTTAAGAACGCGTGTTCTAGTAATTATTGTTATTAAGTAACATGAGACGTAAATGTATTTTAAAACACCACTGTTAATAAGGAGTGGAGGTGTGTTCCAAAAAACTGTTTTGATTATTCTAAGTTACAATAATAAGAATTTATAAGCTATTATCATTTTACTATTGATATATTTTGTTATAGATAAACACTTTAATCGGGTTTATACATACAGAAAAACTATGGTTTTGGAAATCTAAAACTCCTGTTAAAATAATCATTTGTAAAATTCATAATATCTATTTCATATTAAGAGACAGAAAACATTTTAAATAACATGCTACTGTCTCTTATTTTTTTTGGTCGATGTCATTTTATATTAGTTTAATTAGTACTGACTTAGCTGCTAAGCGTTATGCTTAGATATCAGTTAGTGTAAAATGCAACCGAAAGTCGATAAAGAAAACACTTAATTTTTTTTTGTAAATACTTAATTTTATTAACTCTGTAACTAACAGACTGATATATAAGTATCCTATCTAGATTCGAGTAATACGACATTAATATGTATTTATAGCTACAAGAATGAATTTAGCACATACTGTTCTTAAATACTCGTAATCGTAAAACACATAAGCTTTTTTGGAAAGCGTGCGAATGTATATCGTAATATAATAATATTTTGTTTTAAAAATAACCTTACTAACTCTATATTTATATAATTAATAAATCATTTTAGAATTATTACGAATGTAACTTAAAACGGAATTCCCGTTAACGTCCGTACGAATAAGATATTAAAACTTCCGTATATATTGAAATAGTAACGCTGTATTCGAGATAGATTTGAATAATATCAATTATGAATAAATCAAAGTAATTGCCCCGATTAAAAAAACACAGAATAAAAATACGACACCGTTAATAATAATTCATAAGCGTAGATTACAAAAACTTCTTATGTCCAAAATTATAATAGTTCAAATGTTAGTGGTGTAGTTAATATCTGAGTACAACAATATTAATGTAAAAAGTGCAGTACACAAAACGCTTTTATAGATATCTGTTAATCACTAGTCCGCACGCTTACCAAATGCAATATTCGAAACATTAAAAATGCTAAATTTAAACTTGCATATAAATATATATTTAAATGGAATGTGCAGAAGCTTAGATAGGTACCTACCTTACACCAAACACCATACTTATAATTCATTATATTTATCTTAAATTCTATATATACAAAAGTTATCTATACCTTAATGCAATGGTCGACAGAACTATAATTCCATTTCGCCTATCTAATTTATTAATTATATATATTTTACATATTTATTTATACACAAAAAACATTGCACTGTTCGACGGTCCGTACTGACGTCACCCTCTGTACTCATGTGTATACCAACTCTATTTCTAATTATATATTTTTTATAAGTGTTTATTTTAAATTAATATGTTACTACTTAAATTTGTTTTGGTCGAGATTTGATGTAGTTATAAATTTATATAGCATCAATAAATTCTTATTACTAACTACGTAGGGTCTTTTTTATGACAAATTAATATTAATTATTGCATTTTGAAATTAAAATAATAATTACTTATTTAAGAAAATGTGTACAAGTAATTCATACAGAATGCATTATATTTTGTTTTGCGTATCCTTCTGGTGAGAATTCTAGTTTTGTGACAGTTTTGGTTTTCATTTAAAAAAATATGTACTGCATTAGAAATCATTTATAACAGTTTTATTGGCCGCGTTTTCGAGTGTAAGTCTAGATTGTTTTAAGTATTTTATAAGAAATAAAACGTCTAAAAATGTTCGTTGTTCGGATTATTTTCATATTTTTTTTTTGTAAATTACACCAATACATCCGATATTTGTTAGGTTTCAACAAAAGATTTCAACGCGTGCTATACAAATAAGTTATCTAAACATCAATAGATAATGTGCCCGATAACCGTAACATATTGATCGTATTACGGCTGTAATTATGTCATATACACGAACTTTGTTTAGGATGCTTATATTGTAAAAAGCTTTAACTTTAAAGCAGTTTTGTGGGAATCTAACAACAAAGCATTGAAAAATACGTTTAGAGTGAAAAAATATTGGACTGTTACTGACCATGGTAGGTTTTCGATAAGAGTTGGTATACTAACGAGTAGTTAAAGCGGGCTACGGAGGACACTTCCAGAAGTCCCAGAAACAGTTTAGGCCTATCGTGCGCCGCCGCCGTTCGGGAGCGCGCCCACCGTGCAAACATCTACTTACTAAGAGAATGCACAAAACGGACTTTGAAAAAATCATCGCATATATTTACACAATATCTAAAAACCGCCCGGCTTGATTCGCGGTGCCGTCCATGTTATCACAAGAACACAAGTCACGCTCACACTGAGTCTAAGAGTTTGAGATTTCCGCTTTCGGGTTTCGCCGGCGGACTTACCCCCGGCGTGGCCATAGGGCGCTAGGCGCCTACGCCAGCGGATACTGTCACAAGGGCGGCTGCGAGTGCGCGTGGGCGTGGTGATGGTACAGCGGCGACTGGTAGTAGTTGTCGGCTGGTGCATGCCCATAACCGTAATTCACGTCGTACATCTTGAGGTCTGACTTCGTGTCCGCACCAGGAAGCAGCCGTGTGATGCTGAAGGGATGTGGAGCAGGCGCGTATCCTGTCGGCTCCTGTTTTAACTGTGCGTAGTGCTCGAGTGCTAACGGCGTATGTTCTGGTAGGCACAGCTCAGGCGCCGCGTGAAGTTGCGCTAAAAGATCATCCCGCATCTCCTTTTCTTCTCCAGCGCCCGCACCCGCTGCCTTATCATGCGCGTGCTCTCCTCTCTTCTCGTGGCCCGAACTGTGATGGCCGTGTGTATGAGCCGCCTTCTGCGCTTGCCTTATAGATTCCTTCTTTTCGTCTTTGAACCGTTTCTGTCGCCGCAAGAAGCATCCGTTCTCGAACATGTTTCCGCTGTCCGGATGCAACGTCCAGAATGAGCCTTTGCCCGGCTTGTCGGGTGTGCGCGGCACTTTCACGAAACAGTCATTGAATGATAATGAGTGCCTTATGGAGTTCTGCCAGCGCTGTTGGTTCTGTCTATAGAACGGAAACAGGTCCATGATGAACTGGTAGATCTCCGAGAGAGTGAGCATGCGCGTCGGATTGTTCTGGATGGCCATTGTTATCAAAGATATATACGAATAGGGCGGCTTGGCGTGCGTGTAGGAGCGACGGTAAGTTTTATCGTTGCGCGCGCGTTGAAGAGCGGATGTCGGCGATGCGGCCTCCTGTTCCCGAGGCAGCGCGCCGTACGGTACGGCACCGCCGCCGCCCATACAGGAGGCCATGGTGCTGGGCGGCGAGTAGCCTACGCCTGGGGAGCCCATGCAGGAGCCGCCGGCGACCATGTTGTTGGCGTATATGTTGGGATAGGGCTGAGCTGGCATGCAGCCCATGCCGTTCACGTAAGGCGGCGCGAGGCCCGGTGATAATGAAGACAACGACGCGGACGTCGGCACGTCGCCGTACGATAGCTTCTGCGAGATCATAGCTAGCGCATCACCCGCGCGTGCACGCCGGCCAGGGGCAAACACTCGCACTGATTGAAAGAGTAAATAGAGAACGGGGGCCCGCGCTCCCCTCCACTTACCGACCATGGGCGCTCGGAGGCGTGGCTCGCTTCGACCCCTCCTGCGCTGCGCACGCACTCGCTGCTTCCCCCTTCTCGCCCGCTCCCCCACTCGCACGCCCGTCCCCCCTCGCGCAGAGCCTCTCGCCCGCGAACCGTCGTTAATAATACCACAGCTCCGAAAGATAAAAATATGGAATAATCGTAAGTGCGTTAGCTGGAATGTGTACTTGTGTGGAGCTTTGAATCTCGTTTCTATGTCGTTACACTTAACATCAGCTCTTATTTCGTAACATGTAGTCGTTAGAATTATTTAAACGTATTATATATTTTAGTTTCGGATTGATGTTGTCTTATAGTTACAATTTTTCTTTAAGATTGAAGATAGTGTGAATGAGTAATTTAACAATATATAAATATTTTTGTTTCACTATCAAAATCATTAAATAATTTAATAAAGCTGTGTACTGTTTGCAATGTTAACATTTATCATTAATATTTTCTTACAAACTATCCTCAGTCCCATTTTGTACAATTTTAAATATTTAGCTTTATTTTGCTTAAACTAACATTGAAGTATAATTACAATTTTATATACATTTCCTTGATAGCCGTAGTTAAGTTTTTTAGTTAGTTAGTTCGATTCTCAGTGCCGGCGTCACTAAAATTGTTAATTACAGTTTTTAGTACTTACTTACCACATGCTCGCGGTGAAGGATATCATCGTAGAAGAATCGTCTTGACTGAGATTTGAAAAAAAAAAAGGAGAACTAGAGCAACGCGGCCGGCTCTTCCCGGCTACAAATAACTCTAAAAAAATAAGAAGAGGCCTATTCCCAGCAGCTTTCTTATAGCTGTTCACTGACAACCGTGAGAGATTTTATAGAGAGATAATATACGTGATACCGCTATTAAGCACCGTTAGCGCAATAATCAAGAACAATATGATTTTTTTCACTATTTACATATTTATAAAGCAAGCGTTTTTTTAATACCGTAAAAACTATTTTCGATTTTCGAAGTTATGAGTTGAAATTATTGTTTTCGAAATATATTAACGAAAAATGATTTTAAAAGAATATTTTTGGTGAGTTATAAACATTCTAATTATGTTTTAATATTATCAATCACACTTTGTGGCCGCCGCCAGAATCTACCATCTTAGTTTATTCCGCGGGTGCCGCAACAAAATGCTTTTTTTTTTAAATAAATAAATAAATCTATCTTGTATGCCAGACACTTATTATCCACACTGATGGCAGGCAGCTGCATCTAAGGTGCCAAGCGTGACATACATTTTGTAAAATGTGCGAAGAAATTTCACGATTTAATTCCTCCTTTCCCATACCATCATCGGACAACTACTACTACATATTCGGAAGAACTGGTGGTAAGATTCCTACACAGGAAACCGTGAACGATGATACCCAGGTGCGAGTTATTCTGCCGTCAAATATTAACTTGGTTTCGGTTTGAAGGGAACTGATTACTAATGTAATTACTGCACATATGAGATTTATGAACTGAAGTCTCTGGTCACACGAGTGCAGGTTTGTGCCACACAGAAATGTTCCGGTCGACACAGCACTTGCACGGACGTTACATTTACCATCAGGTGAACGTTTTTCTCGTCTCGTCACTTTCTTCTATAAAAGAAGCGTTTTGCTTCGTCATTCAGAATGCAATGAAAACAATTGAAATAATTTAACAGCACAAGTCTTTCCGTACAATAACGTTCTGTGGGTGTCGCCAAGAGAAGAGGGAAAAGGCTTTTACTAAGCTAGTACGGTGACGATAAGGTGGTATTGTAGAAGCTCTAGTTTATTAAAAAAAAAAGAACTACGTTATCCAGATAGGTGATACCAGATACCAGTAATCTGACGTTGCGAGCGACAATCCGCCAGTAAAGAGTGGCGATTAAAGCAAATCCTCCCAATTTGGGGACTATGCAGCGGTCTGTTTACTAACTGACTTCCTCAATTTATTGGTATTTAGTAGCTTCTGAATGGAGTTAAGTATTATCTGAATATTTATTACAGTCTACATTTTTCATAAAATTCTCCGAGAATTTTAATTTTTCAAACAAACTTTGAAACTAAAATACCTTATATTACAGAGTTTCATAGTTTGTTTTGTACAAAATCACACAAACAGTTTCAGTTAAAAAGTACAAAATTTGCATGTTATAAATACGGCAACTTAATTAGCTTTATTATTCCAAAAATCTAAATTAAGATTTTTTTATTTAACTTTACATACGTAACAAAACCCCATCTAATCGATGGGTGTCGTAAAACCCGACACAGGGAAGATTAAAACCAGAAGATGGGCAGCAGCATCTTCGTGGAACATCTGAATAAATAAACTGCGGTGGCCAACTCGCCTGCCAAGCGTGGCAACTATGGCAAAATTCCCTAAAATGAGAGCTACTTACTTTTGTGGCAATCTATGGGGAAGGCCTGTGTTCTGCAGTGGACTAGTGATAGGCTGAAATGATGATGATGATGTAACAAAAGCGCCGTGCCAGAGATGGAAAAGGTAAAAAGTGAAAAGGTAAAAAGGAAAAGGTGAAAAGTACAATGTGTTATATTTTTTAAAATATACTAGCATTGCTATTAACATTACTAATATTCCTGTTAACCACTACAACTAAACATAAAAGCTTGTGCTATGAGATGGTTCACGACAAAGGTCGAATGACGGGCTCGACCCTGCGCCGTCAAGTTTCGCAGTCCGTACTTTAAACCATTACGCTATTGGGGATTAAATCCATTCTAATATATAAATGCGAAAAGAACTCCCTCTGTCCCTCTGACTGTTTGTTAATTTTCACAGTTCAACGGCTTAACCGATCTTGACCAATTTTAGCACAGAGATAGCTTGCACCCTGGAGACGGACAAATTATACTTTTTATCCCGGAAAATCAAATAGTTCCCACGGGATAACTAAAAAACTTATATCCACGCGGACGAAGTCGCGGGCATCAGCTAGTAAATATATATAGGTATATAAAAAAATATCAACAGAAAATTGTAGACTACAATTTATTGTTTATTAACATATTATTTTGCAATAAGGAAGCTGCGGATAACGAACTATAAACATATAAAATACCACTTAGCTTAATTGCTTCTTTTATGTCTTCAATGTTATGTTACAAACAACATTACACGAACGTCGTTTTCATTGTTCACCTACAGAGATAATAGATACTCGTATGAAATAGTAAACAAATTTAGAAATTATTTGTTAGATAACATAGAAAACATTTGACATATTTAGTTAATGAACAACATTAACCAGGAAACCTATTCAGAGATAAGAAATAAATATTTTTATCTATCAATTTATTTTAAAATTTTATAATAACTTTGCACCGTTTTTACTAATAAAGGCAATGTTGTACTTACAACCCCCATCTCATCCCGTGGGTGTCGACAGAGGGAAAATGAAATCCAGGAGATAGGCCGCAGCATCTTCCTCGAACATCTAAATAAACTGCGGTTGCCAACCCACCAGCCAAGCGTGGCAGCTACAAACGTTTGTGACAATCTATAGGAGAGGCCTATTCAGTAGTGGACAAGTTATAATAAAATAATGATGATGTACAATTTATTACGGTTTAGTGGAAGCTATCTTGATATAACATTTACAATCGACTGAAAAGAAATTAATTTCCCCAGAAAATGATATTACTTACCATTCACTCGATTAGTATGCTTTGTCGTCGTCGTCGTTTCAGCCTATCAATAGTCCACTGCTGAACATAGGCCTCCCCCATAGATTGCCACAAGTTTGTAGCTCTCGTTTTGGGGGGATTTTGCCATAGTTGCCACGCTTGGCAGACTGGTTGGCAACCGCAGTTTATTTATTCAGATTTTCCAGCAAGATGCTGCTGCCCATCTCCTGGTTTTCATTTTCCCTCTGTCGACTTTTACGACACCCACGGGATGAGATGGGGTGGTAGTTATCACTGTATAATAACCAACTGGTTATTATACAGTGATAACAATGGCTGTAAATGCAAAGTCGCACATAAATCGTATTAAAGATCCTTTAATGTCGCTATTTTTAGCTCTAATTTAGTGACATCACTGTAGCCTAAGAGTCGTGATAGCTCATGCCCGGGCGGTTCCTTTAATCTATGTAGTAAAGGTCTAGATTCGATCCCCGGTGCCGGCACCGGTAAAATTGTTGATTGAAATTTCAAGTACTGATTTACTCTTTTGTCGATGAAGGAAAACATCGTAAATAAATATATATGATGTTTTCCTGGTATATTTCGACCACGGCGACAACTTCCGAATAATCTTGGGAGTTATATGTATGTATCGGTAGGTTACAGTGTCAGAAACACGAGGAAAACCAACTTTGTGTTTTGCAACTTACTTTGGCTCCAATTGGGATTTGAACCTAGGTCCGGCCGCGTAGAAGTCAGGTACCCTGATCAGCCTTCATATATATGATTGGGAAATAAAAATATTTCGGTCACAAATTAAATCGCCAACCCGCGTTTCACCGAAAAACGCAACGAAAAATAAAACGACACTTAGAGGTCTATTGCAGTAGTCTGGTAGGTTTCGGATTCGGTTTCATTTTAGCGTTTAAACCACATTGTTTTGTTAATGGGATCAAAGAAAACCTATGTTCTCAGCAGTGGTATATTTACATGCTCTAACTTTACTTTTTTAGTTATTGTTGAGTTTTCATTTCATTCAGTTACTACGTTCTACATAAGAAAAAGGTGTGTCGACTTCGTGATAATCTTTGTCAATCGCCTGCTCTGTTCGTTTCTAATCAGTGTACACACTTATAGCCTTCCTATTTGTGGAGATCATCTAATTTTTTTGGACTTACGCTATCTGGTTATTACCAGAAATTATCTTTGCTGCAGGATATATCATGATGATGTTAGTAATCGCTTTCAAAGCATTCACTTGCACTCACTTGTTTTAACATCCATGATACAGCATCAACATAGATAACCTACAGAGTAATAAAATTTTAAGCGTCATTTTTTTTAATATCACTGGCAATGCAAGGCTGTAATTGCATCATTCGAGATAATAGATTAATTAGTAATTATGTGCTTAGTCTATCATTACCTTAATTTTCTTGAAATAATCCAACTGTCTGGATTAGTTTGTTATTGTGTACCAGTGCATCTTTATTTAAACATTTATATTTTTTTCTAAACTTTTAAACCGTTCCTTAATTCTCTCAAGGAAGACAAAAAGACTCAGAAAGAGATATAGAGCAATACATGGTAAAAAAAATGTTTGAGGACCAGAACAAATTTACAACTTTACTGGTGGTAGGATTCTTATGCAGGAAATCGTCTAGGTAAGTACCATCGCAGTGCCAGTTATTCTGTGAAGCGGTAGTGTGCAAACATAACTGTGTTTCGGTCTGAAAAGTACTGATAGCTAGTGAAATTACTGGGCACATGAGACTTAAGAACTCATGTCTTAGAGTGAGGAATTCAGTGTGATGCAACACAGACATGTTCTGAGGGACATAGAATTTGGGCAGACGTAGCTCTCACCATAAGGTGAATGTTTTGCTCGTCACGTCACTTTCTCTTATTAAAAAAAATAGATTTGAGTTACAACGAAAATAAAATTTTAAATTTTTCTCTAACTTCGCTGAGACGTTAAGCACAGAAAACTCCCACATAATGTTCCATTGCCTTTAGTTATAAGGAGGAAACCGCGATCGGTGGTTGTGTAAATAATAAACTACTGTGGTTTCATCATAAAGCATTACTGCTGTAAAGTGACCGCGACTACGTCCCGTGGATTAAGTTTTTGGAAAATTCCGAGGGAACACTAACATTTACCGGAATAAAAAAAAACCTATGTCCGTCGCCATGATATAGCTATCTCTTTTCCAAATTACATCAAGATCGGGCAACGTTTGAGTGAACAGAGGGAGTTACATTTGCATTGATAATATTAGTATGGATATTAGTACGCCAAGTAAGATTCGAAATCTATATCAAACATAAAATATGTCTCTGCTATGCGCTAGTAAAAATTATACGCCAGAAATACATTTTATGTTCGACAGGACGAGTTCACAAAACCCGCCTAGAGCCGGTAACCCTACACCGGATCCCAGTTAATGGTAGACGCTTGTTCCATTCCCCCAGCGTAACATGAACTCGATGTATTGGCCTCATATAATAAGCGGCGCGGTCGAGTTATGGTAATAAATTATATCTGTATAAGAATGAAATAAAGAAATGTATGATATTAAATTTATGTTCAGTGGCGGCGCCTATTTATAATATATATAAATTTTCATAGTAACCGAGTGGTCTCTAAACCTGTTAATTGCAAATCACGTGCTCGGCGGTGAAGGAAAACGTCGTTAGGAAACCTGCATGTCTGGGAAATAAGAAATATGTGGAGCAGTCTTCGAAGCTTCAAAAACCCTCTTAAAAATGATAACCGTCTACCCATAACGAATACCGTGTCACCCCGATCATTTCTATGTGGCATCATACTGCGTCCGTCACCCGGAGACATCTATAGTTTTATAAAAAAAAAACTCCTATATTATATTTAAAAGAAAACAAGAAAAAATCACAATTTATAAATAAAAACTTTTATGTAATATATATTTTTTATTGTGTTATTGTGTTCAAACGATACCAATAATAAAAATGTAAGCAAAATGTTTTGATTATGTTACGTCAATATTTGTAGCTGCTATAAAAAATTGTATTCACATGCTATATACTCATACAATATATTTTTTTTTTTGTAAAAATAGTAGAGAATAAACTCCTCTTAGGCTTCCGTTTTATTACTTAAGACCAAAACGCTGCCTATCATTTGGTGGGTACGTGGCCAACGACAGTAGTCAGAGTACCTGCATGCTGAGCATAAGCCTAAGGTTGGAATCGTCGCCGCAGCAAATATTTATACAATAGACAAATTATAGGTTTCTAAAAATTCGACAGCAAGTGAGTCCGTTCTGTTATCCGTTAATATTGACGGCACTGTAATATGCTCTATGTATTGACGAACCGGATGATGTTGTCATGATTAAAATTGGCTGAAATGAATCGTCATTATGTCGTTTCAACTCGGAATAAAAGAAGTTTTGTTTTTGTCTCTTAACTTCCGTTCGCAACTAGCATAGAATAGACAAAAGGTGTGAATCATGTAGTGGCTTGTTGAAGTTTCTATCCAACTAAAAAGATTTAATGTAATAATTTATTATATTTACTGGAATACTACACATTTAATAAAACTAGATTTACGGAATGTATCTGACATTTTATTAAAAGATAATTATTATTTGACTTCACAACACGCATATTGGTATATATATATATATATATGTACTCTTTTTTTCTTTTTTTTTCTTTTAATTAAAAAACGAAGCCCCACAGTAGGATTTTCTCCTGTATGGTGGGTGCGTTTTACAAATATATATTTCACATGCACAACACCACCAGATCCGAAAAGCAACAATTTATGATTTTGCACAAATGTTGCCTTCGGCTGGGAATCGAACCCAGGACCGGTGGCGCAGAAGTCAGGTACGCTAACCACTACGCCACGCATGTGTGTGTGTGTGTGTATATACATTCATCCAGCATTCAGCTTCTACTTCTATGCGCGTATTTTGTTTGTAGGCAAGGGTCTTACCACAGCAATGCTGCGTCACCCAGAATACTTCTGTGCGACACCACACTGCGCCCGTCCCCCTGGGACAACAGTTCTTAAGTCTCATATGCCCAGTGATTACACTAACTCTCAGTGCACTTCAGACGAAACACAGCAATTTATACACACAACTATTTTACGGCAGAATAACTGTCTCTGCGGTGGTACCTGCCTAGACGGATTCCTGCAAACAAATCTTACCACCAGTAAGTTTTCATTTTAAAGACTGTATAGAAAAACAGCACCATCACGTGTACCTTGTAGTTTAACAGATATGTTTATGGGTCCAGATGAGTTAGTGGTAGATCGATATTATATATAAAGATAATTAGGCACATGGTAACTAATTAAGACATTTTATTTTTGTGACATATTGCAAAGTTACTTCAAAGCATCCTACATTCAAACCATCGTCGGTACAGTTGATAAGCAAAATTTATCAGAAATAAACAAAACATTAATTAGGCAAACACGCAGTCAGCCTAAATGTCTTCGAGTTGTGAGCAAACAGCATTAATTAGTACGCCCCTATAATCTCACACAAACAACTCTGATACTAACAAAGTACGTGGACTAAAGTTCCTCCTTAATGATGTAATTAGTTGGAACATAATAGATATCAATAAACTAGGATGAAATTCCTCTTTGTTTGGTAGAATATGTTAGTAGGTACTTTATAATGAAAGCGTGAAAGCCCAACACGTGTGACCTAAGATCGACGGTGAAAGAAAACATCGTGAGGAAACCTGCATGTCTGAGGAATGAAAAAAATTCTGTACATGTGAAGTCCTCCATTGGACCAGCATGGCGGATTCTTCTTGGCTCCTCTCATAAAAGAGAGGAGGCCTGTGTTCAGTAGTGAGTGGTGTTTATTTTTTTACTTTAACAAACGTCAATTCTATACATTTGTCTTACAAATTAGAACAAACGCCGTCAGCAGCGAAAAGGCGCGAAAGCTATTAAACATTCAATGCATTTAACTCTTCCGTCCCATCCCGACTTTGTTTCTTAATTCGAACAATGGCAAAGGATAAAGATAACTGGCAGTCACAACAAACCGCATAATTGCATTACCTCCACAGATAAGACAGGTAAGGGAAGGTAAGCCGACAGGGCACAATAGCATCACGTAAGACTTTTAACCCTCCGGAGTTTGCTTTCATATGTCATTCATAACGATATTTAGTTTTTGTCCGATTGACCATTGTTGGAAGATCGAGCTGAAACTGACGTGAGAATTTGCAAGAATGTGTAATAGGATTTCTATCGAAAATGTCTCTGAAGACTGGAAGGGCTAATCGGCGTAAATACATGTCGTACAAAATGATACAAAAAAAAATTCTACCAAAATTAACATGTTTGAATAAAATTACTTACTTGTGTCGAATTTTAAAAATCTGAGTTGACATTAACACGACCACATAACTACTTAAGATCAAGGTGAATGTATGAAAAGATGTATGTGTGTATGTATGTATGTATGTATTTTCAGATTCATAGCGATGTTTGAGAACTGAATATTATAACAAAAATTTAAAAGCAAAAATACCACTTGTAAAACTCACTACACGTGACAGAAGTGAAACTTATGTATATATATATATATATATATATATATATATATATATATATATCAGAAACTAACTATGCCCCGCGGCTTCACCCGCGTAAAAAAAGCGACCCCGATCGATGATATACATATATACTTCCCTATTTAAATCGGATTTTGGAGTTTTAATGTTTTTGCGCGGAAACCCTAATAGTTTTTCTAAAATTAAAGTAGCCTTCGTTACCCGCTATAATATCAGCTATCTGTCAGTGAAAGTACCGTCAAAATCGGTACAGTAAAATAACTGCCCAGTATAAACAATTATTAATTAATCGATGAAGATTAATTAAGAATAAAATAATCGTTGCGAAAAGGGTATCCACGAAAGCGCTGCCCTTTCACTTAAAAAAATATAATTTAAAGTATTTATAATTTCATTACTATTTGAAAGCAGTTTAAAAAAATAAAAATAAAGGATACACCATAATTTGGAAAACATTGTTGTTTTTTTATTTAAATGTATTATTACCGTTTTCTTTTGTATATAGAATCTACTTAAACTGATTCAAGTATATAATTTAGGAAAAACAAAAACTATAAAATTGATCTGATAAAATAGATAGGCCAGACTAGCACTGCCATCTACCGATGAGAGACGAACATTTTATCCGTAACTAAGCAACCTACGTCAAACTTAAGATACTCGTAATAATAACACAGTCAACTCTTACCTTATTTTTTGCCTATTAAGACATGTACAATATTTTAAATACATTTAGAAAACATTTTGGTAAATGTTATTCCAAAAATAAAAAATGTTATAATAATACCTATAACATTCCAAGAGTTACCCGTCATTTTGATTGAAGTGCATCAATCATTTTAAAAATTATTAAAAAGGAAATAAATGTCCTGAAACAGAAAATTAATGAGTAACTCTGTTGCGATATTGATTTTAAAATTTTCAACCATTTAGAAAAGTATAAATTCTTATTAAATTTATAAAATTTTGACTTACTTTAATGCAAAGTACAAACTAAAAATTACTAAAATCTTCCCTGTACCTATATATTAAAAAAATAGAAAAACCAAGAGAGAGGATTTTGCTTATAGAAATTGCTTGCCAGGTATTATCTTAAAAAAAGTCGCCCACTGCTTCTTCAGATTTCACCTATATCGTAAGTGAGTTTTAAACACACTTATTCCACACGCACTAAGAAATATCCGTTACTCATGGGAGTCAAACCCTCGACTCGTAGCGCAGACACCAGCACTTAGCCACTGCGTCAACCGTTTCGTCATAATTCTTAAGGTTCTAAAAAAACTAAAATTTAGCGGTATATCATGAATAACTGCATTGTAATTATTAGTATAATTAGGGCGTAGTTTATGACGGAAGTTACGTAAATCGCAGAAACTATGAATGACAAGACACGTGGCTTAACGATCTGCTTGTTGTGGCTGCTGATCTTGGAATCGAAGAGAACAGATTTGAATACAATATTCTTTATTGGGTAACTTAACTTTATTATCTTTTTGGGGTGTAGTGGGGTAATAGCGCCTATTTCTGCCAGCCGACTTCTACAGAAGTGGCAGAGATGTGTTAAATTCGTTATTAGCCCATAAACTCTCTCCAGTGGCTCCAAGTAGCTGTGATGCGCGCAGCGGCCACACCCCGGTAAACCGTGTCGGCTCACGGACTAAACCTGGACGAGGGGCTTGCCACTTTTGGTGGACAAGTTTTTTTTTTTTTTTTTATGCGGATCCCTCCTGCAAAGTGCATGAAGTCTGATTCGGCAAGGATGGCAACCCACCGCAGATATGCAAAGGGCTTGGCGGACTCGGCGATTCAGCAAGGCAATGTGGATGGCCAAGGGCGGCGTTAGAGGGCAAGAGTTAACGTCGGCCAGACACATCATCTGACCTCTCCTCCAGTCGTAACGGTTCTCCGTTCCACTGAATCGAGGAGAGGGAGGACGAGTGTGTGCGCCTGCGTGTGCGCGAACGCTTGCGCACCTTAATATATCCTGCGCATCTGACTGCTTCCGTTTGATCAACTCCTCCGGTACAAAGATGTTCAGAAAAGACACATGAGAAGATGCAACATTGAGCCCTCTCAATGGGAAGGTTTGGCAGCACAGCGCCCAGTATGGCGTGGTATTGTGAAGAGGCAAGTTCGCGAGTTCGAGGAGCAGCGTATAGCTGACCTCGACGCTAAGCGCGATGAGCTAAAGGCCCGTCCACCCGCGGCCATAAAATTCAATTATGTAAGCGACGTACTCACGTGCCCTCATTGTGCGCGAGAGTTCGCTGCGAAGATTGGCTACATAAGCCATCTTCGGGTACACCAGCGCCCGACCGATTAGGAGTCGAAGTGGTCGCCATGGCCGAAAACGGTCGGAAAGATCATCATCATCTTTATTCAACATAAATATATATATTCACTAGCTGTACAGCCCCGGCTTCGCACGAAGTTATTGTTAAGTTAAAGTCTGTATAGAGAAAAATAACACCAGACCATTTAGGAGTAAATGTTCGTAAAATCCGTTTCTGTTAAGAATTTGTACGCGAAATTTCAAGTCACTATTCCTTTTAGTCTCGGAAATATCGTGAGATATCACTATTGTGACACATATCACTTTACCGTGACGTTTACTCATATCGACACAAAGAAAATAAAAACATCAGGAGCAGCAGCATCTTCCTAGAACTTCTGTATAAACTGCGGCTGCCAACCCGCTTGCCAAGCGTAACTAAGGCAAAATCCCCCCAAAATCAGAGCTACAAACTTTTGTGGCGATCTATAGAGCGGGGGCTATGTTCAACAGAGTACTAATTATAAGCTGAAATGATGACGATGACTTATTGATTCTAATGTTTTTACTCCAGCACTAAGAAATACCAGGAGAATATTAAATATTGGCTATTTGTGCAGTGCATAAATTATAGATTTTCGAGTCTAATTGTATTGTAATATTCTGAGTATTACACTCATAAATATATATGACTCAGAATTAATATATATAAAATGATGTATCAGGAAAACACTCGTCACATTCATAAGTGCACATTTTACTTGCTAATGTAATTCCGTCGTAAGGTGACAAATTATCTTTTCACTTTTAAAGATGCTTTCCTACAATACCTCTTCGGAATCTTAGCCACAGACGGAGTATTCTCAATTCTGAAAATGTTTTAATATAGTATATACAGACTTATTTCAATGACGTCTATAACTCAGTATACTTGCTCAGAGTATGCTGTGTTTTAACGTATAACGTACTTGAAATTCAGCCAAGAAAACGGGCTTCCTACATTAGCACATCCTCCCACGTCTGAGACCTATTAATGCTCAAAAGAAACGTGTTGACACAACCACCGGAGATCGCGTGTGGTTCACGAAAATTCCCATCTTATATGTGAGAACTATACGAAATGCTTTTTACAAGTTGTTGGAACATAAAAATATTTGAATTTAGAGTAGGTAAAGTGTTTCAAAGATCTCAAGTATTTTCACAATAATCTGATAATAATTGTCAACCTGGGCGACATTTTATGTTAGATGTCGTCTGCGCTGGATATATTATAATGCTATAAGTATAAGTGCAAATACAGAGGCACACACTGCTTTTAAAAAAAATGGAAGTGACGTGCATATTGACGACTGCGTGGCCCAGGATTCACATCCTAGCCGGAGCCAACATTTGTTCAAAAACACAAATCGTCGATTTTGGAGCCTGCTAGGGTTGTGCATATGAAATGTATCTGTGTAAAACTCATTCGCTATACAGGGGAAATCCTTGTGTTGGCATCGTTTCTTTTACTAGTTTAGAATGATTTTATTAAGGAAGATGGAAATTGAAGGTTTTACTTCAATTTCCTTCTTCCTTAATGCTCGATACATCCATGGAGATCAGCAATTTAATATAAGGAGACGCACAAAGCTTTACTATCTACATAAAGATTATGACATTGGGTCTTCGCTTATAGCTTATAGTGATTGTCGTGTAAAGTTTTCATGGAACGTGAAGACACGACGAATGCCTATCATAAAATAGGTAACTTCAAAATAATATCCCCGAAAAATATTTATTAATAGCAACAAATATTCACATACATAATATACTGTTTCAGTAACGTTTATTTATTACGGGTACGACCATAAGCAAAGATTACTAACAGGCGCTAAAAATAGTCCTTTCCACAAATTAGGGGAGATATTGCCATAATTGCCACGCTTGGGTTGGCAACAGCAGTTTATTTATGTAGATGTTCAAGAAAGAAGCTGCTGCCTATCGCCTCCTTTTGGTTTTTAGTCTGTCTACTTTTACACACCCTCGGGATAAGATAGATAGGTTATCGTACACTGCCACCGCTACTTTATGATCACCATCATCATTTCAGCCCATCACAAGTTCACTGCTGAACATAAACCTTCCCCACAGATTAAAACAACGCACGGTCCTGAGCCACCTGCATGCATCGATACGCATAGGATAATTATATATGATTATAAGCATAATTATTGTAAACATCTGTAAAGCTACCACAAAATTACTATTTAATTACAGATTAGAAACCATTAGCAAATATTTAAAATTTAAGGTTAAAATGATAAGAAAGTAGTATTAATATAGAATGTAATCAAAAAAGTCAAAAAGTGACATGGAGTCAATATTTTAGTCGATATTTATACTAACTTGCAATGAATAACAAAGTCATGTAAATAAAAACACACTAAGTATTTTTATTTATTAATACTAATTCAAGTTAAGCCTGAGCACGTTTTACCGTAGTTTAGCCGAAATGTTATTTCATTATCATCTAAAAAGGCAAAGGAAACAGGCACTCAAGCCCAAGGGATAATGGAGGAAAAGGGCAAAGAGGGGACTTTCATCGCGTACCTGTGCGCCTGCGCATCGTACCTGACCTAGGAAAACAAACACAGCACGGAGATTTAGCATAGAGTGGATACGCTTAAAAAGCTATAGAATTAAATTTGAAAAATATGGTACAGTTTATTACAATCTATAAATTTATACAAACACTTTGAATTTTGTTCGGAAAGTTGAAGTAATATATTTTCATAAAAAAATATATTTTAAAACTACAACCATACCAATGCCTAAGACAGGAGTATCCAGTAAACTAACTTTGTACTGATTTTTAATCTGTACCGTTATTATAAATTAGCCAAAGTAATTCTTCCCATTCTTATCTATTGTTCACAAAACATAAATAAAATCTCAAATATTCAATCAAAATGTCTAGTTCGATCCACGTCCTTGGCTTGTCCATAAGAGGCATCTCATGTTGTACGTGTAATATTTTCATATTTTTGGTAGTATTTTTTACGTGACACGCTAAGTGGTACGATGTGGACCACCCACTGAGTAGAGCGTGAGGCACGGAAAACCCAAAATATTCCAAACAACCTTTTCAGAAAAACCGGTTTTGGGTGACTTCTATATTACTATCCGATCTTAGAATCTATTTAAATAAAAGTTACATAAGAAATTAGTATTGATGGGCAGCAGAATTCATCTGGAACATCTGAATAAATAAACTGCGGTTGACAACCTGCCTGCCTAGCGTAGCAACCATGGCAAAATCCCCCCAAAATGATAGCTCCTAATTTTTGTGGCTATCTACGGGGGAGGCCTATGGTCAGCAGTGGACTAGAAATAGGATGAAATGATGATGATGATGATGATTGTAACTTGGTTATTTCTCCTTTCCAATAAACGATCTTAGTTTTCGTCGAGTCGGAAGGCGTCGAATCGCGTGTGCATACACTAAAAAAAAATGAGTTCCATTTAATTAAACGCAAAGTGTGTTTTTGGGGTCAAAATGGGTTTTTGGTTATTAATAGGAAAGGAAAAATGTATTACGAAATAAATTTGTTCTCCAGCTTTCTGGTTATTATCTATTTTACATGTTTAACACAAAAAATAAATAATAACCAGGGAATATTGACAACATATACCTACGAATATACGCAAAGTAATTATTATAAAATAGTAATTTTTAAACTCCAGCGGTTTTGAGATCCCACATACACACACATAAATGCATAAACACGCTTAGTATTACACCTAAATATAACCATGGCCATCAGGTTTATTATAGTCCACTGCCAACAGTGTGGCGTGGTGTCCCATGTCCAAACATGGGACACCACGCCTGGCAGACGGATTAGCGATCGCAGTACCCAAAAAAACTCACCTTAGACGCACACTAGGTCGGTTAAGTTCGAAATTTGCCAGATCGAAAATACACAGTATGTGTATAGTAAATCCGATAACCGTTGGGGTAGAAACACTCTCGAATAACAACATCGTACTGGCAAACGCATTGTAGGGCGGTCTCCCACTCGACGGAACGACGACCTGCGGTTTTACGGGAAGTCGATGGAAGTAGGTGGCTCAGGACAGTTGTTTGTGAATCCAAGTCAATCTATGAAGAGGCCAATGTTCAGATTGTTTAAAATGATGATGATACATTTTCGAGATAATTATTCCTTCACCGTGTACAGGTGGTCTCTGACTCTTACGACATCTACGGGATGAGAAAGGGTGGCAGCTAGTCTTCCGCGGCACTACCACACGATAAATGTCACTATAATTTGTCGTATTTAAGATAAGAGTAGTAATTAACTGGTGGCAGGGACCCCATAATGGAATCCGTCTAGGTAGATAGCACATTATGGTGTTTTTCTGCACGAATGAAGGCTGTCCGTACAATACCTCAGTCGCCTCTTACGATACCTCGGTAGGAAACTGCAACTGGTGGTAGGATTTCTATGTAGGAATCCGTCTAGGAATGTACCACCCCAGGGCCAGGGCCATGGTAAGTGTAACGTCTGCCCATAACAAATGCTGTGTCACCCAGAACATTTATGAGTGACACCACACTTCGCCCGTCACCCTGAGACATGAGTTCTTAAGTCTCATATGCCCCGTGATTACGTGTGTAATAATTGCACACTACTACTTCACGGCAGAATAACTGCCCCTGGGGTGGTACCTACCTAAACGGATTCTTGCATAGGAATCCTACCACCGTGAAGGCGTAGTGTGCCAACATTAGTGTGTTTCGGTTTGAAGGGCACTATAAGCTAGTGTATTCACTGGGCAATTGACTTAAGAACTGATGTCTCAGGGTGGTGTCACATACAAATTTTCTGTGTGACACAGCGTTTGCTATGAGCAGACGATGCACTTACCGTCAGGTGAACGTTTTGCTTGTTTCGTTACTTAATCCAATAAAAAAAATTAAAAAAAGAAAAAAAGGAGGTAGGTGCTATTCTGCTCTGCCGGACGCCTTTTTAAAATTAAACGCGTTTAAATCAGTAAAATAAGCTTTATTAAATACACAAAAATATTCTGGGTGACACAGCATTTGTTATGAGCAGACGTTGCACTTACCATCAGGTGAACGTTTAGCCCGCCTTGTCACTTTCGTTAATAAAAAAGTACGTAGTTCACTAAGCTATATTGCACATCGATATTCGATGTGTAAGTTCTTTCATACGTGGCTCTTATAAAGCTAAGTATCAGTGTTTAAACTTAAGAGCCCTTATCACAATAGAGTTTTTAGTCTTTCTCATACTACCATCCCACATCGTACTATGGGCCACCCTCTGTGTGCAACGAGCCCGACCGTGTGTACGCACTTTATAAACAATTAAAGTTATGCCGGGACCTAACTTAAGGGCTGGATTACATAGTGTTAATACAAATTAAAAAAGAAGTTTCTGATTTTTTACTGTTTGAGTTGTTGTATTAAATAGAATACGTCATTGTGAAAATCCATAACATCATCCATAACTTATCACCATAACCCTGATACAACATTGGAAATGTTATCATACACATAAAATAGAAGTGTGTTTCTTTACCGTTTCGTTACCACCCAATCTGAACTCGTTGTTGTCGTTAAAGTCGACAGAAGAAAAATTTAAACCCGGAGATGGGCGGCAGTATCTCCCTGAAACATCTAAATAAATAAACTACGGTTGCCAAGCCGCTTGCCAAGAGTGGCAACTACGAGTATAATAAAATCTTCCAACATGAGAGCTACAAGCTTTTGTGGCAATTTATGGTGGAGGCCTATGTTCAGCAGCGGACTAGTGATAGACTGAAATGATGATGATGATGAGTATTAAAGACCATTTTCTGTCATTTATTTTAATTTAAAAAGTCTTTGTCTGTCTGTCCTGATTTATCTTAAAACCAACCAATACTATTTAAATAAAATCTTCACAGATAACGACAGATGAAGAAGACGGTAAATCAATTTAGTTTTTCCTTCACTCTACATAAATATCATTTACATGAATTTTGAAGAAGCGAAAAATGTCGCAGGCCCAGCTTGAAGCAAGAAAAGACAAGGTATTTAAAGACATACGGTGTGCAATTGAAAACTCGTATTATCAATTCTTAAATGCTAATTGTTTGTGCTGCTGAGAACGCATAAGTACGATATGTCTAAGTGTAGCTCAAGACCCGCCAATTAATAGATTTCTCAGTCAATCTTTGTTGGGATTCAAAGCCAGAAGCAAATCAAATCAGTCCAAAATTCAATTCAAAAGTTTTTGACCATTGAATTGTCGTTTATACTTTCAGAATTGTATCAAATTCTGAAGCGGGAAAAAGCTAAAATTCCAAGGATACGTAACTATATATTCGTTAAAAAACGTTGTAATATTGTCACATGTAAACCGTCCTTCGTCTCGATACCCGTCGCAAATTCTGGGCATAGTCCGCTGGCGCAGCGTAATCCCGGACAAGTGGCCGCCTCGGGGGATTCCTGGGAACTTTATTACCGTTGCTTGTTTAATTCCCGTGTATTGGCGGCTTAGGCCGGTATCCCGTTTAAAGGGTTCCCTCTGTGGGAGTCTGAGATTGGAATATTTAGAAGTTGTAATACGGAATTAATTAGTGATCGTGCCACAGGCAAAGCGGTTTGCTAATCCGCAATATTAAGACAGTCGTGCGGGTCGCAAAAGATCCGGTTAATATACAAATTGTTAAAATTGTAATGCCATGTGGTGGCGGCTTGAGAATCTACCACCCCATCTCATCTCGTGGGTGTCGTAAAAGTCGACAGAAGGAAAATGAAAACCAGGCGATGGGAAGTAGCATCTTTCTGGAGCATCTGAATAGACAAACTGCGGTTGCCAACCCCCCGACCCAGCGTGGCAACAATGGTAAAATATGATTTGTTAAGAAGACGTCGTCATCTACGCTAGATCTACTGGTAGTGATATATAGTGGTCTTTTTAGGATTCCTATGCAGGAATCCGTCTAGGTCGGTACCACCCCAGTGCCAGTTATTCTGCAGTGAAGCAGTGGTGCGCAAGCATTGCTGTGTTTCGGTTCGAAAGGCACTGTGTGCATAATCACTGGGCATATGAGACTTAAGAACTTATGTCTCAAGGTGATGGGCGCAGTGTGGTGTCACACACACAGAAATTTTCTGGGTGACACTGCATTTGTTATGGGCGGACGTTGCACTTACCATCAGGTGAACGTTTGGCTCGTTTCATCACTTTATCCAATAAAAAAAAAACCATCGCAGGGCCAATTATTCTATCGTGAAACAGTATTAACAACTATCACAATGTTTCGGTCCGAAGAGGACTGGGGGCTAATGTGGTTACTGGGCATATGAGACTTAAGAACTTATGTCTCAGGAGGACGGGCGTATTATGGTGCCACACCGTAACTTTAGCATTTGTTATGTTGTTATGTCTGCACGACAGACGTTGAACTTACCATCAGGTGTTTTGCTCGTCTTCTCAAATAAAAGAAAAAAGACACTGTCTCATCGCCTACTTCACGTATCTTATGTAAAACATAACATTCACAATTTCACATTCACACAGACACATTACAGCAGAATATACATTTACAGCAGAAAATCATTAATTTTTGAAAACCATAATGGCTCCACAAGGGTTGTCCACTGGGTTTTGAAACCAGGGCCTACAACTCAACATTCCTTAAAAAATCTTTAAGGTTCTGAAAACTATCCCGCTCTACCGAGCACGCCAAGCTTTTTGGAGGTCAATTTGACCTTCCCTTCCGGGTCCACTGTCTAACTGAACGTCACTCTTTATGACAACGCCAAGGATTCCGTCTGCCTATGCCTAGGACGGATAAAGGGTTTCTTTTAAGCGGTAAACGCTCAAATCTGAATCTTCTTAGACTTGAATTCGACTAAATTTAGTTGGCCCCATCTAGATTTAGTCTTACGAAATTTCAGACACAAACTTGTTCCGGCACTAGTCGACTTATCCCCGCGAAATATTAGCACGGCCGGTGTATAAAGCTTCACCAGTACTGTCAGTACTGTCATCCGCAATTTCATTCTGCCAATGTGCTCCGACTTTGACTTGGCATTAACGCTTTTTTTTTATTATTTAATTAAAGTGACGGAACGAGCAAAATGTTCACCTGATGGTAAGTGTAACGTCTGCCCATAACAAATGCTGTGTCACCCAGAAAATTACTGTGTGACACCACACAACGACTGTCACCCTGAGACTTCAGTTCTTAAGTTCCATATGCCCAGTGATTACGCTAGCTCTCAGTGCCCTTCAAACCGAAATACAGTAATGTTTGCACACTACTGCTTCACGGCAGAATAACTGGCCCTGGGGTGGTACCTACCTAGACGGATTCCTGCAAAGTTATACTTCTTTTTAAGATCGCTGGTTTTTATATCCCGGATCGCCGATTCATTAGCCTAGGCCCGGTAACTCTCCTACTTTTGGCGAGAAGCCTTTTTGCAGGTGCGACCAAACCAAGGTTGTTAACTGCCTTCGGTGGGTACCACAGATAAGTACCAAAGAGTTGGAAAGAATGGAACCCTGAAGCATCATATCAGCAACAGACTCCGTAATGGGCACGTGAGAGTCACCGTTCTCCGGATCAAACAGTGACTCGAAGAGCAAAGAGGGGCATGGACGGAGACATGACAATTGTCCGCATGAGAAGTCAGCAGAAGGTCTAGCAGGGAAGAAGTCCACGTCTGGAACCCGCGTAGGCAAAGTAACAAGTTGTGTTAAATCATAGCCATGCGGCGTGATTAGTGTTGATGTCGCCAAGTATCACGATCTCTCCGAATGAGGTCTGCTGTAGCACGAAATTGTAACCATCGGGATGTAGTCGATGCCGAGTTTCGGTGTTACAGCTATGGGACCTATAGAGGCACTCATAGACGCGAGGCTGGTCATCGCTGTCTATGCGCAGCCAAATGATGGTCAGGTCCCAACTTTCAAGACTGCCGAGCCGTCAAGAAAATATCCTCTTCAACGTATACTCTTTCCCTCGGTGCCACAAAGTGGTGTCACGGTTTGACCCTTGACCCTTTATCAGCCGGAGTGGATATCTGCGTCTCGGTAAGAAAGAGCAAGGCTGGCTGCGCCGTCTCTCAATGGTAGTGGACAGTGGTAAGATTGGAATGAAGTCCCCAGATTGCAGATAAGTCTTATTGATCTGTTTGCCCCAAGCAGAGGGCGTATCGAGCGGAATTTCGCCGAGCCCCGTGCATAGTATGTTACGAGACTAATACTAATAGTACATAAATACGATCTTTTTTTCGATCAGTCGTTGTGAACTGCAAAACTCAACCGAATTTCAAGAGAAAACCTAATTTAGTTGTAGTTTTTAATTGATGTATTATTTGAAAAAGAAAAAATATTAGAACAAATATGGGAAAGTAGTGTAAAATATTAGTACAATATAAGTTTATATCTTTATAGCACAAGAAAACAATTTATCGTTGCCTTTTTTTCATATGACCACGATCTCTGCATACCAAATCAAACATAAAATTTACACACCAATCGTGTATTGCCTAATAAAGTCACAACCCACATCTATCTAGTTAAGCTACCGAAATGAATACGGCAGGCGCAACATCGCGGGGGTGGATGCATCTAATTAAAGGGAGAGATGGGAGGGGGACGGGGTTAGGTACACGGTAGCCGTGTCGGGCGTTAAGTGGCTCTCGCAGTAAAACCATCATAAACTTGTGTCTCGCTATAACGCGTACAGGCAGAAGAAATGAAGATCTTGATATAACATGGCCACTAACACCAGCAACATTAACAGAAACTTTTAACGGTTGTAATAACACAATAATAGACTTTCATTCCTCCGCCGTGTGGTAGCGGCTTAAGAGAATCTACCACCCCATCTCATCCCTTGGGTGTCGTAAAAGTCGACAGAGGGAAAATTAAAACCATGAGATGGGCAGCAGCATCTCCCTGGAACATCAGAATAAATAAACTGCGATTGCCAACCCGCCTGCCAAGCGTGGCAAGTGTGGCAAAACTCCCCCCAAAATGAGAGCTAAAAACTTTTGTAGCAGTATATGCACATGTTCAGCAGTGGACTAGAAATAGGCTGAAATGATGATGATGATGATGAGATTCATTCCAAGTTCTCTTTTCATCAAAACTACCAAATTTTTGTTTTTTTATAACGGGAGTAACATAAGAATAACAGAAGGAAAAGTTCAAGATTATTTGACAAAGATCAATAAATTGTATTTATGCAAGAAGTTGTGATGATGTCGTCGTGGCCGATTGCGAACACGGCCATCTCTTCCAATAAAAATCATATTCATATAAGTAAATATGAGCGCAAACAAACAGACACTTCAAACCTTTCGATATCCGCTGTAACGCTTATTTTTAACGTTAGCAACATCGAAGAAAAATTCAGATGAAACATCAGAAAAGAACTAGAAAATAGTTCATTCGTGGTAGTGGTGTGGATGGCCTAGTGGTAATGTTGTAGTGGTGGAGGGTATATGGTGGCGGTATTGGTTTTCTTGTGCACGCTGTTGAGGCAGGGCCGGCGGTGCTCTTCAAAACAAGGTAATACACACTATTTTACATTTTACATGCGGATCTTAGCAAATTAACTTTCCTTTACTATAACGGATTTCCGCACAGCAACGCCTGATTCTATCAACTATATGTTTCAGTACTGAGAGCTAGTGTAATCACTTTGCTTAAGTGACTTAAGAACTGATGTCTTAAGGTGACGGACACAGTGTCATGCCCTTTAGAAGTGTTCTGGGTGATACAGCATTTGCTATGGGCTGACGTTGCACTTACCATCCACCTGATGGTTTTTTTTGGCGTTTTGTTTGGCTCACTTTATCTATACAAATAAATAAAATTGAAGTATTTGTATGTAATAACAAAATATCAGATTTTTACTCCATGCTTATGAAAGTATATACGGAACTTATAAGAGAATAAATGTTTTTAAATTTTTTGTCTGTCGGTCTATCTGTTTGTTCCGGCTAATCTTCGAAACGACTAAACCGATTTTGACGGGATTTTCACTGACAGATAGCTGATATTATACCGGGTAAAGTAGGTTTCTTTAATTTTAGAAAAATAATAAGGGTTCCGCGCAAAAAAATAAAACCTCAATATGAGATTCAAATAGGGTCGGCCTTTTTTACGCGGGTAAAATCGCGGAGCACAGCTATTAAAAAATATATTTAATAGACATAACAAACATGAAGTCAAGAGTCAGTCTTGCGTGCCACTGTACCGGACCACCCGAGCTGAAGTGCTCTCCGTCTATCGACTTGTTATGCCTCCCAGATACTTTTGTCTGCATCAAGCTGTACCTGAAACTATGTGAAAACTTTAAATTACTAGACCTACTGATCTTAAATAGTATATAAAAGTCTGCCGCTACATAGGATCAGATACAGATACAACAGTCGTTTAAATAAAACTACTTTTTTACGGATTTTATCGCGTTTAATTTTTGAACTATTTTTACCCGACGTTTCGGACGCTTTACAGCACCCATGGTCACGGGGGGACTGAGGTGACAGTTGTCCCGATGTCATAGTTAACCCGGAGTACCTTCAGCTTTTAATTATTATTTGTAGTCCGATCTACGCAGAAAGAGCTTACTGTGTCTTGAAGCCTTGCAGTGGTATGCTTGGTTTTTGATTTAATTTTATTAATAATAGGATCCCAAGCCGGTGGTAATACCCAACCATCTTCCCTATTGAAATTAGGATGTTTTTTAATTTCAATAGCCTCGCGAATCATCCTTGGTAGGAATCGGTGTTCTTTTGCAAGGATTTGTGGTCTATCAAATCTGATGTAATGGTTGGGATGATCCAGAACATGGTCACAGACTGCAGACTTCCTAGAGCGTCGATGCTTCACATCAGCTATGTGTTCTTTAACGCGGGTTTTAATGGATCTTTTGGTTTGCCCTATGTAAGAGAGACCACATTCACAATCCAGCTTGTATACTCCTGCATCTTGTAGAGGGATGTTACACTTGACAGATGGTAAAAACTGACTTATCTTCTTCGGCGGCTTGAAAAATGTTCTTATAGAAGCTCGCTTCAAGATATAGCCAATCTTGTCCGTAACTCCTCTGACATATGGAAGAACAGCAGGTACACGCTCGACTGTGGCCGGCTTCACTCGGTCACTGCGACGAAGGCGCGGAACCCGAAGCTTGTTGTCTTGCAAAACTTGCTTGACATGCTGAAGCTCGGCGGCCAGGTGTTTACTGTCACAGATCCCTTGTGCTCTCTGAAACAAAGATTTACCCACGGTAGCTAACTGTGAAGGATGGTGGTGAGATTCACCATTTAAATACCTATTTGTATGGGTCTTTTTTCTATACACAGTGTGACACAAGGTGTTATTAGGATTCCGAATTACTAACACATCCAGAAAAGCTAAAGAGTTATTTGCCTCTAACTCCATTGTAAATTGAATTTTAGAGTTTAGGGAGTTAAGTTGGTCTAGAAATGCAGTTACTTTATGCGATGGTAAAATTGTGAAAGTATCATCTACATACCGCTTGTAGAATCTTGGATTTACAGGAGAAGTACGGAGGGCTTTCTCCTCAAAGTCTTCCATGAAAATGTCGGCGACAATGGGAGATACTGGAGAGCCCATCGCCACACCATCTACTTGCTTGTAGTACTGTTCCTTCCACAATAGATAGCCAGATGTAAGGCAATGTCTAAGTAGTTCTGCATATTCTGCTGGCATGTTGTTCTCCGCTAGCTTCCTGGATACAATTGAGATGCAGTCTTCTACAGGTAGGCATGTGAATAGCGACTGGACATCAAAACTGACCATAGTTTCATTGTCAGTAAGATGTAGGTCTTTAATCTCACTGACAAAATGGTATGAATCCTTTGTGTGTGCTCTTGTGTGTCCTCTGAGCGGTGACAGTATTTTCGCTACATGCTGAGCCAATCTATAAGTTGGTGAATCGATCTGGCTCACTATTGAACGTAATGGAGCATTTGGTTTGTGTATTTTAGGTAACCCATACAACTTCGGTGGTTTGGCACATGATGGTATTACCGAATTTACGTCCAGATTCAATTTTCTAAAACTTCTCCTGTAAATCCAAGATTCTACAAGCGGTATGTAGATGATACTTTCACAATTTTACCATCGCATAAAGTAACTGCATTTCTAGACCAACTTAACTCCCTAAACTCTAAAATTCAATTTACAATGGAGTTAGAGGCAAATAACTCTTTAGCTTTTCTGGATGTGTTAGTAATTCGGAATCCTAATAACACCTTGTGTCACACTGTGTATAGAAAAAAGACCCATACAAATAGGTATTTAAATGGTGAATCTCACCACCATCCTTCACAGTTAGCTACCGTGGGTAAATCTTTGTTTCAGAGAGCACAAGGGATCTGTGACAGTAAACACCTGGCCGCCGAGCTTCAGCATGTCAAGCAAGTTTTGCAAGACAACAAGCTTCGGGTTCCGCGCCTTCGTCGCAGTGACCGAGTGAAGCCGGCCACAGTCGAGCGTGTACCTGCTGTTCTTCCATATGTCAGAGGAGTCACGGACAAGATTGGCTATATCTTGAAGCGAGCTTCTATAAGAACATTTTTCAAGCCGCCGAAGAAGATAAGTCAGTTTTTACCATCTGTCAAGTGTAACATCCCTCTACAAGATGCAGGAGTATACAAGCTGGATTGTGAATGTGGTCTCTCTTACATAGGGCAAACCAAAAGATCCATTAAAACCCGCGTTAAAGAACACATAGCTGATGTGAAGCATCGACGCTCTAGGAAGTCTGCAGTCTGTGACCATGTTCTGGATCATCCCAACCATTACATCAGATTTGATAGACCACAAATCCTTGCAAAAGAACACCGATTCCTACCAAGGATGATTCGCGAGGCTATTGAAATTAAAAAACATCCTAACTTCAATAGGGAAGATGGTTGGGTATTACCACCGGCTTGGGATCCTATTATTAATAAAATTAAATCAAAAACCAAGCATACCACTGCAAGGCTTCAAGACACAGTAAGCTCTTTCTGCGTAGATCGGACTACAAATAATAATTAAAAGCTGAAGGTACTCCGGGTTAACTATGACATCGGGACAACTGTCACCTCAGTCCCCCCGTGACCATGGGTGCTGTAAAGCGTCCGAAACGTCGGGTAAAAATAGTTCAAAAATTAAACGCGATAAAATCCGTAAAAAAGTAGTTTTATTTAAATGTGTAATATTCGCGTAAATAAAAGAAAACATTATACAACAGTCGTTTTCAAACGACTTGATAACAATTTGAGACACTTTTTGATTTGTTTGTAAATAATCTAGAAAATTTTCTATTCAATCAAGTCCCTCTTATGAGACTATTGCTTCCTATGCCTCTTTCATTAAGGCAATAAAATCAGGTAGCTATGTCGGTAGGCGTAGTAGCTAGGCGATGGGCTTCTGCGCTATGAGCCGCTGGTTAAATTCTCGCATGGGACATTAAGAAGAAGAAGAACTGGTGCTGTTCCGAAGAATATGCTAGTGTACAGTCCCAAGTATCATGGGCCGTCTATAATTAATAAAATATAATTAAATTTTCCAAAAAAATCACTAATTGTGTTGCGAAATTATGATACAAACTAATTATTTTAACCAATGAGAAAAAAGCGCGTTTTTATTAGTCACTTTTCAGTAGTTTTCTAAGATCCGCGTGCAAAATGTAAAGCGACAAAAATGACAAAAAAGTCTACGACAGTTAGCCGCCGCGACTGTCGTAATCAATTAAAGAAGTTACAGAGCGTTCAAAATCGATTCTTGCGAACTGCCACCAGAACCGGTTGGTACCAACGCAACGTAGATCTTCACAGCGACTGTGAAATGCCCTTAATCTGAACACTTCAGAGCATTATCACGGCGGTTTTTCGAAAAAGCCGCGGTTCATCCAAACCCGCTGGTGGTTAAAGCAGCAAATTACCGACCAAATAGAAACGCTACCGAACGCAAACGTCGCCCGTGAAACGTGCTAGACGACACAGAGGTCTCAGCGCTCTCTGACCACGATACGGTCAGTCACGCTCCAGGCTACACTGTACACACAGTTAATAGCTTTAATATAACATGCACCATGACGCGCGACCGCCGCAGAGAGCGGCGCGCAGCAGTCGACAGTCACACCGCGTACACACGATACACCCGTGTTCCAGGGCAGTTCTCACCGCCCAGAGTTACCGACACACAAGTCGACAGTCCGAATGGAGGCCCGCAGCCTCCCTCGGACGGTCATTAGACGACTTAAAAACCTTTTAGAGATATTCTAAATCGCGCAAGCACGCAGCGAGCGCGACAGTCCGAATTTCGAGGTTATTGTAGGAGTTTATTTATGTATTTATGTTTGGGTCAAACCAAACCTGGTACGCGGGCCCCTGGCCCGTGAGCACAGTATCCGATGAAGCTGTAAAAGCCAAAAAAGGCTAACAGCAATTACATCACCGAAATTATATATCTGGTGGCGGGTCTCGGTGGCGGTATTGGTTTTCTTGTGCACGCTCTTAAGGAAGGGGGGTAATACACACCATTTTACATTTTGCATGCGGATCTTAGCAAATTAACTTTCTCTCCTTTACTATAATGGATTTCCGCAAAGTAACGCCTGATTTTAATTACTGTATATTTCCATCATGGCACACGAGTCAGTCTTACTTCAACAAATGTTTCACATCAAAAAAGATACACATAAGAATCAGTGAATTATAAATAACATTATAAAAATGCCAATAACTAGCTAATGAACATTACCAACCGTACAAAACAAAACGAATCCCATCGCTTACCGCGATATCATTTAGCTACATGACCGTAGCATAAAACGAGCTAATATTTGTTTTGGGTGACCATATAATCTACATCCCTTGCCCGCGAGTGATAAAGACGTGCCCCAACAAAACAGCGCGTAAGTTTAAGAAGAAACACTAATAAATGTTTGCCTAGACAATTAAACGGAGGCAGCGTAAACACGGTGTGGGTGGTCGCGCCGACCGTCGTGGCCGGACAGCTCTGAGTGAATTTGTTGAAATTCACGTGAGTCGACTCCATCTTAGAGGTGATGATTTTTACGTGCGTCATAATTTGAAAAAATGTTTCGGAGTTTTTATGTGTGAGTTTTTTGTAAGAATACGTGAGCATAAATATGTTAATGTGTTTTAAGTGAAAATATAAATTATCTTGTGTTGATCCGTAGAAAGCTTGTGCCTGTAAAAAAAATGTTGAAAATGTTTAAGAATGCTGGAAGTAGGCATATAGACAAAGGTTGGAAAGACAATTAAATTCGCGATATAATTGGAAATAACTTGGTACATAATAACAATTCTATATAATGTTTTAGTTTCCATTGTGGGATGTATCTATTTCTCAAAGCGACGTTCGGTTGTCGATTGCTTATCTCGAACCTGCGAAACCTCTTATGAATTAGATTTTTATTTATACCAGACGTGATTTCCAGTCCAGGAAACTTATACACACTTACTCAACCTTTAATAGTAAATAGTGGACTGAATATTTTTTCAGCTAAAACAACACCAAATTGGGTATTTATTTATACAGTACTAGCTAATGCCCGCGACTTTGCTGCGTGGATATAAGTTTTTTAAATATCCCGTGGGAACTGTTTGATTTTACGGGATAAAAAGTCCTATATCCGTTTCCAGGACGCAAGCTATCTCTGTGCCAAATTTCGTCAAGATCGGTTCAGCGGTTGAACCGTGAACAAGTAACAAACAGACAGAGGGACAGAGAGAGTTACTTTCGCATTTATAATATTAGTAAGGATTGTTTGCATATTACTGCTTCGTGGCAGAATAACTTGTTCTGCGGATATAGGAATCCTGCCACCAGGTTGATTTCTCCCAATATAGGAGGGCTTTTCCGTAATCAAAAAGCTTAGCAGTCGAAATGGTGATCGCAGTTTACGGGAAATAACAAAATGGTTTAAAATACTAACCAGGAGACAGATCTGAATCGATAAAACTTTGATTAGGTTGGTTAAGTTTTATGTACATAAAATGCGGGGCGAACTGAGTGAACAGGCCTACATATCCAATGACATTAAAATGTATGTACCATTTTATTTTTAGTATACGATGTACGATCACCGTAGTAGTCATACATTAATTATTTATGTCGTCAAAACACAGTTAAAATTGCCGCTAGTTCAAAACATGATTTTGATTATTGTAATGGCAAACTTGACAACCCATCGCATGCAGGAAGACGCTGCTGTCCATTTCCTCGCTGTATAAACTTTCTTATGTTTGCCGGATTAACAACAATCATCTACTTGAATTTAGTATGATACATTTTTATCGGCGAAAAGATTATCGCAATTAAAACGAATCTAATTAAATGTATATACAAGTACTTATAATAATTGAAATCAAATAAAAATAGATACGCGTGGCGGTGATTGCGAGCCCTCTATCGGTCACGGCTGACCGATCAGAAAGAGTCGCACGCGTTCCAATTCCCGCGCAATATTTTTACAAACTATTATACCACGTATTATTTACTGCTCAAAAGATACTCTTTTGAGTTTTATTTATAGCAAATAAGGTCTATTGTGGAGTAATAAATTATTAAGCCAATGATGTTTTCCTTTTGTGGATATCAAGTACGATGTGCATAAAAAATAACCTCAAAAGGGTCACACGGATCGTAATTGAACAGAGATTTTGTTTATACTAGGGTCTTCGAAAGATAATAGAGGCATTATTGAAATTCAAGTACATGTCAGACAATTGCAATTAGGTTTGCGCGTTGCCTAAATTAAAATTCCCACATTATATTTTCGTTCGTATTAACGTAATAACGCATTCTCCTTTTAACAGATATAGAAACCAACAAGATACCACGTCGTGGAAGATTAATAAAATAATCCAATGCAACATAAGAAATCATATTTCTTTAGTTTTAGTGTCGTAATCTTTCAATTGCAGTTTTTTTTTATTTAATTTAATAAGAGTAACGGAACGGGCAAAACGTTCACCTGATGGTAAGTGCAACGCCTGCCCATAACAAATGCTGTGTAACCCAGAACAGTGTGACACCACAATGCGCCCGTTACCCTGAGACATCAGTTTTTAAGCCTCATATGCCCATTGATTACGCTAGCTCTCAGTGCCTTTCAAACCGTAACACAGTAATGGTTGCACATTACTGCTTCACGGCAGAATAACTGGCCCTGGGGTGGTACCTACCTAGACGGATTCTTGCATAGTCCTAGTTGTCCTATTTTTGTTTGTTTTAGTCTAACAGAAAATTATTCATCTTTAATATTTTAGTTAATTATTTATTCTACTCGTATTAGTCTATTACTTATATTCCCGTGTGGTGGCGGCTTAAGAGAATCTACCACCTGTCTCATCCCGTAGGTGTCGTAAAAGTCGACAGAGGGAAAATGAAAAGCAGGAGATACAAACAGGAGGTATAAACTGCGGTTGCCAACCCGCCAGCCAAGCGTGGCATCTATGTCAAAATCTCCCAAAAATGAGAGCTATAAACTCTCATTTTTGGGAGTGTGGCAATCTATGTTGGAGGCCTATGCACAGTAGTGGACTAGTGAAAAGCTGAAATGATGATGATGATGATGAGAAATTATATTTATATCTACGTAGTATTGTAATATTTTAAAATTACTTAATGAATAAATAAAATAAAACCTACAAGTTTGAATTCATTTTAAATTCAATTTACAAACCAAAACAAATTTGTTACAGATAACTGAAGTCACTGCACACCTGCCGATTACAACGCAATTCGGGTGCAATAAGCACATTACGGTCTCATCCCATTACAGCCCTCATCACCCTACCTGGCTTCCCTCCCGCCCTCAAAGCTCCCACGACACCCTAATATTAGAATAATACTTGTAAAAATATAATTATAATCATATGCGCACGTCAGTACTTCCGTCCGTTAGTGCGCATTTCGTGATTAGAAGGGTAGAGTACAGTTACCAATAAGTAGAACGTTACACAGGGACAATTTTCGAGATTTCTAAAAACTATTTTTATTATTATAGCATTTTAAATAATACTCAGAAAAGAAGACCCGTCGCCGAGAACACATATTCTACCAATATTGTATTATCTTCAAGAATTAGCTTTCCTGTAACGCAAAAGATACATATATACATACATAAGATCATGACTTTATCCCATAAGGGGTAGTCAGAGACTGGGCACTCACTGCAAAGACAGATGATTGCCACAATCCACGTTTCACCAAAACAATATAATGCACTCGGTGTGATAGGTGGTGAGCCCATCGCCACCATGCGCTGTTGGGTGCACAGTGATACATACACACGCAAAAGATATGGTGAATAAATAATCTATTTATCGTATCCCTTTATAATTTTAAATTTAGACTAAAGTAAGTAAAAGGCCCTATCCTAAATTACCATTTCCAAATATTGGTCAACTGAGTGAAGTACGGTAACTGTCAGTTTTGGCAGCGCGCGTTTTTTAATGTTACCAGTATTAATATGTAATTTGTCGGGATGGGCATTGTGATAACCGTGTTCAGAGGGTGTTTGATTGATTAAATAAGCGTGCGCAAAGCGGATAGGTGGTGGTTAAATGCTTTTGAATGATAAAGGATGAATGAGAACGCGTTATGGAAAGTAATTTAATGTTTTAGTAACCATAATGCAATACCTCTCCATCTTTATCGCCTTGTTAAAAGTTCACTGCTGGACATAGGTCTCTCCCAAGTTGTAAGAATTATCTATAGCCATAATCGCCACTCTAAACAGGCGGATAGGCGATCTATTCTACTGCCCGTCACCAATGTAGATCATTTAGAGTCTGGCATAATTGAGATGGCCACACTGACATCAATTGGAAGTAATCAGATTTTTGTGGCCTTACCAGAGTCGATGTTTACGACATCTCAGGAATAAATAGCGTGGCAGATTCTCTTATGGTGCAGTTAAAGATAACTACGACCTCACCCTCCTGACCGATGTTGAGCTCGGTGACATCTTCCAGTAACAACCAGTAGCCAACAGCTGGATGTACGCTGGACTACGCTTGTGCTGTCCGTAAGCCTCAGTTCAAAGTCGACAAATCGGAAGAACGGTAATCAAGATTGACTATATTATGTAGTTTTAATGTACAATTAAGAAAACTTTAGTTAGATTTTAGTTTACTAATTCTCTCTCTAATAGAAGTTCAATGAGTGTTAAGCAACTCCGCTTTTAATATTGCAGGAGTTACTTCATTAATTATCAAACGTCTCTAAAAGCGGCAAAAGCTCTCAATTTTTAATTACGATTTTATAAGTGAAGTAAAACCAATATATTGATTAGTTTTTTTATCTCATCTCCATAATCAAATATGTGTACCTTTTATTAAGAAAAGAACATACAATCACGCCTGTTTCCCATATATAAGGGGTAGGTCACTCCCCCTCCCCCTGCAGAAAACTAGCTGTGACATGTGACGAACTACTTCGCCGCCACTTTCGTAAGAGTTGACATTCTTGCATTTCCACGAGTAGCTACCCATCAGCACAGCAACAACTGGCTTGGCGGAGAAGGAAAAAGGATTAGGTAGGAAATGGACTTGGGATAGAGAATGGGAAGTTGGGAAAGGAACTATAAGATGTATGATACTACTATCTCGGAAGAAACAAAAGGAGACAGCAGTAGCTCGGAAGGCCGGGGTCGGAAGGGGGAGTATACCTGGCCAAAAAAGAAGTAAGAAAGAACAAGAATTGGAATAAAAAAATAGTAAAATGTATCCAATTTACACTTCTGTTATAACAAATAAAATAAAGCCTATTTAAGCTACTGGCGTTATAAAGACTATAGAACGTAACCCTAACAATAATTTTGTTTACATTCAATCGTAATTTCTTAAAAAGAACTGAATTAATAAAACTAAAGTTAACGTGACTAAAGTCACTAACACAACCTCTGTTAAATTAAACTTTACGTCATAATCATTAATTTAGGCAAACATTTTTATATCACAGAAAATCTTATTTAAGTTTGAATAATAGTCGGTATTCAACGCGACTATTCAAACTAACTCGTGTATACGTCGCCCCTTTTCAAGGCACAACTCTCACACAGGTGGAACTTAATCAAATTACACAAATTGCAACGTACAATATTCATGACGATAGGGACGTTCTACCCGTGCTCGATACACTATATAATTACATGCTCTATTTTCGTCTCCAACAAGATAATTTGTGGATGTTTAAGATGGGAGAACAGAATTCGAGTGTTAAATTTTAATATGTTATTTTAATTCATCATTTAACCGGACTTCGGTATTCTCCAGGGTATTCTCGACAATATGCTGAGTGATGACCCTTTTGGCATGACTCGCGACGTACTTACAATGGCCATACGTACACATTTTTTTATTGTGGTTTATTTTATGTTAATTTTGGTTTTGTGCTTTTATTTTTATGCATGTTTTGTATGTTCGGCGGTTTTGCCAAATAAACTTTCATTCTTTCTTCTTTCACTATCTCTTAAAAATCAAAATCCCGCACTAGGGTTTCTCCTGTGTAGTGAAGCATTTCACATTCACATCACAAACAGACCCGAAAATCAATAATTTGTGATTTTGTAAAAATATTCCTCCGGCTGGGATTCGAACCCAGGACCTACACCTAGGCCACTCGGTCGTCAAACCTGTACAATGCCACCCATATGATAGCGTAATTTATGGTAAGTAATTCTGTAGTAAGTGTAGATTGATGTTGACTTACTTTTCCCAAAGCGGCTTGATAGGGCTTCGGAGTCGGAAAAAGTCACGTTACATTCTTCAAACATGCAGATTTACATGCATAGTTTTTCTTCTTCGGTCATTTGATATTAATGCAACGTCTGCACACAACAAATGCTTTGCCTCTCAGAACATTCACATGTGGCACCACACTGCGCTCGTCACCCTGAGACGTCAGTTCTTAAACCTACGCTGGCTATCAGTGTCCTTCAAACCGAGACACATGTCGATCAACGAAGCACTCTACTTCACGACAAAATAACTGGCACTGGCGATTTCTACATCCTACCACTAGTATCTTGTCATAGTGCATTCATGACACGCAAACTATTGTGCGATTCTGATTAAAAAAACCTCTTTAGGTATGTACTGAAATTACATCTGGATATAGCATTGAGACATAATATGCGTAACTTACGTAAACATCACAGGTTATCGATAAATGTTGAGTCATCACTAGAGGACAATCGACAAGTGTGATTAATTCATGTGCAATAATGAGGTCGAGCTTTTTAGCGCTCACCGCGACTCGCGACTGTCGATTGATTTGTGCCCAATTTGTCGCGTTGCGGTTTGCGTGAATATTTGAACGATTCGTCTGCGTATTTCGAATGTAATATTTATAATAAAAATGGAAAAATATTGTAGTATTTAGTTATACACTTAGAAGAGTTACGATGGTGTCCCACTGTTCGATTTTCGCACACCGCAACTATTTCCGAATACTGTCGGAAGCTATCTGAGGTGAAAATAATCGTAAATTTGATTTTTGAATCGGGACAGCTACAGTGGCTACAAAAAGGCAGGTTTTTGTGAATTATCATTCATTTTTAAAGGACGGTCAGTTGTTTTTAAATGGTACGTTGCAATTGGTTAGTACAAGAACAAGAAACTTAAACAAACTAGACAAATTTAGAGGTTAGTGAAAAACATTTGGAGTCCCGATCAACGATGAATAGGGACGTCTCACCAGACCCCTGAAAATCGGGACGTCCCACGCACATCGGGGCAACTGGCAACGCAAAATTTTACTGTCACAGGTCGACAGCTCCTGACCACGACATCTTCGGGTCTTAACTCGATAATCCTCTATCCCATTAACTGACTATTCTGCACAACCAGAGGGGACCTTCGGTGATTTGAAATAACTAAAATCAAACCTAGACGTTGGACTGGCCGAGTCCGACCAAGGCATATTCTTCCAGCGATTTCCAAACGTTACGAGTATCATCCACGCGTATTTATAATATTGCGTTGTATGTGTCCAAAGAAACACTGAGTCTTTCATTCATTTCCACCATTTCACATCTTCGATATGTTTGAGAGAATATTAAGAAACAACTTTCGAAATTAATTAATTTGCTTAAAAAAAAAAGTAAAGTTTCAGCCTATAAATGTCCCACTGCTGAGCAGAGGCCTCATCTCATTTCTGAGAGGGTTTGAGGGGAATCGAACCCAGGTCGCTTGCGAACTATGAAATTAAAAGGGAACGCCTACCCCTGAGCTCCCTAAAACATGTCACATCGCAAATACACAGACCCGTGATAAACAGCAGGACGTAAAGTGTGAGGCGCCTGAAAGTGCGATCGCAACCCGCCTGCTAAACGTAATGATTCGTCACACATAATCTTCCCTTCTTGGGAGAGATCTAAGTCCAGCAGTGGTCTATGAACAGACTGGTGATGATGATGATACAGAATTATAACAGTCTTACTGGTGGTGGGATTCCTATTCAGGAGTCTGTCTAGATAGGTACCACCGCAGAACCAGTTATTCTGCCGTGAAGCAGTAGTGTGCAAACATTACTGTGTTTCGGTCTAAAGGGCACTGAGAACTGAAACATAAGACTGAGAACTGTTTGATGTCTCAGGGTGACGAGCAAAGTGCGCTGCCAAACAGAAATGTTCTGAGTGACACAGCATTTGTTATGGACATGCGTTGCACTTGCCATTAGATAACGATTATTACGATTACGAAACGATTATTAAAAAACGAGACGGGCAAAACCTTCACCCGTCTCGTTTTTTTCTACTGTAAAAAAAAAACTTGTAAGTATTATATAGAGACCAGAATTATTTGATACAATCGAAAGAATATGCTGACACTATATTAGGGACGGGCCGAGGCCAGAACACCAATAATATGAGAGTTTTGTCAATAATAGTTACGGCTGAAATTCGAACCCAGACCATAAGCAGGTCAAAAGTAAACCGACACCGAGGTATTTCAACTATTATTACGATTTTATACTACGGGCTTCTTTTAATCTATGTAAGTATGTGAATAAATATAATGAAAGCCGTAAAAGCGGCTCAAACGGCCAATTGGAAAATGTTAATTACCACATCAAAAATTTACGTTGTCATTAAAAATATTATGCACAATTACGTTGACCATTGTTCCCACAATGCACCTCATGACGTGCACCTACGGAAGTTCCCACCCATCACGCAAGATGGCGCCGGCACGCGGCCGCCACGCGCTAACGCGTGTCCGCCGCGCCCTTTGCGCTTTTACTGTTTTTATTGAAAACGCTCAAAAATAATAGAAACAATACGCCGCGGTCCCACTCTCGAATAAATTAGACTCGGAAGCCGGGGGTTAAAACGTAATTGAACTGATCATTATTAACGCATAAAGGAATTCATAATACACCATACACGATCGACTTATTTGTATTTTACCACTAAATGTGGTAACCAATTCCAAATTTACATTGCCATTTTTCAACCGTTTTTTTCAAAAAAGGTTGCTACGGAACATAAAATAAAATACTTATATTTTGTTAAGAATGACGTAATTACTGGCTAAATTATATTTATTTATTTATGTGTAATTGAGCAGGCATTGATTTTTGACTTATTCTTTTGAATAATTGAACTTTGTTCTTAAAAAATGCTTTGATGCCATGACTGTTCGAAAGTTATAGTTGAGTATATAATATATGATGAAATGTTGTAAAAGTAGATATTTTTCGCTTAACTTTAAATAAATTCAAAGCATCCATTGTTCAACATTTTCATATACGTTTCATTAACCTTTTATCTGGACTATTCGTATTTGCATTTACCTTACTAGTTGAAGGATTCCTATGTAGGAATCCGTCTAGGTAGGTAAACTGTTTGTGAAGTGCACAAAGGGTGTGTTATTATAGGGCAGACTTGTACTTACCGTTACATAAACAATATACAAACTTCAATGTCATTTTTAACGTGACATAAATATTTAGTTCATTTAAAAAAGTACTTTCTTGTAGTTTTTATTTAGGTCGATATTACACAAAATCAACTTCCTGCAGCTATAAATGCAAAAATGCCTATTACCTTAATGATTTCTTATATTTACGCGTATTACGCTTATATTTGTTAGTATTACCACATTTATATAAAACTAGATTTTACGGATTTTATTGTATTTAATTTACTATTTATAACTCGGACGCTTTTAAGCACCCATTGTCACGGGAGGACTGTATAAATACTAAATTAAACGCGATAAAATCCTTAAAATCTATTTTTATTTAAATGATTAACTATTAACTTGTTTTAATTATCGTCAGAGTTCTAAACTATAAAAATTTCTTGGGCCTGTTACACGCTTCCTACATATGTTTAAGGCAGCTTTTGATAATGTGTTTCAAACAGACATTATTTTTTATGGAACTGGAGGTAGGTAATAAATAGGCAGTCCACCTTTTGGTAACTTCTCATTTTTTTATTTTGAAAGTGATGTGACGAGCGAAACGCTCATCGAATGGTATGTAAAACGTCTACCCTGCTGCTGTCATGCAGAACATTTCTGTGTCACCCTGAGACATCAGTTCTTTAGTCTCATAAGCCCAGTAATTCCACTAACCATCAGTGCCCTTGGAACCGAAACATAATAATGTTTGCAGACAGCTGTTTGACAGCAGGACAACTTGCTAAGCGCATTCTTGCATAGAAGCCTTTCCTTCAGTAAAATTTAGCCCATTTTAGCCTGTTGATATCTATATCTCACTGTAATAGACTGGGATAAAAAAAACTCAAACATGACAGCTATTTTCATTATTCTTTATTAAAACCCACTTTACACCCAGTAGTTTAATAACATTGTAATAATATGAAATATAATTTGAGGCAATTACTGCATTACATTGAGTATTATCTAATGAACTTAAAAAAACAACGTCTTCGATCATAGCGGTGAGTAAATGAAACACGATATTAACATCTGATTAAAACTGGCGGCACCTTCGATTACTTATCTATATTAAGAACGTAAATACAAAACAAATTAAAGCAAATGCACCCTCAAAAAATGGTTTTATTAGAAAACTGTGGAGACCTATGGTTTAATGAATCTTAATAAACTAATCGTGAAAGAAAATAGTAATGATACAATCAATTAGTATTTACGACGGAACAAATTTACGTTTTAGAAGTGTACACTAAATTTAGCCATTTCCAAATTAGTAATTTAATTTCTATTAAAAATATCTTCTAATTGTTAAAACAAGAATATTAATCGTCGCATCACTAAAAATCGTATTACGGAGACAGAAAAATATCACATACACGAAAACTGTCAGACAAGCTTATGTATGTGGTACAGCCGTGTGCAATGACATGAAAACAGTTTTTAAACTTTTTCAAATTTATCATCGAAATAAGGTAACAAATAATTTCGTAAGTGTATACAAAAAAATTGCACATGACTGTACTTTGTAATACCAAAATCCTTGACATAATCAAGAGAACTTGTCATAAGACATTAAATAGCACATACACTCGAAAATTACGAATGGCACAAGATAATACAGTTGAAGAATATCCACATTTCTTCGTTATTTAATGGGCGGACAAGTTATGTATGTAAGGCACCAATTTTTAATCCTATACAAGAACCAGACTTCATAGAGAAAATGAATTAGCACCGGAAATGTATTGTCACAAAGACCTCCCCTTTCATATGTAACACATTAATTTAATTTATTGAATGTATTAAATGGTTATAAATGAAAAGATGTAAAATTATATTTAGGTTTATTCATTATCTAATGGTAATTAGTTTTCCCTATGACGATTCGGCTCGATTTATACAATTACGAGCAACATGAAAAGCCTAAATTTATGCTTAGAAAATACAAAGGAGTCGTCCAGCTAGTTACAGCCCGGCACTTGTATATCGATGTCAAATTCAAGTGCGCTACTGGTCTCGTTAATCTAAAATAACTCGTGCTTATTTAGCACGTGTTGTCTCCAAATATTATTAAACACGAGTCAGAATATAAATGCAAAGATTTTTTAAGACAATGACATTTTAAACATACATCCAAAAAAAGTAATACCTACCGCGTTGTTTGAGAGCAGCGCGGTGATCTTTTTTTTACTAATAATTGTGATGAAAAAATAAATTCGTTCACAACTAGCAAGTTGAAGTAAATTCGATAAAATACGCATCGTTGCTTAATGCAAAATAGTAGAAAAGAGACGATTACTAGCCACATCTTCCGAAAGTTTTTGCATTTATATTCAACCCAGTTTAACGTCGACGTTTTCTCAATAAGATACAATAATGAATAATATTTTTAATCTAACTCTTAAAATATTTCTATCGATTAATATCTAAGTTACAATTTGGTATGTTACTTAAGTGATAAGTCAATAAATTAGTAAAATCAGTCTATACTAAGTGTGACGTCGGTGGTTAGTAAAAATTTAGGCCGTGTAACCTGTCAGTGAATTTTATAGGATAATAATAAATGTAGCTCGTGGGAGCTAGGTTGAATCTAATCGCTTCAAAAATTCTGTATAAAAAATATCAAAGTAAAACGAGAGCACCGTAAGATTAGGAACGTTAGAATATAAATGTATGACATTTGAAATAAGCCATTAATCAAACATTTTCAGTTTATAAATATGAAATCAAAAATTTTAAAAATGTAAGAATGCAAGTCTAAATTAAAATATAGTAATTTAAAGTCATGAACACATTTGGATTTGGATTTTGGAACGATTAGATTATATCGTTTGGTAAATATAAAAAGCATAAATTAGTGTGTGATTCAAATAAAAAAAATAAAACTTGTCATTAAGTTTTACAACACACGCTTTAAAAGAATGTCTTTCGGTTCTGGTTTGTTGAAATTCGTGTCTTGACTTCTTTCATTATTTATCATATTTTAGAATCCCTTATCAAGTCAAGAACTATTCAAGAAAGTGAACGATTTTTCTATCCGAATTTACAGACACCGCATAAGATTTGTTATTTAATAAATGATCAAGCAATGGCAAGAAAGAGTCCCACGAATTGATATATAAAAAAGTTTGTATAACAGTCATCACATTTTAAAGTACGCATCCATCAGTTACATAACCTCCAAGAGAATTTCGACATTCCATCCGTTCTATGACATCATTTAACTCAAGCGCACAATTCACAGTTTGTTCGTAAAATGATCACGGGTAAAGCGGAACGACACAGAGCATTCAAGTCCTAACACTAATTTAAAAATTCGTAACATTAACGTTATAATCACACAAACACACAGAAACATAAACACAGCTGGACTTGAGAAACAATATAAGAAATCTTAAGGTGGAGCTACATGTGCGCGGTAATTTGGACAGAAAATCGTAAAGCGGAACTCCGACTAACTGTACATACTACATAATATAATTAGTTTACATACGTTATATTATTATTTTTTCTAATAGTAAGAACATATCTTATATCGGTACAAATGTTTCCACATTTCGATTAAGCTAAATGAATCGAAACCTTGTGGAAATCTTAAAAGGATTTATTAATGAATTAGTATCAAAATTAGATGCTTTTCTTTTCACGCAGATATTAAAATAATTGTTGTTACTTTTTATTCCGAACTTTGTTTAACAACACAGCGTATGCGTTAAATAATATCATAGATGTTAAATTAAATAAAACCTCAATTAATGTTATGAAACTTAATTACTACACTAAATTTTCATAGCAAAATGTCATAAAGTGTATGTATGCCATAAGAGTTGTTAGGAACTCTTTCATATAAACAAAGTTCGATAGTCCAACTGAAACAAAGAACTGTCAAAACCACGCAAGCAATCAATCAATTATAAAATATGATATAGATAAACGACCCTGGCGAAAAAAACACAGCGTTATAGACGGAAACAATACGCACCAACATACGAGAAACAAAAGTATACAATATACAACATCGTAATGACAAAATACACAAAAACCAAAATACACAAAAACAAAAAAATTAAATTTTCTTCCAAAAAGTTGTGTTTGAAATGTGTGTGTTGTTTGTGATGTTAAAAATATTAAATCCAACAAAGTAACAGAAACAGACCAAATAATATTATTTAAACAATTATACAATGGAGGTAAAACGTAAATTATTTTTTAATTGAAATTTAGCTATATTGATAGACTTAGATATATATTCAGAATCTAATTGGAAAATAACACTATAGCAGAATTACTAAATCCGAAAGTACTAATTTTTGCATTTGATTAAAAAGAGGGGAATTAATCTAAATATTTAATGAAGCAGTTGCATTAATAATGCTACGATTTAGGCGATGTTTTACATCATATATACAAATGTGGATATTTAACAGATTAACAGTCCAACCTAATCTTACACAAACAAATATCCAACTAAATCGTTTTGAAAATATTTGAATTGGTAACGAGTTGTTATATTCTGAATCAACACGAGAGATTAAAAAATTTGGCGCCAGCGGGTGTTTAAATAAAATAAGCTAGAGGCGCGACCTTTAAAGAAAACATTGACAGAAGCAATCTTAATGTAGTATAACAAATAGAATATCAAGATACAAGTGCGTGTCAAAAGCGAATTGGACGAGAATTGCAAAAACCAACAATGTATAAGCGGCCGCAAGACGTATCACTGATGATTATAAATGAGTTAGCAAACAACATCGCAGACGAAAAGTTATGCAAAGGATATGTAATAACGGTAATAATATATGTTGTATACCTGAACGACCATTTAAAATGTACTAAAGATATTATTAAAAAGATAAACACATTGGAGTATATATGATGGAGCACGTTCAAAATAAGTAAACAATTGAGTCAGCAAAATCACAAATGTTACGTGAGCAATAATTAAACTATCATAAGTATAGTCGATATCTGTATTTACATAAATACTTTAATACGATATATACTACCAAAAACAACTATAGTGTGTTTTGTTTGTTACAAATGTCTGTCAAAGTATAGTTAGTGCCTTAGCAATGAAATTTATCGTTTATACCCTCATTGACTCATTAACATATGAGATTCAAATTCAATACAGTAGCAGAAATCATTGTCAAATTAGAATGTGTGAATGTGGCAAAATAAACTGCATTTCACTACCTCCAATCACTTAATCCAATTCAATCCAATTACTTCTGATAAAACAAATCTTTTACATTTTGGTAATACTACATATGAGTGACATATATACTTAGTAGAAGTTGTAAAAAATCACTTCAACCCTTTATTATCAGACAAATAGCTACAAGGTTTTAGAACCTCCACTGTAACTACTACAGGTGTTAGCGCTCAGAACATCCTGTCATATATCGATGACAACAAGTCCGTGGCAACAGCGTATAAAATCTGACCAAACTCCGTTCGCTACAAATCGGTCACGGGTCCGAAGACAACAGTCGAATTGTTGCTCGAGTTGCCGCTCGTTCGACGAATGCGCGTGTTCGTATCGTGCTCGGATTCGCTCGGAAACGAGTCCGGCCCATTCGCCGTTAACTGAAGACCGCTGTATTTCGAACGTAGCTGCGTAACTAGACGTTCCAGTCTGGAATTGAAATGCTATTAAGACCGCACGCAACAAAATAATGTTATTATAAACTGTGACTACTTCGTTTTGGATATGACAAAGTTTTTGATATCTTCTTTAGATATAAAACAAAGTGAAAAAAGTAGTAATATATATGGAAAAACCAAAAGTGAAACTAAACGTTCCAGATGACAAATCAACATTCTGATGCAATACACGCTAACATAAAATAGCTCACATCGGCGCTATTATATCAAACGCACTGATGTCTAAGTCTTGACACATTTATAAGTTGATTTTAGGTAAAGCAGAAGAAAAAACAATTATAATAAACGTTACCCACATAAAAACATAAAATAGACAAAAAGAGATGACATGCATGACGAAAAAACCAGCACAAAACATAATTTCTAAAAAATAAGCTGTGTTTCTATAGTAAAAATAAAGTATAAGTTATTTCGTCTAGATGTTTGGTTGGTTTCCAATGCCTTTAAATACATTGAAATTATTATTTGTGCGTATTAAATAGAAAATATTTTAGAATTAAATTATTATATTTCTTAGAATTGGTCTGGAAAACCTCACGTGAATAGGAATATTCTCTGGGAGACTACAATGAGTTATATTAAATTATATTTAAGCATTCTAATATGTTTGTTCCTCACTTCAGAGCGTGTTCCTCGGAGCTCTGCTTCGCTTTGCGCATATTGTCTATTTCTTTACGCAAACGCAAGCGTTCGGTCTCCGTGTCCTCTGTATTGCCATTTGTAATTCTATTTTCAGTAGATTCGGAACTGTGGACAGGAAAATTTTAAAATAAACCAATGTAATGTATTTCAACTGCTGTTTTTCGGTTTTTGTCAGGTTTCAGAAGCACACTAACCTAACATCGCTTACGCTAATCTCAGGGTGATGAGCAAAGTGTGGTGTCACACAGAAATTTTCTGGGTCACACAGCATTTGTTATGGGCAGCCGTTGCACTTGCCGTAAGGTGAACGTTCTGCTTGTTTCATCACTTAATGAAATAAAAAAGAACATGTACATGGCAAAAAGGTTATATCAAAATACGTTATCGTTGTAATTTTTTATAAAATGTTGATATGAAAAATAATTCGTCTCTTTGAATTTTAAATTAAGATTATAACAATAGTGCCTAGAACATTTCAAAGAACACTGAAGTGCTTGTCATATAACATCATGTTATAAGTAAATTAACGATGATCCAATCTGCACTTGCTTCCCTCTATGCATAATACTACAAATATTGATAAAGTAGGGATCGGTGTAGACAAAAGTAACAAAGTCTTATTTTTGGATACAGACCTCAATTGATTACAGCTTTTGGAGAATTGTGGAGCAGGAAACAATCAACCATGCTAATATTATGCAAGTTAACGGACCATAATATATAAACCTTGAAAAAAATTAAATAAATATATCTTACACTCGAACTGAACTCACGCTTCGCAAATTCCAGTACAAATTAACAATCATCGGAAAAGAAAAAATATGGGTAGCGTCGTGGTGAAATGCAGGGCCTACAACGAGATGATACTCTATTTTTAATACAACTGAAATTTACTGAAATAACCATATGAAATAGACAAAAGAACTTAGTTCATAGTAAATGTACTCGTAAACTTGCGAAAGCGGTATGTTCTTGTAACAAAATGTCAATGAGACGGACGCGATTGGCTTAACCAACTTACTCGTTGGCAACCCTCAAAGTGCGCATGTTCTCCTCCAGTTTAACGATGCGATCCATCATCCGGCGGCTGTCAGCTTCCGAAGCGCGCAGAGAGCTCTGTAACAAAGAAGCCGGTATCCTTGTGACGCAAACAATTAGCTGATTGAGTTTTCCTCGCCGGAACAAACTCGGTGTTTTTTATCATTTTAGCTTGTTACAGTTTTTTTGCGGCTGTTGATACGACAGTTGATTTAATTCCAGCATAATTGATTGGACAGGGGAGATAAAAAGTTTCCGTATTTTGTACAATATAGAAAATAAATAATTTATTTATTACTATGCTTTATTGCTTTATGGGAGAACCGTGGTAGCGGCTAAGGGGCTGGCCGCTCGCCTTAAATTACATAGTAGGCATTTGACCTAATTTCGATTCCCGGTGCCGGAACCCCTAAAATTGTTCTGCAAATTTAAGTACTTAGTTACCCCGTGCTCAACGGTGAAGAAAATATCGTGAAGAGGCACGATACATAGTGCTCGTTTGAGGAATCTGAGGAAAATATTTCGAAGACATGTGAAGTCCGTCACACCGTATTGAAGCTGCGTGGAGGGCTATAAAGGCCTCACAGAAATGACATGGAGAAACGATATTATGATTAGATGTCAATTTGCACTTTCGTCTTACGGGAGTGGCTTCAGTTCGATCTACGGTGTGAGCACTACTAATTTTTTTTTGCCCACATCAATCCGCACTGCAGAGGTTTGTGAAGCAGACTCATACCGGCTAGAAAACATTCTGAAAAATGTCTATACCAACCACTGGCACATTAACATCTATATAAAATAACCAGATAAGCGTGTGAGGTTCGAATCGTCTGTCGAATACAAGTCGGAGGTATTAAATCGATTTTAATAATGTAATGTTCGACATCCCTGCAGATATTTTTTTTGAAAAAACGTGACGGGACGAGTATAACGTCTGCCCGTAACAAATGCTGTGTGACCCGACACCGCACCTGTCACCCTGAGACATCAGTTCTTGAGCCTCATATGTCCAGTAATTACACTAGCTCTCAGTATCGTTCAGACCAAACACAGTAATGACTGCACACCGGTGTTTCACGGCAGAATAACTATCTATACGTACTCCTGCATAAGAATTTTACCACCAGTGACGTAGAATAAAAATTTTAACTTCTGTTATTTTATTTTTTAACAACACTAGGATTACTTCTACGTCGTGAACGCATTTCAAAACTACCCAGATCCGGAACTATACTATCTGTAGGTAATATTAAACTTAAAATTACGCGAGAAAATATATATATGGATAAAGAAAACAACATTTTTTTATATGACGTCTTTTTTGTTAACTATAACCAGTATTAATACAATTACTTGACAGATATTCGTTCAACACTTTTATAGGTGATCTACACTATAGATACGTACTAGCCCCGCTGATGCGCAAAGTCAATCGCTCAGCAACGGCGCCAACCGAATGGACAGTTATTAACCAAATTCTTTTGTCTCGCGGAGGCCTACGCATCTCCCTTGTAGGAATCTTGTCGACAACAGTGTGCGTGCCAATACGTCTCTCGTATCGGGTTCCAGTAGCACGTATTTCACGGACCTTACTACAAGAGTGCTGGGAGAGCCATTAAATGGTAAGCTAATGTATTCGTGGACACGGTGTGCTGACCGTGCACCTCTAACAGGCGACTAAAATGCCGCTAACGATACGTTTTTAATTTGGTGATCAATAAAAATAAATAAAGCAACTAAAAATATGTGAATACTATGCATACACTAGTAAATTTTTAGAATTGTTTATAATCATTTGTATAAAAAAAAATACTGGTGGTAGGATTCCTTTGCAGGAATCCGTCTCGGTAGATCGGTAGATCACCCCAGGTGTGACCGCTGTGAGCTAGCGTAATTACTAGGCATATGAGACTTAAGAACTGATGTCTCAGGGGGGCGGGTGCAGTGTGGTGCCACACAGAAATACTGTAGGTGACACAACACCTGTTATGGGCGGACGTTGCACTTAACATCAGGTTAACGTTTTGCTCGTCTAGTCACTTTTTAATATAAAAAAAGATTCAACGTTTCGTTTCACTTTTCATTTCACTTTTTATTACGATTTGTCCTGTATTTTCTGCTATTTTTTTAAGAAAAACGATTATGATGCCATTAAATTATCATTATCATTCTATTACGATGGTTCCTATTTTGCTATTCTGCTAAATTTTCAGTAGCATGACAATAACACGATAATAGCATCGTTTAACCTTGGTAGGTAGGAATCTATCCAGTGTAGCCAATTGTAAATTATAAATACAATAACGTTCAAATTATGTAAATAGTAATAAGGGAACAAGAAATGTAACCATGGTTTCACAATCGTTTTATAATGGTTGCCATTGACATAGTAATGGTGATCATTTGAAAAACGATGTGTTTGTAATACCGAAACTGTCATTCTGCGACGATGTCATTTTGAAACGATTGGTTTACTGCCCCACTTCTATGTTGGGGCCCAGAACCGAGAAAAAAATGTATCCCATACATGAATCGAAAACACAGCCCATAGCACAGAAAGCAAATCGCATGGCCACTGTGCCAAACGGGCCAACAAATTCAAATATAAAACGTACCCATTTAAACAAAATCTATTTGTAATAAATTTTTAAATATATTATAGTGACACACTATAAATTTTATTATTAAAATACGTATAATTGTTCTATCTTTAGCAACTACAATATTAAGGTAGTTGCGTAGTGGTCTAACACAGGCTGAAATTTAAAGATGACTAGAAAGAAAAAGATTCCAAGGAGGAAGTATATTTTAGAAAGAAAAAATAACTAATCTTAATGTGAAAACCAAATCCCAATTCTAAGTCAAAAAGACAGGGACGTAGCGCCATTTTAGCAGACAATCTATCTCGAAGTAGACGTTTACTTGTGGTGAGCGCCTCGGATACATAATTACCGCTATCTCTCAAACTACTTACGAAGTCAAGACCATTATAGACTATTTGCGGGAAACTGATATAGTGAATTTATGGTACAATCGTAAAATTGCTTATCGGGTGCGAATTTTGGACCATATGTAGAAAATTTTCACTGATATACGTAACGTCACTAATAACTTAAAGTAAATTAAAAACATTGAAAAACGAAATACAATGGCATAGGTAAGCAAAGGAATTTAGAGACCATGGCAAGTCTTTTATATGGAAGTCGTTCATCTGATGGTAAGTGCCACAAATGCCCATAACTGTGCAGTTCATCCAATTCCCACTGGAAAATTCTGTGACACACTTTGCTCGTGATCACGAGACATTGGCTCTTAAGTCTTATATGACCTGTAATTACATTAGCTTCAGTACCCTTCAAAACCGAAACACAGTGGTGGTTGCACACCACTGCCTGACGGCAGAATAACTGGCACTGCCAACCTACCTACGCGAATTTCTGCATAGGAATTATACCACCAGTCGAGTGAGTGACGGCTACAATTCGGCTTTGATGTGTAATTATTTACAACTAGATGATGTCCGCGACTTTGTCCGCGTCGACTTAGGTTTTTTAAATATTCCGTGGGGTCTATTTGATTGGCCGGGATAAAAAGTATCCTATGTCCGTCTCTAGGATGCAAGCTATCCCTGTGCCAAATTTCGTTAAGATCGATTCAGCGGTTGAACTGTGAAAAGGTAACAAACAGACAGAGGGACAGAGAGAGTTTCTTTCGCATTTATAATATTAGTATGGATAACATTTATTCGAATGTTATAATATTTTATTGGCCGAGTTTTGGAGCGATCTTCGTTTCCGTATACTGCACTGTGTCCATCGTGGATTCGAATTCCATTTGGGCAACAGACAAATTATTAATGCCTGAGTTCGGATGAATTGTGGCTGTGCCAGTCTCTCATCTTCATCTCACATTGCATCATTATCGTATCTCATTGGCGTTACATCGGATGCGGAAGGACTATTTGCGCTTTGATTACTGAGTATTATGTAAGTAGTTATTAAGAAGTTTCGTCTACACTTCTTCGACTGCAGCTACCCCGCAAAGAATTTTAGACGCGAAATGTTAATCAAGGACGTGGTAGTTTTAATTAGATAATGATTTATTTTAAATTAAAACTATGAAATAAAATTGACCAACGCAAGTACCGTGAACGAAAGGCTTTCATATTTCCGTATCACACCTCCCATTAGCCAAACAACCGCCTCGACCTAGTGCCGGCAAATAAGACACGGCTGAGTTTAGACAAACATACGAGCACACGAGCCGGCTAATTTTGTTTGTTCCGCTAGTCCTATGCATTTAGTGTTGATGCCTTAGCTATGATCATTGTTGCACATAGGTCGCACAAATAATTACAGTCACGTTCGCGTATGGGAAAGGCGTACTTTCTCTAAGGGATCGTATGTCGTCGAAGTCACTTGAATAATGACTAGTTTAAGTATTACTTTACTATACATGTTTACTGGCTTTCAAAGTTTACAAAACGAAATTAAAAAAAAAACAGCAATATGGTTGCGAGTGAATAAATATATACGTACATGGTCACGCCTCTTTCCCAATGTGATAGGCAGAGAGAGAGACATCCCTCGCTTCTAGTTTCATTAGCGTTTTCAAACAAATTCGTCGGTTGCGGGTATTTCTGACGTTGCCTTTCCTTAAAACGACTTCGATTAAGAGGTATATTTTGTGAGTCTGGTAGGTTTCGGGATCGGTTTCATTTTGGCGTGAGTCTCATTCATGGGATCAAATTTACTTACTAATTTATTTATTATTAAATTATACAAGGGACGTAGTTGTGCAAAACAGAACAAACCGAAAATAAGTAGTAAATGTACTAAAAGTAGTAACTAGAAATACTAAATCACTTTGCTGCATTCAAAAAATACAATTAGTAAATATCGTGAGCAAGACATACGAGTAGATCCTTAGAGCGGTTGTAAAGATAATTCATGATCATTGAATCTTTAAAGTGGACATTTATTTTCGATGGATGATTCATAGTAAAAAAAGTAAAGTAAAGTAACATCCTATTAATGTCTCACTGATGAACACATTCCTCCTGGCATTCCTGAGAGGATTTGGAGCCGCGAAGAGTCCTAGCTCCTAAACGGGTTAGCGGACTTCACATGCCCTCGTCGTCGTCGGCGTTTCAGCCTATCACTAGTCCACTGCTGAACATAGGCCTCCACCAAAGGTAGCCAAATTAACAAAAGTTTGTAGCTCTCATTTTGGAAGGATTTTGCCATAGTTACCACGCTTGGCGGACGGATTGGCAACCGCAGTTTATTTATTCAGGTGTTCCAAGGATGATCCTGGTTTTCATTTTCCCTGTGTCGACTTACGTTCGTTGTCGTTTTACGACGGGATGCGACGGGGTAGTAGATTCTCTTAGGCCGAAGTCAAAATACACGCACGCACATTTTAATATTATTATTCCTTAGACATGCACATTTACTCACGATGTTTTCCATCACCGCTTAGAACTGCAGAACAATTATAGAGGTGCCGACACCGAGGAACGAACTCAAGTCACTCGCGTACTATTAAATTTGAAGCGAGCGCCCGGCCCCTGAACTATCACGGAATTCAAAGACAAGTTTTGAGTTGGTTCTGTTTTACATAACTACGACCAATTACGGAAGAAATGATAAACAAGCGTGAATCCTAAATATTCAGTTTTATCAGTCTGTCTTTGCCTGGCTTTTCCCAGTGGGTGGCGATTGGTCGGGACCAGGTGGTGTACTGTGTAACTCTGGTTGGTTTCGAGATCGATTTCATTTGATATCATTAAAAATTGAATAAGGTTCATTCGCCAAAATAAAGCTCATTCATTGGTTGTTCTTTTTTCAAGAATACTTGCAATGCCATTAACATTACTAATATTCCTCTCAACTACGCCAACTAAGCTGAAACGCTTGTGCTAGGAGATAGTTCACGAAAATAGACGAATGGCGGGCTCGATCCTGCGACGTCAAGTTTCGAAGCCCGTACCCTAAATCGTTACGGTATTGACTCATAAGGGTGACACAGCACTTGTTATGGGCAGACATTGTACTTAACATCAGGTGAACGTTTTGCTTGTCTCGTCACTTAATACCATAAAGTATTTTTTTTTTAATTTATGAAAATTACTCATGTCATTTAATTTTCACAGTTCTTTTAGTCGAGGTGTGACATTTTGATTTGACAACCGCGTCGCCTACATCAGAGTACCCGACTTCTACGACGTAGGTCCTGGCTCGAGTCCAGCCGAAGACTAGAGTTGTACAGGGCACACACTACAGGAGAAATCCCAGTGTGGGGCATCGCTAATAAAAAATTTTGTTTTATTGGATAAAGTGACGAAATGAGCAATACGTTCACCTGACGGTTAGCGCAACGTCTGTCCATAACAAATGCTGTACATTTCTGTGTGACGCCACACTGCGCCCGTCACCCGAGACATCAGTTATTTAGTCTCATATGCCCACTGATTACGCTAGCTCTCAGTGCCCTTCAAACCGAAACACAGTAATGTTTGCACACTACTTCTTCACGGCAGAATACCTTGCCCTGGGGTGGTAGGCCTTAGAGGATAGGTGGATTCCTGCATAGAAATCCTACCACCAATAAAAATTGCAATATTAATAATTCCTGCATTGAATTTGGAGTGATATCCGCCTTATAAGCAACTGGAGTCGGGTTACAGCTTGCTGGTTAATGACTCCCACAAACATAATCCCAATATAAATCTACTTAGCCGTTCCGTTATAAGCAGGAGAGGTATGTCAGTGCTTTTAGTTAGATACTAGTTATTCGTATGGCATTTAGCATACTTCGTAACGCATTAAGGCGATAGTGCTAAGCGGCTCGGCGGGGATATGTTTTTGCACCTCAATTAACCTATTACGGACAGTACGCGCCGCGAGGGCGCTAATGAGACGGGCAAACTTGACTTTGGCCGTACCATGAGAGTACACCCACGCGGTTTCGATACGGATAATGAATCCGTATACCATGTATTAATATAAGAAATATATCTACATAAGTATATATAAGTAAGTAAAAAATGTTTTTAAGTGAAACGGTTTTACGATTGTACGTATTAATTATATTCTTGTTATATTCTTTCGATGGGTGATTATGTTATGAACTGTATAGTAAATTCTGCCATTGACATACGGAAGGTACCTAAAAGTGTCAACAGAATACCAGCGTTCGTATTCTTGCCAATATAATGCTGAGCTGAAACCATATTGATCCCGCATCGCAATTTTTCTTTTAAAATTTGTTATAAGCTTAAGGTAATAATTTTTCTGTTGTTTTACATTTTTCTTTTCATTGATTAAATGAATTATTATTATTTTTAGATAATGTACCAAAAGATAAAAAAAAATTAGGTCGGTACCAATCATTAGAGGTACCCATATTGAGAAGATTGGAATTAAAGTATTCCGCCATTTTGTGGCAGCGTCCATCTTAGATTTGGAATCTCTTCATAATGTATTGGATTCTACTAGTTAAGCTTTTTCATTTGATACCCATATTGAGAGGGTTGAAAAAATACGTAATCCGCCAATTGGTGGCGGCGGTCATCTTGGATTTACAATGTTACTGAATACACATAATTGTATTGTCATCAGAACTAAAGGTGTGTACAGGACAAATTTATCAATGACTAGATTTGACCCACACAAGACACACCATGCAAGCTAAAGAAACCGTTTAAAAATAACGTTTTCGAATTTAGTAGTAAATATTTGTAAAATCCGTTCTTATTATAGTTTCAGCGATATTGTGATAAGTATGTTGTTACTAACTGCACATCACTACTTGTTACTAATGCCTAATCTCTATATATATTTAGATTTTTCATTAGTAACAAGGCAACGTGAAACGAATCATAAAAATTACCAACAACTAAAAAGAAATCCTTGGTTGTATCACCTAGTTTTGGGAGCACTACCCCCGTTGCCTCAGCCAGTATCGGAATTCTTGGCGTTGACAAAACAAGCGACGTTCAGTTTCGCGGTCACTTGGAAGGGAAGGCCAAATTGGCTTCTAAAAAGCTTAGCGTGCTCAGTAGAGCAGGGCAGTGCTTCAAGCCGGCCTACCGCTTGCAACTTTACAAGGCGCAGGTTCGGCCTCACATGGAGTACTGTTCTCACCTTTGAGCGGGGACACTCCAGTACCAGCTCCTTCCATTTGACCGTATTCAACGAAGAGCGGTTCGAATCGTCGACGACCAGGTTCTTTCCGATCGGCTTGATCCACTGGCCTTGCGAAGAGATGTTGCATCTCTTTCCATTTTTCAACGAGGAGTGTTCCGAGTAATTGTTCGGATTAATTCCAGCCACTGGTTTTCATCATTGCACTTTGCGGCAGAACTCAAAATTCCATCGTCACCACCTTGATGGATGGCATTTCACCACAGTGCTTTTTTCGCGGAATTCTCTTAGACGCACGACCACAATATGAAATCTGCTGTCGCCGGCGGTTTTCCCGGACCGATACGACTTAGGGACCTTCAAGAAAAGAGCCTATTCCTTTCTCAAAGGCCAGCGACGCATCTGCTATTCCTCTGGTATTGCGGATGTTCATGGTCGGCGGTGATCACTTACCATCAGGTGAGCCACTAGCTCGTTTGCCCCCTCTCCTATAAAAAAATAGGAATACGAATATTCGTATTCCCAAGTTAAAAAAAATTGACCCAGACATATTTTTTGCTGAAACCTTCTGATGCCGTCACAGAGACGCCTGTTATCGAAGGCTGAGAATATTCAGACAGTCAAAAGGAATCGCCTGGTGACGGGGCTAAACCTAATTTGTAAATGTTATATGCTTTTTGCAACAAAAAAATTAGCATTGTTAATTTTGATTATTATATTGGTAACTCAATATTATTTAGGTAATACGGTAGCGGCGTAAGGAAATCTACCACTCCATCTCATGTCTGGAAAAACTCATGCCCTCTGCCAAGTCGGGATGAGTGAGTACCCCTGTTATTGCGAGTACACGCGCACTATATTATCTTCTGCGCAGTTGATAACTTTCGACAGTACACGTTAGTTGTCGTAGTGGTTCGGACAGAAGGACATCATTGGCCACGCACAGTTATCATTTACTACAAATCATAAAAATCGTTTTAATTTTCCCTTTGTCGAATTTTACTACACCTACGGGATGAGATGAAGTGGTAGCGGTGGCGGCCAGATAATGTTAAAACCAGAAGATGGGCAGCAGCATCTTCCTGGAACATCTGAACAAATAAACTACGATTGCCAACTCGCCTAACAAGCGTGACAACTATGGCGAAATCCCTACAAAAGGAGAGCTACAAACTTTTGTGGCAATCTATGAGGGAGACCTATCTTCAACAGTGGACTAGTGATGGGCTGAAGTGATGATGATGATGATTAAAAACGTCACGTCGAACAAATTGTTTACGAAATTATCTAAATATCCCCAATCTGTAGACACCTTCAAAACATGAAGGTTTAAAACATGAATCTCAATACAATACCCAGTAATAATATATCGCAATATGTTCGCGTTCTGTAATACATTTAAATATGAATAACACCCGCGTGTTTCAATAAATACATAATATATACATAGGGTATGTGGTACCCGTCCGCTGACGTCGGATTATAAAATCACCGTGAGTACAACAAGAGCGGCACGCATCGATTCAACAGAACACCGAGGGCATTCGACTGGTACGGCGAGACCGCATGTTACACAGTTGCGATTTTTTTGCGCTAAGACAAAATGAATAATTGGCATGATTAAAACTGGATGCCGATTTCAATATTACAGATGTACATTTTTGGTTCATAAAATAGAATCATTTATTTTACACATATTCTTCTGCTGGTTACAAATTTTGGAAAGATAGAAATGTTTTTGTCTAATAACGCTTATGCACGCACCTTTACAGACGTGCAAAATATTCACTCAAAAGGAAACATTTCAATGAATAGAATATCATTTAATATGAATAATTAAAAAAATCAATTAAAAAATATAATTTACGAATAATCAACTTTTTATGTCAAATAGAAATTAACATTTAAGGTAGGTACTTACTTGAGTAATAATTTTTTTGAAAATTTTTAAAATTCTATGACAACTATCTCTACTCTGTGCGGCTGTTTGACCACAGCATATGTATTTTGTTATTGACATTGTCAGTAAAGTAAAGTTTTCTCTTAACGTATTAATTTACAGATTTAACGGAATTAAGCGTTGAAAATTGCGAGTACCGCACGTTGCACGCAGCTCTCGTCACTACGAGACATAGTTTCTTAATTATCATGTGCCTTGGTCATATGCTATATCATTACACTAACTCTGTGTCCATCAAACTAGAAAGCAGCGATGTACTCTCGCTCTACTGAAAATAGCTCACTGGAAAAACCAGTTGTAGTCACGACTGCGGCATTAAGTTGAGTGAGACCTTTTTGCTCAAGGCGTCTAGGTAGGTACCACCCCAGGGCCATTTATTCTGCCGTGAAGCAGTAATGTGAAACATTACTGTGTTTCGGTTTGAAGGGCACTGAGAACTAGCGTAATCACTGGGCATATGAGACTTAAGAACTGATCTCTCAGTGTGACGGGCGCAGTGTGGTGTCACGCAGAAATGATTTGGGTGACACAGCATTTGTTCTGGGCAGCCGTTGCACTTACCATCAGGTGAACGTTCTGCTCGTTCCGTCACTTTTATCGAATAAAAAAAAACACACACGTGCCAATATGACCCGTCGCTGTTATGTGCCGAATTTTGTTTAAATGTTCGGTTTGTGACGTTGCTTAATGTTTCTTTCTGTTTGTCTGTAAATAATATTTACAGACATATTCCTATAAATTGTTTACTTGTATGTTTATTGCCTTATTTTACGTATATGTGTCTGTGACGTATTTCCGCAATAAATGCTTTCTTTCTTCCTTTCAAATATTTTCTTTTCTACCTGGTGTTACCTACTATAGATTTTAGCACAGGAATCCTACCACCAGTAGTCACGAAAATTGACAGTCTACGTAGACAAAGTAAATACAGAGTCAGCGTAGCTTGTAAATAATAAGGTAATAAATAACAATATCCGTATAAAAAACATTGTTTTTAAAACGTTTTTAAAACGGACTAAAAGTAAATAGTTTATAATCAATGGCAAATTTTTACCAACAGACAAACAAACAGACAGACACGACAGCAAGTTAATAATGAATTGTATTTCAGTTCTAAGCTATATTTAAAGTTTTCAAGTCTGTAGCTCATGGGGAAGTTTGTTTATAATCAATTATTAAACTTGATCCGAACAGACAAAGACGAAAGCGAGTTAATAAAAACGTGATAAAATAAATATACATTCCCCAGTCAGTCCCTTTTATCTCGCAGCGAAAATAATTAAAATGAAAAAATTAAAAAAACCGGCAGAGACAACTAACCGGCGTTGTTGCTATGACTGAATTTTCACAGAATTATGGTGATCTTTCAGGTCCCAAACTTTATTATCAATAGAATTCACTCAAATATAGGCCCTTTTGAGATATAACTATGAGTATATCTTAAAAGGGCCTATGTTTGAGTGAATTCTGAAGTACACATGAATAATGTAGAAGCCATGAATAAATAAGAGCCAAAATTTAAGTATATTACGCGTCGGTGTGCCACAATGGTCGCGCAACTCGTGTATTTTGTAGTCTTTAGCGTCCTCCCCACATCGGAGCATTTGAAATATGAACGGGTGCGTTGCGGGGCGGGGTGCTAGGCAAATATTGGCAGATGTAAGTGGATGGCGCTGCAGTGTGGCGCCACCCCAGTCGTGACGTCATCGCATGGGTTTCAAATGTTCGTTAATTTGTGAACCGGTATGTCATTTTAAAGTGAAAACTGAAGATGTGTGAAAAGTAATTTTTTAGTACTCTTAGGGCCATTACACAATTGTTGTGCGCCTCCAGCTCACACGTATAAGATTGTTACTTTGACCGGAAATAGAACGGGGAAAGAATATCCGCAGGTACATTTTTTTGTAATCACTTTTTTAATATTTAAAATAAAAGATACTTGGGGATATTCTTTCCCCGATTCATTTCTCGTCAGAAAAACCGTACAAAGAACGGAGGCGTTAAAAAATTTAATTCAAATTTCTTACATTGAACAGAGTTTACATTTCAAATATTTTTTGGATACGACAATTTACGACATAATCTCAAATTTTTTTAGGCTACAATTCTTAAAACTGCAGTGGAACGTCTATAGACACAAAGTTGCCAATATTTTTACAATAACGTATATATGACTTCGCAAGTATCCAGCGTCACAGTGTATACACTGGGCGTTTCCAGGGTTACCATTATCATTTAAAATCCGGACACTTTAGAGAATAGGGTTCCCCTCATATAAAAAGTAAAAGTCCACAAGAAAGGCCTGTGTCCTGACGATAAGACGTGCGATCTAAGAAAATGTTTTATTATTGTGAAAATTTGTAAAATTAACTGCAAATTACCCTTGCCCATACATTACGTCATCGTGCCTTAATATCAATCATCGTGCCAGTGCAGGGGCCGGCCGTTTGCCGAAAATTTCATTGTACCGAGTGACCTGGGTTTGATTCCAGGTGCAGAGCGAAACACTGTAAAGTTTGCACACCTACGTAGATAGATTCCTGCATAGGAATCCTAACACCAGCAAAATGTACAGGTTTACGTCACGTGAAACTGTAACAAGTTATGTTTACTCGAATCTCTTCATTCAGACTTATTCGAGTGCTATTTCTAGGACGTTGTAAGGAAATGTCCCAAAGGTGGTACCACCACGGCGCTAGTAATTCTGCCGCTAAGCAGTAGTGTGCAATCATTACTGTGTTTCGGTTTGAAAGGCACTGAGCGCTGGCGTAATCACACACACAATATGGGACTTAACAACTGATATATCAGAGTGGCGGGCGCAGTGTGGTGTCACACAGAAATGTTCTGGGTGACACAGCATTTGTCATGGGCCGACGTTGCACTTACCATCAGCTGAACGACTAGCTCGTTTCGTCACTTTATCAAATAAAAAAAGGAACAACGAAAATGAAGTGACAATATCTATAGAACCACAAACATTAATATTAAAATAAGAAAATCCATATAAACAAACAATTCTTGGCCATCTTACACTTCTCGTCACACAACCGTGCAGGTACCAGCGCGAGGTGTGACGCAAAGGAATGGGGAAGGCGTTGAGAGCACTCGAAGCGGACCACCCAGGTCGCAGTGTAAACACGCTTTAATAGCACCGAATCGAGGTGAAACGCAAAAAATAGACGCATGCAAAAAAATGTTGATTCTAACAGCCTACTATAGTGTTGGAATGGAAAAAATTGAAAAGGAAATGCGAAGTGACCGTGGATTAAAACAATGTTTATATGCCGTGGTAACTCGCTCAAAAGAAATTCATAGTACGCGAGTGACCTGGGTTCGATTCCCGGTGCCTCTGAAATTGTTAATTGCATTAAGTGCGAATTTACCGCGCGGGCGGTGAGTGGAAACATCGTGAGTGACCTGCATGTCTGAGAAATAATAAATATTTCGAGGGCATGTGAAATCCGCCACCAGCATTGGAGCAGCGTGGCGGACTCTTCCCGGCTCCAAAACCCTAGACATGTAAATGTGTTTTCGATGCAACAAACACTAATAGTCAGCTGATCCATATATTATGTTTGTTATATGTTTAAGAATTTTTTGGCTTGTTACTGGTTAAAATGGCGACGATGTGGTTCGCCACCTATCACGTCCCGTTTCCCGCGGAGGCGAAATGTGGGCTACGGGTGTGGTCTGTGCGTGATTGTATGTAATATATAATCTTTATCCCTTCTAGTACTTATGTTGCCATATGATCAGCTTTTTTGATCGCTGTGTCATGGTATCCCTGACGAAGCCAATATTAGTACAATACAAAAATTATTACTTTTCTGTGCCAGTCACGGGGACTGTGTCACTACATCTAACCCCTCAGGCCATATCCCGCATATACGCTACCTGATTATCATATACTTTCCATCATGGGAGAAACTTTATGGTCTTGGGTAGATGGCAGAAAATCAATTATGCCAAACTTAAACAATCCAGTCTGATGAAAGACTACAGTCTATAGTGAGATTTTAAGGCCGCTGGTCCTGGGTTCGAATCCCAGCCGGAGCTATTTGTGCAAGAAAACAAATAGCTGGTTTTCGGGTCTGGTGGTGTTGCGATTGTCCCAGTGTTTAAGGAAGAAAGAGATTTGACAAGCAAATCGTTGGTAAGTGAAGAATCTGCCCATAACATATGCTGTGTCACCCAGAGCACGCTACAGCTACGGATGTGGTCTCTGCCTAATACTTGTAAGGGAAAAAGACGTGAAAGTATGTATGTACCCGATGATACACGTGCATTCTGCATTACAAATGTAATAAATAATTACATCGTTAAAAAATGTATTAAAAAGTTGACGAATAAATTGTAGTCCTTTTTTAATAACAAACCTCACTCATTGATTTGGAAGCATTTCAATTCCGATGCATTTTCATGAGATTCAATGTCTTTCAAAAATAATTTGCAAAAAAATTCAAGATAATTTTCATTGTAAGATTGAAATGATTGCCATCTATTGCATGATAATAGAAACTAGAATCATCATATTTTTTTTCTAATAAAATTACCGCCATCTGTGAAGTAGTTAGTGCAATTCTAAGACAACTGCTATTTAATACGGTGAAAAAGAATATTGTATACGGCACGCATCCATAGATGGCGCTATTAAGTAAATGAGTCAATACTACCTTGATATCTTCAACAGTTCTTTCAGATATTTTCGACTCTGTTGACGCCAAGCTGTTCTGCAAAAAAATCATGATTTTAATTTTTATATCAATATTATATCATAAAATATAAGATAAGAGACAATAATCAATACTGTTGATGAATGTTATCAATATTATACCACATGTTATGCTCCAGTTTTATTGAACGATTTGATATAAGATATATCTTAAGTGCGCCATCATTTGAAAGGATAGGAAGTTTTTATAATCTTATTACTACATAAAATATTTGGTATTGTTGTAGAATTATCTAGAACTAAATATTGCGGAATAAAATGAAAGAAGATCGTCACGTATCATTTATATCGAAAATTAATAAATTAAATGTAAAACGAAGGAAAGGCAGTTAATTTGCTAAGATCCCCATGCAATATATAAATTGGTGTACATTACCCAGTTTTTGAAGAGCAAGGCCCGCCATCCCTCAGTACAATACTAACACCAGGTATAGTATACTGAACTCGAGACCACAACACGTGTTTCGCCCCACAACGAGGCATTATCCAGCGTCATAGACTCTACGATAGACAGCCATAGATAGGCGGCTGTCTATCGTGGAGAGTGGTGAAGGGTATCTGGTGGCGGTTCCTTGGGTTGGTGTTGGTTTGTTTGTGCACGCTGCTGATGGAGGGCGGGCGGTGCTCTTTACAAACTAGGTAATATACACCATTTTATATATTGCATTCGGATCTCAATGGATTTCCGCAAAGTAAGGCCTGATAATATTAACTATATTAAATGTAGGACTTTATAATATTAAATTATTTCGCACACAACGTTAAATTAATTAGTTATAGTTGTATAAAGCCGGTGTCCTTGCTACAGAAACTCCGTTAAACCTTTATTAATGTTATATTTTAATCACTCTCAAACCTCCTTCAGCACAATGTTAATTGATGTAAAGTCCGTTCCAATCCAATTTTCTACGAATTTAAACAATATCCAAAGCCATGGTAGCTGTAGGTAAATTTCATAGCATGCCAGTGTCCTGGGTTTGATCTATGATTGAAAAAAAAAAGCCAAATTTGACGTACGGCGACGTAGCTTCGGTCAGAATGCAATAATATGGTACCATGGAGCTGGTATGATGGAGCCGGAAGTTGGTCATTGGAACTGCTCAACTAAGCAAGATAGCTTGGTCATGTTTGGGCTTGTTGGATTTGTTTTACGTTTTCGTGCAGAATAATACCATAATATGCAATGCTGTCACCATGTTGCTAGGCTTCAAAGAATTTTTTGACTCGTACCAAAATAGCGTCGACGTGGTTCGCCATCCGTCACGTCTCATTTTCCGCGAGGCAAAGAGTGGGCTACTTATCGGTCTCTGCCTACCCCTTATATAGGAAAAAGGCGTGACTGTATGCAATGTGTAATATTATAAACTCCGCAAATGTCTAACTGCAAAGTTGTCGACTGTCGGCACCGCAATGAACATTCTTGGAGACGAGCCAGAATGTATGTATATCGCTGCCGAATACCGAAGATGTTACGAATGCCTTTGAAACATTTGCGCAATAGAAACTTTGAAGGTTTAAAAATTTTACATAATTAGCAACTAAATTATGTGTATAATTTCAGTTCTGATTCCGATGAGGAAACTGTCAATTTAGGCATTTGTTACTAGATATCCAGTTGTTTTTGCTTTACAAAACTGAACATCCTTACTAATATTATGAATTCGAAAGTAACTCTCTCTGTCTGTTACCTTTTCACGTCTCAAACGAACGGATCTTGACGAAATTTGGCACAGAGATAGCTAGCATCCTGGAGACCGTCATTTTATCCCAGAAATAGTTCTGACAGGATATTTAAAAAACGTACATCCACACGGACGTGGTCGCGGGCTTCAGATAGCTAAATATATAGTTCAAAAGTTAATCACCCATACATATGAAATAATAATGTTATTGAAGTGAAACTTCTTCGGGCGCGATGATAGATGTATACGAATCGAATAATACATTTTAGATAGACATATTAAGTTTTTATTAGTTTATAATAAGTTTATGTTAATAAATTTATCGCCTAGGTGGAACATTCAATGATTGAACCGACCGCGTGGCCTAGTGGTGAGTACCTGACTTCTACGCCATAGATTCATGGTTTGAATCCGAGCCGGGGCTAACATTTGTGCAAAACAGAAATAGTTAGTTTTCGGGTCTGGTTTTGTCGTATTATGTAAAATGTATGTCTGTAAAACGCACCCACAATAAAGGAGAATACCTACTACGAGGCTTAATTTTTTTTTAAAAAAAAGAAGAAAAATAGACGCAAGAAGAATTGAGTCCTTGGCCTCGAATTTGTTTATACTTACAGTAGCTATGCCCGCGACATCTTCCGCGTGAACTTACATTACGTTTAAACATCTATGTAAATTTTATGTCAATAGCTTTAGTAGTTCTCGAGTTAAATCAGCTCGTACAGACAGACAGAAAAAGAGGAATGTATGGATATAGAGAGAATGGTAATATAAATACTGTCTTTTATATACAGTACGTCAAAAACGATTGCCTTGGATATTAAAATGAAATTAATATCAAATTACGTTACGCCTATAAATAGCAAAACGTGATAACATTCTAACGATTCTAGAAAATACAACATCGAAATCTCACATTAAAGACACACGCTTCCTACGCATTTAGAGTTCAGATCTCTTAGTGCAGGTTCATGGCTTTGTCAAAGATGTAACCGCGATACGATAATCTTTAGAGCCCCATAGGAACTAACTCAGATGTTTATAGATGACACTACATATAATAAAATCTTCTACGAAATATGATGATGTGATGTTCTTCTAGCCGATTTCGACCACGGCGACAACTTCCGAATACTGTTGAGAGCCATCAACCGCGCAGGAGATATTGTAGTGCCACAAGTGTATGCGCAAACACAGAGGCAAACTACCCTCGCCCCATGTAACGCTGATGCGATAATATCGGAGGTAGGCTAGGAATAAGGTCTAGAAAATTTAAGAAAACTGCTTTAGAGTTTTTGGTTGGGGGTCGAGATTGACTAATTACTTAACTGGATTTTATTTACTTGGATGTTTTTTACCACTTTGTCATTAGTTAGTATTTTGTTATTCAGTACCATTTTTTTAATCATATTATGCACTTTTCTCTGTATTGTAATGTTATATAATTGAAGGTCATCTTAAATTTAAATAATTCTATGTAATATCATAGCAAAGGGACTCAATTGATGTGGAAAACGGTGCGGGTTGTAGATATATTTATATTTTGTATGTAACAACTTTGTAATACTTCATCTTGTACAATTGTTTGCTTTCCCCAATAAAGAAAAAAAAAATATTATCATTAACTCACATCGATTCTTTCTAGCACCATTGCCCGCACTCTAGTGTAGAGCGCTTCCTCCCTCAAGCGAGCAGCGTCGCGGATCTCCCGCACCAGATCTGTGAGGAAGCCAGGTGGGTACTGCCCGCCGAGAAGACCTGAGAACATAAGGGTAGTAATTTAATTATTTTACTTGTGGTAGAATTCCTATGCAGGAAACCGCCTAGATGGGTACCACCGCACTGCCAATTAACTGCCGTGAAACAGTAGTGTGCAAAGATTATTGTATTGCACTGATATCTAGGTAATTACGGGTCATGTGAAACTTACTCGTAAGACCAGATGTTTCGGGATGACAAGCGCAGTGTGTTGCCACACAGAATTGTTCTTAGTGACACAGCATTTGTGATGGGCAGACATTACACTTACCATCATGTGACGTTGCACTTAACGTCTTGCTCGTCTCGTCACTTCTCACTCGTCTTCGTTTTACGTGTAACAATAATAAAGAATAAATATAACTCATGCTAAGACAGGAATTTGAAAATGCTTCGTCACTTATTTCCATAAATAAAAACATTTTTACCAAGGATGACGAACGAGGATCCAATCCGCCTGATAGTAATAAAGCATTTTTGTCAATAGACATATTCATCCATTCTTAACCGACTTCAAGAAAGAAATAGGTCTTCAATTCGTCTGTATATATTTTTTTCGGGTGTAACTATCTTTGTTTTTGAAACAATTTTAATGATTCTTTTTTTATTAGAAAGGCGGTATCGTTATATGTGACCACCCAATTTTGGTCAAGTTCTGATGATAGGATCCATGAGAAAAACATTAAACTACGTTTTGAGCTGCTGCGCTTACGTTTTTTTTAATCAATAATTATTCATTAAGTATTTAAACAAAAGTGTGTTCATCCCTCGGAAAGAAAATAGGTCGTTACGACTAGGTACATGGGACAAGAATGCGTTTATCCACGTATATCACGACATCAACAACAACCTCGTAGTCAGAGCAAATGACTCCTACACCACGGGTCTTGGGTTCGATTCCTTGCATCGGTGCAAAAACACAAATTGTTGGTTTTTGGGTCTGGTTGTGTGGTGCATGTGCAATTTATATCTGTAAAAAGCAAGATTTAGGAGAATTCCTAGGGTTATTTTCTAAAAACACGGCCTCTTACATAAATAATAAAGCCATCGAAGACTTTATTTTTTCTTCTTAACGAAAATCGAAGCTAAACTTTGCTTTACATAATGAACTATTAATTATATGGCTGCTTTAAACGGATTTACGAAACGGCCCCATGTTATGGAAGGCTCGTTAAGCCCTTGGTTTCCGATATTCGTGGGCTTAATTTTGTAGTAATAGGCGCGAATAAACTCAAAACGTATTAGAGTAAACAAACGAAACACAATCTTGAATAAAACGTGAGAGAATGGATAAGGGATATTGCATTGTGAAAGTCCAATGGCAATCGGTTTGTTAAGAACTATACAGTAGGCACTTCCTATGCCATCAATGTACTAGATGTACTAAGCGAAAGAATATAGCTAAATCAGAGATAATAATCGAGATTATTCTTTTCATGCTGATGAAGACGATATCAATATCACATAAAATGAAAAAAAAACAATGCGCAGTGGTTAAGCGCTTGACTTCTGTGCCGCGGGTCGCGGGTTCGATTCCCGCACGGGACAAATATTTGTATGACCTACAGATAGATGTTCCGGATCTGGGTGTTTGTGCATGTGGAATTTATGTCTGTAAAACGCACCCACGACACAGGAGAAATCCTATTGTGGGGCATCGTTTTTTTATATAAAAAAAAAAAAAAATTATACAATAATAATTTTGGATATCTGTAGTCCTTTAATGAATCATATGAATAATAAAGTCAAATTTGAATTTTTCGTTGATTTGAATTTGAATGTCAGCCAATGTCACCTGGATCACAAACATACAGGCCCGGAGCAACTATCTATAGACCATACAATTACTTGTTCCAAGCAGGAGTCGAACCTACAACCCGAAGCATATAGCTATAAATCAATCGCTTAACCATTGCGCCAACCGGGATTTCAAATTAATAATTAAATAAATTCTTATTTTTACGACACGTCCCGTCACTGTCCAAGATTTTTAGCTATAAGCATTTTAGAAATTTAAATTAGATAATGATCAAACAATAAATAAAAACTTATTTCGTTACCATTATTATCATCAACTTCAATTTATGTCAAATTGAATTGATCAACTTCAGTCCACTTCTCTACACTGCCGAATATAACCCTTCCCCAAAGATTGCCACAAAACAAGGTCCCGAGCCCCCTGGACCTCCATTCCCGCAAAATTATGCGAGATCGTCATTAGATCTAGTAAGGCGACCTTTACACGAAGTTGATACTCTTTCCCTCGAAGAACCTTTCGTCCAAGAAGGCTATCGGTTAAGACTAATTTACAACAGATTAATGAAAAAATAATTTACTGTAAAGAAATGTTGCATTGAGAAAATATTATTTTGAGTTATTGCTATCCGTGTGGTAGCGGCTTAAGAGAATGTACCTTCCCATCTCATTTCGAGGTTATCGTAAAAGTCAACAGAGGGAAAATCAAAATCAGAAGATGGGCAGCAGCAATTAAATATTTGTATGGCCTACAAATAGTTGTTCCGGGTCTGGGTGTTTGTGAATCTGTTTGGAATTTATGTCTGTAAAACGCACCCACGACACAGGAGAAATCCTAATGTGGGGCATCGTTTTTTATAAAAAAAAAACTATTGATAGCTTGAAAGGATGTTGATGAAATTTCCAAACACAAAAGAGAACAATCTCATGTGTTTAGAATTATAGAAAATTCAAGAATTGCTTTTACAATTCTATCTAATCTAAAATTCCTTCATGTGTATTTTTGAAAATTAGTACAAAAACATTTTTTTAAATAAAAACTTGATTAAGATTCTAATTATAAGAATATAAAGCGTCGTGCGTTTTTACTTAACATCCTCAATTTAAGCTTCTCGATTTAAAACGTTTGTATAGATATGGATTTCTCTTATTAATATTAGGTTTCAAGCACTGAATAAAGAGAAAGTGAACGAATTGGTGTCGCAAATGAGAAATAAAATTTAAGTTTAATTTTTAATCGTTACGGCTTAATCTACTTAAATTTCATCGGTTCATCGAAGTGGATCGAAAACAAATCGCTTTGAGTACAATTATCGAGAAAAGTATTGAATGTCAGAACCGTATCGGTTTTAACTGTATTCCTCTCTTACTGTATACTCTTTCCACAGCCTTTGACCATCTTACTGTAAAAAAGTAACAAAGAGCACATTTAATGCCATCCAGGTATTACGTCCGAGTCATCCCTGGATGTGGTCAGAGCTAATGCAAAAACAAGATATGTAACTATACATGAAAGATATATACTTATTTACACACATACATAAACTTAATTACTCTAGTCAATAAAATGTATATATGTATATCATACTTATAACAATAGCTTATCTATCCATCTTCTTATTTCTTTATCTATCTATATAAACTTAATCAACTGCCGCATGTATGAAAGATCATCACTAGAGAACGACTCGACCGTTTTGGCTGTTTTTTTTTTGTGTTCGGAATAAAAAAAGCTTCAAAAAAATTTCTATCATACAAACGAAAAGAAAGAAAATAAAACTAGTTGTATCTATAATAAACCAAAAAGTTTTATTGACTTGAGTATTTTTGTATATGTTTGTGTGTAAATATGCATATTATTTAAATGAAACTCAATAAAAAAAGTGACATTCAGTTTGACAATTCTACTGTCACATGTTTACATAACAACTAAAAAGTAATGTTCAGTTTGACAGTTGGTGCTATCACATGTTTTCACAACAAGAAATACCACATTGAATATTGATATATTGCGAAAAAGAATCGAATTAAAGGCGATATTTCAAACCTCTGGTGATAATTAATATTTATGGGTTCTATAAAAATAGGCCGCTAGTATAAACTAATCATCAAACAGCGGACGTATTCAGCAAGTGCTAACAAATCAATCTTTTAAAATGTTTTATAGAGTTCTATAGTTTATCATAGGACAAAATCCTCTCTAACTAAGTGAAGATTTGCGGTTTATTACCGCGCTTAGCTTAGCGATCGCAGTACCGGACGCCTCGAACCTTTAGACCTCGTTGCCCGTTACCAGTCTGTGTATTTTAGATATGTATATATCTATATATCTGTCTATATATATCTATCTATATCTATTCTATGATACGATAGATTAGAATAGAATAGAATAAATTTTTATTCAATATAGATTATTTACATAATACTTATTGAAAGTATTTTTTTTTTCTTTTTTTAAACTACACTGGTTCGCAAAATGCCTCTGTCCTGGGAAGAACCAGTAAGAAACCCAGCGGGCTTTTTTTTAAGTCATTTTTAAAATAATGTACAATACCAGCAGTATTATAAAGATGTAAAAATGGCTTGGCGGCTATCACCTCATTCCCAGGGGTTATCATCATCTATGTATTCTTTAATATTATAATATGAAGTCTTTGTTTAATATAAAATTTAAACTTTTTGATTGAAAGACTTTTAGCACTTGCTGGGATTTTGTTGTAAAAACGTATACATTGCCCCATAAAAGAGTTACTGACTATGTAAAGTCGGGTAACTGGCATAATTAATTTGTGCTTGTTCCTGGTATTCACATTATGAACATCACTTTTTTTAGTGAACTGGTTTATGTTCTTGTGTACATACAAAATTATGATCACATGTCGGAAGCCAAGATCACATTTTGCAGACATTTCGCTGTGGACTCCTCTAACGACATCCATTGGTTAAGATGAGATGGCAGAATAGACAATTCCAATACAGTTATAATGAAGACTGTTTATTTGCGAAAAACGAGCATAATGGAACGTCTGTGCGAGGAAACTAAATAAAACTAATATCCGGGCGGGCAATAGTCGACAATCCAAACGGAAGTGCGAACCTCCCGAACTTTATTTATTATGCATAAAAAAGACGACAAACTCACGTGCAATGTGCGTAATGTATGATGTTCATTTCTTTATACGAGCAAGTTGCCGAATAACATATTGCGGTGTCCTAGGACCTGGGAGTTAATGAAACAAAAGCACTGCACTTATCACCTCAAGACATCGGTTCTTAAGTCTCATATGCCCTGTAATCACACTAGCTTTTGCGACAACTACAACGAAAAACAGTGTTGTTTTGCAAAATGACTGGCGCTACAATGATTTCTGTAGAAGAATCCTACAACCGGACAGTAAGATGGCAAGTACCACACTGATATTTTTTTCCTTTATCAAACCTAGCTAGTCTAGGTCCCGTGACCGCAAACCCTGAGACACGAAGTAGCTGGAGAAGTTAAAACAGCTACCAGCACTTACTTGTTTAAATATCTATACAAATAAATAAAACTGAATTGTCTGTATGTAATAACAAAATAACAGCTTTTTACTCCATGCTTATGAAAGAAATGCTTATTATAAGAAAAAAAATGTAAAAAAAAATCTGTCTTTTTTGTCTTTTTTAATGACTCATATAGTCATTAAAAAATATATATAGTCATATTCTATGCTGACTTGTCATGAAATAAGGAAATTCGACCGTAATACAATTAACCTTTTAATTTTAGCTTTCTCGTTTCTTCTCCATATATAAACTTCAATTATAACAAATCTCACCCATTCGTGCGCACAATACAACAATCGCACTCAGAGTAGATACGAAATATGATATGAAAGTCACTTTTTAAATTTTGGTATGAATCAGAGAAACAGGAAAAGTATAACAAGGTCAAACATTTTATAGTGTTACTATTAAATTTATCGACTATTTAATTTGCAAAACTAAATATAGCACGGGAGCCCTTTGCACGTGAACTGAACTCGCACTTTACCATTTTTTACATAAAGGACATATTGAAATACATGACAGGAGTCCGGTGCTCAATAATAGGAATTTATAAGCTGTTTGTCGGTCTTGCAGTCTCCGAGATGTCGTAATGAGTAAGTGGTAAATTACTATTACTTATATAAACGTTTTTAAAGAATTGGTGGTAGGAATCCGTGTAAGTAGATACCACCCCAGGGCCAGTTACTCTGTTAGAACAAGCAGCGCAAGCGGAGCAATCGCTACTAGACTCTTTGATCTTCATAAAATGAAAAAAATTGTGAAGGTTTGTGTAAGTAGCGTTGTGTTTGTTCGAGCTAGCGTAATCACTGGGCATATGAGACTTAAGAACTTATGTCTCAGGGTGATGAGCACAGTGAGGTGTCACACAGAAATTTCTGAGTGACACAGCATTAGTTATGGGAAGACGTTGCACTTACCATCAAGTGAACGTTTTGCTCGTCTCATCACTTTATCCAATAAAAAAGTTTATTGTATATTATTTAAGGGATACTGAAAACTATAAACCGTTTTTACACTAGAATGACTCAAAAATAATTGTTACCGCTCAAATAAAAGTTTAAGTTTACATTCACAGTAAATATGAAATGACCGCGTGAAGAACCTTGACGTAATTACTTCGAGTAATTAGCAATGATTAATTTTTACACAACAAAGATAAATGGCGTGGATTTTGTCATTAAGCATGCTTTTTTGTAAAAATTTGTAGGAAATGTTGCGCTTTCGCTGCTCATTTATGTCTATGTCTATAGACTCGGCCTTGCTAAGTGATAATTTATAAGTATTTTTGTAGTTTGTGTAGTGTAGAGTATTTTTTTTATTTGTGTAGAGTATTTTTTTGTAGAGCATAACCTATGTGCACCTGAATTTGAAGGATAATTTGTAGTAACTTCATTTACATTATCGCCGTTTAAATAATCAATAAAAATGTAATATCAGAAAACATCGAACACAGAGTATGGTCACAACGTTCTATGGAAAACTGCATATAAGACTCGATTGACACATTAGTTTCTGAACCATGAACCATGACACCAGAGAAATCTTAGTAAGAGCATTAAATAAAAAACTAAGATATGCTGAACGTCGCATATAGACATGCGTATGTCATTTCTGGTTCTTAAGGTATATTCTGTATTTTATAATATATATATCTATATAAGCGATTATTTTTATTGTAAAAAATAACTTCGTTGCGTAGCCGGGGCGGAAGTAGCTACTAAATTGTCTGATCGTTTTTGACAAATTGTGTTTCACTCCGATAAATGTCCGGCTCAGTAGAATAGCACCTACCTCTTTCCTACCGAGGTGTCGTAAGGGGCGACTAAGTCCTTATTCGTAAGCATTTATTCGTGCAGAATCACACCTTAATATGAAATGATGAAACTATACTACTCGTGGCACGCAATAGAGAGCAATAATTTTTTGACTATTAGCAAAATGGCGGCGACGTGGTTCTCGACCCGTCACGTATCGTTTCACGAGACGTCAAAAAGTGGGCTACATGAATGGCCTCTGCTAAACCCTTATATGGGATCATGGCGTGACTGTATGTATGTATATATAAGCGATTAAGCGCAGACTCATTACGATGTTTCCGTAAGTACAAGACATATTGACTTGACATTTTCCATAAATACCACTAAGAACATAATTTACGAACATTTACTTAACATAGGTTAAAATTTATTTTAAATAGGAACAGGCTAAAATTGGTAAAACATTAAGTCCAGCGAAGAAGGCGAGTAACATCCAGTAAGTTAGTATAACCAAAAACATTCAATTACTCGACGTAATTTCAGTTTCATGTCATCGTACGATTGACCTCAAAGAAGCTCCACGGACGGAGAGTAGCCACGAGGTTATCATATTAGGTCACGTGTTACACGCAACATGGAACCGCACTTCATTTAAATAGTTTTGCGATTAGCTTATAAACATAAGACATTTTAATAAAGAACTATCAAGCAGTGCTTTTATATGTGAGATAGACGAGACGACCAAACGTTCACCTGATGGTAAGTGCATCTGCCCATAACAAATGCTATGTGACCCATAAATTTTCTGTATGGCACCACATTGCGCCCGTCACCCTCAGATAGCAGTTCTTAAACATCATATGCCCAGTGATTACACTAGCTCTCAGTACCATTCAAACCGTAACACAGTAATGTTTGCAGACTACTGCATCACGGCAGAATAACTGGCCCTGGGTACCTACATAGAAGGATGCCTACATATTAATCCTACCACATCTAGTCTTATAATTACTGGCCCTGCGGTGGTGTCTGTCTATTAGAAAAGACACCAGCCTTTATTAACTTGGGTTTACTCGTAAATTGATTACTGCTATCATGCCTCGCCAAATATATCTGCCAGCACGACGGTAGCGCTACAGCCCGTAGGGATCCGCCTCTTTTGAATAGACCGTCTAGGATCAATAGACAATCATGTTAATGTAAATTAGTTTGAGGAAGGTAGAACAGGAGAGGGGTCTAGGGGGGTACTATTGTGCCATGTGGTGACTTCGTAAGAGAATCGATCACCCTACATTGTCCAGTGGGTGTCGATTCAAATCAGACTAAGAGAAAAGTCAGTAAGATTGCGTGGTCTTCGACAGATGGTAATATAACCATCTTAAATATTACTGACTAGCAACGCTATTTACATTACTAATATTCCTGTCAACCGCTCCAACTAAACTTAAAAGCTTGTGCTAGGAGATGGTTCACGACAATAGTCGAATAGCGGGTTCGATTCTGCGACGTCGCGTTTCGCTGTATGTACCCTCGATCGATCTTATCCGAACATAAATAATAAAACAAATCCTCCCAATTTGGAAGAGTCCATCCAAATTGAATAAAGTGACATACATATAATCACGCCTTTTCCCATACTAGGGGTAGACAGAGACACACGTAGCCCATTTTTCACCCCCTCGGGTAAGAAACGTAACAGGTGGTCATTTTCGTACGAATCAAAAAATTATTGCTACTAATTGTGAAAGCATTGCATATTATGGTGTTATTCTGCACAAATAAAAGCGGTCTCTAGAATACCTTAGTCGCCTTTTGCGACACTGACTGATGTCTCAGGGTGACGGGCGCAGTGTGGTGTAGCACAGAAATTTGTGGGTATCATAGCATTTGTTATGGACAGACGTTGCAGTTACCATCCGGTGTACGTTTCGTCCTACCAATAAAAAAAAACATTTTTTAAACTCTCAGCAGTGGGCTATTAGAAGCTGAAGTCCGCAACTACTTCCGCGTAAATATAAAAAATACCGTGGGAACTCTTTGTTTTTCCGGAATAAAAAGTGTCCTATGTTCGTCTCCAGGATGCAAGCTATTTCTGTGCCTAAATTCGTCAAGATTGGTTCAACGGTTGAGTCTTGAAAAGGTAACAAAAAGACAGGGGGACAGAGAGTTACTTTCGCATTTATAATATTAGTATTGAGCCGCGGTGGCCGAGCGCTCGCTTTAAATTTCATAGTTCGCGAGTGACCTGAATTCGAACCCCGATGCCGGCACCTCTAAAATTGTTCTACAATTTAAAATGCTTATTTACTATATTCTCAGTGCTGAAAGATACCATCGTGAGAAAACCTGCATGTCTGAGGAAAGAAAATTTTTTCGAGGACATGTTTAGTCCGCCATTGGAGCAGCGTTTTCTCTCTGTCGACTTTTACAACACCCACGGGATGAGATGGGGTGGTAGATTCTCTTAAGCCGATACATCCGACAATATTATTTTTGTTACAGATAAAATAAAGTGAAGTAAAGGTAATTGCGAAAAGGAAAAAATATAATTCTTCATTGTTGCAATACAATACCTCTAATGATGCGCTAGTCTAGTACCACACCAAAGCTTCAAAGCCAATAATATACATACATAATATGTAACAGATACGTGTAATTTTTATATAATTGGAATGTTATATGACTTTGGTACAATAAAAGACTTGATTGTCCTGCGGCTTCTCTTGCCGTTTAGATAATTTTGGAATTCTATTGCATTACTATCTAACAGTTAAAAAATTAACAAGGCGAAAAGCAGCTCTCATTTCTGATTGGAAGTTATGATAAAGTAAATTTAATAGTTTCTTGCACAATCATAAAAAAGATCTATTTTGTCAAGTAAGGGTGAAAAATTCAAGATATTACCTTAGATTACGTCACATTAGATAGTTACAAAAGTAAGATTTAATTAGAATAAGCCTTATTCAAACAGCTGTATTTTATATACACGTAGGTAAATACATGTTTATATATTTCTAATGTTATTAATGTTAGTATATTCTATATGCTGATCGTAAGCATGCGCCAAATAATTTTAGCTATAAAGACAAAATTTCTTAGAAAGAGAACCCGATTCAAAATGGAGTAATAAGAAACTATAATATTTTGTACATCTCTTGCGGTATAACTTTTACTCGTATCATTCCTAATACACAAGATATCATCCTAAACTATTTGAAATTCTCAGATATGTGAGGTACATTATAAAGATACGAGGTTATTTGAAGTAGTTATATTTTCATATTTTTATGTCTGTTACTACAAACAGTAAGCAGTTTCGGAAATAACTAACGCCTCTAGGTAACAGACAACTAAAATCATCGAATCACCTCACAGTCTCAAACATTCGTCATAAATAAATAAAATAGAAGTATCCGGGTGCATTCTAAGGTTAAGTGATTCTAACAAAATAAAATCGAAGTATGGTGGCGCCGAAAGAGGATTTGCCACCCTACCCCACTCCGTGAGTGTCGTATATTATATTATTATTAAAACTGGTAATGGGCAGCATCGCTTATGCGAGTTTGGTATTGTTAACGTCAATTCGCACATTACTACTAAAACTATTACAGCTAATCCTCCCCATTTGAGAGAAAATTCTGTACAAATAACACTTTATCTGTCTGGAAGTCCATAATTAAAAAAACTAGTGTAGTTACCGACTTCAAATTTGTAAAGATTATAAACAGTTATCATGGGAGAAGTATGTTTTCTAACGTTGACCTTCATAATTTTTTATACAAACATTTACCTCACCGATATAAATCGCTCTAAATTAATATCTATCTCTACGCAACCGGGTTTATGGTGAAGAGATAAAGAACAAAAAAAAACTGGTGCGTTTAATGATCGTTCGTTACTCCGGCCGGAGAGAAAGCACCCATTCAAGTGTCCGCGGTAAATATCTTCATTGAATTTAATTACCTAAGGCCCCCGACTTTCACTAGGAAGTTGGTTTTCCTTACATTATTTAATAATTTTTCACAAGATCGCAAATCTATACAAGCCGCATACAAATGTCAAAGACTGAACTCTCTGAAAATCATTTTGAATTATCGACCTCTTATATGTAGAAAGAAAGAAATACTTTATTTAGCAAAAACCACTGAGGTAGGCCACAACACAATATGCATGAAGAAGAAAGAAAATAACAACGAAAAGTAAATTCTTACTGCTAAAGTATCATCATAAGATGTACTCATTTGACTTTTGTGCGTCGCGGGTCATGACAAAGAAGTTACCCAACATATTTCTGCAGTAAAAACCACAGCGCTGATTTTTTGTTATGACCCTCCCTACTAATACATCGTTTCCAGCGTCGCCGTGTGGTGGCCGCCTTAAAGTATCTATCACCCCCCGTGGAAGTCGTAAAAGTCGACAGATGGAAAATGAAAACCAGTACATGGGCAGCAGCTGCTTCTAGCGTGGCAACTGTGGCTAAATCCCTCCAAAATGTGAGCTACCAACTTTTGTGGCTACCTGGGGGGGGAGGTGTACGTTCTGCAGTGGACTTGCGATAGGCTGAAATGATGATGGTAGCGTCATGCTGCTATTTGACGCTCATTGATTTATGTTAGTAAACGGCTCTTCGAATTAGTAGTATACCACGCTACGTTCGCCACGTGCGCCACGCCATTGGAGCAGCGTGGCGTACTCTTCTTGGCTCCAAAACACTTTCATAAATGAGAGGAGACCTGTGCTCAGCAGCGGACATTTACAGGGTGTTACTTTACTTTTTTACTTTACTATGGATTATTAAATTTACATTTCAGCTTTGCATGACCTAAATATTATTTTTCATCATCATCATCACTACACACACTAACACAGTAATGCTTGCACACTCTGCTTACTACGTGGACGGATTCCTGCATATAAGACATACCACCAGGTATTATGTGAATGCGTGATCTTTCCCCAGCCTAGCCGACTTATTAACGCACTGCATAATTGCTCTCTTACGATATCTAAATATATACATATATACATACATATATATATATATATATATATATTTATTGTTCGATCATCCGTACGAGTATTGTTTCTGCGCATAACTTAAGGATATCAATTGCGTTGTTATGATATAATTAACTGTATATTCAGTTTCCTGTTTATGGATTTTACTTCTCGTATAGAACGTTTTATATTAATTTAAACTACGTTACTTTAATAGGTTTTTTATATACTGTACATTAGTATAATTTTTAAATACATACAAAATATACATAAAATATTATTTAGGTATGTAACAAATAGTATTATTCGTGTTCATCAAATCCTGACGATTTAAGTATAATTCTATTTGCTGAATACGGATATTCGTAAAGAGATTATGTTTGCTGCGTGATGGAAACGCATTGTATTCTGTGGCCGGTTATTCCCTGAGTTTTCCAAAAAAACATGTTAAAACAGCAGAATTTAGTAAGTAATAAAAAATGTAAGATCAAAACGGCCGCAAGGATTTATCGTGATACATCATGCACTTATCTGATACGTCAACGAATCAGCTTATTATGATTCAATAGTGTTTTAGGATCATACAAGTTTAATCAACAAGTCCGAATGTTCTTGTAATAATGATGGCGTTCAACTGACTGTTATAGGAGAACGGCAAATGCAAAAAAAAAATTATAAGCCGTATTTGCTTAATAGTTAAACATAGTACCAACCTTCCGGCACGAGACGTATTCTTCTAGCTGTTCTCTCTGTCCACTTAAGAGACCGAGGGAGGACACTTTTCGATTGTTACTCGTACCTTGCCACCGCACCATTACCGTCGCTAAACGTCGCTTCGCAGTTATTAAGCCATAACATTAACGGGATCTTATCACATTACCAACCAGTATCTTCAACTGAATATATTGAATATTTTACGATAAAAACAACCTTGTAATATTTATCCCACATTAGAACAAATATCATTTTACCGTAATCTCGAGTGCATTTTGATAAGGCCACAAGCTGAAATCTTCTCGAGGTCAAATCCATATATATACAACGTTATTCATAATTGGTATAACATCCCGGCACCTACCGCATGACCAAATTGAATACCAAAAACGTCCATACCAAACTTTAAAATTATTTGTTTTATAAAATTTTTACGCAACCCTAACGTCGTTGCCCCGAACCAGACAAATTCAAAATACGTTTTCTTCTCTATTTAATTTATGTTACCCTACTACGGCGTCATACTAACAGATTTACTTCGCAACAGATTTCCTTAAGATTCATGTTATCATAGTACTTGCGAATTCTTTCGATAGCAGCTCAATGGAAAAACGCCCAATTAAATTTATGAGTTCATTGACTCGATCACCTGTATAGTAGGGTAGTCACCTATGAGTTTTAAGCGAATTTTTAAGTCGACATATCGTATCCGTATTGGACGTACAAAACTCCTTTTACTCCTCCAATCTGACAGTTCTTGAGACGTTTATTCGATCTGAAGCCATGAATTTTCCAGGCATTTTTTATGCATGACCGACCGAGAGAAAAAATCTCTCGGTCGGTTGAGCCACCATGGGTTGAGATGGGTTACATATTTTCTTACACAACCACACGGTGTGGCACATAATATCAAAAAATTTGATAACTTTTTAATTCGATTCCACAAACCTTATCTATATATTAATACTAGAAAAGAAAACTTTGTACCCCTTTTTAAGCATATTGCGCGCACGGAGGACTGAGATTTATTTATATACAATATGTGTTACAAATACATTAAATACATTAAAAAAAAAAATGGAGATAATTACTGTCGAATTTCGAAGATTGTGTGACAACTAGTTTTGATTTGATTCACCAACGTGCAATATTTCTTTGAGAAGATTATACTATGTTAAACACTGGCTGAAGCCCGCAACGACGTCCACGTAGAGGTAGAAAGAAGGTAACAAACAGACAGAGGGACAGAGAGTTACTTTCGCATTTATAAAATTAGTAAAGATTACAATTAAACCACCGATTACTCAACATTATTGATGTTTATTAACTTAATATAAGCAGGCGTTACTTTGCGGAAATCCATTATAATAAAGGATAGAAAGTTCATTTATATAGTATCTAGTGGCGGTTCCCGGTAGTTGTATTAATAGTTTGCTTGTACACGCTATTAAGGGAGCGCTCTAAAACTATTATACACCATTTTATATTTTGCATGCGGATCTTGCAAATCAACTTTGTTTCTTTCCTTTTCTATAATGGATTTCCGCAAAGTGACGTCTGATTCTATTAAAAGTATTAATTCACGGATATTGTTCGTTAAGGAGATTTTTTTTACATTTATGTTTTGTTCACTTTTACGTACACCTACTTAAGTTTTAATTTATTTAAATATACGAAACAATTGATATTATTGTATCCAAGTTTAAGCTAAAACATATAGTATTTATTAATTTGCGGGAATCCGTCTAGGTATGTACCACCACAGGGGTAGTTATTCTGCAGTGAAGCTGTAGTGTGCATATGTTACTGTTTTGGTTTGAAGGACACTGAGAGCTAGAGTAACTACTGGGCATATGAGACTTAAGAACTAATATCTCAAGGAAACGGGCGAAGTGTGGTGCCACACAGAAATAATCTAAGTGACACAGCATTGCTATGGGCAAACGTTACACTTACCATCTGGTGAACGTTTTGCTCGTCTTGTCGTTTTATCCAATAAAAAAAAAGTATATAATAGATTCTCTTAAGCCGCTATCACACGGCTAGCCTTCATCACACGGCTATATATTACGTCTATATATTGAACGGTATTTGTTTTATTGAGGTATATTACATTAAACAAAATTACAGAGCCTATTTTGGGTGAGGCCTACGTCGCAAAATCTTTCGCCTTTGGCTCATAAGCCTGTATCTAGGAATCTTACCCCCAATTTGATCGGTTTATTTAATTTGCTTTATTTCAATAAATTGAATAAATAGATTAAAAGGAGCCACTGCTAGCCATAGGCCACCTCCATAGGTCGGACCAAAATTTAGTAGCTCTCATTTTGGGGGGATTTTGGCATAGTTGCCACGCTTGGCAGGCGGGCTGGCAACCGCAGTTTATTTATTCAGATGTTACAGGAAGATGCTGCTGCCCATCACCTGGTTTTTATTTTCCCTCTGTCGACTTTTACGACACCCACGGGATGAGGTGGTAGATTCTCTTAACCACACGGCAAAGTGGCAATAGGCTGTCCATATAGCTCGTAATACCCGTTTATAGATTCAGGAAGGATTCCCGAGTTGCAGTCTTATACCGGCACATGCAGTGAAAGGGCGACCTTACTCGGGTAGCACGGTTTAGCGGGAAATCGATGGACGTACGAGTGGGAGGACTCAGGCAATACGGGACCGTGTTTCGAGGAGGCCTGGGTTCAGCAGCGTACGTGTTATGAATTCAAATGACGATTACGATGAAATTGATTGTATGCTGATGTAATTAAAATTTATAAAAACAATTTTTGGTCCGCGAATAATAAATAAAAAATGATAACAAGAATATAATACATACCATTATTATTGAGAAGAGGGTTTGCTGTTGCGCCCATGCTCGCACCAGAAGCGTTCTGTATAAATGCGCTTTGGTGTCGAAGAGTTTCCAACTCGGCTGGAAATATAGTAGACAAATTAATTAAATAAAAGCTATTTCTTTATAATATTATTGTAACAGCCATGCCATACTTGTGGTTGGATTCCTACGCAGGAATTCTACCACCGTGAAGCAGTAGTGTGAAAGCATTACTATGTTTCGGTTAGAAGGGCACCGTGAGGTGATCTCAGGGTGACGGGCGCATTGTGGTGTCACACAGAAATATTCTGGGTGACACAGCATTTGTGGGCGGACGTTGCACTTACCATCAGATGAACGATTTGCTCGTTTCGTCACTTTCTACAATATGAAAAAAAAGCTCCGGGGCCGGGACCTGGCCTCAAATTTCACAGTTCGCAAGTGATCTTAATTCGATCTCCGGTGCCAACACCTCTAAAATTGTTCCGTACCAAGTGCTCTGCGGTAAAGCAAAACATCGCGAGGAAACCTTCATGTCTGCGAAATAAAAAATATTTCGTAGAAAAAAAGTCCGCCAACTCCTTGTGTACTCCGTGTTGTAGCGTGGCGGACTCTTCCCGGCTACAAATCCTCTCCCAAGTCCATCGACATTTACAGTAGGCTCGGTTAATTCTCTACTATCTATACAATTAAATAAAATTGAAGTGTTTGTTTGTGATAAGAAAAAACAATTTTTGTCTGTCTGCCTGTCTGTCTGTGGGTTTGGTTCGGCTAATCTCCGGAACGAATGGACTGATTTCGACGAGACTTTCACTGACAGATAGCTGATAATATAGCGAGTAACTTAGGCTACTTTAATTTCAGAAAGATAATTAGGGTTCCGCGCAAAAATATAAAAACCCCAAAATCCGATTCAAATAGGGAAGTATATATGTATATCATCAATCGGGGTCGGCTTTTGACGCGTGTGAAACCGCGGGGCACAGCTAGTTATTACATGAAATACTTAATGATTTCTTATATTGACGCGAATATTACACATTTACATACATACATACATAGGATCACGACTGTATCCCATAAGGGGTAGTCAGAGACTGGGCACTCACTGCAAAAACAGGTGACTGCCACAATCCACGTTTCACCAAAACAATATAATGCACTTGGTGTGATAGGTGGTGAGCCCATCGCCACCATGCGCGGTTGGGTGCACAGTGCAGTTTAATTCCTTACTCGCCTTTTACGAGATCCATTGGATGAGATGGAGTGGTAGTATTCTTTTAACGAGCCGCCACCACACGGCTCACGGCACTTTTGCAAGGATTTGTGGACTGCGGACTTCCTAGAGCGTCGATGTTTAACGTCAGCTCATAGCTGACGTGAAACATGCAGTATGTGACCATGTTCTAGATCACCCCAATCATTACATCAGATTTGATAAAAAATTAATTTGATAAAGTACTCGAAACGTCGGGTTATAAATAGTTTAAAAATTAAACGCGATAAAATCCGTAAAAGTACTTTTATTAAACATGAAATACTTATACTATTTCCGAATAGATTTTCTTTGCTTATTTTTTTAAACTGGGCTAAAACTTAGCACAAAGCATGACTCTAAAATCGCCGGTAGGCTGAGGCTTTGATTTTTTGCCTTCGTAAAAGAGGACATTTAACATAAGTTTTTTAAGGCAACTGAGTCCAAGGCTGAGAACAATTTAACTACAGTAACAAAGACCATGCAGAAGTAGTCGCTACATAACCAAATCAGAGCTCGATAAAGATGTAGCTGTTCCCGTAGTAAGTACCGCCGCACATTGAAATTTTCACTTCCAATAAAGAAGTAATTCGGTTTTCTAAACTAGAGAAATGACGCACTGTCTTTTTGGCGCCGTTAAATAAATAGCAACTTGATTATGTACTCTAGTTATAATAAAGAGCCAAATGGATCACTAAACTTTTTGTTTTGATGCATATAATGACAAATACTATCGAAATTAAAATTGTATTTGTAATGTGTAACAAAAACTCTTACATTTATAAATAATTCGACACTATAATAAAATAAAAGTCATGTCCATATTGATCGACTTTGGGATATATTCTCAGATAGCTCAGAAAGTAGAAACAACTTATAAGAAAATTATTACTATTCACCAAAAATACAGAATTTATTGAATCAAATGTCAGGATTCCAATAGCCAAAAATGTTCTTTTGTCACTGTATTGTGCAGGACTAAGTACCATAAAAATATTCAACTTAATATAAACAAATAAAGAAAAAATATGTTGAATTTTAATACAAATATTTAGTTATTGTACTGTATTATTAATCAAATTCACCTGATAGACATTGCAACATCTACCTATACAGTTTTGCCCAGAACATTTCGGTGTGGCAACACAAACTGCTCATCTCCCTGAGACATTCGTTTTTAAGTCTAATATGCCCAGTACTTGTGCATATACACACACCCTTTGTGCCCTTCAGACCTCGCACTACTGCTTCATATAAAGGGTTGAGACTCTGCGGTTTCTTGTATATAAATACAAAAGAATATTTTTAATAATCGAAATCAAAATTATTAAATACAAGAGACAACAAGTCATTTGTATCCTTGAGTTACTCGCGTGTTTGTGTGGGCATTCATGCATAGATGGAGATTTGAATGTTGTTATGATCTTATTTATAATGTAGGTGGCAAGGTTATAAGGTGCAAAATATGTCACTTTTGAATTGGAATATTGGAATTTACCAATATATTAATCCAAAATTATGTTATAATTAAATTTATTTATTTATCAATTCAATAAATAATTATTTTGAATATTATATTAATATATTATATATTTACAAATTACATAATATATAAAAATTATATATTTCAACTTAAATATAGGCACATTAGCATATAGGTTGCTAGCCTGTTAATTTATTGTTAATGTATAATAAAAAAAGGATCTTTACTGGTTATTAAGAAAAAAAAAAGGTGCCAAGAATCATTAAAAAAAAATATTAGTAATTCATTAGTACATTTTTCACAAATAAAAATATGCTATAATATTCTAAAAAGGTTGATAGATTGTTAGCCTATTAATGTATAATAATAAAAATTATGTTTACTTATCAGGTTAATAAGTAAATCATATGCTTGGCCAAGAAAAACTACAAAAACAATAGTAGTACATCACTGTATTTTGTACACCTATCATTTTATTATAGTGTAAACTGTAAACAGTTCCAAAAAATGTATATCACAAGGGACAATGTCTAGCTCACAAATGAATTAATTCAATCTTATGAAAAAAAAAACTTGACTTAGCATTACTTACATGATTAAATGGTCTTTGACTACCACAATTCTAATATACCAATACATAATTGAATAAAATTAAAATAACTTACCTTAGTTTCATGTAACTCTTTGTTTAATTTTTCATTAGCCAATTTTAGAGATGTTATCTGATCAAGAAGACAAGTAAGCAGTCGGCTACCAACTTCATTGTCTGAGAAATCAGAGCTATGTTCTGACACTGACTCCACATCACCATTAGCTGGTCTTGCCACATCAGGTAAGCCTCTTACACAAGGATCACTATACCTCCTAGCATTACTAGCATCTTCCTTTTCAGCGGTATTTAAGTCACTGGTTGAATTGGTATCACCTATCGATGTTACTATTGGTGGTAAACTTGCATAATCCAGGCTGTCAGAAGCATTCTTTTGCTGGAGATAATTGGTATGGCTTAACATACTGTCAACATTATCCATAGGGGCACTAGACACTTCTTCTGCTTTATTTTCGTTTCGCCTCCTGAGCCTCGGTCTATGTGTTTGATCGGTTTTTGCGTGGTGCATACACATCCGATATTCAGGGTTATAAACAGGAGGTACGTGGTGGTTAAAATATGCAGAAGGCGTAGGCAGAGAAGTAGGCTCTGGCAAATAGCCGTACATGTTGTGTCTGTACGAATCGTAACCAGTACCAAGATGAGAATTACTCATTGGCCAATTCGAATTTGGTGCTACAAATGAATCATATGAATCCATATTTGTTGTAGACTCTTCTATATGCCGCATAGTTTTGTCAAGCCATTTAGAAAGATACGAACTCCGGGATTTCTTTCGTTTTCCCAAGGGCCTGTTTGTCGATGATGGAACACCGTTTACTTGCTTCGGCGTAGATGTCATGATAAACTTACACAAAAAGCGAGCAATTAATATTTAAAACAACGCTACGACAATTACATGTAATGGTAATGTTTATCTCATTTTTATAAAAAATATAATTAATTAAAATTCGTTGAACGATACTATCAGTTTTCGGTTGACTTGACTGGCTAACGAGTAACGAACTATATTTTTTTTGTAATCTAGGGCTGTCCGTTCTCAACATTCATAAAATCGATTTTCTTTTAACCACACAATACATATACCCTAATGGGCTCAAGAATATCGACGTTTTTTTCCCTGATGTGCGAAGGTGGAAATGAATGGAAGCCTCAGTATTTGTATCCACACATATAACACAATATTATAAATACGCGTGAATGATAACGTTAGGAGAATATGTCTTGGTCGGAATCGGCCAGGAAAACGTTTATTCATTTCAAATTACCGAGGGATGGAAGAAAGGTCTGGTTGTGCAGAAGAGTCAGTTAATGGGATTGTGGATTATCGAGTTAAGACCTTGTTAAGACCCGAAGATGTCGTGGTCAGAAGCTGGTCGACCTATGAGAGTAAAGATTAGCGTTGCCAGATGTTCCGATTTACACGGACGTCCAAATTGTCAAGGGTGTGGTGATACGTCCCGATTCACCCTTGATCGTTGTTTAGTTTGTTTAAGTTTTATTTGTTTTGTTACTTGTATATTATAAAGGTGAAGTGTTTATTATTAGCCTTCTAGACTTTTGCAGCTTTGTCGGACTAACTGAGCTCGTGGACCAGGAACACACAAACTGGGTTTGGTAGAACTACTTACCCAACATAGATGTTTCTTGGACTAACCAATGGTAAGATACCATTTAAAAAAACTCTTTGTCCGAAAATAAATAAATGATGATTCGCAAATACCCAGTTTTGTGGAGCCATTGTAGCTGTCCCGATTTTAAATCCGATATCCAGATTATGTTTACCTTCCGTCCCGAAATTTGACAAACTAAACCTGGCAACAATGTTTTTCATGCTCGCTTTAATGTCTCAGCTTGCGCCTGGGCGTCGTGTGACAGATCGTCCACGTTCCTATATTATGGTTGTTATGAGCGATGGCTGTCACATGCGTCATACTCATGAAAAAGCTCTATAGGTAGAGGTTGGTTTGCTCGAGTTTGCAATATACTCATATATCTATTATATAATCTTGTCTAAAATTTTAACAATGACCGTGCTTTGTTTTCTTTGAGAGATGTATTTTTGACAAAGATAAAGAAAAGGATTTACAAAAAAGGTAATACCTACGGAGTTTCTTTAGCCTGTTTCTTCTCCGTCATAGGTACCTCATTAGGAAACAGTGGTAAAAAAAAACGTGTGACAAATGAAATTTATATTTCTTTCATCGAAAAATAATTCATTAGATTTTGCCAACTAAGCTAATATGCAACAGGAAAATGTATGAAAAAGAATTATGACGAAAATATTTTCTTTATTTAGTGTTTTGATGTTCTGTAATTCGGTGGTAAAATTAAATATGATTTTCAGTTAAAGAGCGGCGAGGGTGAAAATAAATACGCACATTAGGTAAATTAATACTGGTATTTCTCTTGCATCATGGATGTCTGTAAGACATAAAATAGGTTATGTCATATATTTTTCTTAGATCAACTATTTAAAATTACAAAATCGATTTTTAACACGTAGTAACATCACTAAAATAAATCCAGCTCGTAACAGATAATATTCAATGAAATTTAACTAGGTAAATAAAATTAAAAGAATGTTACATAACACTAGAAAATAGTTCATGACTGTTTCCATTAATAAATAAATAAATAAAATCTAAAGAATTTATCCATTCCAAATAATTATTAGGTATCGAAAAAGACCTTGAGTAGCCAATACGAATTCTTCCTAAAATATATTTAATTAACGCCATCTACCAATAATTCAATGTTTAAATTTTGTAACAATAGGTGTCACTACGAACAATATTTACATTGATTGTAAGTTCGCTGTTTGGTGATGGTCAGCTTACATTTAGAAACGTTTTGATATTAATAAATTATCGTAATTGTAATACAATATATTTTTCTTAAAATTTGGGAATAACGCTTTACTTATCAGTTTTTATTTTTGTGATGGAGATATTCGTGTATGACACCTAGCGGAAATGGTCACTGTAAAAGCGAAATGGTTGTAATTTCTTTAATATCAGTGATTAAAGAGAATATAGCCATTGACACGTATACCAACCAGTGACTAAAGAGAATATAAGGAATTGATACGTAAATACAACATCGATGAAGATTCAAGATGAATCTACGTTGTCATCCCAGTGTACTATAATCGAATGCCTCTTACTGTGACAGTAATTCACCTCCATAAATTATAAGTTCTCCCAAAATGTCTACCTTTGGAAAAAATGATTTACAACCAATATCATAGTTATTTGATACTAAAAAAAGTTTAATATTCCTTTGTTCCTTAATGTAATTTATTGATAGTAACAAAACAGTGATACAGGTAGAAATACTAATAAAACGTGTTTTCTTCTCTTTTCTTTATTTACTTATCTCATATAATCAAACTAGGGATAACGTTTCTGTACATTGATTTTAATAAAAAAATGTATTGCATGACGTACTGAAACGACTCTGATGCCAAAAAAGCTATTATCGTCTGTTGTCTTTCTGTATAATACCAGTGATGTAACGAATATTAGTATTTACATTCGCGAATATTCGTTTAGTTTTTGACATTCGAATTCGCATTAGTGTGCATTCGCAAAAATCTAATGGGATTGTCACACTAACTTCATATTTTACTTATAAAAATTAAGAAAATAATATAAAATAACTCAATATCATTAGTTTCGTAACGAACTGTTAGAATAAAAGTTTGTTTTAAGTATAAAAATTCTAATTTTTTTTATAAAATAAGCTTAACTATATCCTTATAAGAAACTTGTATGAAAATTAACAGTGATGGTCATTTATTTAAGAACGATTTTTAGCTTCAAAAACTTTTGAATAAAATCATGTTACATGTAGTTTTGTGTTCCTTCTTATAAGTAATTATATATGTCATGAAATATCCACATGGGTAAATCAAACCGAAGTAGGAATACAGTTATAAAATCACTAAGGATTTTTTACAAATTTCATTTTTTTCAATAGTAACAAATTTAAATACAAAAGAAGCTGGATAAACAATTGAGAACGAATCATATAAGATTTTTTTTTGAAAATAGTGACGAAACGAGCAAAACATTCAACTGATGGTGAGTGCACCGTCTGCCTGTAACAAATGATGTGTCACATCAGTTCTTAAGTCTCACATGTCCAGTGATTACACTAGCTCTTAGTGCCCTTCAAACCAAAACACAGTAATGTTTGCACACTACTGCTTCACGGCAGAACTGGCCTTGGAGTGGTACCTACCTAGACATATTCCTGCATAGAAATCTTACCACCAGTCAAAAATGATCCATGTTTCCTTCTATCAGCGTAACAGGTCCATCTCCATGACCAGGAAAGCATCTCTTAATTTTCACGTTTTCACATGATTTTAGTTTATCAAGATTTGCTGATTCTATGGTTACAACTGATTGCAGTTGTAACTGCAACAGCCAAAAAAAGGAAGAGAAAAAGGGATCATATTTTCATTTTTCTTACACTAAAGGCTTTTTGTCGAATGCTTTATTCGGAAGACTAGATTTAATGAAGTAATTAAGATTTAGACTTCTTCTTTAATCAATCATGTGTATCAAAGGAACCGCTAGTAAGGAAAAGTTTTGCGATACCTCGAGAAATATAAAATAATACATGCAATAAATTACACTAGTTTAAATAAATAGTTTTTAATTGTATGACCACCACTATCGGAATTGTTACTAGTAATTATTTTAGTTTGCATGTAGTTGTTTACTTTTCTAAAATAATTTAAAATGTAGTGGTGCACTTTTAATGAAGGAACTAAGGACCTAAAAGATAGAAGTACATCGACATAGGACTGTGAACAAATTGAGCGCTTCCACTGGTGAACTATTACGCCCAAGACTAGAATATTCGCGTTGGCGAATACGTAAAAATATGCATTCGTTACATCACTAATTTAAAAGTATTACGTAAAAACTTCTATCTGCACGGAGTTTATATTGATAGAAGTTTTACTAATAGACTGTCTGATTCTCAGGGAAGGTTTAAATATTTAGTTTAATTAGAAGGCTCAATTATTATAGTCTACGGATTCGACGAGTTATGACGATTAATTTTAAGGAAGCCGTCGAAATTAACGGCCTCGGAGAGTTCGCTGTTTTCGACGGCTTCCTTAAGATTCTCCTCGGCGGTACAACGAGGTCGATTTCTATGAAATTTTAAAAGTTTTGCGACAATTGTATCAACTTAAAACGTAAGCCATACCATATTTTATCGCAGTCCATTAATTAGAAAAGGACCTCGTTGTTAGTTGAGGCTCGATACAATTCAGGGGTGGTAGACGACTGAAGATATACCAAATTCTATACAACTGGGAGCGGCAACCAAAGGCAACGTTTCGTATTTAATTTTATCGGCTTTTATATAATAAACGGCTTATTTTATTTCATACTTAAATCTCTAATATCGCGAATTCAGTATTGCGAAAAAAAAAACAATAAATAATTTTATTTATATTTGTGTATTGTAACAGTTTGCGGGTACAGCAAGTATTCTATAAGGGACAACGGGTGACAATAATTTTTTCAGGTCCAAGTCACTATTTCTACTTACCGTTATAGATTAAATATGATTTCATCCATAGGAGTGGGTTGTAATTACTCGTATCATAAAAATTACCTCCTCTTCGATTTCTAATTTAAAAACGGATGTTTATAGTCTCTGTCCTTCTGTATCTAATATCGAGAAGCACTGAACGAATTTGCATGCGGTTTTCACTGTTATGATCAGTATTTCTACAGAAAGATTTGTGTTAAAAATGCACTTGCTCTTATAGAGACTGAGCATCAACGGCATTATTATTGAATCAGATTTTACTGGTGGTAGGATTCCTATGCAGGAATCCGTCTAGGTAGGATTCTGCCGTGAAGCAGTAGTGTACAAGCATTACTGTGTTTCGGTTTGAAGGGCACTGTGAGCTAGCGTAATCACTGGGCATTTGAGACTTAAGAACTGATGTCTCATGGTGACGGGCGCAGTGTGGTGTCACACAGAAATATTCTGGGTGACACAGCATTTGTTGTGGGCGGACGTTGCACTTACCATCAGGTGAACGTTTTGCACTTTAAACAATAAAAAAAAAGATCGGGAAAAAGTTTGCCGATAATATCAAATGCTATTTTACTTTCCCAATGCATTTATAAAGTTTATCACTGTAAAACCAATTCTTACCCGGGCGCGGACGCTGGTGTACATATTTACATAATGGTATGAGCGTTAGCGCAAACAGATGTACTCACTCGTCGCCTTATATCCATTGTAACGCTTTTGCGATAATTCAGATTGGAGGAAGGGTTGGATGCTCTTATTTTTATTGATTTTGTCATATTTATATCTGTAGTTATATACGTATGTCAGTGTATGTGTTAAGTTAGGGTGACCGACATAATGACAAGAGCCTTGGTCCGTATACCTACTCTATGAAGAATCAAGATCTATTGTAGAAGTATAGTATTCACTGAGGACTACGGCTACAAGCGATCGTTGCGGCAATTTAATTTTCGGATTTCATTACTCACCATAATAAAAAGATGATGTTGAAGTGAACTTTTGATTGGCTTCTCTTGACCGGTTCGATTACGAACACGGTGACATCTTCTAGCTAACGATCAGATGATGTTATATATGCGCAGGTGTTATAGAGGACGCACGCATTCGTCTGAACTGTTCCATTTCTATAACGCTCATACAATGAGATCAGATCAAAGGCCAGAGACACGGAACAGTCATAACGTCCGGACCCGTATAACGACGGTTTGTGTGATGTGCAAGTAATGGCTTCGGCAGGATTACAAACCGAACCTGTTGTTACTCTACGCTAATGCTTTGGAGGACGTAGTTCTCCACAACTTCAGTACTACGGTTAATATATTAATCTGCAGCTGGCTCAACAAAAATCCATACTAATATTATAAATGCGAAAGTATATCTCTCTGTCACTGTGTCTGTTTGTTACCTTTTCACGGCTCAACCGTTGAGCCGATCGTGACGAAATTCGGCACAGAGATAGCTTGCATCGTGGAGACGGACATGTCGCATACTTAGGAGAATACTGACCTCTTAGAGCTTGAGTTAAAGTTGGGTTATGTTTAGGGACAAGCTATTTTAGCGTCAGAATTGATGTCTAATTTCTCTTGAAAAAGTCGGTAATGTATATTGATATTTAACTATCAATTATATATTTATTTTATTCGTCAATAAGCCGACCAGGCCTCGGTTGCAAGACATGCAAGACAAGACGGTACGGATGTAAAAACTGCCCAACTGTAGATATGCCTTTCCCAAGTTTGCCATAAGATGATTTGCTGTAATCAACACGCTCGGTTGGCGGATCGGCGATCGCAATACCAGACGCTTCGCACCTATGACTCTGCTGTCCATTAGCAGTAAATACATTTTAAGTCTGGATCATTACTGTGAGTAAGGATTCGTATGCAGGAATCCGTCTTATTCTGCAGTGAAGCAGTAGTGTGCAAACATTACTGTGTTTCAGTCTGAAGGGCTCTGACAGCTTGTGTAATTACTGGGCATACAAGACTTAAGAACTGATGTCTCAAGGTAACAGGGTGACGCAGTGTGGTGATACACATAAATGTTTTAGTGACACTGCATTTGTTATGAGCAGACGTTGCACTTACCATCAGGTAAACGTTTTGCTCGTCTCGTTATTTTCTTTAATAAAAAACTCTAGATTACTTGAAATGGTATTTATTTAATAAAATAAAACAACAATTGCATGACAGAAATTTTAATTTAATCTCAAAATATATAAAATTATCTGATTTTGTATTTACAACTTTTATAATTATATACCTCGAGCAAGGCTACATCGAGGAAGAAAGAAATACTTGATTTTGAAATATAAAAAAATTATATTATTCATCCAAATTAGAGTTAATTAAACATTCTATGGCACATTGGTGATTTCCAAAACTCCATTAAATGTTAAAAATAAAAGTTACCATCGTAACTATGCGATATCAAATATATTTGCTGAAGGGTATTTTAAGCTTCATATTATAACACAAGGACTTTGCATTGGAAAATATAAAACACTTCCTACTCAATATTGTAACGTTAACCTTTTATAAGTTATTAGCGAAAAATTCACGAAATTAAACTTTGATTAAATAACAATTTTAACTTAAAATTATTATTATTATGTAAAATTATCTATCGAGATTTTATTAAACGAAAACAATTGCATTTAAAGAAGACATAATAGCTATAATAAATTGAACTTAACGTATTGTACTTAACGTGTACGCAATCACCAACTAATTATTGTCAGGGACGAGATATTGCAACTCAACATATAACTTGAGAATAAAGACATTGGCGTTGACCAAGTAAGGAAAATAACAATAGGATAATAGATACATTTATTCGAGTGTATAGGGAAAAAGGTATTTAACTGGATATACAAGAAATTTAGCACATTGACATGAACTGATTGTTTTCGAAAAGAATAACACATATTTAATCATTTGCGGAATTGATAGTATGCCGGAAAACTACAAAATTCTTATAATCTTTTACATCACTTATTAAATAACGAGTATATAAATTTTGATCACTGTATAAATAAAAATAAAAACATTGTCGTATATTTGACACAGTTGTAATGTTTATGTGGTATAATGAAAAATATATTTAATAATACCAAAACCCGTCAGACTTACTATATAGCGAAAAAATTATAATCTTATTATCTAAATCAATTTAACAGTTATTTTATATACGAAAATGCTGTAGGGCCTTTTCATTTGTCATATATTTGTATAATCTACGCTTACAACCATGCTTATTCCTACACAATGTTAACCATTTGTGTTATTTTATAAATTATTCTATCATGTTCTAAATTCATTCATTCGTGGTAAGTCACATTGTCGTATCACTTAAGATTCCACCTAAAACCGCAATAAATATATAATTAAAGTGAATTTTGTTATAAAAATCATATGTTAAAAATATTTTATATTTTTCTTACAAAATTTGTTGGAGTAGTAGGTAGGTAACTAATAAAATTTGTGGAATCTATTTGGATTTTATTGGTTCTACTCTCATCGACCCTGCATTCATTCAAGTGATTTCTAAACGAAAGATATATTCCGACATAACAGATATATTTCAAGAATCTTTTCCTATTGGAATGTTTGTGCGAAGATATGAATATACAAATATATTATGGAGAATAAAACTTGGCTGCTCACAAGTAAATGCGTTTGAGTGTATTCAACGCTTCCAAAACAGTTCCAATAAAAACTTAGAAATCATTCCTCATTCACTCGAACCTAACGTACTATACTAATTTTACGTCATCGAATGCGGTGAGCAAGTCACTAGTGCCTTGCATTATGTCCGCTTCTCCCCAAAAGTCTGTTGTAGACAGCGACATGTTCGAGTCCAGTAGCATGTCCGTCGGTTGAAAGCTGGGGCTTGCTGGTATTTTGTTCAAATACGGATCGTAGCCCTGCAACATGCTAACTGGTGACAGCATCCTGCTATTTGGGCTATAACATTGACTAAATTTACCTACAGGTGACAGCGACTGCGGTGTGGAATAAGGACTAAGCATATGGTCCCTCTGAGTCGGGCTCAGGGCAGGGCTGTTGTAGCTGGATGTATTCGGGCTGGGAGGTAAGGAATACATTGGGGAGCTTACCTTGAGGCTGAGTGGGGACATAGGGCCAGTGAAAGCGTTACGTATAATTGTGCGACTGGGTAAGGGTGTGTTAGCTGGCATCATTTGTTTATTTGGAGTTGTCTGTATAATATTTATCACGGGAACGGGAATGCTATTTGTATTTATAGAGCCTAAACGAGGTAGTCTTTGTGCATCCATAACTATCTGTTCATAGGTTTTGGAGATATTGGAGCAGATTTGCTGTGGCACTTGTCGCGGTACGTCCTGAAACACACAAAAATACAATTTAAAATAATTGTCATCATTATCGTCATTTCAGCCTATCACTAGACCACTGATGAACATATGCCTCCCTCATAGATTGCAACAAAAGTTTGTAGCTCTCATTTTTAATTGTAAAGAAATTAAAAAAAATACAGAAACATATGCACGTTGTATAAGAATAAATGATAAGAAGGACGTTGGAAGAGTATTAGCTTTAACCTTGACTCTAAATTTAAAATAACAATGACCGAAGTTGTTTAACGACTCCCAAACTATTGACTATAAATATAAAACAGAGAGCGCTAATTTGTGCCGTGTTAGATGGATGGAGATTATAAAAGGCGCAAATAAATTTTCAACATCTAAAATGACTATGATTATATTTATTTTAATTGTATCTAAAATATTATGTTTTTACAAAAAATGTTGTTGTATCCCTTTGAGGAAAATGTTATCTAATCTGTATCGTAATGATATATTTACGGGCAGTACGCTACTTGTTGTAATTTTTTTGTAATTCTTGAATTATCTGAGTAATTATTAAATTTGGAATTAAGCAATAGCAAGTATTGCATTATACCATTGCAGATACAACTATTACAATTCCATAATCGGATCAAATAGTCGCTACGAAATCGAAATCATGTGAGGGTTAGACTTTTCAAGTTTTTATGTACATAATGATACGTTAATTTGTTCCTGCTTGACTAATTTCGTCAAATAAGACACTTCATCCAAATTAGCGATAAAAGAAAGAGAATTCTAATGGAGGTTTAAGTAGAAGTGGCGTTTTTATATTTTTAATAAACAGATGTGTTCATATACTATTCTGAAGGATCATCCTTGTTTCAATTTTGTTCAGAGCCTTTTTTATGTGAGCTGTGCGGGCATTTCTCTACAAGTTTACGGTCATTAGTTTGGTTCGTTTGTTCTAAATTAATACGTGCCGAGTTAAGCATTACGTACCCACATTTATCTTAGGCTATAGATGAAAAGATTTAGAGATTTATTTGAGTAGATAGAACACAGACGTAAGCTTTGACTTCGACCTAAAATACATACAGGTTAAATACATCTCAGTTTAGGCTTCAGTCCACCTAATTGCAGGATACCACATTCCTATATGTAGCTATTCCGGTATTTAGCTTTTATAATATGTCTACGGTGGATCTAGTATTTCTTAGTATAGTATTTCTTATCTTTGTCTTCATTTCCATTGGTTTTTTTTTAATTTGTTGTTAAAGGAATGTTGGCAAAGCTTACAGTCTCTAATGGCATGTGGTGAAATGATCGTATAATCTTAAATCTATCCTCGAAGAGAGAGAGATGTAGTTGCATTATAATCCTTTCGGAATTAGATGAAATTGCAGTGTTAGATTCTAAGTTTTTTTGCATCAATTCTGCGGAACAGCATTTTTACGTTTATACTTTGAACTGGTATTGGGGCGTGATACTCGTAGTTTCTCGGCCGAGCCAACTCATTTATGTGCCTCAGTTGCAGCGTGGGTCTGTACCGTTGAAGCTAGTTGTGGTTACAGTTGGTAATAAATGGAAACTCAGTTGACCTAACTTAGAATTTATGACGATCTAGACGGAAACTTGATATATTACCATGACACAAAACCTTAGTAATTCCCGGAGTTACTACAAGTGTTCATAATCTGTAATAATTTACCATAAGCAGTCAGTTGTTTAGTCTCATATGTCGTGTAATTTTGCTAGACTTCAAACCAGAATGCTTGTAAACTGGTGGCACTGTGATGGTAACTACCTGTATAGAAGTCCTACCAACAATAAATTTATATTAACTAAGACTGAGTCTTTGAGAACACACAAGTTTTATTTATATGTAAATATTGACATCACCAGCTGTTTGAGTTAACAAGACTTTGCATGTTCGATTTGTCTAAGCTCAATGCACGTAAATTTTTATACGTGAATGTGAGCAATACGTTCACCTGATACCCAGTACGACATATATGCATAACAAATGCTGTCTATCACCCAGAGCATGTGTAGTTACGATTTAGTTATTTGGAAAATAGTTAATGACGTAACGTGTATCTTTTTTATTTACTAAGCCTTTCTGATCTTACACTAGTATATTAACATGACTGGTTAAAAGTTCTAGATTGCGTCTATAACTAACAATCGCTTTTTTAGCATGTCAATTCAATATTAATTATTAAACAACTAGCCGATGCCCGCGACTTTGTTCGCGTGGATACGGATGTTCCGGGATAAAAAGTCCTATGTCCGTCCCCAGGATGCAAGCTATCTTTGTTCCAAATTTCGTCAAGATCGGTTGAGCGGTTGAACCGTGAAAAGATAACAAACAGACAGAGGGATAGAGAGTTACTTTCGCATTTATAATATCAGTATGGATATGATAACGATACTCTTTATTTGGTAAGGATTAGTTTTTGATTTTTTTTTTTAATTATACCTAGCCTGTGTCCATTCGGAATAGTTTGGCTTTGAAAACCTCAAAAAACTGTGATTTCATTTAGATATTATCCGTAAACGATCACCACATAACTTATGAACATTTTATTATAATGCAGCTGTGATCTTTAATTTTAAAAGAAGATATGCAATTAAATATCTGGAATTTGATTCAACATAGTACAATTAACGCTAAACCGTCAAATCCGCAGCAAAATTCCAATTACTAACGAATTTGCGTCTCAGTAATAGAAAATGTAAAAAGTCAATCCAAGAAGATCCCGTTTGTATCCCCAATAATCATCATAGTATTACCCGTAGCGCAGTAATTGACACTTCCGTTATGTTGGGGCTCTGTTTTCTAGCGCTCCTGGGGGAGTCGCTTGTTGGACCGAGGACTGGGAAGGAACTAATACGATAGCATCTTCGCTTTGCAATACTAATTTACCCGATATTCATATGTATAACAGAGAACATTGCTATCTGGATACAATGATATTTGTAAGTCTTTTTTAAGCACTTTATACAAACAGTAACATGAAATAGATTTAATAACTCATTTGAATCGGTCTGTTTGTATATGAAATGCAGGAAATATTTTTAATTAAAGTAAGCAATTATTTTATTGAAACGCAAGCAAATCCACAAAGACGAACCCGTAAAAAATAAGTTGGTCGCTGATTTGTCTGTACTGATGTCTATGATTTGTATGATTTGTATGTGATGTCTTCGTAGCCGATTCCACCACGGCGACGACTTCAAAATTCCGTCGGTAGCTATCAACTGCGCAGAAGATTATATTGTGCCACAAGTACTAACCTACCCGCGCCTGCGAATGCAGAATGTAAAATCACAATCCTACAACACAACCAGACCTGAAAATCAACAATTTGTTGAGCTCGGGCTGGAATTCGAACAAAGGAATCGCGGCATAGTAGACAAGAACTCTTGTATCAAGTGATGAAACAAGCAAAACGTCCACCTGATGGAAAGTGCAACGTCTGCCCATAACCAAATGCTGTGTCACCCAGAAAATTTCTGTGTGACACCATACTGTGTCCATCACCCCGAGACATAAGTTCTTAAGTCTCATATGCCCAGTGATTCCGCTAGCTCACAGTGCCCTTCAAACCGAAACACAGTAATATTTGCACACAACTGGCCCTGGGGTGGTACCTACCTAGACGGATTCCTGCATGGGAATCCTACCACGCCGACTTCAGAATCGTTTTTAATACTTGATTATTTGATAATATTTAATTCTACGGGGACAAAAACGCAGACGCTGCGTTATTTGCTGACAAAATAAAACACATTTCGGGGATTTAATTATATGGAAAGTTTTTAGTACTTCCAATATTTGCTAATATCTCAAGAAGAATGCTCTTTCATATCTACCATTCCAGTCATTAAATAGACGTTCTGCTATATTTTTTGACAAATATTTATCATCCAACATTCGAATAGTGATTACTCGAAATTTTGTCGAAATGTTAATTAAATCACTTTGTAGATTTTATATCCAGTATCTATGGGCATATCCTATGACCCATCTTGATTTAATTAATCTTTGAACAAGTTAGAAAAAATGTTTCTACAATTTGTCTGTTACTAAGTTATTAATGATTGCCTGTTTAATGTTTTCTTAATAAACTACATCATCATCATTTCAGTCTATCTGACTTCACTGTTGAAAATAGGCCTCCCCCATAGTTAACAACCAATAGTTATTTCATTTCTGGGTACAGGATTTTGGAGTCGGTAAGAGTTCACGACACTGTTCCCAGTGCAGATTTCCTTCCTTACAATGTTCACTTTCACCGCCGAGAACTTGATGAATAAGCCCTTCAAATTGTAATTAACAGTTTTAGGGGTGCTGTCACCGGGGATTGAACCCGTTATTTAAATTTTTCCCAAATGTTTTGTTGCAATTCAGTATTAAGACACAGCTATTATTTGCGTTATAACTGTCATTAGTACTGTCAGTCTTAATCGCCCCAAAACAGGGAAGAAACCTGCTTTTGGTAATCGCGCAAGGTCCAATCAATTCAATAACAGTAACTAGTGTTCGAATCTACATTTATAATTTGCACCTTTTGTAAACTACAATTAGAGCTCTTTCTTTTACTATTTAATGAGCGATTAGGATGTTTTGTGAAAATTTGGTTTAGGTAAAATTTCAAATGTCGCCAAACTTAATTTGTTGAAGTATATGTTAAATAAGTTTTGAATATTGATATATTTTACCAGTTTAAACACAGGACACACTTAAAAGCTTGTAACACACACGGTCCTTTGTATGTGTTAGAAAAGTAGGCAATTGCAGGTCATTGTATTTACTACACGATCACGCTATGAATATCCCATAGTAATAGCGCAAATGTTGCTACAACAATCTTATCGACACATTATCTGCGTTACGTAACATCATCACCTTCACGAAAACAGTTGCTAAGGTGTGAATACGAAATGGTAAAGCTAATACCCAGAGGGGAGAAAAGGAGAAGGAGTATTGGGGCAAATGAAATCAACGTGCAAATGTTCAACTATTTCCATACTTTCCGCTTTTAATATTTGATATATTTTTTTTTTTCATTAAAATTGATTAGGTACCATTTATATGTTCCAAGAAAAATATTTTTGCTAATTACACTTCGTTCACTTAAACTATAAAGTCATGAACAACGATGTTGATTTTTTATCACTACACGTACATATATTTTTACGTCTTTTTATAAACATCTTTTAAATTACGAATTACAAATGGCCAGATACATAAGTATACCTACATTAAGATTGATCTGATAGCTGCTTCACGCAGAAAGGTTAAAAAGTATGGGCTCTAAACATTGTACGCTACAAATATGGCTAGGTATATGTATGTTGATATTAAAATGTATTCGATCCAATAGTTAACAAAACTAACAAAATTTATAAAAACACAACAATATTTTTATATATTTGGCAGTGAAAACACTGTATACAGAAAATACAACTTCTACAGCGTGCTCAAACTTATAGTACTAATAAACTTTAATATATAAAACGACGTACGCACGCAGTATCAAATAATTGAGATGAGGAGAATCGACTCAGTTTAAAAAAAACATCAAACGTTGACGACGATAGCTAGAAATTACTCCAAACAATAAATAAATAGCGTTCATTTTCGCTAATAGTAATGAAAAAACCTACAAAACTACCAACGTAAGACCAAGGGCGCGGCGATGTTCCATACATAACCACGTACAAACGGCGACAAAGTAGGTAAACCTAAAAAAAGATTCGACTGTCTATCACATAACCACACCGATATGCGTACGTTAAACTTAAGCACTAAAACGAAAGACTAAACGATCGTTTGAAATTATCACTATGAAGAGAGTATCTCCATTGAAATCCGGCGCTTTTACTACCTATAGACAGGATTGCGTTTAAAGTTAGTGGAAGATAAACTGACGAGTTTAGCCTACAAGTCTCGTTATAATTATAAATTCCGTGTATAAACAATCTCGAATGAAATCGTTAGAAATTTAAAAACGATATGGGTACGGATATCACAACATTGACAACACTATAGGGATTTATTTCATTATGAATTGAATCTGGCCCGATAGTTCGAGGAAGAAGCCGGCCAACCTAGAGACACTTATCGGCTGAACACTGGACGCACATTATCACAGTTTTTCCAAGAATCACTTTCATTCTCTCAAGCTTTTGCTTTAGAACGCGGCCGGCATTGCACCATGCAAATATATCCAGCGTCAACGTCGCAGCCGCTCACCAGTAGGTTCATGAGGACGCTTGAAGACTGCGCGGTGGACTTTGGTTTCGCCGCCACTGGCGAAGGACTGCGTCTTGCCCTCTTCGCTATAGGCTCCTCCTCCTCCGCCTCCTGTTTCATCACTCTCTTGACACCAGTGTCCCATGTTGATACATTTCTGTTTGGAATCAGACCTAAAAAGAACGTCTTTATAGAAATTGATCTACTTGATGAAAATGCTTGTGCACATGTAATATTTTTGCTACCTTGGTCTGAGTATATATTTGTAATGAGATCCTGTGGTGGTGGGCCTGTGGGTGCCCCGGCGAGTAAGCGCTGCAGGGCAGGCGCTGATGGCACAGACTGTGTCTCAGATGGTTGTGGCCTGGCAAGGCTAACATTATCAGGCAGTGCACCCCACATAACGGCCGATTCCAACACCGGCAGTTCATCGCTAGTCGGGATGTATGGAGAATTTCCATCATCGATATCATTATCGGACCTGCCGCCATCGAATGCATCTAGCGTCAATTCTGTTAATAAGGATGACTGTTCGCATGATGATTCAGTTTCCTGCAACGAAACAGTTAAAAGGGTTATTTGTTTTTACATTGAATATTGAAAAACGCCAATAAAATAGATTAGTACGCTTTTACCTGAGGATCAGGTGAAGACAATAAGGAATCAGCAGTCAGAGAATCGACAGGCGATCCGGTCGCCAAATCATCGCCGAGTAAGCTGCAGTAATTGTCATTCAATATAAACTCGTCGAACATATCGAAAGGACTGTTCTCCAAAGGAATACAAGCGTCACCGGCTGTGGGAGCCAAATGTGTTAGGTCTTCAGGCTCGCCCTTTAGCACTGTAAGAGAAGTCAATTAATTTGTAGATTGATCCGCATAATTCAAATCAATTACAATAAAGCAAGCAACGAATACCTAAGCTGTGGAAGTTCGAGTGCCACTCACTTGTAAGTCCCTCGTCTTGGGAGAACATGAGAAAGCCTTTGTTCATTTCTTTCTTTCTCGGTGCGAATATCAGCTCTGTAACGGGTATAGGGCGCTCCTCTTCCGGGAGAATCGCGGCAACTATTGCACCGTTTCCAGCCTCTGTTGCCGGTTGACAGTTCGGTGCGGGCGCTGTCTGTGGTGCGATCGGGCCTACGTCCGGTTTCAAGTCTGCATGCTGCACTTGGTGTGCAGCGAACACCTCATCTTTGCACTCGATACCGCTGTAAAAGAACACAGCACATGGCAACATTCCTATAAACAAACACTGGGTCTACCGCTACTCTATACCTTTATACATTTCGCATTAAGAGGCAAAAAGGTGTTAATAAAGACTATAATGAAAAATGCTTTGTCATAAGTCAATGCGTTACATTAAGTGTTAATTGGATTTGCTAACGGGCGACTGTCAATAGGATACGTAAATATGATACAATGTATGAGCGTCACCGTACAAGATTATGCAATTGCGAGCAATCAGCCAACAATACTCAAGGTCGGTGTTTAAACGAGCACATGCCTAGACTGGTAAGCAATGTAACCGCTAACCTAGAAGTTAACATTATTATCACCACTGCAGCTCAGCTTAGCACTACGCCGTGGTAGCCGATATTCAGACGTAAATTTCGTAAGAACTGCGCAACCAGAGTTTAGGATTCAGTGGTAACACCACTTAATAGTTTAGTGCAATTTAAAATGGACCTAAAATCATAGCTTTCTCCTGAACTAAATAATAAAATAATTTACACGAAACTTAAACTCGAGTATAGTTCTTGATAGTATCTGAAATATTTCGTTGTTAATAATGGTTAACAAATGTCACGCAAAGGGAAACACTATGTTATGTTACTATAGAAAACATTTGTATCAAAACAAAATCCTTAATAATTTTACGCGTCAAATAATTCGATAGTTAAAGTCTTCAGAGTCCAGGTCTGCATTCGTAACCTTATAGATAAAAATAGACATACAAAGCAGAAATCAATGCCTTCTACGTAACCTTAATTTTGGATAAAATATTAAAAACTATCATCGCAAGAACAAAATAGGTCACATCATTTTGAAAAACAATTGCTTTGATCGCATAGACACATACTTTAAAATTTAAATGGAGAAACAAACCTGAATCTTCGGCCAACAATAATGCTCTAATTAAAAACGACCGTTTACCGGTCTTCTGTACGTAATAATGACGCAACAAAAATAAATTTATGACGAACATAGCTATTCGCACTAGTATAGGCGAAGCTTGTCGGATGCTGTTGGTTGCTGCAGTTGTGCATTTCATTTCAGAGCGGAATCGATCCGACAGAGATGGCGAGATAGGAGCTGTATAATAGGGAGAGGGATGTGCGGACGAACGTGGTACGGCCTCGCTAGCGGCCTTGCACATTTACATCCCCCAGCGTCCCCCACATTTCCTTTGAGGCGGCCATTCACCAGCGGGCACGGCTGCGCGCGCAGCAATAACAACACGGTGGGGTGGGTATCGATTGTCTGAGATTACGAAGCGATGTTCACATCTAAACGTGCCTACACCGAAACGTCATCGCAGAGCGCAAATGCATTTTCAAATCTAATTTGACCAAAAGCGTTACGTTGGTTATGGTGTAATCTTATATACATTGGAAGTTTGCTTAGAACTTTCAAACCAGTTCCCGAATTTCCAAAGCCGCAAAATACAATTTCAAAATAAACAAAGATCATGTGGATTTGGAAATCGAATTAACATTGTCAACATTTGCTTCCGTAATGATATAATTTACTGGAGTATCCTAAACGATAGCAGCTGTTGACAGCGACCTTGGCCGTGAAACCGTCCAATGAGTAACGCAATTCAACAATTACATCTCAGCCCGGCCGAGGGCAAATGACGTGACGTCATCTCATTTCATAGTCAAGACGTCTAGAGTGAGCTTAGGTTTTCCGTAGACTTTACAAAATACTACCATATTTAAATACACAGCGATATGAGTATGAGTATGTTTGGTTTGGAACAAGATAAACAAAAGAATTTTTTTTTTTAATTGAATTAAAAGTGTATAAATAAAGCAATTGTATAAAGTTACGGCCTACCATGTCCCATCGATAGGCGCACTCTCATTTTTTTAAAGGGTTTTAGAGCCCGGACGTGACCATCACGGTGTTCCGATCTTGAAATGTCTGCGAAATATTTTTTTTATTTTTTAGACTTGCTAAATAATAGTACGAGGTAAATACGCAATTATAAACTGCAATTAATAACTTCAGTGGTGCCGGTACCGAGATCAGGGCAATCGTGTACTATAAAATTTGTGGTGTGCGCCTGAACCAAATCTTAATCTTCTTCAAATACTAGTTAATTCTTTCTGAATTATTGCACGATAAACTTTTTTTTTGCGTCTACGTTGTTCGCCACCCGTCAAGTCTTGTTTCCTATGGGAACGAAAAGTGGGCTACGGATGTGATCTCTGCCTACTCTAATATGGGAAAATTGGCGTCATGGTATGCACGTATGTGACCTTTTTTTATTCCGTCCCTCAAGTTCAGAGTGCTCGGCCAGTTTTCATATTATTAACTATTGACAATTCATGCATACATTAACATTCATTCGTTGATAATTACGTAAGAAATTATAATGTGGTAAACAATTATACAATAGCACCCGCAAAACCGACCTATAAGAGTCAGAAGTCAATACAAATACATTAATTATTAAATACTTTATTAAAACGAATATTATGTTGCATCTTATTGACATTTGAGTCAACATATAGTATAAATTATCCGTTTAATATTTACTCATACATGGCAGAGGCCACACACGTAGCCCACTTGTCGCCCCCGAGGGAAACGAGCCGTGACGGGTGGGGAAAAACGTCGCCGCCATTTTAGTAAGAGTAAAAAAAATCTTACTCCCCGTCGCGTTCTCACGAGCAGTATAGTGGCAGCATTGCAGCAGCATATTTATGGTGTTATTCTGCATGAATAAATGCTGTCCGTGCAATACCTTAGTCGTCTCTTCCGACACCTCGGTAGGAAAGAGGTAGGTGTTATTATACTCTGCCGGACACCTATCGGCTACGAATATTAGAAATAAACCAACAAAATACTGCCGTGTACCAGTATTATGCTGTGTTTCGGTTTGAAGGGCACTGAGAGCTAGTGTAATCACTGGACATATGACACATAAGAACTGATGGTCTCAGTGTGACGGGCGCAGTGTGGCGCCACACAAATGGTCTGTGTGACACAGCATTTGTTACGGGCGGACGTTGTCATTTACCATCACGTGAACGTTTTGCTCGTCTCGACACTTTCTCTAATAAGAAAAAAATACGAAAATTGAAAATAGAGAAAATCATAATGACGACGTACTTCGGTTAATAACCGAAGGTTATCTGCACCTTCCCGAATCATAAGTAACGCGATTAAATAGATGGGTTCAATGCAGTGTCTCTCGAAACCAATAATTTTTACTTGCTGATTCTCTGCTCCCGAGTCTTCTCCGACGAAGCTGTCAGAGCCAGCGGGCTAACTACATGCCCCCACACGGACGTACTACGCTTAAAAAAACCGACCGGAACACAGTAATGTTTGTAAGCTATTGCTTCACGAGAAAATAAGTGGTCCTGCGATGGCATCTAGCTAGACGGATTCCTACATATGAATCCAAGCATCAGTAAATATCCTATTGCAGGGCAGAGTCCTACTGGGAAGAGTCGGCCTCGCAGTGCTAGTGCAGTTTGGCGGACATCACATATTCTAAAAACGGTTATTTTTCAATTAAGATTTTTTGTTTTAAAAAACGATGCCCCACAGTTGGACTTCTCCTGTATCGTGATCGCGTTTCACAAACACAAATTTCATATGCACAACACAACTAGACCCGAAAACCAATACGTGTTCTTGCACAAAAGGTGTCTAGAGCAGGGATTCGAACCCAAGAGCGGCGACGTTGGCCACGCGGTCGTCAAGACGTAGATGTAAGTATACTCATGTTTTCCTTCAGCACTAAGCCTGACACCAGATTCCGAACTCTGTTCGCGTGCTACCCGTGCACCCGGTCCCTGAACTACAATGGAAGTTTAAAGTTAATAAGGTATGAAATGGTCTAAAAATATGAGAGCCACAAAAATAATCGTTATTAATTTCGAGACGATCGAAGATTGCAATTCGGTGCAAGCCAGACTGCAGACCAACGTCCGATAAATATTTACTAACGAAATTCAAGGCCGATACTGATAAGATTGCTTTACTTCTGGGGCAAATGTTAACGTTAACGTTTCCATTTCGTCATACTAATGATTGTTTTGTATTGACGGATTGCTTCTAACTAGAGAAATAATAATTCAATAACTTACCGAAATATAACTATTATTTTTTAAAATTATATAACTAATCATGTATGACAGTCTATTCTAAACAATTAGCCGTGTAACCGTCTCTGATCCGATTTTATCAGCGATTACAAATTGGCGCCGTTGGTGTGTGATGTACAGATGAATGATATCAATGCATTTATGTGGGCAATAGCATATTGTGGAGCGGCGCGGGAGTCAAGGCCGACACCGTGGACTTATGTAACCGGCTGAGGACGGCGGGGGACGCATCCGCTAATTTTAGCGGCTCTCGAAAACAAGACAAACGCAGCGACCACTCGATTACTGAAAACGCATTGCCGGCCGACGCTCCGCACATGCAAGACATTGCGTGAAAATATTTAACTGCAGTTAAAATAATAAAGAAATTATAAAGTCATTAGGGAACATTGCAAATGTGATGCATGCACAAACGGTGATAAATTTTAGCGGGAGGTAGATGCATCTTTTCGAATTTCTAATGCAATACAGCTTTATAATCTAGCACTACATACGCGACGCGAATGCAGACATCGATGAATATAGTATTATCACTTTATAAGTTGGAATAGTACGAATCGGGCGACTGGTAAGTCGACACATGTAAACGGACACATTCACTATATTTGCACTGTTCACTGTCACAAGCACTGGTTCTTAGTTCTTACCATGATTGGACAAACTTCGTATTGGTGCGGCGGGCTAAGACGTTAGATTTTCCTTCACGAGTTTCGCCGGTTGGCGGATTAAGCGAACAGCTGATCGTGAGCGCGAGTTTCGGTGGTGCGGAGCGGGCGAAGTACTAAATGTACGGTTGCTACGAAGTCCGTGGAGCGAATGATACGCCGGCGGTCGACGGCGGCGCACTCGTGACGCTAGTGACGCGCTGCCTTAAACACATACTATGGCGCGGCGTATAATGATAAATTTTCGAGGGTTGCCGCACCGTTCATTCGTCAGGCACGCGGCGGTTAGATAACAGAGTTCGCGATCCACCGGTGGTCTATCTCGATCACGGTCAGGTTAATGAGACATCACTTGCACGCGTGTGATACTCACACGATTTAATTAGGTGCTGTAACTATGCGCATATAATGTCAATGGTCGATCGTTGAATTGTATTCACCAATGAAATCGTTTTTGCCTTAATATCAGAGATTAACGACGGAAATATAACTGGAGCAGTTATTTTGGTGATCTTTAAAAAAGGCCAATGAACTGGCAGGCAATGAGAGTCACGCTGACGCTAAAACTTAAAAAGTAAGCTTTTAAAGATTTTTTTAATTCGTCTGTAATATGTTTATTGATTTATAAAAACTGTAAATAGATGAGAAACCACTGTTTTAATAAATCGAATGATTAATATTGCAGTCACATCCCTTTATTTAAATAGGTTAAAAAATTAACTAGCTACACAAGACGAGAGCGCACATTATTTAACCATAAACTAGTTTTTTTAAACACACAGTTTATGAACATAATGAATCGGTATGATTGATTTTCTATCCAACAGAGTGCGGTAAAAGAGTTTACAGAGATTAATTTAAAAAGCCATTACGTATTTGCATTAATAGAACACGATACAATCGATACATTAATCAAAACGGGTCAGTGTGCTACAATTCGATCAATTTATACAGCTTTGTCTTTCGGTGCAGTGTACCACTATACAAATAAACACTAGATAAATATAGACTATTGCACTATAAAGTCTTTTAGTTACGAAAAACACCTTGGTTTATGAACCTACTTATATTTCAATAATACACGTTACGTGATTGCATTTTCTATATTAAGTTGTAAAAATTGCATTCCTTTTTTATTCTTACGGACTGATTGCGAAGATATTTATGGAGTTCATGTTCAGTGTTTCGATTTATTAAGGCGTAGCGAAACATTTTTAACATATGTCATTTATTATTATATATTATACAAATAATATTTAACATAAAAATGCAAATACACAAAAAGGTATTGTAAGATGGGTGTAAGTCACGAATAAAATATTCTATGCTATAGATGAGAGAGCTTAAAAATAAAATTAAAAAATATTTTATACTTTAATTTAAATCTTGCGCTATTAATTAATTTTAATGAGCGTATTAAAGAAAGTAGCAGTAGATCTATATAGTATTAGGCAAAGAGAAATTTTTGTTCACCTTTTTAAGCATATTGCGCGCATGAAGGAGTGTGAGATTTGGCACAGTTAAAGCTTGTATGGAGAAGCAAGGATTCTAAAATTTAAATTATAATGTGTTTTAAATACATTATAATTTAAATACATTAAATTACAAATACATTAAATTGAATAAAATAATAAATTCAATATTTACGTTCACACTGACAAGAAATGTTCAGATAATGTACAAGTAATGCCAGAAATGTTCTGAGTGGCACCACATATGCCGTTATCCTGCGACATCAGTTTTTGAGTCTTATAATATGTCCTTACATTACACTAGCTCTCAGTGCCCTTCAAAGCGAAACAGTAATGTTTACACTCTGCTGCTTCACGTCAGAATAACTGGCCCTGCGGTGGTACATAGTACCTACCTAGACGGATTCCTGCATAGACATCCTACTAACAGTTTACATACATACATACATACATAAGATCACGACTGTATCCCATAAGGGGTAGTCAGAGACTGGGCACTCACTGCAAAAACAGATGACTGCCACAATCAACGTTTCACCAAAACAATATAATGCACTTGGTGTGATAGGTGGTGAGCCCATCGCCACCATTCGCTGTTGGATGCACAGTGCAGTTTAATTCCTTACTCGCCTTTTACGAGATCCATTGGATGAGATGGAGTGGTAGTATTCTTTTAACGAGCCGCCACCACACGGTGCTAACAGTTTAACTGTAGGTTAACTAATTGAGATAGCAATTTAGCTAAATGTAGAAGTAATACCATTGAGATAAAATTATTTTATTTCTTGTCTTGTCAAAAATACATTAAAATAAGTCGTGCCATACATTTTCGCTACACTACAATATATTAAAGCATACGTCGTATCTGACTATCTATGTACAAATACCAATAATAAAATTGAAGTGTCTGTCTGTGATTTCAAAACGAATGAAAAAATTTAAGTGAAAACTGCTGATCCCTATTTATAAATGATCGTTTTCAGAATTTTGTCTGTCTGTCTGTAAGTTTGACTCGAAAAGGTATTGAAACGTTTAAACGGACTTCAATGAAAAATTTAGGGATTAAAACAGGAATGCTAACTTAATTTTTCGTTAAAGTTTCATTTCGATATCTAGCAGGGCTCAGAAGATATAAATATAAATATTTGTAATATAATCACGTGAACAGCTTATTTTAAGCGGGCGAAACCGCGAGGCGCAGTTAGTATATTCATGTTACCGCAGTCACATTAGTATCGCAGAAAATCCAGACAATCCATCAAGGTACGCAAGAAGCCTGACATCCGATACGTTCGGATGGAGCCGCGTTGTTCCGCAATTTAGCCGCGTAATATAATACCGACTTCTAATGGAAGCTGCTCCAGCCACTGGAGACGGCAGCGAGGATTACGAATGAGATTGATTTAAAAATTTTGCATTTGCAACGCGAATTGCGGGAATAAAAGAAGGTCACAGTAAACTTAATATTACGTCGATCGCGTCTCCGCGCGGCTTGGAGGTCAACGAACCTGCCAATTAATCCGTGGAACCTGGGTTAAAATCCTAAGTAAAGCCAGTATTAGTATAACACACATTATTAATTTTTAGGCCTGGGTTTCTTTTGGCCTTTCCAGTACGTCTAAAACAGACTCCAACAGTTCGTTCAAGTTTATTGCATAGATGACAATTCCTAATTTTTACTGTAATATATCGCCATGGTCGATTATTTGATTAATCGTCAACCATCTTCATTTACATATAACAAAACAAAGCGGCTAGAATTTCTATGCAGGAATTGGATGGTCTAGGTAGGTTCCACCGCAGGGCCAGTTATTCTGCAGTGAAGCAGTAGTATGCAAATATTACTGTTTCGATCTGAACGGTACTAGAAACTAGTCAAATTACTGGGCACTATGAGACTGAAGAATTGATGTCTCAGGGAGACGGGCATTGTGGTACCACATACAAATATGCTGGCTTATACACCATTTGTTTATTAGTAGACGTTGTACTTACCAACAGATGTACGTTTTGCTACGTCACTTCACTATCCATACGAAAGTAGCGCTCTCTGTCCCTCTGTTTGTTACCTTTCCACGGTTCAACCTGTGCCAGGCTTGACGAAATTTGGCACAGAGATAGGTTGCATCCTGACAACGGTCATAGGATACGTTTAATTCCAGAATATCAAATAAATTCCACGGTAAACTTAAAAAAACCTATATCCACGCGGACGAAGTCGCGTGCATCATTTCTTGGCTTTTTATAAGATACTAGATCTTATAAAAAGCCATGAAACTCTCGAATTATGTTATTATGGATTACTTACAAACGTAAGGTAATTATGGCAAATCCTTCCATAGGGGGATGCACATATAGTGGACTACTTAGTGGCTGCTTAATAAGATAAACACATTCTGCTATACAACAAATATTTTTGGTGAGGAAAAACAAAGTGTTACAAACACAAATACATATTTCCACAACTTATCTACTACATACACACAAATGAAGCGAAGTTTTTTATTCTGTAAAACTCGGTTTATTAAATAAAACAGCTGTCGCCAACTACCATAAATAACAAACACGAATGTTTTTGTATAAATATATTTTTTTTACAAATATCGTAAATAAACAGATGATTAGAAAAAAACACGTAGAAACAAACCTAATCAGCGACACGTGAGTGGTTGAATAACATCTTGTCATTAGCTTTGTGATGTTGTCGCGACATTAATAAACTCTTAATAAGGAAAATATTAAATATTACAATACTCTGTATTAATCACAAATGAATGACATAACACGTTGTTGTACTCTTCACAGACTGTACTTTTAAACCGCGCTTCTCACAAACATCTGAAACGGGAATGACTAAGTAAGCGCCCGTAACTTTTACACAAAATTTTGCAAGTCTATCTGATGCAATATGTTTGTTATCGCCTAAATTACAAAACATATTCTTTTTGTTTGATATTGAATCGATTTTTATCAAACGTCGCTCTAATTAGTGGTATAAATCGCGGCATCTATTTAAAAATCTTTCGGCATTTTTCGTCCGTATGTGTTTTTTTTTGTTCGTTTCATTATGCATGTTCTAAAATTAAAAAAGTTTATCTAATACAATTTGTTCGTAACAAAAAGTGACCTTTAGCAGCATTAAATTATTTAAAAAAAAGATGGAGTTGCTCTTGTGTGTATTGCAACCGGACGATCATTTGGTGTGTTGTTCAATGATGACTTGATTAAAAATGCACGGTTGAATTCATAAATTCGAAGAGTCACAATTATTTTTCCATGGTACAAACATATAATAAAAAAGGGGCGCTTGTAACAAGAAAAACCGGAACTGTCACGACGTGACCAATTGAGTAAACCGGTGTCGAGCGAATGAAAGCTTCTGGCGCCATTTTGTCTCGCGGTGTTGAAGACTTTATCGAGTACTTGCTATCGATGTCTGACGTGGTTCAGTCAACCTAAAGTCGCAACAGCTGTTGCTTTACAGCTTTTACCCACAGTAAACAGTAGAGGTACTATCAAAAACTGTGTTTTGTAAAAGCGCTATAGAGACACTACCGCTTTAATATTAATACAGTGGTAGATATAAAAAAAAACTCAACCGAGATATATATCATGGGCCAACGGTCGACACATTTGCATGACAAATGTCCAGTAATTATTTAACATACAGCGTCGAAATTAACGCATAACTACATACATATGTCATTTAGTCGTGTAATAACTGTAATCGACTTTACTCTGATATATTTAGATCACTATTGTAAAATGAATGGGTATTCGCGATTACCCTCATTATGACAGGGTCTGTGTGACGTTCCCAGATTTTGATTTACGATTTACGCTCGTGGTGTTTATGTATTTTCACTTTTGTTATCCCACAAATTATACATATAAAGCCTTAGAAATTACGAAATAATTGTGCAAGCTTATAATCCTCAATGTCTGTGTCGCTTATTGCGTCATACAGGGGCTGCCGTTAGATTACTTGGATTGTACTCTAGACTGTGAACGTTTTAGGGTTTCATGGACGTTAGGGTAAAGTAGTAATACAAATAGTTTATATATTGATCACAACCGAAGCTGGAGATGATAAAATTTTCTTAAAGTGTAATATAATTGAAAACACTATTAATATTTAAATACAGCGTGTCCTCGCAAGAGATTTTATTTTTTTTATACGAGAAAGTGAAAAGACAAGCAAAAAGTTCACCTGGCGATAAGTGTTAATGTCTGCGTTATCCAGAACAATTCTGTGTAGCACCCACACTGCTACCATCGCCCCGAGACATCAGTTCTAAATCACATATGCCTAGTGATTACAGTTCTCGGTGCTTTTCAGGTCGAAACACAATAATGTTTTTACACTATTGCTTCACAGCAAAATAACTGGCTCCGCGGTGGTGCCTACGAGACGCACTACCATCAGTGATACCTCTCCGAAAACGCTGCACCCTTCTCCTTCACATATGCAGTTACTCTCCATCAAGCTTAAAAGCGATTAGTTAAAACAATAATGCTAAACTATTCCAATAGGCTTGAATGCATCAACAAATTGAGAGAAATATTCCCCGAATTTAAAGGTACGAATGTTTTTTAGTTAGAAATCTTTTACCAATCAACTAGTAAAAGTACGAATCAGTTTTTTTAAGTTAAATGGCGATTTTGTTGGTGTTCTTGGACACCCTTACGGCGTCTCTATTCGAACGAGCGACGACCGCACAGATAATTACCGGGCACAGCTGCTTCGGTGATTATCTGTGTAAGATCGGACGCGAGGCGACGGCGAACTGCTTCCACTGCGGTGGAAGGGTCCAGGACTCCGCATCCCACACCCTTTCGGTGTACCCAGCCTGGGAATCGGAGCGGAGAATCCTGGTGAGCCATATCAGGCGGCTCTCCCTGCCAGCAGTAGTCCAGGCTATGCTGAGCGGGGACACGGCGTGGAGGGCCGTAGCGAATTTCTGTGAGACTGTGATGGTCCAGAAGGAGGCTGCCGAGAGGGATCGAGAGAGCCTTGTCACGGCCCTCTTATCACTAACGGTGTTCCCCTACCATAAACGGGGCCTTTGGGATCGCGGGCAATCGGGATAGGGGACCCGAACGCCCAGTAAAGCGACCCCGGTGAGTACGATGACTCGAAGTGGTCTCGAGTCATCGTGCTAGCACCGAGCGAGTGCTGGAGGCAGGGAGTACTGTTCCCGGGTCGGGCTATACTTATAGCGTTAGAGGGACCATGGTTGCGTTACGAACGGAGATCCCGTGACCCCTCTGAAGCGCCGATGGAGACCACCGTGGGGTTTTAGTCGGTAAGATTCCGACATAACCCGGCTGCACCCCTGCACCAGTCGGGTATCCATGCAGGATTTCCCCACGTAGAAAAAAAAAGGCTCGTGTAAGTTGTTGCACTGTAATATCTCCATCCCTATATCGGAAGAAATAAACTGCTTCCAACAGTATTCGGAAGTTGCCGACATTCTAGTCGAAAAGTCGGCAAGGAGGAGGGCACAATCCCAGCACAGCCATATTCAGCCGTTAACTTTATCCTGATCCAAAGAAACCTATTTATTTACCAAGTTTTACTATTACTATTATAGTCTTGCTCGTATAAACCCAGTTTTTCAAATAATTTTGAAAGGCGATAATATAACACTTACAAAAACGGATTCAAATAGTATTCACCGATTCCAGGTCAGACACTGCATGTGAAATACAAGATGCAGCTCTCGGCTGCAAATCATTATGCAATTAGGGCCGTATGTACTGAGGTCATTGACTCGCGCCTACAACCCCGACTTCAATTTGCTTTACACTGCACGTAAGCCTTACATCACCAACATGACAAATCATTCGATGTTTTAGCGAGTCCCATTTAAAGCAATATCGTCATGATTCTAATTCAATGAGCCGGAACTGGGCCGTGAATTTTCTAGAATGACTAGCGTTTTATCGAACGGAATAATTTTGATGTACGTTCCTACTCTTTTTAAGAATATTATTTAATGTAGAGTTTAATATCGATGTGCAAATTTATTATGATTGGTATACGAGTATATGGAAAATGTGCAATACAGCGGCGTTCTGTAATTCTATTGTTTGAACAACCAAGGCCAGATCACTAACAGCGATTGTATTTAAACGAGCTTTCTTCGAATTCATTACAAGTTATTTGAATTTGATGTGAATTAATAAAGTACAACAGAATGTTTCATTGAAAATAAACTCCGCTTTTGAGCAGACGTTCGTCATCATTATTGGACGAGGAAAATCATTAACGACTCGGTAGTAATGCAGACGAATGAAGCTTACGTGACCGTACACACGTGGTTGTCGAATTCGTAGAACGGAAATATTAATACAAGTCGATGCCGGTAGGTTGGAAAGGCTGCCTGCGTGATAAAACGCAAGTTCGACTCGAATAAAACTTAACGGTAAATAAGTAGATCATTTCCGTCAAGAGACGCACTGGTTAATGAAATGTAACACAACGTCTGTAATTCGCCAAACATGCTCTGTGATCAATGTATAAAAAAATCTTATACACTATATTATATTGTTCTATATATATTTTCGGTGATGTAATTGCTGTTAGCCTTCTCGGCTTTTACAGCTTCATCGGATACTGTGCTCGCGGGCCAGGGGCTCGCGTGCCAGGTTTGGTTTCACCCAAACATAAATAAATAAATAAAAACTCCTACAAATACCTCGAAGTTCGGACCGTGTCGCGTTCGCTGCGTGCTTTCGCGATTTCGAAAATCTTAAACATTTTAAGTCGTCTACTGACCGTCCGAAGGAGGCTGCGCGCGTCCAAATCGGACTGTCGACTTGTGTGTCGGCAACTCTGGGCGGTGAGAACCGCCCTGGAACACGGGTGAATCGTGTGTACGCGATGTGATTAAATATTGTTCTAATTGAACCGCTCTAGCGTGCTACGAAAGTCATTGTCATATTAAAGTCTATAGAGAAAAACCAGACCGGCCCGGTTAACACATTTACTCGTAGGAGTAGAGTGTCTTATGTCGGGAAAGTAATATGTACATTTATGCCAAATTGAATTGTATTGTTGTACCACTGACACAGCACGATATCTCCGAAACTATAAGGCCTGATGACTTAACATTTGGCTTACATACTCCTTTCCCATGGACTTGTTCACTAAGGACGGATTTAAGGAACTTTATTCTTTAAATAGGTAGACGGACTAGACACATCACGAAGCGAAGAGGACGCGAAACAGCTAGTATAATATTTGCGAGAAAATAAAATATTTAATTACAAATTACAAGAATTATAATTAATTTTAACTAACACTGCGGAATTTACGGAAACATGCATATTTATTTATGGACATGTAAATTCCATGAACAAAATGTATAAGCCCGTTGTTCAACAAATAAAAACAAACTAGGAATTGTAATTTTAAAGTGTGATTGCTAAGAATTTTAAAAGAGTAAGAAACGAAATGAAAACGTTAATCAATGTCGAAGTGATAAATGTGATTTGAAAAGATAAGAAAGTCAGTGAACCTTGAGCGTAACAAGAGAGTGTATACTAGTAGTTAGTTGTAACGTAAATCATATTTTATTAATGAAACTATTCATACAAAATTAAGGCTTCTTTGAACTAGGAAAACTTTGAAGCATAAAGTAAATTACACGAATATTAAGGCGTCAATTAACTTTTAAATAAACTTAGTGGAAAATAGAGTAAATGAAACGATCTAAATTCAAAATATGGTACAATTCCCTAGTAACTTCTAATGTATGAACAGAACCGAAACTGTAATAAGCTCCCTGGATTTCGAAATACGCGTGGCCATAGCCATTTTGGACAGATTTCACGTCAAAGTCATTGCCCTCATCCCAGCTGAACAATACTATTCCACTTGCATAATTCCTAAGATGTCAAGAGAAAATACTCAGTGAAATTCTATGAATAACAGATACCAATGTTGTAACGTATAAAATAGTTTTACTACTCAATACATTTTATACGTTGCTATTGTAAAATTGAAGATCTAGCTAGCTTAGATAAAATAAATACGGGTACAGGTTTTTAGTGCACCGCCTTCAGCGGTGCGCGGTTCTATACCGCAAACAGAACATTAACCGGAATACACCTACACTCCTCATTCAACTTGAAGCTAAAACTGCAGTGTTCTACTTGGACTAGAAGTATGCAGGGGGGAGGGGGGTGAATGACCTGGAAAGGGGGGTTTGCAGTGCATTCGCCTATCGCAGTAACAACGACAACCGGGCGACTTTGTAATATCCAGGCTACACAGCATGCTTGAATACATTCCACAACTTCTTTTCTTGCTTTGACATTTCAGCGTCATGAAGGCAGTAAAACCAGTAAGAGTAAATAGTTCTCAAATAGCTTATTTAAGTATTCCAGTCAGTAAACGAAATATACAGAGAAAAACGAACTTTAGACGTAACAATGATAGTTGTAAATAATCTAGATACGTCGGTTTATTATATGCACATACTTGCCAGTCCCGCAAAACGTTCTAGATACTTGAAAGTCTAATAAAATCAATACTGCCGTCGAAAAGTTTATAAATGAACAACTAGAGCATAAAGAATAGTATTGAAATTTATTTATTGAAACGATGCATACTCAATGCCGGTCTGAGTTGGACGACCTGTGTCGCTTATGCAATCATTTGCTGCATCTTAACAATCTTCCGTTTATTTCATATTGTTGTCATTATTTTTCATCAGTCACGTCGCATTTTGGAAGCGTGGTCCGTTCGTTCGTCCCAGGATATAATAAATCATATAATTAACTTGGTTAAGCAATTATACTCCTTGTTGTTATTGATGGACGTGCTACTTTGCTATCTACGGATTTAAAAGATACTCTTATAGTGCAGACATCACGCCACCACAATAGTTTATCAGCAGATTGCATCGTTAAATTCCGGATGGAAGTTATTGGTTAAACTGACATAGTGTCTTATCTATCGAACATTCTAGACGCAAAGCAGTAGACGTGGTTTTCATGTTAAATGTAATGGTGTTCTTTCTGTATTATGCGCGTTATAAATTCAAGTTTAACATCTATGTTAAAATTAGTAATTCTCATATAATAAATATTTTCGGAAATATTAAACAGTACAATTTGTGATTGAAACACAAATAACTATCAAATAAGTAATGTAAAAAACTTGTATGAAATTCAGTAATTCTGCATCAAGCAAGACTATTAAGTTCTAATAATTTACACGGCCCTTTAAGTATCATAGACAGATCATATGTGTGTTGCTGCATTGACCTACATATGGTGTGAAAATAAACGACATTGTACTCGGGTGGATATTCAAACGTGTGACAATAGGGCCGGCGCACAAGTTTTTGTAGATTGAAATGAAGGGATTGATTTTAATTAATTCAATGGTGTATTTAAGCTAAAAAAAATCATTGATATAAAATGAGGTAAGACTAAATCGAAATCATAGGGCGATTTTAGTAGAAAAGAATTTTTCTCCAAAAAAGAACCCAATAGGCAGCCCATTTACCATCATGTGAATTAGTATCGTTTATCTTTTTAATAACATGTTTTTACGACCGCTTGGTTTTGTGGTCAGTGTACCTGACCTCTACGCCGCGGGTCCGAATTCCAGCCAGAACCAACATTTTCGAAAAAACCCAAATTGTTTTTTTTTCGGGTCGTAATGGTACAGGAAGGCATCATCACCATTTTATTTAAGACAAAAATCACAAAAAATATGCTTATTATCTTTTTTAGCCTAAGCCCTTGCGCTACAATCGCTCATATTATACGTGCATACGTTATATTACTGAAGGTGCAGTACTATTGCACGTGTTACGAACGAACAGCTAGCAATATGTGATAAATGCAATCTGTTCACGGTTACCCTTAACCCATTCACTTCGCTATATAAATTAATGCGGTTAAAACACTTATTGTTGTGAATATTTAAGTGTAGTAGCAGCGTAAATATTAATATTATCATGACTACGTCCCATTTAGCGGGTTTTTGTACCGTAAGTGAAAGGCATAAGAAAATCAATTATCATTTCTCTATCGTTGGATATCATAATACCCGACCAAGGGAAATGCCAAATAAAAGGATATGAAAAAACTTCTATCTCAATTACGTCAGACCCCAGTCCGTCTAGGTAGTTACCACCGCATGGTCAGTTATTCTGCCGTGAAGCAGTAGTGTGCAAATATTACTATGTTTCACAACTAAGCAGCAGTATAAATAATATATTATAGTGCCGACGAGGCGGAGCCAAATCTCACAACATCTCAGCAGGGCGTGAGAGGGGTTCGAAAGATCGCCAAAATCGCCGTACCTCAATTGACGCCCCCACCCCTTACTAGGAGACCAGAACGCACGTGTTACCGAAGTTAGTTTTAAGGACAAGACTGTAAAGAACAAATACACATACATGTCATGCAATAAATTCAATCTATACTAAATTATATGTTATAAAGATAGCTCAATACTACTTGGAAGTTGTGTTGCGTCCCTGTAATATTTATAGGCAATTACATTTTACAGCAATCGATAAGGAGACATAGATAACAGCACGTTATCCACGCATGTCACAGATTGTGATCATCATTGTCGGAAACGTCTAATTTAGAAGTGTTCAAAAGAATATTACACTTCGAGTTTCATCAATTTCATCGATTGAAAAACTTCCCTTTAGTTTCAAAGTACAATAAAATACTACTTCCACATTAATGTCATCTTAAACACGGTTAAAATTATCACTAGTAACTATTGCAAATTATATAAAGTCAACCACTAGAAAGTATAACTATAAATAAAGTCAACTACTGGAAAAGTTGTTTATATGCAAATTTTCATCTAAATCGTTAGATGAAATGAACATTAAATATACATAAATGGAACGTTAAATAGTATATTGGCTGTTTATATCATTCCGTGACGCTACTTGCTGTCATATTAACATTGTCATGAAGTGACACAAACAAACACAAAGATGGCCAAAACTACATTTAAAAACAAAATCAAAAAGAGCCGTGGTAGCTCAGGGGCTAGGCGCTCGCTTTAAATTTCATAGTACGCGAGTGACCTGGGTTCGATTCCCGGTGCCGGCACCACTAAAATTGTTAATTGCAATTTTAAGTGCTGATTTACCACGTGCTCGGCGGTAAAGGAAAACATCGTGAGGAAACCTGCATGTCTGAGGAATAAAAAATATTTCGAAGACATGTGAAGTCCGCCAACCCGCATTGGAGCAGCGTGGCGGATTCTTCCTAGCTCCAAAACCCTCTCAGAAATGAGAGGAGGCCTGTGCTCAGCAGTGGGACATTTATAGGCTGAAACTTTACAACCACTAACTCCCCTCTAGTCTAATTTCTTTAACTACATCAATTATTTAGTTTTGACCAAAATAATTAGAAAATATTCGTGAAATAATAACAGGTAAGTAATTAAAAATGTTAGTTTTATATAGTAGGTTTGGGAAAAATTGTAGAAAGCAAAACAGTATTGTTTCCATCTATTAATATGTTCATTTTAAATAAGTAATGGATCTCTTCAGAAACTTTATTTGTAGATTCATGAAAACGTCAGTCTTTATAAAAATAGATACAGTCTGTATAGCCTATAATAAAAATGTTATAAAAAACAGGCGGGTTGGAAACCGCAGTTTATTTGTTCAGATGTTCCGGGTAGCTGCTGCCCGTCTCTCCTGGTTTTCATTTTCCCCCATGTCGACTTGACAAGATGTGTTTAAATGTAAATAAGTTAGTATGTTACAATAGGTAAGGATGATCACACGGCTGCTTGTCGGTGAAGTCAAGTCGCTCTAGCTGAAAACCAGCGCTGCAGCCTTTGTAGCATTATGCTCAGTTAAGGACCTAATTAGTACCACATAGATAAGTTTTGTACTACTTGTGCTTTAAATATTAATATTTTTTTTTTATTATATGTGTGTATCAACTAAATGCTTCTTTCTTTCTTTCCTACAAATGTCCCACTGCTAAGCACAGGTCTCCTATCATTCCTGAACGGATTTTGGTGCTTGGAAGAGTCCGCCACGCTGCTCTAATGCGGGTTAGCATACTTTACATACATGTGTTTGAAATATTTTTATTCCTCAGACATGCAGATTTCCTCACGATGTATTAGTTCACCGCTGATCTCGTGGTAAATCAGCACTTAAAATTGCAGAACAATTTGAACCCGGGATTGAACTCAGGTCACTCGAGTACTATGAAATTTAATGCGAGCATCCCGGCCTCTGAGCTACCATATTATGTTCTAAGCCTGTGACGAGTAGCAGCTTCCACGGTATTTGGTAAGAAGGCATTTGATATCTCGGATTTGCCAACCAACCTTGGCGATGACGATAAATCCTCACATCTTGGGGGAGTCATACGTTAAACAAGCTAGAATACGCATGTAATATACGTTGCGAGAATAATTACGTGTAATGCTTACGAATGCCGTTTATCGTTGCGTTCGGGAAAGGGTGAATAGTATCTAAAAATGAAGTAACAACAGGAAAAAGGAAGAGGCATAGCAACCACTCCGGTCACGATAACCCCGGCCTTAGCTGCATCTGATACACAACACCCTGATGCACTCAGCACGCCCTATCTGCTGTCAACCGAGATAAGATAAATTTTCCATTGACGCAATAACAGTTAGCGCAAATTCATATTACATATATATTATTCTTTTGACTCAGAAAGCATTAGTTAGCCTTAATAATCGAAATTTTACGAAGCGTGTAAAAACGAGGAGGTAATTATAGGGTGCCTAGGTTCCTAGCAACCGCTTATGCGTAATGAGACGTAATACCAGAGCCACGTGCGTATGAATGTTATTTTCTTTATTTATTTGTAAGATTCAAGAGGCATATAAATAAACGATTACATAATCGCAAAATATCACGTAAGAATTATTCGCAGATGAGAACTGACGTAGTTTAGAACTCGGACGAGCCGTGTTGAAGGAAAATTATTTAAAACAATTCCAATTTCGAACTCTGGTGAATAATTTTCGATAAGGGAATAACAAGTTACGTTTGTTTGCTACATCGGTCAATGTTGTAAACAACAACGATCTGTTTTCAGATTTTACATACATATATAAGGACGTAAATAGTGTCACGCTATTATTCGTTCCATAAACATAATCCAGATATAGTAATATGTATATATTTAATATTCGTAAACTTATCATAGAAAAGAACAAAAAAAATTAGCTAAATTTCCGTTAATTAATGCCTGAATGACACCTTTCTCCGATTGCTAAGTTCTTTAGATTGCATGAAAGAAAGATCGAGTGAGCGCTTGGCGGCGTTCCCGATGTTATCCCGATGGTATCACTAACAAAGTAGTTAAGCTCCTGCCTACTACCATCATTCAGCTATTGGTATTAATCTACAACGCAGCTCTGGCCAACGCAATCTTTGCCGAACACCTGGAAAGAAGCAAGGTCGTTAGGGATTCTAAAGCCCTCTAAACACCCTTCCGATCCCACCGCTATCGGCCTATAAGACTCCTCAAGGCCTTAAGGCAAGAATATACGAACGCCTACTTCTCCAGCCCGCTTAAGAGACTTCATGCAGTCCTCGAGGGTATCCCCATCCACGAGCAGTTTGGATTCCGTGCCAAACACTCATGTACCCAGCAGGTGCACCGCATAACGGAGCACATTCAATCCCGCTTCATACGCGGGCTTCATACCGGAGCGCTCTTCTTCGACGTGGCGAAAGCGTTCGACAAGGTCTGGCACAACGGGCTCATATACAAGTTATATGGACTCGGTGTGCCGGATCGCCTCGTACTCATCATACGAGATTTCTTACGCAGTCGAACCTTCCGCTACCGCGTCGAGGGGGTGCGATCCGAATCACATCCCATCCTAGCCGGCGTACCACAAGGCTCAGTCCTAGGTCCCGTGCTCTACACCCTTTTCACGAACGACATACCGCACACCAGCGGCGTCGAACTCGCCCTCTTCGCAGATGATACCTGCCTATATGTGTCTGGACGTAATCCAGACACTATCTCTAAACGCCTCCAATCCGCAGCCCGAACCCTCGGGAACTGGTTTCGGAAATGGAGGATCGAGGTCAACCCAATCAAAAGTGCAGCCATGTACTTCTCGCGGCGCATAACGCAGTATCTCCCCACCATAGAGTTATTCGATCGTCCAATCCCCTGGGAAAAGACAGTCAAATACCTAGGCGTCCTATTAGACTCGAGACTCAGCTTCGGTCCACATATTAACCGAGTAAGGAACCGAGCGGCGTTCGTCCTCGGTCGATTACATCCGTTACTAAATAAAAATAGCAAAATGTCCCTACGTAATAAAATTACACTTTACAAAGCCTGTATTCGGCCAATTATGACATACGCAAGCCCCGTATTTGCGCATGCCTCCCCGCGTCAAATTCACCGACTTCAGGTAATACAAAATCGATTCATGCGTAAAGCCACGGGAGCACCGTGGTTCGTGCGTAATGCTAACCTTCATATCGATTTAGGGCTTCCTACCATAGCCCAATATCTAAAGTTGGCCTCTCGCCGATACTTCGACTCTGCCGCCACGCACCCCAACCCACTGGTTGTCAGTGCCGCCACTTACAACCCCCTCGCGATACACCAAAACTCGACCCGCGGAAAAAGGAGACCGAGGCACGTCCTCGAGGACCCTGACGACGCGACCACTATTGCCCAAGCGCTCTACTCAACACTACACAAACACCCATTATCACCATCATACCGCCCCCGCCGTCGGCGTGGGCGTATCAGACAAAGTTATTCGCGATACCGCCGCATCTCAGGCCGGTTTTCCCCTAGCAGTAGTGTCATAAACAGAAGCGTCGCTGGAGTTTCTTGCGCCATTTCTTCTCCAGCGGAAACGCATTCCGAATTGGTGGTAAACTTATCTAATAATAATCATGGTATTAATAATTATAGTAGTAGTAATATTGCCCTCCCGATTGCAGTAACTGACCGAGCCGAGACCGGCCCCCTTGGGCACCCTCGAGTCTGTTACTCTCGCGAACAGGATGACGGTCCAAGCCGAGGTCCCCTCTCGGGGGCCCTTGCGCCAGTCATCCATAAATAAAGGTTTCGGCTAAGCGCCCTCAGCGCTATGCCACCTTTAAAAGCCTTCGGGCTAACAGTGACCATCAGTCATAAAAAAAAAAAAAAAAAAAAAAAAAAAAAAAAAAAGTTACGTTATTGCTACAGCTTTTTTTAAATATGTTAACACAATGAACTTCGCTTTGTTTTCTTATGGTAGGTTTTACACATCCATTTATGTTTGATTATACAATTCAGGTCTATATTATATGGTATCCTATGATACGTATCTAGAAAGATATTTCATTAGCCTGTAGTCAAAATCAACAAGCGCTCCCAAGAAACAATAAATTGAAGTGTTCTGGGTGACAAAACAATTTTTTTATTACTACCATTAGCTTTTTTATTACAGTCACTCTTTACTGCAAAATTACAGAAGACGTAAATTAAAACACGGAAAGACATTTTCAGACCTCAAATTACAAATCATCAATTACGTGAGTGGGTAATATAATTCGAAATCGATTTAATTCGATCAAACGACGATTCTTTACGAAACGTTTCATACTTCAATGTTTTATTACATCTTACAAATAAAAAGTAATATACGGTACTAAAAATAACAACTATAAAAAAAGGTCATTTTAAATTTTCGCTTTAAAATGGACAGCATTGCCGTCTTTGAACTCAATGTACACCTCTATTTAGAGTTTAATAACTAAGAGTAATGTACACATGAGGTAAATGATATTGAAATACAGCATTGTAAATATATATTCAGGCAGAGATATATTTAAGTTCATGACAATATGTAGGTGCAGATAAGTACATTAACATATTTCGTAGGAAAATCGGCACTTGTCAAATTATATTTTTTTCAAGTGCAGTTGGGAAAGCACTTACTTTCGGAAATAGATTAGCATTGACTGTTAGCCGTAATTAAGTGATAATGTCTATGTGTTGCATGGTATGCTTACAAAATGCTCAATGAGACAATAGTTTTAAGAACTACGACTATGGTATTGTACGGACAACCTTTATTCGTGAAGAATATCACCACAATATGCAATGCTGACACTATACTGCTGTGGGAACGCAATGGGGCGTAAGAATTGTTTTGACTCGTACCAAAAAAGCGGCGTCGTGGTTAGCCACCCGTGACGTCTGGTTTCCCGCGAGGGCGAAAAGGAGACTACGTGAGTGGTCTCTGCCTACCCCTAATATGGGGAAAAAGCGTGACTGTATGTATGTATGAGACGTAAAAAGTACTTTCAAAGTTACACAGTCAAAAGTCTTACAAACCTCATAATCGGTATTTCAGTTTCTTATTAAATATCTGCTCGCAATTGGTGCATGATTATAGCAGACCACGTCACTTTTGTTTTGTTTTACTTACCTAGTATCGAAGTAGCATCTCTCAGAGGTATCTTATCATTCATCATCATTTCAGCCATTCACTAGTCCACTACTGAACATAGGCCTCCCCCATAAAATGCCACAAAAGTTGTTTGCTCTCATTTTGGGGTGATTTCGCCATAGTTGCCACGCTTGACAGGCGGGTTGGCAACCGCAGTGTATTTATTCAGATGTTCCAGGAAGATGCTTTTACGACACCCACAGGATGAGATGAGGTGATAGATTATATTAAGCAGCACGGCAAATCTCATCATTACTAGTAACTGAATAATAAAGAATTAATCTTTTGTCGATGCAATATGTATCTTATTTAAACTTTTTCGGATTATTTGTTCATATTTTTCAGTTCTACTGTAAACATATTTCAATAATTGACACGAGGTTTTACTGTAGCGTTTAGAAACAGTTTCCTCTCTTACTTAGGAAGCTTAAATCAGTTATGCATGGCGGTGTAATGCATATTCCATGAAGCGTTGGACTTGTAAATATCATCAGATAGATTTGTGGTTAACGGATGGCATGGCTAATCTTTCAACATCGTAATCGATTTAAAATCGCTTGATTTATAACTGCAATCGTATTTTGTGTTTTCTACTATCTCGAAGTGTTTCTTTATTAAGGTTTAAAGGGGGGGGGGGGGGGGGGGGGTGTAACTAAGTATTTCTTAGAAAAATCAGCTTTGTTGATGCAATGTGAGTCGAGAGCACACTCGGCAACTTGCAAATGTCCGAACACGTTCTTATTGAAAAGTATGAATGCGAGCGGAGGCGTAGGCAACGGTTAGTAAAATATTATTTTTTGATAAATTTAAGTAATCTCTACAGATTCTCAATGATGTAAGACCAACAAAATAATGATCCAATGCTCAAATAAACATATACGGTATTACGCAATAGGTTACAGTATCAAATGGTTCACTACCGACGCTCGGGTACACCAAATTGACCTCCGCACTGGATACTCTAAAATATTCAATCACTACACGATAGCCAATAACAGCTTGTTAGTCTTTGTTTCATATATAAATATTGATGCTCCCGAATCTCATTTAATAAAGCCTGTGTTGTAACAGTAAAATATTGTATCATTGTTTTTATGTTATATTTAGTTAAGAGATATTATGCGATAAGTGCAACCTTGAACCGTGTTTTGATTACAGAGCTTTAAGACAATAAAACAGACATAAAAATTGTTTACGTCGAATAATAATCCAAGTAAACAAGGAGCTAAATAAGGTATCGAACGAGTGATTTACCCTTTATATAGGACTATTGAGGGTTCGCAATGTTTGTGTCATACACAAATTACATTTTCAGAACAATGAACTGTCGGCCAACAGTCGCATCCGGCAGGTGACAGAATAATCATTCCGAAAAAGGGTGACAGACCGTTGACGGGAAGCAGTGTCATAGGTGCGAGGCGAGGCGAGGCAAAATTACACCACAATCAGACCTGAAAATCTACTATTTGTGTTTTTGCACAAATGTGTCCGACTGGGATTCGAAACAAAGACTCGCGGCGTAAAAGTCAGGTAATCTCATTACTTCGGTCACGTGGTCGCTATGGTGGTAGGATTATTATGCAGGAATCCGTCTAGGTAGGTACCACCCCAGGGCCAGTTATTCTGCCGTGAAGCAGTAGTGTGCAAGCATTACTGTGTTTCGGTCTGAAAGGCACTGAGAGCTAGTGTAATCACTGGGCCTATGAGACTTAAGAACTGATGTCTCAGGGTGACGGGCGCAGCGTAGTGTCGCACAGAAGTGTTCTGGGCGATACAGCATTTGTTATTGGCAGACGTTGCACTTACCATCAGGTGAACGTTGTGCTCGTTGCAAAAAATAAACATCTCACAGGCCTTAAACATCCAGTAACATCAGGCATCCGCCTGTAACATTATCATAAATGATGATGACGAATTACAGTTGACAGTCCTTACACTTAATTTATATCAAAGGAGACAACTGAATGCCATTACTCGAAAACAGATCGTTATTTTACTTATCTATTACAGAACATATAATACTATAAAAAAACGGCTGATTCTCAGTTACCTTATTGACGAAAGATACAAGGCACTGCACACATTCATTCGATTTTTGATACAGAGAGCGACGGCTCTTAACATTTAAAACTCATAATACTGTCACATGTTTTTTCTTCTAATTGTAAACTTTTAGCTACAATCTATTACTAAATTGAGGATCTACCCATTCAAAAATTAAATTGAATTTACTATGACAAAATAACGTAATAGTACATCGCAAGTGTTGAAGTAAACAAAAATTCATTACCCGGTAAAAGACGCTTGACGAAAATTATTTTTGTTCGTGTCACGGGACAAGAATGGTCGTTGTGATTGTGTTAGTGTTGTTAAAAATATAATGAAACTCGGCATCATTTAGGGCAGCGTACAAATTATATGAATCCGCAAATACAACGTAGTGGTTGCAATAATAACGAACCCTGAGATTGTTTTCCGGAGAAATATAACAAGTACTTTTAAATAGTAACCACAGCCTTTAACCAGTCCTTTTTAGGGTTCCGTAGTCAACAGTAGGAGCCTTTACAGTTTCGCCATCTCCATCCGCGGCTTACCTCAGAGACTCTTGGTATTAAAAAGCTGTAATTTGGCACGGGTATACATGTTAATCAAGCCGATAAAGTGGTAAAATTAAACCTTGAAAATAGTTTTGGGATAGTGTACTTCACCGATACGTAGTGGTGACGAATTTTACTTTCTCGTCTATTTTATAGTGTGGGGTGTCGTTGTATAGATATTTCAAAAATATTGCTGTGTGTATTGGTGTGTGATTAACCATCTTTCGATTCAGAGATGCGTTTGCGAAATATTAAGCTTTAAAAGATAATTTTGTTAGTCAAGTGTCCGATATAGTAGTAGTCCGAAGTTAAAAGGAAAACTATCAAAGCTAAGTAGGCTTTACAAGTTAACTAGTAATGATCGATGAACGATGTAAAGATCATGCAAATTTCTCAACAGTGTAGTAGTAAATTTTATCTTTTATTACATTTTTATTATTTTATTATATATTATTATTATTATTATTATTTCCTCTTTATTGTACACCAATACAAAAATAAAGACTAAGTACTATATTTAAGTTAAGGTACAAAAGGCGGTCTTATCACTGAAAGCGATTTCTTCCCGACAACCTTAGCGCAGGAGAACTAATACAGCAAAATGAAAAACCAGAAGAAGAAAAAGAGGGTGGTGTACACTAAACCATATAAATCTATAAAAAACACTAGATGATAGCATCTCATATAGAAAGCGACTGAGTAAGGTAAAGGATTAAGAACAAACGGATAAGTGAAAATGCAAGCATTCGTTATGTTTGCACACTACTGCTTCACGGCATAATAACTGCCACTGCGGTGGTACGTACCTAGACGGACATAAGCCCCTTTCTAATTGTGAGGATTTGCATTAAAAGCCCGGCTTGTTAGTTGTATCGCACATACACGACATGTTCTGACGTATTTTTTTTATTTGTTATGGTTTTGTGTTGGAATACTTCATTCGAATGAGGTGTTAATTTATAGAAGTGGCATACAAAACACTTAAACATTATAAGCAATTTTCAAAATCGATACATTTAGAATAACATCTGGTATGGTACTCAAGTAGCGCGGCAGATTTGGCGGATCCGTAACTATCGCAAAAAATGATAGAAAGCTTGTGCTAGGCAATGTCAATGAGACTATAATTTTAAGGCTGTTACGTAATATTTATCATACAAATAATTATTTGCAATTAGTTATTGACTTCCATAAAAAATGACTTAGTAAACACTTCAACTTACAAAAATATATAGAATTACGAATGAAGCTTCCAGCAAATTAACCTTTTAATCAGACGAAATCTGATTTCATCTAACTTCCAAAAATAATCAACCAAGATATTTTCTTAAATTCCCTTTTAATACGTTGCTATCTCAAAGTAGAAGTCTCTCTTAAAAGTGTCAAAAAAGTATTTCATTATATTGAAGCGATATTTATCTTGAGCGATTCATAAGATATCAGCTATTGGAAAAATGTCGAAAACTGCTCTGAGTATCAATCACCTTTGACGTAGATCACGGAAGTATTAAAGAGGCCTGAACTGTTCTCCTTAACCAATGTTGATCGCTGTTGATGTCGTGACAATTGTTATTTTTTTTAAATTATAGTTACAAATATTGAGATGTGATAAGAGTGATGATAATGACAAAGCATTTTTTTATAAAACTGTTCTGTCATGTCACAGAACATGGTAATGTGGTAATGGAATTAATTACATTCTATATTTAAATATTTTTTATTAGATGTATCCAAAATGTTAGATAGTGAATAGAGGCTGATTTAATAAAATATTATATGATGCTCAATTGAAGGGTGGATAATATTTAATACAGGAATTTACTTTCCAGAAGCTTACGCTCTTATAGCTATTAAGGATGTTACTTCGTAAACAAATTCGGAGAACGCACCAAAAATACTTTTTAACGATTTTAATTTAATGGATTCGTAAATTTACTTTTTTATTTATCCAACAGTAAGCATTAAAAAATAATAATATTTTTGACTTAAAAAAAACAGATGTGCTGAATGGTGGTAGCGTAAGAAAATCTGCCGAAAATGAAAGATTAGCCGTAATCACCTGGCTTAGCTTTCGATATGATGATTCCGCCACTTATCTGGAGCCCTGAGATTTTCCATTTTTCTTAGTCTCTCTCTTACGCTATTTCTGGAATAATGGGTCAGGGAGACCGACATATTTTGTTACGCTACCACCATACAGCACATCTGTTTTAATAATAAGTTACAAGTAATTTAAAAAAACGACTTCTATGAATACGGTAACAACGACTTGCGAATTACAATACAATAACATTAACTGTATTTATTTCTCAATTCGAATAGGATAATACTTTATATAATTGGTTAACGAACTATTGACCAAATAAGAGTCACGATCAAAGATGTTTATTTCCTAGTATGAGTTTCCAAACCAACAGGTAAATGATGATGACTTATGTTACAAACACTTTTACTGGAAAAACACCAGTTATAGCAAAAACGGGGAAGTTGATTATTTTGTGCATACCTACAGGACGCAATCACATCAGGAGTTCCCCAAACATAAACGTAATAAAGGAAAAGCGACAGCGACAAGTTGTAACACATCGCTACTGATTCTCAAACATTTCATACGCCACATGGCCAGATATCATTATCAGCCTAATAATCATTTGCTACGTATCGGAAGCCATGAGGTTTAGTAGTTAGGTGTTTCCCTTAGTCGCCTCTTCCGGCTCCTTCGGGTTGAGACGGGGTGGAAAATATTGATAAGCCGCCACCACACGGCAAAACCGTGATTAATCTTTTTTTCATTTTAAAAACAAAACAAAACAAACTTCACACACACGACACAACTAGAACCGAAAACCAACTATTTGCATCTTTACAGAAATGTTGGCTCCAGCTGGGATTCGAAAAAAACCCGCAGCGTCGAAGCGAGGTATTTTGCCCACTATTGCTTGTTTTTTCGGTATTTTTTTTTTACATTTAGATATATATCAGACCTTGTTAAAATTTAGTTACAACTATTCAAAAATGATTTTACACAAATCTAAAAGCTTCGAAGACAAGAAAATACTTAAAATTATAAAAACGGCGAAAAATACCTCTTACCCTGTCTACGACAAGGCCATTATAAGTAGAATGGCAAGTTATTAACCTAAAAAACCGACTTAAGAACACTAGGCAAACAAAATCGCCTTGGAACATACTCGTATTAATTTTTTCCACAATGAATAAACGAAACGGGTGCGGTGGAACGAGGCGATATTAATTAAGCTTTATAATTGTGTCATTTCGTTCAACGTAATTACTTGCGATGATCATGTCTCGTCGACGTTTTACGACGTTAATGTATGAATAAGTATTATCTTAATTCGTTAATATAATTCTTAAATCCCATAATACAGTAACAGTAACAAATACAGTAGTGTTAATTTATAATGAACGAAGAAATTAATTATACACAAGATATAACGAAAATAAAAACGGTAGACCAAAATATAAATAAAATAATGTAAATTGAATAAGAATATTATAAATTTACTTACCTTTTTTAACCGCTTCAAAAAAAATATCGGTGACGCAATTATAACAAAAATTATAAACTGAAATAAAACTTGAAACGTAAATAAATCCTGTACAACGTCTAACGCTACGCCTACCTGATTACATAGTTTACGCAGACGACGCTGATTGGCTTTTGTTGCTTGTCGGTGATGACGGTCGCTTGGGTCTGGACCCAGGCGAAGCCGCCGGACTTGGCTAGGAAGCGGTACTGTCCGGTCTCGCATTGTCCTTTTGAGAAAACTGCAACAGACAAAAAAATAATATTAAGTCACCATTCAAATACGATTTTTTCAAATCCAATAAAATAGATGTATCTGTGTCCGGCATAGATGTGAAAGTCAAACAAACACAGGCTACCTATCAAAATGACCCATAGACACTGCGCTTAGGGTAGAATCTCTTCGACGAAGCTGTGACAGCCGCTGGGCTAACAGTGTAGTCGTCAAAAAAATTGCTAAGGGCCCGCATGCAAACTATTATTGTTTCTCTTCTATTATACCCGCAATGATCTGATCATCGCCCCGTACTACCTGATTCTGTTAAATTTCAGTAATTAGGTCTTCTTTTCTCACCACAAACCATACGAAACGCACAGGATTTCACTGTTACTTTACGCTGGAAACTGTGAGAAGTTGGTCCTTTCGAGCCAACACACAATTTCGCGGTTAATGTAGTGTGAAACTCTGTTATTTAAGTGAAATTTATACAGATTATTGACAGTACTAACGTGGTCGATATCTCATCGAAATATTTCTACTTTTGAATAATCACGAATTTTTAAGACCATGCACACAAACTCGCGAGTATAGTTTGTTTAGATTAAACCAACTAGATAATGAACGCGTCAACACTATCAGGTAGGTTGCTTAGTGAACATTGACCGAGCCTTAACTATACAATGTCTAAATTTAGATCTAAATATAACTTTATCAATTTAAGACAAACTACAATATTTATATAATTCATAACCACATGTAAATAGCATTTGCTGGACACTTTTCATGCTTGTTAAAGACGATCAAGTCACTTTAATCGATTTGAAAGAAGTGTAAATTTCGTTTCAGGTTACTTTATTAAACTGAATCATGATAATCATTAAAATTGTTGAAAAGCATGTATGTACACCATTAATATGTTTTAGTCGGCCAAATGATCGTTACTGTTATGTTATGTCATTGTTGTTGCCTGAGAGAATCTGCCACCCCATATCCTCCCGTGGGAGTCGTAAAAGTCGATAAGTGGGAAAATAAAAATCAAGAGATCGGCAGCAGCATCTTCCTAGAATATCTGAATAAATAAACTGCGATTGTCAACCCGCTTGCCAAGCGTGGCAACTATGGCAAAATCCCTAAAAAATAAAAGCTACAAACTTTTTTGGCTATCTATGGGGGAGGCCTACGTTCAGCAGTGCGCTTGTGATAGGCTGAAACGATATCTGTTTATTAAACTACAGGCTTTGCCGATAAAAATATAAATAAAGTACAGCGTTTCTTAGAATTTCTGGAATTTGCAATATTTACTTTCTAAACAAACTAGAATTGATGTAAAAATTCTTTCTGTATTCGAATGTCTACAGTTTGAAAATATTTCGCAAAGATTATAATATAAGACTTAACGGCTCGGATGGCATTGTCGCGATTACTATTGCACCACGGGTCACAGGTTCGATTCCCCCACGGAATATTTGTATGACCTAAAGATGTCTGTAAATGTACCCACGGTACAAAGAAATCCTAGATACATTTTTATTTAATTACGCTTAGCCAATTTTAGAGATCATAATAACTCAATGGCAGTTTGCATGTATTAAGCGTTCACTGTTGACTGATGAATTTTAAGCTAAGCGGATTATATAATCAAACTTTTTATATTTCTTCATTAAACGATAGCAATCGATGTAATCTTTGCTGTCAGTAATATAAATTGGGATAGTATTACCAAGGCGCCGCGCCGGATCAGAGCAGTCAACTCCCCAAATGGGCGGTGCAGAAAAGGAATTCTTTTTATCTCGACATGGCCAGGACCTTAAGCTGGGAGGATCAGTGGGTACGAGGATGCTGACCTTTTTTGTTTCACGTATTCTTTAAACTTTAATTTTATTGTATGGGACGCCGTATAGTAAGTAAAATAAGAATAGGTATAAGAACAGGAGAAAAAAGGATGTGTCTAGTTTTGTAGTGCTTTTTTTTAAAAGTCCATACTAGGATTTCTCCTGTATCGTTTCACAGACATATTTTCCATATACACCACACAATCAGACCCGTAAACCAACAACTTGTGTCCAGACTCAGAACCTGCGGCGTAGAAGTCACATACTCTGACCATAAGGCCACGCGGTATCGTTGTTCCCTCCCGGTGTCTCTGACATTGCATCCCCGCCTACCTCCGAATTTATCGCAAATATTACATGGGGCGCGGCTAGGTTAGGACGAGTGAGTGCCTCAGTGTAGACGCGAACACTTGTGACAAAAATATCTACTGCGCAGTGATAGTTTCCGACAGCACTCAGAAGCTCTTGCCGAAAATGAGCCAGGAGGCATCACAGCCAATAATATTAAAGAAAATATTTTGTTTGTTAAAGATATTTACTACATGAGGATCCTGCATAGGAATTATTTATATATAGTTAATGTAAATTAGAATTATGTAAATTAATTAATGTAAATTAACTATGTATAAATAATTTCTATGCAGGAAGTTTAGTGGTACCTACCATCGCAGAGCAAGTAGTTCTTCCGCGAAGCAGTAGTGTACAAATAATACTGTGTTTCGTTTTGTGTGTGATAGCTGGTGTACTCACTGGGCATATGAGACTTAAGAACAGAAATATTCTGCGCTGATACACCATTGTTATGAGCGGACGTTGCACTCACCATCAGGTGAACGTTTGTCTAGTTTCGTCCATTTCCCCACTAAAAAAAAATCGTTGCTTGGTAACGAAAATATTATTTTCGAATTGTGAAATAACATTAGGTTATGTAGTTGAAAAAAAATCTCCGGTATCTCGTAGTGGCAGAAGCGCTTCTGTAAACATCGATGTCAGCGCTTAAATAAACACTTGCTGTTCGTAGTGTCGACAAAATGTTAGTACCGTCGGTGTGATATTCAAATACGCTTGTAATTGTATTTTTACAGGACTGGCTAATACCGTGCATGCGTTGCAATGACTCTTTATTTTTTTTTGTTATATGCTTGACATGTACAAAATATATAATCATTTAATCAAAACATACGACTTCTACGCAGTAGCTCCAGCATGCTCAGTACGAATTTAAGAGTTACATGATTTTTTCATGGATTCCCTCATTAAAACTTTCTTATGGAACCATTCTTTCTAATAAAAAAACGTGTGCAGTTCACATGCGGAAGAAGTGAAACCTACAGAAAACTAAACTTCCGAGAGAATGAGACGAATGTAGAGAATAACGAGTAGGATAATTGTAGGGTTTATTTATTATAATATTGTTATCAAGTTTAAAAAAATATTTTACATTATCTTCAACATTTCACACAGACTCCAAGATTTCAATTTCAACAAATAACAAGAGTGACGATGGGTAATTAAAGTATTAAATAAATTCTTTGGTTTGGATTTGATCAATATATCTTTTAAATACAGCGTCAATTACTATTTTTGATCTTGTTGTTATGCTAATGAGACCAAAATCTACGAAGAAATCAACGATTTGGACGAATTTAATAAATATTAGGAAACCCTGTATACTGTATTCTGTCTCATTCTCCCGCAGGCTAAATCTTATAGATGAATATGTTAGTCTCTTTTTCTTTTCATCGTGTTCCAACTCACAACGATTCTAAATGTGAATCTACGAAAAGAATCATTAAAATCGATTAACAAAACTTCGGAATTGAGAAGTCGGTTAATAAAAGAAAATAATTTTGTGTTAATCAATTTCGCGTAAGTGCCATCAACTCTATCGGATGACCTATGCGAAAACGCATAGAATTTCAACTCAATATGTTGAACGATGTGCGAAAGCAGAGAAGACGAACACACAAACAATATTTTGTATCTTTAAAAACTAATCAAATTGAATTGTCTGTCTGTTATTTCGCAATGCTTTTCTTAATCTCATATGGTTATTTGCAGGATACCAAAACTCGAACACGAGGTTTCGAAATATTTGTTTGTTGTTTGTCCGTGCTAATCTCCGAAACGGGCTGAATCGATTTTGTACGGATCTTTCATAGGCAGGTTGGAGGACTTTTCAGAGAGCTATCTGCTCATTTTTAAATCGGAAATATTTTGGGTTACTGTGTAAAATCTGAAAAACTGTAGAAATTAAGGGCTATGCGGATGGACGTGTAACGCGCGGCCATTAATTTGCATTTTAGTCATTACTATTTTAGTTCATGGCAATTTAATTAGTTCTCTTAGTTTCTTATAAATTAAATAATTAGTGATTTAGAAAATTCATTAATCTTACAACTGTAATGAGTAGTGTTTGTATTTTCGAACGCGCTAATTTCAAGAAATACTTATCCAGGTTTGATTTTTTTTTTAAATTACCGTTAGCACAAATGTTGGAGCCAATATTTGTGCTAAAATGCGGTTGGTGCACGCGGACGTCAGACTTAATTCAGTAATATAGAGCTGGGAAGACATCATCCTGTATTATAAAATATTAAGTAGTTACAAAATGTCAGAAAAAAAAAGAAATGTTCTGACAATTTAAAATATACCTGCTTTGAACACTCCAAATTTAAAATTAAGTGCTTAGTTAATCCCTCCATTACAACTCATAGCCGATAATTTAATCCTACACATAAATTTACGACATACCCATTAACTAGTTACTCGGAGCTCGAAGGAATGTAGAAACGGGTAACGCTTCTCATGCATCCCATGCAATCTTTGCTACGGAAAAACTTAATACAGTATTTCTTTTATAAATTGATAGGATATTCGACGACCGCGTGTTCTAGTGACCAGATTTTCAACCGGGCTTTAGATTACCATCCGTGCAAAACAAAAATTCTCCGGTTTCTAATCTGGTTGTATCTGAGGGTGGTGCCCCTGTCGTTGAAACTGCACCTAAAAAATTCTTTCGATCTAATAGCATAGGCGTTACGTAGGAATAGAGCAGGCGACGCCGAGTGTATGTGTATGTGGGCGCGAATACTTACGGCGCTGTAATATTTCCTGCGCAGTTGACTTCATCTAACAACCAGACGTCGCCGTGGTCACAATCGAACTGAAGAACATCCATAACCTATTCATTTTGGATTACCAAATTCGTAGCGTGCGTGTTGCCAGTAATGACATACGGAACAGAGACGTGGTCCTTCACTACGGTCGTTTGAGCAAGCTTAGAGTCGCTCAGCGAGCTATGGAAAGGGCTATGCTCGGAGTGTCTCTGCGTGATAAAATCCGTAACGATGATATCAGCAGCAGAACTAAAGTAGTTGAAAGAAACTGAAGTGGCAATGGGCCGGCCATATAGCCCTTAGAAACGATAACCGCTGGCGAAAAGAGCGTCTAGAGTCGATGGATGAAGGTGGCCGAGGGAATGCGATAACTTCCCACTAAAAAGGTGTTTATATGCAAATTTGCATCAAAATCGTTAGAGACGTTACAGAAAAATCAATTATATTAAATATACATAAATGGAACTTTAAGTATATTGGCTATTTATATCATTCCGTGATGCTACCTGCTGTCATATTAACATTGTCATGAAGTGACACAAACAAACACAAAGCTGGCCAAAACTACATTTAAATACAAAATCAAAAAGAGCCGTGGCAGCTCAGGGGCTAGGCGCTCGATTTAAATTTCATAGTACGCGAGTGACCTGGGTTCGATTCCCGGTGCCGGCACCACTAAAGTTGCAAATTGCAATTTTAAGTGCTGATTTACCACGTGCTCGGCGATGAAGAAAACCACGTGAGGAAACCTGCATGTCGGAGAAATAAAAAATATTTTGAAGGTATGTGAAGTTCGCCAGCCCGCATCGGAGCAGCGTAGCTGATTCTTTCCAGCTCCAAAACCCTCTGGGAAATGAGAGGAAGCCTGTGCTCAGCAGTGGGACATTTATAGGCTGTTACTTTACTTTTCTTCACTTTTACAAAATCAAATCAAAGATTGCCGCTTGCGTGTGATATTGTCAATACTCTATAGTAATTTGACATTCAAAATCTCTCTCACTCGCACGCTTAGATAAGCTTTATTTGTTTCTCGCTCGCACTGTTAACGACTGTCATTTTTACGATCGTTTTTAGCTGCGCATTTTTGTGTGGCACTTAGCGCTTTACGTAGTTTTAGTTCTAGTCTCTAGACTTTTTGTGGATCAAACGCTGAAGCGATGATTTTATATGTTATTGGGGAACGATAAAGTGTCGTAATTAATGAAATGCCTATTTAATTTTCTTTTCTTAATCTGAATTGTCCGTTGAATTCTAGCATATGGAATAAAGGGCATAAAATAAGCTAAGAATTATGGGTATATGTCAAACGTATGCTGTATCTTAGGCGAATTTGCGCTATGTTCTTTCCATCCAAATCGATAGGGCTGTTTCCGTGAAACCTATTACATATAAAAATATGCATACATACAAGAATTTCTCGTTTAAAGTATAAAGATTTAGCCACAACCCATGTCTTCCAAACTTTGTTCGCCTTCAGAATTAATCAACTTCACACTTTGAATTTACTGAGGACTGAGTTAGTCTTATCGTTAATATACATAATCTGTGGAAATTTCATGATCTGTAATTTTCAAGGTACAAACGCTTGGATAGACCGACAGGGATCTTTAATATGAGAATTTTATAAGCGAGATTAGTACCGGAAAAAAATATTTTATACGAAAAACTCATTTGATAACTATACTAATAAACAACGATGGATTTAGGTATAAAGTCTTCCCAGCCGTCTTCGAGCATGGCCACATCTTTTAACTGCTTTTATATACAAATATACTTTCCTTCCTATAAGTATTAAAATAGTGAGATTTGAGGAAGAGTCAGATGCGATATGAAACAATGGCAATAACATTCACCTACAGGCGATATTTTGTGTGTTGCAAAAATATTGGCTTGGCTGCTAATTGAGCCTAGGACTCGCAACTCAACGCGAGGGACTACGTAATATGAGTTATAATACAATAAAAAATGCAAAATAATTAGTACATTTAAACGGATTGAACGAACTGCCTACGGACCTAGGAAGCAGTTACACGTATCACTGGCCACATGGTCATCAGTTGTACTTTAATAAGCGCATACATATTCATTCCGTGGCTGTTTGAAAATCAATAACGCAAGCAGGGCCTGGACTAGGTTACCAAGTAGTCATAAAACACATTAATAAAATGGAAATGTATTTTTTTTATTTGCAATAAATACGGTTTAATTTCACACTCACAATTATAAAAACTACGATGACATTACAAAAACCTAATCCGAAAAAGATATGAGAGTAATTATTAAATGATAAAAACCTATAAATTTACGAAATTACAACATTCAAAGATTTAAACTATGGGTACATAAGTCACATAAACACATTTATGACAAGAAAATTTACTAAACAAATTTACAAAATGATTAATAACAAATGCTCTAACAAATATTTATTTGGCTCAGTTCTCAAACTAGAAGCAATTAAACATTTCAAAATTATGTCGAGACCTAAACTTAAAAATTTAATTCATTCATTCACTGATTCATATATAACAATTTTGGTTATACTAAATGTTTTGCATAATCACTTTTGTTTTTAACAATAAACTCATATTACGTAGAGAAACAATATTAAATGTAAAAAATTAATTATAATGTTCTAAACGACGCTTGTAACTTCATTACTTTCTTAATAAGTTTTCATAACTTTGCTACCAAAGGACTAAGGTTATATATTATTTATACTTATTTGTCTGCATAGTTAGAATTCTGTATCTTATATCTTATTATTCTTCGTAAAGCTTCGGCTATACATTACAAAGTATCACGAAAAGAAAGTAGAATCTCGACCCTAGATTCTGAGCGAAATAGAATATACAACGAAATGAAACGCAAATACTATAGATGTTTCACTAGGACAAGATTCCCTGAGTAAAAAACATCTGAAAAATAACAGAAACTGTTTCGAAATCAAAATATTTTGAACGTAAGAAAGATCCGAATGCACGCGGATTATAGCAAATTAACTATCTTAACTGCATTATAATGGATTTCCGCAAAGTAACGCCTGCTTCTATTAACTATATCAAAATATTTTATTAACCTAAAATGTGACGAATATTATGCTTAATGTTGCATACATTTAAAGACTTTTAAAGACTGCACTAGTGAAATAAGTATGATATTTTATTTAATGACTATATTGCGGATCCGTGACTAGCGTGAGCACATAGCGTGTGTGTTCAACGTAATTTACTCAATAGTAGTCACGCGAAAGACGAAGATAAGGATAGACGAGTTCGACGTTTGATAGAAGTAACGTTCTTGCACATATTTTATTGCACGCGTCGTTCAATTGTGCTGAGAGACTTAAACAACCATTGTGATGCCATCTCTTTCTCTATCACGAAGCTACATAGTATACTATTCCAGAATAATCGGTTTGCAGCATTTGACTTCGCGCTATGAGCTGTCAAAGATATGCATTATGTTAGTTAGGTTACTATAATTTTTTTGCCATCTAATGAGACCGGCCTATAATAATTATGCTCCACAAAGGTATGAAAGTAGCGAAGTTTATTAGACAACAAATTTTATATAAATGGAACAAGTTTGGTGCCTTGCCAGGTTAAAGGGTACCTACATACCAATGAATGAATAAAATATATTATTAATACGTGACGCAGTAACTCGTTTTACTGTAATCATTTGTCTGTCACTTGTAGCTCAGGGGCTAGGCGCTCGCTTCAAATTTCATAGTACGCGTAACACGTGCTCGGCGGTGAAGGAAAACATCGTGAGGAAACCTGCATGCCTTGGAAATAATAAATATTTCAAACACATGTGCAGTCCGCCAACCCGAATTTGAGCAGCGTGGCCAATTCTTCTTAGCTCCAAACCCTCTCAGAAATGAGAGGAGGCCTGTGCTCAGCAGTGGGGCATTTATAGACTGAAACTTTTACTAGTCCGCTGCTAAACATAGGCCTCCCCCATAGATTACCACAAAAGTTTGGAACTCTCGTTTTGGGGTGCTCGTACTTTTATTTCTGCAATTTAATACTGCTTTGTGTTGTGATGAAACCTCATCAGCATATAAGTTGTTTATTAGAGCAGGGGTTCCAAAATTAGTTGTGCAATGGAACACTGCGAATCCCGGAATTTTCGCAGAACATTTGACTATCATCCGGATTTTTTTATGAACCACTTCAGCTATCAAGCGCTATTCTATATAACAAAGATCTTTAAACGTGTGCCAGTGTATTTAATTCCTAAATTGTTGCGGAACACCTATTCTGATTTAATGGAACACTTGTGTTTTCCGCGGAACATATTTTGGTATTGGATAATCCAATTTATCCAAGTACAGACTAATCGAATCATACAGCACCTTCATTGTTATCAGTGATATGTAATGTAAAGATTTATTTCAAGGAATACTATAAATTAACTTCATTGGACATTTATTAAGTACGCTGTTCGTAGCCAACCATTTCAAATCCACATTTGTTCAATTACACCCCATCCAGGAAGCGTATCCTTGAAATATTTGCAATTTACCAAACTTCAAGAAATATTATTTATTCTTGTATAAAATTATATAAAACTTTAGTGTGAGACTTTCTGGTAAATAATATGACCTCTTATATTTAAGTACCACTTTCCCCACTTAATTCTGACGCTATAACAGACCGACCGACTAAGTTGGTTAGGGTAATAAAGACGCCATTGCTGTACAGAGCACAGCTCGATCAACTCCCAATTAACCTAATTTATGGAGTCTGATGTTGGCGAAGTAAGTATTAGATTTAGCCATCTATGCCTAGCAAATATCGAACTTCGAATTCTGATTTTACATGTATTTTATCGCTGATAAATGTGTAGATTTTTTTTTATTTATCGTAGACCATAACTTGCTAGGGTTATATTCTGTAATACATTACGTCTGTAGGGTATTGCCAAGTCTTACTTAAAACCGAGAAGGTCAACATAGGTTGCTTCAAGTTTTATGCTCGGATCTTAAGCTTCTGATAGGCAAAGTACTTCACGAATAAATTCTTTCATTTAGGGTTCCGTAACTCTAAAGGGAACACGAAATCCTTATAAGATTGCTCGCGTGTCGTTTTGGTTTAGAAATACATCTCATAAACCCCAAATATTGCTTAACACTTTAAATAAATCATATAAAGAAATACATAGGACTTACTTACTGAATTAGTAAAAACTTATTATACATAGTTATCATTTTATTTGCGATAGATTGCATTAACGCGATACAAAAAATTGATGCGGAACCTGAACGCGAGAAGAACATGCACTTTTTAATTGGTTTTTATATAACTTAGCTATATCTTTGTATAGTGAAACGCCAAATTCATGTAAGTTTTTTTTGTGTAAATATTGTATTGGTGAAAAACATATTTTTGTAATAATGAAAACTTTATGTCCAACTAATACTAAGATCGTTAAAAATTCTGCGAAATATAAAACTTCCTTTTTAAAAAATATTTTTATAGGTGGTAGGATTCCTATGCCGGAATCCGTCTAGGTAGGCCCTAGGGATCCCAGTTAGATCCGTCCTAGTGTGGAGACATTAGTGTTTCGGTCTGAAGGGCACTGAGAGCTAGTGTAATCATTGGACATATGAGACTTAAGAACTTATGGCTCAGGTTGACAGGCGCAGTGTGATGCTACATAGAAAAATTCCATAAACTAAATGTAGACATTCCTCGAGACTCTTCTCAAAACAAGAGTACAAGTACAGACAAGAGCGTGGTTCAGCGAACCTACTTATCCGTTGTTTGGTCCTGAGTTCGAAGCCCAGCCATAGTCAACATTTAAGCCACACAGAAATTATTTTTGGTTCGGGATACTTTGATACACGTATGATAATATAATACACGTGACCTGCTATGCACCATTTTTTTTATCCATTTTATTTTATTAAAGCAGACCAAAAGAGATAAGAGACGTATCACAATATAGTAAATTTAATGAATTTGCAACGCCATAAAACGATACTGAAGCTTAACAAATTAACTGAAACATTGGCCAGGAATCGGCATTAAAAACAAACTTAAAAAGTGTTTTCCTCTTCAGGATTATAAAAAATATGTGCGATTCACACAACGCGTGTTCCATCTGCATGCGCTTTGCGTGTTCGTCAAGTATAACTGCAGACATACGTCAAATGACAAAAATAAGCAGTCGTCAGTGCGTTGACCTCACTGACTGTTGACAGGGTGACAGTTGGTAACAAGTTGCTTTAACGTTTTTATTAAAACAAACGACCGGGGTCGGAAAATTAAAATTGTATAAATATAAAGATGCGACTGTCATCGGACAAACGAAACGGAAATTTGGGACATTTTAGCACTACCCTGCTACTATATATTGTTTAGGTGAAGTTTTAGCTTTTTTCTCTTTTTACAGCTTCATCGGATGGATGATTGACATGGTTTGCTTCGGTATGACTAACAACATACACGCATACAGTCACGCCATTTCCCCATATAAGGGGTAGGCAGAGGCCACTCACGTAGCCAACTATTCACGTAGCCGCCATTTTGGTAAGAGTCAAAAAGTTCTTACTCCCCATTGCGTTCTCAAGAGCAGTACAGTGACAGCATTGCATACTATGGTTTATTCTGCACGAAAAAAGGCTGTCCGTACGTAATTAGTCGCTTCTTACTACACCTCGATAGGAAATCGAGGTGCTATTCTACTCTGCCAAACACCTTTCGTCACCTATGACTAACTACCCAACATGAATACAGTTAATATTATCATCATACACTACACATAAGTCCTCTAATGAACGTCCGAGGGAGGTTCGGACCTCGAAAGGAGGCTGTCGACTTTTTGTATCCGTAACTCTGGACGACGAGAACGGCCCTGGAACCCGAGTGTATCGTGTGTACGCATTGTTGGCCGTAGCGCGCGAGTGTTTCTAAAAATTGTAACTGAGTGTTACAATTTGTAATTGTGGCTGTGTGGTGATATCGCGGTCTGAGGAGTGCGGCTCTATCGAAGAATCGTCGCGACATTTCTCTGAAGTGTTCAGAGATTAACAGAAATTCAGTCGCTATGAATGTCTATATTGGAACCGCCGGGCTCCGGTCGCTTTTCGCAGAAATCTATTTTGACACTTCCTACTATTACAGTTTAAATCGTTAACGTAATGGCAGAATATCCTTAATTTTAATTGTAGTTTTTTTTTACTTTAATGCATACAAACTGACCCTTCTTACAGTTTATTCCAATGAAAGAAAATTTTAATTAGGAAACGACAGCAATTGAACATTGATTAAATATAAATATGTAGTCCTAACAAGATTGAGCCCTTGCTTGTCATGTACGTTAGGGAGACTTACGATTTCGGACTGCCTGGTAAGTGGTTATGTGTCGAGATTGAATGTAGGTGTCTATTTATCATGCATGTATATAAAATAGTATTATATAATGCATGCATAGTTCTCCTATACCTGCCGTACCTGTTTGATGGGTCGTGTGTTAGAAAAAGCAGAAGACAATTTTCGAGTCAGGGCTGCCCATGGCTGTGTCACATTAGCCGTACAAACTCCAACCTTCGCGTTACGGCATTATATCAGATACCGGAACATCCACCAGTTTGTTCGTCTTTATTTGCGCAAACAATTACGGCACTATTAAATACGAGTATCATGCGTAGACAATCGCAACTGATTGTTAATCAAAAGTAGTCGCCGCTATATTATCAGCTCGAATAAAACACATCCATTATTAATAATGATGGATGTGTTTTGTACAACTGGTTATTATTAAACGAAAAACGAAAAACTTGTGGTAGGATTCCTATGCAGGAATCCGTCTAGGTAGGTACTACCCCAGTGCCAGTTATTCTGCCGTGAAGCAGTAGTGTGCAAAGCATTACTGTGTTTCGGTTTGAAGGGCACTGTGAGCTAGCATAATCACTGGTCATTTGAGACTTAAGAACTGATGTCTCAGGGTGACGGGCGCAGTGTGGTGTCACACAGAAATATTCTGGGTGACACAGAATTTGTTGTGGGCGGACGTTGCACTTACCATCAGGTGAACGTTTTGCTTGTTTTGTCACTTAATACAATAAAAAAAATACAAAAAAAAAACTCAAAAAAGCCTTAGCTAGATGCTGGACGTTTCTAGAGTTTCTGTCATATAACGTAATTGAAAGCATAAACAAGTACCGCAAATAAAATCTTTGAAACGTTTTAAATCTTCAGCGATCATGCCGTCATGATAACATTTATGTACAAAAAGGGGGTTAAGTGTACCTCTATAAACAAACGCTTAAATATAAACTTAAAGTAGGACAGGTAAGCGACTCGAGGGCATTTAAACCGACAGAGCAAAATTGAATTAACGAATGCAGCTGTGTGCTCATTAATCTCACGTGGGCACGTACCGTGTGCTGAAAAACGTTGAAAAACTTCTCTTTCACAGCTCGCTTGTTATTTTTACATACTAGAAAATTCTCTAACGTCATTCTCAACAACATCTTAATCTAAAGTAGTGAAGCCCTTAGGTACAAGTAATAACAGCCTATGAATGTACGAGGGGTGATCCAAAAGTAATGATAATCAGTTATTTCTAGTGCACACAAAAATACAAAAAAATTTCAGTCACTTACTCAGTTAACCACTAGTTCAGGGAAAAAAAATCATATAAATAGGCCACGATTCCCGGGAGCTACATTCATTTGAATACGGACTGTCAAGGAGTGAACATCAAAATGGAAAAACACGAAATCAGAGCTGTCATTAAATACCTCTGCTTGAAAAAAATGTCTACCAAAGACATACACAGCGACTTGGTGGAAACATTAGGGGACTCTTCTCCTCCATATTCCACAGTTGCACGCTGGGCTAAGGAGTTTAAGTTGGGAAGAACATCGACGGAAGACGAACACCGCGAAGGACGCCCATCGACGTCCCTCACTGAAGAAAATGTGAAAAAAGTTGAAGAAGTTGTATTGGAAGATCGAAGAGTGACTATCAGGCATGTAGCTGAGGTCACAGGGATCTCATATGGCAGCATTCAAAGAATCCTTGCGAACGAATTGCATATGAGAAAGGTCTCCGCGCGTTGGGTACCGAAAATGTTAAACGACGAGCAAAAGAAGAAACGAGTCGACATGTCAAGAGCAAATCTCGAAAAGTTCCAGGCAGACAAGGATAATTTTTTGTCACGTTTTGTGACCATGGACGAGACCTGGATCCACCATTTTGATCCTGAAACAAAACAACAATCGATGACATGGAAACGATCCGATGAACCGACGCCGAAGAAATTCAAAGTGTCAAGCTCAGCAGGGAAGGTTATGGCGTCTGTTTTTTGGGACGCTGAAGGAATAATCATGGTGGACTACTTGGAAAAGGGGGCCACTATTACAGGCTCCTACTATGCAGAACAAATAAGAAGATTGCGGGAGGCTATTAAGGAGAAAAGGCGAGGCAAACTGCGGGCTGGAGTGCTGTTCCATCAAGACAACGCACCGGTTCACAAAGCTGCAATTGCCATGGCTGCCATTCAGGAAGCGGGCTTTGAGCTGGTGGAACACCCCCCCTATTCACCAGATCTAGCCCCCAGCGACTTCTATCTCTTTCCACGACTCAAGGAACACCTCCGAGGCAAGAAATTTGACGATGATAGCGACGTGATGGCCGCGGTTGAGGACTTTTTTGAGAGTCAAGATAAAGATTTTTTTTCTAAGGGAATTTTAGGATTAGAAAAGAGATGGACTAAATGTATAGACTTGCTAGGAGACTATGTTGAGAAATAAATTTATTTATTTATTTTATTCATTGTGTTTATTATTGATTATCATTACTTTTGGATCACCCCTCGTACATTCCTGAGCTAGGCCCGTTCTTAATTTTGAGAGGTTTGGAACCGGGAAGAATAAATGCGCGTTAGTGTTAGTTAGCGGACTTTTTAACTATTTTATCTTTTCCTGTTAATGCAGGTTTCCTGACAGCGATTTACTTCACCGCAGATCAAGTGTTAAATCAGCACTAAAATTGCAACTAAGAATTTTAGTGTTCCTATCGACTTAGTCCACCCGAGCTGTTTTTCTCAATCTTATTAAACAGTCAAAAAATGTATATTTTTAATGAGAGGACTTTAGGAGAGGAGTATTGCTGATAATACACTGATTTATAAGACACTGATATAGCAATTAACTCATATAAAATAGTGTCATGTATATATGTACTTAAAATATTTAATAATTTGTCTATATAATAACGTAAAACGTTTTTGTGATTTTCCGGTAATCATATTTATCATTTTAGTAGAGATATATGCGCATATCTAAATTCAAACATATCCAAATATACCAGGCCTTTTGTCCCCAGGGTAGAATTTGATTTATCAGCGTCGTGACAGCGTCTCACGTTGCGTAAAACGAGTTTACATAAATCTAGCCTCCAGCTACTCAGTACATCCGGACGTTTAACATAACATTAATAGGGATTGAGAGTGTGCGTTCGCAAAATGATTTTTTGACGAAAATATCTCAAATAATAATTTATATGGATTATATTTTACGCATGAACCATTGTAGTTTTTGTAATGAAGGGGAACGCTACTCTAGTATTTTCAGTACAAATAAAAGAAAGTAATCATTTAGCAGCTCTACATAGATACTATCTTTGTTAACCGTGAAGGCATAAGAGAATCTGACACCTCGATTCACCACGTGGATATCGTAAAAGTCGACTAATGCCTAGAAAAATCTCGATTGATAGTGGAATAGTCATCTTGAATATAAAAGTAAAGTAAAAGTAAAGTTTCAGCCTATAAATGTCCCACTGCTGAGCACAGGCCTCCTCTACATTTCTGAGAGGGTTTTGGAGCTAGGAAGAATCCGCCACGCTGCTCCAATGCGGATTTGGCAGACTGCACATGTCTTCGAAATAATTTTTATTTCTCAGACATGCAGGTTTTCTCACGATGTTTTCCTTCACCGTCGGGAATCGAACCCAGGTCACTTGCGTACTATCGCGTAATATCATGATATTTAAAGCGAACGCCTAACCCCTGAGCTACCACGGCTCCATCTTGAATATACCAGAATTAAATCATACAGACTACTGCAATCGCCAATCCACTGACCAGGTGTGGCGATTACGGAAAATGCCTACTTGCGAGAGGGGGTTCGACCCCGATCTATTATTATTTAAGCACATCATAAGTCCAGAACTGGGCCTACTCGATAGATTGCCACTGAGCCACCTGCATTCATTGACTTCCCACGAAGCCTGGCCTTCACTGCCTCTGCCGGTACGAGGTTGCCACTTGATAACCTTTCTTTAACTGCGGTTATCAGTTCTAGCAGCTATATGGCCGGCCCACTGCCGCTTCAGTTTGCCAATCCTTAGGGTTATTTCGGTTACTTTAGTTCTGCTGCGGATATTATGGTTACAGGATTCTATCTCACAGACTATTACCGAATATAGACCTTGACAGAAAAACCACCACCACCGTACAGATGGCGCCTTAGGGTCAGGTGCAATGGCTTTTGCTATTGCGATCTCCAATTCGCCCGTCAACTATAGCATTATGTAATCATAATAATATCTTAACTTGGGAGAAGCTTTTCTCAATTCCAAATACTCCGCTTGGTTTACTTTTGGTAGGATTCCTGTGCAGGACTCTATCCAGGTAGGTACCACTTCAGTGTCAGTTATTCTGCCGTGAAACATTAGTGTGTTTCGGTTATGCATATGAGACTTAAGAACGGTGTCGCAGAGCATTTGTTATGGGCAGACGTTGCAATTACCATCAGGTGAACAATTTGCCACGTCTCGTCACTCTCTTCCATATAAAGAAAACTCTGGTAGTAACAAATTACTTGAGATTGTAATTTTAAAGGAAAATTAAACTTTCGCCTTTGCGGATTGCTCGTCGATTTAAATCAATTAGCTAAAAGGTTATAACTTTCAATATAACGCTGCGGAGTGGAAAATTAATATTGGCTTTCATTACTTTGAAATATTAATTAATTTGTCGTGGATAGACAAAACGGAACGGGGATAAGTAATATCCGAGCTAAAAATTACTAAGATTGGTGCAAATTATACAATGCAGATTTATTAAGAAAAAGATAATGATTTCTTATATTTACGCCGACACTACACATTTAAATGAAACTAATTTTACGGATTTTATCGCGTTTAATTTTTTTACTATTTATAACCCGAGTTCGAGTGCTTTACAGCATCCATGGACACGGGAGGACTGAGGTGACAGATGTCCTGATGTCATAGTTAACCCGAGGTACCTTTACCTCAGTCCTCTGGCCTTGCGGTGGTACCTACCTAGACGGATTCCTGCATAGAAATCCTACCACCAGTTAATAATAAAAATCATGTTCTCTTCTATCTACACGTACAGTTTAGGTTTTCAGATCTTCATTCCAATTGTTTCAATAAAAACAGATCTGAAACTTACAACCTAAATAGAACCAATTCGAGAAAGTACTTGACGTGTTTACTAAGTTATATAACAATATTATCGAACGGAGCAGATATATACATACATACATAAGATCACGACTGTATCCCATAAGGGGTAGTCGGAGACTGGACACTCACTGCAAAAACAGATGACTGCCACAATCCACGTTTCACCATAACAATATATGCACTGGGTGTGATAGGTGGTGAGCCCATCGCCACCATGCGCTGTTGCGTGTACAGTGCAGTTTAATTCCTTACTCGCCTTTTACGAGATCCACTGGATGAGATGGAGTGGTAGTATTCTTTTAACGAGCCGCCAACACACGGCTAGATATATACATACAGGTATATCAGTCATTGAATGCATTTACATCTAGAATTACTCAGTCCAGGATTATGTTGTAGTAAATATATTTGGCTCTAGAAAAATCAAACAAACAGAGACGTGCTGGTTATAAAAAATCGCGCCACAACGATTCTGAACGATCGTAAACTTCGCTTGTTATCTAGCACGCCGACAGACGGTACATTATCAACATGGCAACCGAACCAATTGATATAATTCGTAATTGCTTGACATACGATGCGGTTTGAAGCATGACAATATCTATTATCTTTATGTAGCTGATTTTTTTTAATTCTTTTGAAATAAACGTTGCCTCGCGTTTTGGGAAAAAATAAATTTCTCATGCTGCAAACACCCAAACTATAAACAATTATCTGTAGACGAGTATAACTATTTACTCGCCGCAGGAATCGAACTAGCGACCATTAGCGTAGAAGGCCAATCACTCAGCCACTGCGTAAATCGAGCGGTTACGAGTTTTTTTACTAATTACGTTATAGAATACACGTTGAAACTTGTAATCCCTATATAAGGTAAGCAGGAATCCAAACAACATAAACATTATATCTTATACATGTAGGCATGGTATAAGATATAATGTTAACCATATGTGGGGTGCACATTAGGTTGGCGTTATGCATTTTCCCTTGATATATGGGTTTCGGTTATGGTTGTGATGCGATTGTCCTCGTGTCTCTGACACTGCATCCTAGACTACCTCGGATCTTAACGTATGAGCGTTATATCGGGCGGATATATGTCAGAACAGGGTGAGTGACTTTGTTTGCCGCGTATCATTGTGGCACTGTAATATCCGACAGTAGTTCGACAGTTGTCACCGCGCTCCAAAATCGACGAGGAGGACACTATAAGCAAAAGAAACAATCTATATACGCCCAACTGTAGCAGCCTTTATGTGCTACAGCTGAGCAATCTGTATTCTTCTCTTGCCTCTTTTTGAGAGGCCAGTTCAACACGCTGCTTCAATACGAGTCGGTAATTAAGTTTGAAGACTTGCTAAATGCATTTAACTTTCGTAGCAGTGACTGGTTGTGAGTATTTTGGGCGGTAATGGCTATAGAATGATAAATATATAAGTATAAGCAGTAAGGAAATTACGTACAAACGTTCGAAACGAACGAACTCACACAGACGCACACCTCAACAATAATCTAAGCGGACGTCGCAGTGCCGCCTGGAGACGAGTGACGTTATCTGTGTTGCTTGCGCCACGGACAGTCCATGATCGTGATACGTCGCTATTTACCATCATAATGTGATGATATAAAATTGATTGATATAGAAAATAGTAAGTTGCAAAACCGAAAAATCAGTCTCTAAAAAGCATGAAACAAGAAAATATTCTCATCTGAAACTATTCAAAGTTTATTGTCTTATAAAAACAACTTAAACTTAATATATTTTTATGTATTTGTTTTATATTCATAGTGATGTTCAGAGGATAAACCGTCGTATGCTATAACAAAACAACACATTCTAACAGTAGTAAGCGATCCTAATCTCTAGACCATAGTCGCATATGTATTTATAATAACGAAGCATAAATACCTCTTAAATGTTGATGTTTTTACCTAATTTTATTTGTAAACTAGTTTATTCATACGATTATTTCATCATCATAGAAGCAAAAATTAATCATAAAAAATAACTTTTCATTTTTACAAAACATAGAGAGTGACAACCTTAGTGCTCCATTGGAGAGTAAGTATTTAACTCAACAAATGGGCCTAGTTCCTAAACTGCTATATATGTTATCTATACTGTGGTATTATGAATGCCATCACTGAATGATAATCTGAAACGATCTTATTCAAACTAATAATAAGGAAAAGGCACAACGACGAGAGGCAAGCATTCTGCGGGCACCACAACAGCGCCCGTCTCCCTGAGACATCAGTTCTTAGGTCACATATGCCCAATAATTATGCTAGCTCTTAGTGCCCTTCAAACAGAAACTTAGCGATGTTTGCACACTTCTGCTTCACGGTAGAATAACTGGCCTTGCGGTGGTACCTATCTAGGACGTATTCCAGCACAGGAATCCTACTACCCGTAACACCATTTTTGTGTACAAAGTTAAATGTTAGATTCGATAATCATTTACAATTATCATGGAAATGGTGTTTCATTTCCATTAAAAATAACCAAAGGCAATTATAACTTTATCGAACAAAGAGCACGCAATGTAAATCGATACTATTGTAAAACCTCTTGTTTTTTTGATTAAACTTTAATTAAAACTTCGTTATAAGTCTAGGTGTATTTTTTCTAAGTTATTCTAGCTGCTCGGTTCGGATACTGAAATAACAAACGTCGAACATGTGACACTATATTCAAATACAAAATTGAAATAACATACGTCGAACGTGTGACGCTGTTTTCAAACGGATGTAAAAAAATGAGCTTCGAAATTTTAGACGTCATGGTTGGCCTGATTTGAATAAGTTCCATTGGGACAAGAATGTGGATAAAGCGGAGCGCGTACGGGTAGGCACGAATTTTAGAATGGGTCCTTTACAAATATTAAAAGATGAAATTCTTCGTATATCACCGAAATATGACTTTAAGATAAAAAAAAACACGACGCAATAACAAATACTTCTGACTTAAATTAATCGCCTACATTTCTTATTGGGTTTTTATTTGCGTGTGAATAAAAATGAGATTCAGAAACGCTCGAAGAATAGCTTATTCAAATTGATTTCAATGTAAGGTTCATTGTAATAAGCTAAGTAATAAGTGTTATTAGACATTATTGTTGGCAGAAAGGTGTCAATCTTCAAAACAAAATATTATGCAACACTCGCATCGTGTTATTTAACGAAAGCGTAAATATGAATTTCATGTGTATCTATTCAGTGTCCGGATCGTGTTTACATAACAGTAATAAAACTATTTTTGTACATCACGAATTCACTAATAGTCTATTCTTATATTAAACAAAACACAAATTCGATTGGTGTCGGCCACAGACGAATTATCCTGTTTGTGAATAGTCTGTGGTGTCAGTTTATTATTATAAGTACTTCACTGAGCGTTTCAGAATTAATACTTTAACTTAAAAACATGAAATTAAATAATATTTGTTCTTCGAAGTAAGAAAAATTAATTTCGTTTGTCATTAGCATATTGATTTCATGCACAGTAAACCAAAAAAAAGTGTTTTCGGTTTGAAGGGCACTGAGAGGTAGCGTAATCACTGGGCAAGTGGGCGTATGAGACTAAAGAACTGATGTTTCTGGGTGATGGGCGCAGTGTAGTGGCACACAAAAATATTGTGGGTGACACAGCACTTTTTATGGGCAGACGTTGCACTTACCACCAGGTGAAAGTTTTGCTCGTCACCTTATCCAATAAAAAATAGTATTGATTTTCCCTTTCCGTATCGTGACAAATGTGTGTCTGCGAAATAAAATAATAATTTGAGGATATGTGAAGTACAACGCGCGTTGGAGCATAGTGTCGGACTTTCCCCGGTCCCATAGTATCTCAAAATCAAATTTTCTCTTACGAGTATTATTTTTAACAAATATTTATTGATATATTAATACTCGTTTATATACTGAACAGTTATTTTAGTGAGTAACATTCTTGTTAATTCATATTTATATTTTTTTTTCTGTAAAGGAGATTTATTCTGTAAATACGAGTAGTACATATTAAATAATTTGACAAATATACATTATTGATTTTCTGATATTTATGTTTGAGCGTCCAGTGATTCTGACCCTCCATTCAATACGGTCGCCCGATCTAATTATGACAAAGATAGGCGTTATCTAATATGGGAAGTCGAGACCAAGTTTTTGTGAGTTTTAAATAATATTTACAACATTACAGCGTATCCTCTGCGTATGCCAACTCATAGTTGTCAATCGAAATATGTCGTTGTGGCGACCAAACAAAAATACAGTACACAATCAGAAAAATCCACAGAGGACAAATAAATTGCAGTAATTCTCTCTCAGATTTATGGACGTAAAGTAAATAACCTATTCGCATAATGCGAGTGTGGTATTACACTTTAAATGCGGTACTACGAGTAAGTAATAAATTATCAGAAACCGAAAACGACTTACACGTTCAACGTAATAAAACGACGAAGTTTTTATCACGCAGTAACGGCGGTAAATTTTAAATAAAGATGCGATAAATGGTTGTTGTTTCTATCTGTAGCCACGCTTTGATAGAGAAGTGTCGATAACCGAACGTCAATTTTTTCAATCTACTTTTTAACCTATTTCTGATATGAAATGTGGCATTTGCAGAACTGAGATGCCATTTTCAAAAAGGGATTATTGATACAATTAAAATCGTATATAGATTTCACCAAAAAAGAAACGATTATACTCGTATAACATTGCCAAATATTTAACGTAGTTTTAATGATTTGAAATAGAAGTGATTTATTTACTAAAAAATGAGCCATCAACACATGCGTAAGCCTTTACCTCTTCATGGATAGGAGGATTCGTTAAGAAAAGCATAATCCATTTCTTACATACATACGAGTACATAGAACGGCTGGATAAGCTTAAAGCGAATAATAAATGACGTTACAGAAAGACGTTACGTTAGATGTCTTCGCATATATTATGTTATACGTAGATGAATTCTTTATTGTTTACGCAGCCGTCCGAGTTGCCTCGGAGTGAGGGCCGGACTGAAAACCAGTGTCGGCATCAGAGCAATTTAAGTCTCTGTATCTCGATTTTTACTGAGTCCCTGATTCTACTGAGTGCTGCTACACAGACTCATTTTATATTATTTTTTCACTTTTGTTAATTTTGGGCAATATGATTGTATGTTCTGTGTAAGTCTATTTCTTTTTTCTTGTTTTGTTTTGCATCTATTGTGATTAGACCGTGAATAAATGTGTTTCTTTCTTTCTTATTGTTACGCTAAAAAGGTTATGGTATGTAAATAATTTCATTTGTTTATTATTTCATTATTTAATACCCCCGCGGATATTACCCGCGTAAAATAAGCCGATCACGTGATTATATTACAAATATTTATATACTGTGCCCTGCAAGATATGGAAATGGAAGTTAAACGTAGTAGTAAGTAATCCCTGTTTTAATCCCTAAAATTTTCATTGAAATCCGTTGAGCCGGGTCGGAGCAAGCGAATAGCAGTTTTCACTTAAATTTTGGCATTTATTTTGAAATCACAGACGGACACTTCAATTTTAATTATTGGTAATAATAGATTATTACATATATCCTGGGCTAAATAACTTATTCTCGTTCAGTTTATTAATACTTTACGAGAGAGCAATAACTTCCTAGAGAATTGTTGTCCTCTGTAACAAACGATCGTAACAAAATGTTATAGAGCGGATGGAGTTCCATTTCCGCACCATAATGAAGCCCGGCTACGTAAATTGCGAGCATTTATAGTGAAATTACATTTTCTACTGGACTTCTTGAATGCAGGAAAATAAAAAGGAATTTCATTTTTCTAACTGCGCTAGAATTAATAAACTCGATTGAATTATTAGCTGAAATACAATATTTAACTAAATAGTAATTTGAAAGAAAAATTAGACAATGGTGTCCGGAAGTCGAACCTACTCTTCTACCGATGGTAAGGGGACTAAGGTAGTACAGAAACCTTTATCGTTGCGATAATACCATTATATGCAATGTGGCGTTATTGTTCGAAGAAAATTAGGAGTAAGAATTTTTTGCTCATACCAATGACGGCGACGTGGTATCGCGTCGCGTTCGATCCCGGAGGCAAAAAGTTGGTACTGAGTGGCCTCTGCTACCTTTATATCGTAAAAAGGCCTGTATGTTCGAAAGAAAAAAGATGAGGGCGAATCGACGATCGCGTGGATAGTGGTCGCACCCACGATAAAGGAAAAATTCTAGTGTGGTTCATCGTTTTTTTTAAAGAAAAATAAATAGAGTATAACACTCCACTAATATCAACTGCCTTGACCTAGACCGATATTGATGTAAAAATTGAATGTACTAAGGTGCTATGTATGAAATAATTTATCAGTATGGGCTGCCTACAAAGCAATATAAAATGATGAATTTGATAGTGCCGGTTTCATGGATATGACCTATTAACTCTTCGATAATTGCGCAACAAAAAATTTACTCCTACGATAAAAAAAAAAATTGACGCGAATAAAAGATAAAAAAAAACATCTTATTATTTTATTATCTTTACAACGATCAGTCGAGTAAACGCCAGTCAAAAACAGGATTTTTTAAATTACATTATTTGATTGAGAAAATAATGCTTTAATTTAAAAAAAAAATTGTAAACATTTGTAAAACATTTTGAAACCGCTTCGCTAATTCGGCACACGCGTAAATTTCGTGTGGTCCGCATTAATAATGTGTAACTATGCGACCGCGAGTCAGGGAAGTATTTTTACACGACTTACAAACGTTCAAGTTCAAGGCAGTGGAAAAATTACGATCGACGAATGTGCGGGACGAAAATAAAATTCTATTGCATTTTACATCTGACACTTCGAAGTGGCACTCGACAACATGCTTGGCGATAGCACCTGAAACATTTATGTTCGTAAGCTACTGCTATAGAGAAAACTTTATCATTTTTATTTATTTTTTACTAGCTGATGCCCGCGACTTTGTCCGCGTGGATATAGGTTTTTTTAAATACCTTGTGAACTATATAATTTTCCGAGATAAAAAGTATCATATGTCCGTTTCCCGCATGCAATCTATCTCTGTGCCAAATTTCGTCAAGATCGGTTGAGCGGTTTAACCGTGAAAAGGTAAACAGACAGAGCGACAGAGAGTTACTTTCGCATTTATAATATTAGTATAGGACCATCAACAGTAAATACAATCGTACTAGTTTGTATAGAGACCAAGTTCACAAGGTAATAGTTTCCGACAATAACAGATAGTCTCACAGCATGATGATAAAATAATAAAATTAATAAAAATTTATTCACGAAAAAAATCACAACGGAGCAAAATTATATTCCATATTTTTTAATGAAGCAAATACTAAGAAGGTATTTGCTGCACCGCCTATCATCATGTTTATTCTCTGCTTTGCCTTATGGTTGATCAGGAGGGAATGCCTTCAGGCATTAAATCCGCCATATGTACCTACCACTAGTGCATAAAAGTTTAAATAAATAAAACGATAAAACTTCAAGATTTTAAAAATAATATAAATAAATAATAGATAAAATTTTAACACACAGTGATACGAAAAAAAACCATTATACGTTTTATAGTGTTTGTGCACTTTACTTATAAAACTCGATTTATATACTCATACTGTAAGCAGTCCAGCACATAATTAGTTGATTATTGTCATACGTAAAATGTTAAAGTGTGAAACGCGGTGAAGGCTAGATGCTCGACCCCCGACTAGATGACACAAAACAAAACAACTTGCAGGGTTTTGTGGGAAGTCGATGAATGCAGGTGTCTCGGGACCGCGTTTGTGGGATTTATGGGGGCGGCCTATGTTCAGCACGTAGCAGTAGGAGACACACACATGCTTCTTATTATTTTTGAGAGGGATTTAGACCCGCCCCGAGGCTTCAGTACGGTAGTTCACGTCACCAAAATATATATTTTACTCGCTAGCGCGGCAGACGTCCTGCCTGTTCCGGCATGTGACCCCGATGAGTTTCATTTCTGAATTACATTTAAGTATGAAACTTTACGACCACACGATCACGCCACCGGGACGGATTTTGTAATTTTATTTTTTTGTTTTCTACTTAAATTTTAGAATTATACTAACGACTTGCTAGTGGTTAACGATTCTCTGCAGTTATATCGACGACGGTGCATTGGATAACCATCGTCGCCAATGATAGTCTCCGCCGTCAAATTACGTGGATAATCCTTGGAACACTTGCCGTCGGATATGCACGGAGATAACGGTAGAACTATCACAACGAAAGTGAAAGGAAATGATTTTGTGGTACGTATTCACCACTTCTTTCCAAAACATTTCAACAATTTTCATTTGCAGTGGATTGATTCTCAATATTGCGAAGTCTAATTGCATTACGGCTTCGTTTTGAAAGATTAGATCTTCTGGCTCGCGGCATTGTAAACTAAATGAAAATCAGTGAAAAACTGGAAAAAAAATGATGGAATTTTAAAACCAATTTATCTTGACTCGTGATATGATTATCACTTAATGTATTATCATGTGTACATTGTAAGAGTCAAAAACATAATTTTCTAAAACAAAGCCATACACTGTGAGTCAACGCTGGTGACGATAAACAGAAAAAACATTGGCAAGCAAGCGTGCCAGATATTAGATAACACTTCGGATACTAGTTTCATTTAGATCACTTGGCTGTCTTGTTTACGATGTACTCGGCACCTTGATATTTTACCAAAGCGACTCAGACATTGTTTTTTTTAAATAATTTTATAACCTATGGATCATGCCAGCCTATATGTAAAGTTCTAGTACGTTCTAGTATATTCTAGTGAAAATTTTGTTTCAGTGATGGGCTAAATGCATAAATAGGCAATAGGCGCCTATTCATATATTTATTATTTATACTTTAAAAATTGGTGGCCTGGAGATCTTGACCTCTGTAACGAAGGATTGACTGGAAGAAGACAATAATTTATATAGGAATTAAAAAAAAAGTTCTTCCTAAGATTACTTAATTGAAATTTAGTATTACATGACCACTAGCTTAATATGTTTATTTAATTCATATATTTTAATTGGGTCGAGGTCAACATTAGACCTGTGTCCCACGCTGTGAGACCGTTTGGGTAATCACGAAAGGCTGCGAGAGGCTCATACTTCATCATAGTATCGTTATGTTCAGATAGGTTTTTGTATATCAATGTATCAAATATCAGTCAATTTACCATAGTTATCCAAAACAATATTTAGGAAGTAACTTTGGTGTCTCATAGTGCCAAAATAAAAATCGAGTCAGGAACGAATTTCAACATCGCTTGAAGGATACACAAAATCCAAAAAGCGAAATTAACGTATGACATACCACTAGAACATTAATAGTAATTGTATTATTATTTACTATCACTACACATAAGTAGTAGCGTTGGACATTAAGAGTACGATAACCAAAATATACAATAGCTATTTTTTTTACAAATGGAATGAATACTCGAAAAGAAAATAGGTTTCTCGTTACTATTAGTAACATAATCTATCAGTAAGAACGATAATCCGCGGTACTACATTCGCTTCGAGATGTGGTATCCGCATCCGACCTTTCATACCATGGCCGCGTGAATGTGCCAAGGAAGACGTAGTTTATATTGAGCTGCGACCTTGCCTATCAAGAGCTGTGATAGATTATATTTTTAAACGTTGTTATTCGTTAAGATCGATCAGCTACGCCAAGCCACGAGGTGCGACCTAACATGTCACCAGCCGTTAGATATGAATGCATGACGCAAAGTCATGAAAAATAATGCTATTTTAAAAAAAAATCTCAGATAGCTAACCTAAATAACACTTAGACCCGATTTCACCGATTGCTTTGGAAACCAAGTTTAATAAAACAACGTTTTACTTTACTGAGTTCAAATGTATCATTTGATCTCGGTTTCTGTCTAACCGATTTCACCAAGCTATGCAGAAAAACGAAATTTAAATGAAATATCGTCACAAAATAAAAGAAAAACTCGATATATATCACATTTTGCGACATCAAACAGTCTGTTTTTATGCAGGTTACATACAATAAACTATACGAATTAAAAATATTTTTTTTGTTTACATACTTGTGCAATTGACAATGACAGCTCTCTAAACGCGTTTAAAGAGTTGAACGTCGAAAATTGGGCGTTCTGAATATTAATCGAGTTTAGCTTTAACAGTGTTCATTTGATGTTGATGAAATGCAAACTGTAGCATTGAACTCAGTTAAACGCTTAAACTTCGTTTCGCTTGAACTGATCGGGTTTATTCACAACGGTGAAATCCGCCCTTAGAGTACGGACTTAGGATTCGATACCGACATGTAGCCTGCAAATGCAACGGCGATACATTTAATCTATAATTGTAAAACAGTGGACAAGAATTATTTTTATGAAGACGAGCAAATCGTCCACGTGATGGCAAGTGCAATCACCCAGAACACCTGGCACATCAATACGCTCGTCACCCTGGGACATCAGTTCTTAAGTCTTGTATGCCCAATAATTACACTAACTAACAGTGCCCTTCAAACCGAAACACAGTAATATTTGCACACTACTGCTACACTGCTACATACGAGGGTGGATTGAAAAGTACTCGGCCTAACCAAGAAAATAAACACATACTAAATCAGTTATATTTTTATTTTTCTACATAATCACCATCAAGTTCAATACACTTTTGCCACCTCCCCTTCCAAGAATTTAGACCGTTAAAAAAATGATTCTTCCTTAGAGTCAAAATATGCGTCTACAGCTGCTTTGACCTTGTCGTTTGTCTTTCGTTTGAAAATCTTTGACCTCCCAAGTGCTTTTTTAGGTTAGGGAACAGAAAGAAGTCTGATGGTGCCAGATCAGGTGAATACGGCGGATGCGGTAACAGTTCAAAGCCACAGTTGTGAATTCCAGCCATTGACTGTACTGACGTGTGAACACGGGCGTTATCTTGATGAAACAGGACTTTTCTTCTGAGCATTCCTCGACGTTTTTCTTTTATTTCCTCTCGTAAACGACGTAGTAAGGTGCAGTAGTAATCAGAGTTTATAGTCTGACCCCTTTCAAGATAATCAATCATAATCACACCTTTCGAGTCCCAGAATACTGAAGCCATCACCTTATTTGCCGACCAAATCGACTTAGCCTTTTTAGGGGGTGGTGAACCAGGTCTTCTCCACTGTTTTGATTGTTGTTTTGTTTCCGGTGTACAGTAATGAACCCATGTTTCGTCCATAGTAGCAAAACGATTCAAAAAATCATCTGAATCGGCTTCAAATAACTCCAAACAGTCGCGTGAAATAGTCAATCGCGTCCTTTTTTGTTCAACTGAAAGCAGTCGCGGAACCCACCTCGCAGACACCTTGTGGAAACCCAACTCGTTGACAATGATGTTTTGAGTTCGTTCATAAGAGATGCCTATAATCTCGGCTATCTCTCTAATTTTTAATCTGCGGTCTCCCATTATTAAATCAAGTACTTTTTAATATTTTCGTCAGTAGTTGACGTCGAAGGCCTTCCAGAGCGGGGTTCATCTTTCACACTCTCTCTACCACGCTTAAATTCTGCTATCCATTTTTTGACGGATGAATATGACAGAGCACAATCGGCTAATGTACTGACCATGTCATCATGGATGGCTTTTGATGATAGCCCCTTCTTATGGAGGTACTTAATGACGGCACGCTGCTCGATTTGCTCCATTCGCGGAAATTATGACCGATTACTTTGTTAATAAATTTATAAAATCACAACTAAGTATCGCACACGTTTCGAACTTCACACAATGAACTAGTCTGAACTGAACTAAATAATGTGGGTAGATTTGATTTTTAGAATTGAATGGATCTGTGTTAGGCCGAGTACTTTTCAATCCACCTAGTACTACAATCAATTTTTCGGACGTATTTTTAGTTATTTTACCACTGGATTTTTTTACTGAAAATCTATGTTAGATAAGTTTTAAAATAATATTGAACAAATTAATTATAAAAAAAATTGCATAATAAAATCAGTTTTTTTTTAAATATAGAAGGAATTATATATATGAAGGCTTCGTTAATTAAATAGGTTTCGCAAAATTTCACACCCTATTTGTCAAGTTGACTGCGACCCGGTGGAAGGAATCAAATTAGTTCTACACTCGACGTCAAAAAATCGCACATCCGAAAAAAATAATTTAAATACTATTTGAACAAAACAGGCCAATGGCAATGTTGTGGTTTGAGGGTATCATTCGAAAGGTAATTTTATCAGCTTTCAGGAATTATAATTGAATTTTACTTTTATAACGAGACGAAAGAGAAACTAAAGAAAAAGGCAGGGTATGTACAAATATGCAAATTAATAATTTAAAAAAAACTTAATAAATACAAAAAAAGTTCTTAAAACCTAGTGTTACCCCCCCTTGCCTTGATAACGGCTTCCATGCGATCTTTCATGGACCCTACAAGGATCGCAAGAGCCTCTTGGGGTATTTGTTCCCACTCTTCAAGTACCGCATCTTGGAGCTCTTGAAGAGTGGCTGGAGCTGGATCTCGAACTCTTGGATCCTCGCACGCGCCGTTTTAGGTCATCCCAGAGATGTTCTATTGGGTTAAGGTCTGGACTTCGTGCTGGCCAATGCATAACAGGGATATCGACCTCCTGTAAATAATCCCGTACAATAGCCGCGGTGTGGCAACGAGCATTATCATGCATTAACATGAATCCATCACCGACATAACCAGCATACGGGACCACATGTTCCTCCAGGATTTCAGTAATGTACCGACCAGCATGTAATGACCCTTGCCCACGGCCACCCCGAGTCCGGGAAACGCACACAAGTTCCGTTTTCCCGTCGACGGAAATGCCGCCCCAAAACATACACGAGCCACCCCCGTATTCGACGGATTCTTCGAAGCAGGGTTGTGTGAACCTCTCCCCCTGTCTTCTGTAGACCCTTCTACGTCTGTCATTGCAGAAGAGACAGACCCTCGTCTCATCAGAGAAGAGTACGGTCCGCCACTGTTCTAGAGTCCACTCGTAATGATTGCGAGCAAACTCTAGGCGATCTCTGCGATGCTGTGCAGTAAGTTTTGGACCTTTAGCAGGTCTATGGGCTGTTAAACTCTTTTCGTGTAACCTTCTTCTTATCGTAGAAACACTCACAGATGTTCTCCGAGTTGATCGTAGCTGTTGTTGCAACTCAACAGCATTTGTAAAACGGTTTCGTAAAGATGTCGTAACGATGAAACGGTCATCTCTTTCTGATGTGCACCGTTTTCTTCCAGATCCCGGTTTTCTAACATAACCACCAGTCTGCTGAAAACGTTGGAACACCTGTCGAACTGAAAAACGGGACAGGTTCAACTGTCGAGCAACGTCACACTGCCGCATCCTCGACTGCAATAGGGCAATCACTTGAGCGGCTTATTCAGAGCTGGTGTCCATCTTTACTTGTTCTTATTTGGGTTACTTGTTCACGTGTGTTCACTGCAAAGTCTAAATTACGACTGGCCCATATTTCATCCAGATCGACCCTTTTATACCCTTTTTAGGTGGTGTAACTAGCGTCCTTACTAACGAGCATTTGACAGTGTTTATTTTTGACGCTCTATAATGATAAATGTTTTAATGATTTCATGATTTTTTTATTAATAATGTAAAGCTATTCAAATACCCATTTCAAACATACCAATATTTATATAAATATAATTCGTTTCTAGCCATTACAGCCATTTTTCGCGCAAACTCAGAGAGGTGCGATTTTTGTGACGCTGAGTGTACTCGTATTTTCACACCACGCACGGCACGGGCCGTCCGCACGTGATCAGTGCCCCTTTGCAAATATATTTTTTTTAATCGAAAATCGACGTGACCGTTTAAAAAATTTAATTTAAGTAAAAAGATATTATTACTCGATTTGTAGTATATAAAATAGTTATATTATATAAGTATTTGCATCAAATTTGAAGAAATCATGATGCACAAATTTTGTTTTAACATTAATAGAAAAAACTTTTCAATAATCTACGCAATCAAAAATGAAACGCTATTGAGACGATAGCTAGCATCGATGTAATGACTACCAAAATGCATATAATTATTAGCCTCTATAATATTTGACTCATGAACTATACAGCAATTTATCTTTATACAAACTGGCATTGAATTTTAAATGATATATTAGCTTTAGAATCACCCACAAATATCAAAGCCTCACGCGCCGACATAATACCAGTTATATAAGGGATCAACACTTATAAATTATGTAAGAGCATGTCCCTGGTGGTTTAATTATTAAGCTATGTAATTTGCGTCCAAATGTAGAGGGTAGTAACATTATATCGTCTTTATGTTAGTTTAATCTTTTGGGAACATAAAAAAATTAAACGTTTTGAAGTAATAAAATTAAAACGTATTATCTTCAATGACTGAATGTACTACTGCGTAATATAACAATAAATCGTATTTATTTATCTTAATATTTTTATAGCTTTTAACAAAATATAGCCACGGAAAATGCTATGTTCGATCTTCTCTGCGAAACAGAATCCGTGACGATGATATTCGCAGCAGAACTAGAGTAACCAACATAGCCTAACTAAGGAATAAGGATCAGCAAGCTGAAGTGGTAATGTGTACTTATAATCGCAAGGGAGAAAGGTTATCGATTGGCAACAAAGTATCGGCAAAACAGTGTAGGGCAGAAACCTGCGCGGTTTTGCGGGAAGTCGATTGATGCAGGTGACTCAGAACCATGTTTGTGGTAATCTATAGGGGATTAATGTACTTGTAATGATGATGATGAGTAAGAGAACTTTTTTATGTCGTTCGAAATGGTCATACAGAGACCAAAACCGAGAATGAGTTAAACGGCTTGGTATAATACCAGATCAAGACTATTACGATGTCGTATTGCTTGGCATTTGTACAATAAACAGAAAACGTTGGCATAAAACAGTAAAACGATTCAATTATATAACGACTTTATAACTGTGTGAAATTGGGACGCGATGAATAAATAAATGGATCGATTTGAATGTTTACGATCACGCATTCCTAAAGAGTTATATACTCGTATCATTGAAACGAAATTACGGGGAAAATGCAAATACTCGTAACTCGACTTCAGCATTCTTTGCTACTGACTGCGTAATAACCCTGTTTTCGTATAGGGAAGGTTACAGCCTATAAATGTCCCACTGCTGAGCACTGGCCTCCTCTCATTTTTGAGAGGGTTTTGTCGGCTTGGTTGGCGCAGTGGTTTTAAGCACTTGACTTCTGCGCCGCGGGCCGCGGGTTAGTTTCCCGCACGAGACAAATATTTGTATGGCCTACAGATAGTTGTTCCGGGTGTGGGTGTTTGTGCATGTGGAATTTATGTATGTACAACGCACGCACGATACAGGAGAAATCCTACGGCGGATATCGTATTTCAAAAAAAAAGGAAAAGATGCGTATGGTCCGCTGCTCCAATGATCCACGATGTTTTACTTCACCGCTGAGCACGTGGTGAATTAGCACTTTAAATTGCAGAACAAATATAGTAGGATGCCGGCACCGGGGGTCGAACTCGAACGACTCCACGAAATTTTAAGGATAGCGGCCGGCCTTTTAAGGAAGGTTAAGTTTATCACTAATCATTAATATCATCATTAATATAGTCTAAGTTACGACCACTATTTTAAATTTCATCAAATGTTTGCATATTCGGCAATGTAAATGATTGTTGATGTCAGTATGAGTGACAAACGAATAATCTGTGACTTTGTCATTCAGATTCCAATAGAGAATCAGGATGTAGACGAATATTGTAAAACGAAGATGAATTTTCTCGTTGCCAGTTAGGTCAGGTCCTTATCGTTTATCATACGAACATCACAGTAGTTATCCTGTTACGCTGGTATTCCGCGTTTTTTTCTTTCCCTGGTTGAGCCGACCCATTAATGTGCTACAGTATATCCATAAGTGTCTCACAGATAACTTGATTCATTCTAAACCAAAGGACAGGATGTAGTCTCGATATATTCCCCTGCACGAAACACAACAGCGTTATGCTTTTACTCAACGCTGATATTCTGTGAGATCCTACCATGTATTTCACCTTCTTTATTTGTTCTTGCCCGGTTAAGATCGACCCTCTATTTATATTCCACAGTGTCACTCTCCAATGAATCGCTTTAAACTTATAATAAATAACACTTTTAGTCGAATACAAAATATTAATTTAGTTGCTGTCTTTAGGTGTTGATTATCGTAGCGATTGAGATTGTTATTTGATATGTAACGTCATTGTTATCCAAATAATGAAAATAATAAAATGATGGTAAGTGATATAGCGATATGCGTGCTACGTTACGTAAAGTATAGATATCAGTTCTATTCAGTAATAACTAACGGTATTGTATTGAAATGAATGAATGAAATGAAACGATATATTGTTTTCCACCACAGACATGCTATCTAAGATAAATAATTTATCGAGGTGGACTGAAGCCTAAACTACACCATAGTTCACCAAGGTGGGAAATGTATGCCTGTAAAACGCACTTACTCAAGCAGCACTCCTAGTGGATAATAAATATTTTTTTTAATAAAGAAAGACTATATCTGTGCTGATGACTGGATTATAATATATCTAGAGAGTAAATCATTATAAGGTGTAAAATTAACGTTACAAATGAAGACAAATTTACTATACAGGAATGCAGGAATCCGTCTATGTATGTTGGTACCTACAACCCTACGTCAGTTATACTGCTGTGAAGCAGTAGTGTGTAAACATTACTGTGTTTCGGTCTGAAGGGCACTGTAAGCTAGTGCAATTACTGGGCATATGAGATTTAAGAACTGATGTCACTGTATGTATATGAAATTATAATAGGCAGAAACAGATTGGTGCCTCTTGGACGTAACCGCAAGGATATTACGGCGCGAGAACGATGACAAGTTGGGAAACACATCAAGGAAATTGTACACAATACGTTATAAAATATGGTACCTATTTATAAGTGTTAAAACATTACAAATACACAAAAATATGCAATAACAGACATGTATTCTAATGTAAATTAAACGGGTTATTTTCAGATTACAATAGAGAATTACAGTTAAATAGTGTTAATTAAAAATAAGACTTCCAATGTATATCATTGTTTTATTGAAAAATAAAGTAACATCATATTAATGTCTAACTAGTATGCAGGAGTACCGGCCTCCTTTTATTTCTGAGAGGGGTTAGTAGCCAGGAAGGTTCCTCTTTTTAGACAAGCTGCTTTCCTTTACAACCGAGCACCTGATAAATCAGCAATTAAAATCGCAATTTTATATGTCCCGACTTCTTAGATCGCACGTAAATCGCTTACATAACTTTCAAAGGCGGCCACTTAGCCACTACAATTCAGTTCAAAACTACTTGATTAGAATTTTACGGATTTTATCGCGTTTTATTCCCCGACGTTTTGTAAAATCTAGTTTTATTTAAATGTGTAGTATTCGCCTGAATATAAGAAATCATTACTTAATTAGTGTTGGTTGAAAGTATTATGGTTGCTTTGTTTAATGTGAATTAACAATATATAAAAAAACATTACACATCTTCGACGCAGGCACTTTTTTAAATGCTTTTTTTAATCCTATTTTGTTTATTTAGGGCGGATTTAACCGTTGAAAATAAACCCGATAAGTTCAAGCTAAACGAAGTTTAAGCGTTTAACTGAGTTCAATGGTACAGTTTGCATTTCATCAACATCAAATGAACGCAGTTAAAGCTAAACTCGATTAATATTCAGAACGCCCTATTTTCGAAGTTCAACTCTTTAGACTCGTTTAGAGAGCTGTCATTGTCAATTGCACAACTATGTGTAACACAAGTTATTTTTAATTCTTATTGTTTATTGTTTGCATGCCTATGTAACCTATTCATAAAATCAGGCTGTTTGTTGTCGCAAAATACGAAATACATCCGAGTTTTTGTAAACTTCGTTTTTAGTGTAAACGCGATCAAAACGGAGCTGTTGAAATCATTTAGACGAAAACTGAGATCAAATGATACGAGTACATTTGAACGCAGTTAAGTAAAACGGGGTTTTATTAAAGTTGGTTTTAAAAGCGACGGTTGATGTTGGGATTTAGTGGCAAGGAACATTTCAAGGCACGTAGCAACTAACAGCAAGTTGCTTGTGATTGTTAAGGACAGTGTTTCAAATGCGCCATTAAGTAGTACTCAAACGTGCCTTTTTAACTATATGAAACAAAAATATTTCTTTTCGTTTCATATAGTTAAAAAGGCACGTTTGAGTACTACTTATGTCTAGCAGTGGACTCTGTAATGATTGATTATGATTTACCGTTGTTTTTAATAAATGAATTTGCGAGCGGGGATCGAACGCAGGTCAGCTGCGCACTTTACAATATTAAGGAGAGTGCCTAGCCTGAGCTACCTCGGTTTATAAATATATCGTTAAACAAGCTAATTCAACAAACGAGAAAAAATAAGTAAATATTCTCGTATTTCTTCTTTTTTTGTAGTGACTCATTCTACATTGTTTAAGAGAAAATGTTTACAGTACTGAAAAATATTTAAAGGAAAAACCCAAATTTTTTTAGTGATTTTTGAAAGGCATGTCAGTGAAAAATCAGTGTCGTATTGTGATTAAAAAAAAAACAGATACGAAGCTTAAAATTTCTAGGCCCTTTCTACTGATTTTTGCACACTACTGTTTGGCGACAGAATAACTAGCACTGCCGAAATGGAATCCTACGATCGTCGTCGTCGTCGTTTCAGCCTATCACAAGTCCACTGCTGAACATACGCCTCCTCCACAGATAGCCACAAAAGTTTGTAGCATGTAGTATTTTGGAGGGATTTCGCCATAGTTACCACACTTGGCAGGCGAGTTGGCAACCGCAGTCTATTTATTTAGATGTTCCAGGAAGATGCTGCTGCCCGTCTCCTAGTTTTCGTTTTCCCTCTGTCGACTTTTACGACACCCACGGGATGAGATGGGGTGGTAGATTCTCTTAGGCCGCTACCACACGGCCAATCCTACGATCAGTACTTTGAAATTTTGCTTTATTTTGCTTAATTAATACTAAAAATCTCTATACGAGTGTGTACACGGCGTGTCAATATGCCCGTGGGTGTCGCAAGAATCGACTAAGGGAAAGCCATGGATAGTAAAGGTTGCGGCACAATTATATCAGATGAGAGTTTAGATATTTATTTAAATAAAATGTAGCCTGCAGCAATGTCGCGTTATTGCTATTGAATAAAGGTTAATAGGTGCGGTAAAGATTATAATATTATTAAATTATACTAATAAAATGACATCAAGACTTAATAAACACGATACGTCAATGTGCTAGATAGCGATTACTATCCAGTACTTCATTATCAACTTTGTTAGAATTTGCTTCGAAAGACCGCGATAACGGTCGTGAGTTAATTTGAAATTAATTTTATTAGGTTCGTCAAGAAAGTACCATAAACAATTTATGTAAATACATAAATACTTCATTCTCAAATTTGTTGACGAAAACCTGTTTACATTATGATACTTATTTTCTTATTCGCTTACAGCCACAATCCTGATGTCATAGCCGGAAAAGTGTGCAATAAATTCAACTTCATACTTTCATTCCGGGACGGTAAAGAACCCATTGCGACAGATTTAACTGTCGTTTAGTAAAAGCATACCGCTCTCTAAGCGACGAGAGGGCTCGAGGGACAATATAAAATAAAACCTTCATTGCGGAGCCCGTAAAACTCTACCGAAATTAAAAGCAGCGTTCTTCGCAGTAACGTTTTTTATAGCAAAACGCGGAGTGACAGAATTCACTGAAACGACTTGGGCTTTCAGGAGAATGAAACACCTCTTATTGACGCTGTATTTTATGACAGGGTTTATTCATTTTTTTTTATGAAATTATTTAATAATCGTCATCATCATTTCAACCTATCACTAGTCCATTGTTGAACATACGAATCATAAATCGCCATAAAACATTTTCACCTGAATCCATATACTTCCGCAAACTGTGCAGGTTGTCGCTCCATCTACTGAGGGTTTCTCTAACATTGCGTTTGCCGGCGTTTGGAGTTCGCCACTCCAGAACCTTTCAGTTCTACTATTTGGCTGGCCCATTGCCACTTCAGTTTGCTGACCCTTCGGTTACTCTAGTTCTGCTGCGGATATCATCGATACGAATAATAACAATTTATTAATAATTTATGTTTAAGGATGATATTGAATTCTTCAAATTTCTCAATATTATCTAATGGTTTTTCTTGTGTACAGGCTGTCAACCAAATTGACGATAAGCTAACAGGGCAGCCAACGGCTGAGTAAAAAAGTATTGTCCTATATATTATGGTACAAAATCATTTTAGAGAAAATTGAAAAGTCTACTCTGGGTGAAACTTTCAGGTAATGTGACTAGTGATTTTAATTCAATTCGATGCTCCGCTATGGCAACCCTGTTTTGATTTCGAGAGCGATTCAATAAACATGATTTATGATATTAAACAAGTATGCGTCTAACTCTCATTCATTAACTTAATGAGAAGATAGCCGTGTGGTGGCGGCACGTTAAAAGAATACTACCACTCCATCTCATCCAATGGATCTCGTAAAAGGCGAGTAAGGAATTGCACTGTGCACCCAACAGCGCATGGTGGCGATGGGCTCACCACCTATCACACCAAGTGCATTATATTGTTCTGGTGAAACGTGGATTGTGGCAGTCATCTGTTTTTGCAGTGAGTGCCCAGTCTCTGACTACCCCCTATGGGATACGATCGTGATCTTATGTATGTATGTAAATTCATAGTGGCATTTACGTTGATATATTTTGTTCCACAAAGAAGAATTAATTTTACATTTAGGCCTAGCAAAATCTTCTATCTATATAAATAAAATATATATACTTCTATCTATATAAAATAAATAGCTGTATGTATGAAAGATCATCACTGAGAATTTGTTGAATGATGATGACAATATCTGATGCTGAGATAGCCAATCGGTCTGCCAAGCGCGACGATTATAGCAAATCCACCCAACTTGAAAGAGGTATATGTTCAGCAGTGGATTGTCTAGGAAACTGATGGTGATGGTGATGATGATGATGATGATGATGATGAATTATTCAGTTCTATCAATCTTATAGATGTTACAGCTTTTAAATGTCCCACTGAGAGTTTTTTGAGTAATCCACGCTGCTCCTGTGCGGGTTGGCGGATTTCACATGTCACCGAAATATTTTTATTCCTCAGCCATGAGGTGAAGGAAAACGTCGTGAGGAAACCGTCATGATGTTTTTATTCACCGCTGAATACTTGGGACTTAAAATAGCAATTTTAGAGTGCTATACTATGCGATTGTGCCTGGCCTCTGAGCTACCACGGCTCTACATCAATCATCATAAGAATTAAGATTTATATTAAAGAATCTGCTGCGGTAATATCGCTATAAATAAAAATAGAATACACCTCCCAAAACGTTATTCTTGATTTTATTACACTTCCAAAAAAATCTTACTACTTTATATGATATGATAAAAGAAAATTTGTTGAAACCTTGTTATCTTATTATCCTATATTTATGTGCAAACGTTACGCAGCGAAAACATTTTTTACGTAACATTAGACGCATAATGGCAAATTAAGTTGGGGATACGATGTAAATAGACTCCGTCTGAGCTCGTGGATGTTGTAGGTAATGGAAAAGTCTGGAAGATCTTGCAGACTTTGGTATATGGAAAAAAAAAGGTGCGACATCGAAAATACACAGAACGAGCATGGACAGCAGCGTCCAAGATTGATGTTTGATACTACGATCGTTAACCTATGTGCAAGCAGGGATTTTTGTTTTACTGGTGGTAGGATTCCACCGCAGTGTCAGTTGTGCACATATTACTGTGTTTCGGTCTGAAAGCCACAGATTGCTAGTGATATTACTGGGCATATGAGACTAAAGAATTAGTGTCTCGTGGGGACGGGCTCAGTGTGGTCAGAATATTTGTAAGTGACAGAACATTTGTTATAAGCAGACGTTGCACTTATCACCAGATGAACGTCTTGCTCGACGAAAAACAGCCGTCAAATTCAGTAGATAAATATCTTTTTTATATCACAATATTAATAGGTTAATACACTGTAAGATCAGCAGTATTTTATAATATTTAATCTATGACGTGAGCTTCGGTCAGAACTTTCGCTGACCTTATTACTTACAATCGCGATTGATTGAAGATAGTTGTCGAGCCTAGCCTTTGCTGTCTACAGTTTGAGGGTTGCGTAAGGCTACTGAAATAGACGTACGCAGACACAAGGCTATTTTGACCAGATAAGAATCTATCTCTATCTCACCGCTGAGTACCTACATAAAACTTGTGTGCGGCTCTAGTAAACTAAGCGGGCAAAATGGACATGTTTTCGCTTTTAAACCCATGGGTTCATTCGCCTTTCATTACTTTATTTTACTGTTGGCTTAATTAAGTTCTTCGCATTTATATTATTCCATAGCATCCATTGAATACGAGAATCAATATTTCTTCAAGATATAAAAACATTAAACGTTAGATTTTTTTGAAAACACGCTCTTCTCAAGAATCTTTTTAAGATATAAAATAATTGATGACTAAATTGATGATTTAATATCAAATGCTACCTAAATTTGACACTTTGTTGATTTATAATTGAATAACTTGTGACCTTTATTTTCTATACGAATTGTAGTTTCAAATTATGTTGGAATTCGTTATAAGAGTAAGATTAGAAAAGAACATTATATTAGATCTGATAACACTTATATGCCAATAAAGGTGAAATATGTGATGCCTAGATGAACAACTACTTAATGTGCCCTATTTCATGAGTCAATAAATAAATCTTACTACTTTAATAAAGGTGGAAAGTTTGTATGTTTGAATGCGATAATCTCATGAAATATTAATACGATTAAAAAAAAAGTGCATTAGATAGCTCGTTTATTGAGGATGGATCTGACCTATAAAAATTATGCTAGAGCCACCGACTACATGACCGAGGTATCATGCCGTAGATCGGATTATTTTATGCAGGTAAAACAGCACAGATTAGCTAGTATGAAACGCAGCTAAAAAATGTGCAATATGTACATACATACTGGGAATCGTAACATACTATGAATATACGAAATGTAAGCAAATGTATTGCTTTATCGATATTGTAGTTATCCATACTAATATTATAAATGCGAAAGTAACTCTCTCTCTATTCCTCTGTCTGTTTGTTACCTCTTCAAGGTTCAACCGCTGAATCGATCTTGACGAAATTTAGCAAGAATTTAGACTTTTCGCCCCGGGAAAATCAAATAGTTCCCGGAATATTTAAAAAATTTAGATCCACACAAGTCGCGAGCATCAGTTAGTATTTTATACATTGCACATGGAATTTTACTGTATCGTTCGTGCGTTTTACAACCATAAATTGCACATACACAAACAACCGAGATCCAGTATATGATGAAGTAATCTTTCGTCGTAGACTTCTTAAACATGTTACTTTAGCGTATACTATTAAATTCAAACTAAAACAGCACCCGTACGTTAATTTATGTCCTTCGGTGCTAAAGATAAACACGTCGGTTATGACTTGTTCAAACAGCCTGTACATTATCTGGTGGTAAAATTCCAATATTTTTTCTTTCGTACGTCTATGTGCATTACATGGCAGTAGGCCAATGCTAAAATAACTGTGGCTTCATTTATATACTGTATATCATTACCACTTACTAAACTAATGAAATCGTATATCTATACAAAACATTTGAAACTGAGTTTGGTGGCGGCTGAAGAGAATCAACTATCCTCATCTCATCAGTGGGTGTCATAGAAGTCGACAGAGGGAAAATAAAAACCAGGAAATTGGCAGCAGAATCTTCCTGGAACATCTGAATTGCGGTTGCTAATCCACCTGCCAAGCGTAGCAACTACGTCAAATACTCTAAATGAGAGCTAGAGTTGGCTCTTCCTGCTATTTCTTTTAGGTAATCCTTTTTGCTTCTGTCATAACTGTTTCGAAGTTGGATATTAAAGACTGCGTATAAACCTTGCTTTTATCTTCTTCATCGGCCTCTCCCAAGAAGGGAGGATATGCCGTAATAAACACGCTTGGCTGGCGAATTGGTGACCAGTACCAGATGTCTCGCACTTTAAAATACACACGCAAGTGACGCTGCTGCCCGTTCTTGCCTGCCTCAAAGCAGAATAACTGGCCCTAGGGTGGGGTGGTAACCTGGACCTACCTAGACGGAGTACGTGACGGACGGGACGTAGTTTACCGAACACTGACCCGCAGAGTTTGATCCATCGATCAGATTTTGTTCGAAGTTGGACCTTCCAATTCGGACAATCTTTCCTAGGTATACATAATTGTCGAAAACTTGCAGCACAGTGTTCTCAAAAACAACCGGTATATGAGTTACATGGACGTTATGCATGATCTTCGTCTTGTCCATGTTAATTTTAAAATCAAGACTAAAGCAAAGTGCTAAGATTCTCCAGCGATTCTTACATAATGATTATGTCGTTGACAAATTGTATGTGCGTATTCAAAAACACAAATTATCATTACTAATTTGTTTATTATTATTGAAAATGTTTTCTTGTGTGACGATTTATAGGATAACTTTATTGAAATTCCAATCCATTGTAGAAGGAATTTCAATAGTGGATCTTGTCACGATCGCTTCGAGCGAGAGCTATCTCCCCCCTCCCCTCACCTCTACCCCTTCACTCCTCCCGTCGCCTATTTATCTTTTTGTATCGTCGACCTTATTCAATACGGACAAAGGAATCGTAATATTTAAAATTTTGAATAACATTAATCAATAATGCACGTTCGATGTATTGTTACTATGCAAATAAAAAGGCATTGGATAATTTATATTTTATTTTTAAGTTTTTATGGGTCGCTACGAGAACTATTTAAGGAGACTAATATTTTATCACTTTCGTCGTTGTTTATTTTTGAAAATATTATGTACGTACGTACGGAAAAACTTTAATCTATTTAACAAATAAGTGTCCGTATCCTGAAGAGTGGGTCGAGGCGACACGATAAAGGTTCCTGTGTTTAGGTTGGCTAAAACTAGAAAGTCTTCTTAGTAGATTTTAAAAAAAATGACACAACTCGGACACAGATTTCAAAAAACTTGTCAAGAAGACATTATTAGATAAAGCGTATTATACAGTAGATAATTATATAGAGGACAAAGGTGTGTGAAAATAACTCTTACTCTGCACTCACATGTAATTTATATATGACGTTATGTAATATGACATTGAAGAACAGACTGGCCGAAGAGTTTCTTGCCGGTTCATCTCTGAGAAGGTCTTATTTTTCTAACCGGTGTAGATTCTGATGTTCAAGAGCTTAGTTTAAACAAGCCTAAATTGAATAAAGAAATTTTGACTTTGACTTTAGTCACAATCGCACTGATGTTGATTGTGATTGTGCTTCCCATCTCCAACCTGCTTAGATAGTTAAAATCTACTTTTGCCTTAAAGATGTCAACATCGATTGTGTGGAAAGAACAACGCTGGCAAATAATAGTAGTAAAAGTGGAATTAATGGTTCATTCAGTGCATTGTTCCAAGACTAGGAATTTCGAAATGGAAATTAAACAAGCCACAACATATTGCTAGTGACTAAAGTTTATCGCGAATAATTTTTCATGGTACTTTGTTTTATAATATATTTTACACGAGGAAGAAATCAGTTTCATTAGCATTGAATAGCACTTTTATTCATTAGATCCATTAGCAGTTGTTACTTAAGAACATTGACAATAATATAAACATAAAATATATTTTTTTTAACAGGGAAAGTTACGTGACATAGTTAACTTTGACTAGGTAATATACACCACTGAAATCGAGGCCACAACACATTTTTCGCCTCAAAACGAGGCATTATCAAGTGTCATAGACTCTACGGCAGACAGCCTCCGAGTAACTGGCGGCTGTGTGTGCTTGTGCACGCTACTGAGGTCGGGCGGTGCTCTTCAAAACCTAAGTAATAAACACCATTTAAAAGAAACCAATTTAAAAAATTTACCGCGTTTAATTTTATTATTTATAACCCGAAGTTTCGAGTGCTTAACAGAAGCCATGGTCACGAGGGCACTGAGGTGACCATTTTTTTTATTTTGCATGCGGAGCTTAGCAAATTGACATCTTTTCTTCATGAGGTTATAAGAAAATCAAAACGTTCATCCGGTGGTAAGTCACATAAGTTCTTAATTGTCATATGCGCAGTATGGTGCCACACAGAAACGGTCTGGGTTGTTATATATTATTATCTTTATCTATTATAAATAATATTCTAATTAAATAAAAATCAATTGCCGCATGCATGAAAGATCATCACATGAGAACGCCTGGACCAATTTCGCTAATTTTGCTCTAGTGTTCGTAATTGTAAGAACAAGGTTTGTATAAAATAAACTTTTTGTAAAATTCACCATAAAAGTCGGAAATGTGGGTATTTTTAAATTAAAATCTCAACAAAAAAGATGACGTTCAGTTTGACAGTTCTACTGTCACATGTTTTCATAACAACAAATAACTACCAATTCCGAATTGAATATTGATATATTGTGAAAAATAATTAGATTGAAAGCGATATTTCAGTGTGATATCATATCTTTAATGCAAACAAAACAGTATACACCCGTGCGAAGCCGAGGCGGGTCGCTAGTTTTAAATAAAAACGACATTAGATAATTTAATTAAGAAATGTTATAGTATTAGAAATGCTAACCTGGTGCTTATATATGCAACAACCTGTGTAGTATCATAAATTAATTAAACAAATCTTATCTCCTGAAACTCTTAATACGGTGAGAATCAATGGCCTCTCATTATTATTCCTTAAAAAAAAAATTCTTTCGTGTTCAATATAATATATTGTTGAGTTAATATGTGGACCACTGTTTAATTTTTGTCCACGGTTTAAGACTTATGAAAATAACAACATAACAAATAATTAAGTAGCGATTTCCCTGCCATCTAGTGGTTACTGTAATCAACTCATAATTCCTATACGCAAGATGGCGAAGCTCAAGATCATAATAAAAGCAAAGGACAGAGGGCGCTGTATTCAATAACAATATTGGATTCAACAGCAACAGATGTCTCTTTCATAACAAAGAAATAAACATAAATTTATAATATGTATATCAATATCATCAAATCCGATGAGGGGCGTTGTCTTTATGACCTCTACAAAACCTTAGTTGCTACGACAAAATAAATGCAATTTTTTGTACTGTTCAGAAGCCTGAATTGAATAGTCTTTTTATTTATCTGTACATATAAAATTTTGTGTGTTCAAGTTCATATTAATCATTCATCTAAAACACAGCCTATATATTATTTATTAATAAATAAATAAGAAATAAATAACCACTTACGTGATTTGAATTGATTAGCCAAGGAGGCACTGTCGGCCGCGTGATGATAGTCGTATAAGGAACGGCCAACTAACTCGTCAGGTTCGAATCCCAATGTGTTCATTAAACTGCAACAAAGAAAAGGAATTTGAAACACATTTTAATTGTACCACAATGTTTTATACATTTTTATAGACAAGAGTTATTATTTACTAAAAAGAAAAATTTGCGGTTAACATTTAGAACACTGATATTTTCGAGTATTATTGTTTTTTTTTTTCATTACGGTAATTGGTGCACAGATCACAAAATCTCAACACGTCTTGGGTTGACTGGTAGCACGTAAACAGATGCGTGGCCTTTGCTGTTAAGGAAACAGATATACAAAACAGAATGAATAATAAAAAAAAAAATAATTTAAAAGAATTTTGACGTTTGACATGTACATCATTCATGTTTTGTATTATTAATGTCCAGAGTGGAACTAAACCGATATTAAATTAAATTAATTTAGTAAAAGGTAAAGCAATATCTTTATATAATGAAATCTAAACGGTATCATCTAGTGCAAAAGAGATTATATATGGAACAATACTGACAAACAAGAAATTAAAACAGAGTAGAAACATAACTTTAAAAATCAGTTCTAGTAATCAGTCTATTGCACTTAAACACGCGATATTTTTTTAAGTAAATATTACGAAATAAGATTAGAGAAAGTAACCTTAGGTACATTCCAAAGGTCATTCTCCAATGTGACCTGAAGTTCCCATGATATAGGTTATGTTTACCGGTATCTAAAAAGTTAACCTTGAATGACCTATAGGCGCTATCGCATCGCTTATTGCAATAAACCTGTAAAAAGCTAGCCAATCTATTAAATTTTGAGACCGTTAATAAGTACGCAACTTACTCATCATTTTTTAAAAAATCGCGCCACTTTAACTGAAATCCATCATAAATTTAAAATATTTTCAATAATTACAAATCACTCATCACAATTTCTAATAACACAAAGGACCACTCTCAACAACACTTTTGATTCACTAAAAACATTAACAACACTTGAAGTTTATCACAAACTGAAGTGCAAATACGCGAAATCACATCATGTTTAACCTACAAAATACATTTGAAGGTGATATTTTTGTTGATATAATACAACCATGGGCTGTGAAGCATTGTAAAGGTCATAACATACTGTTTAAAACGATACCTAAATTTTGCCTCTTTATATGCGCAAAGAATTGTTCATAGCGCCATCTATCGGCTATATTGTGCAGCATATTTTGTTAACAAAGTTATGTAAAATGTCAACAGGTGGATGAAATTGAATTCTAATAATTTCCATTAATACGGATCTGCGGGTACTACAAATTATAATAATGTTAATAAAAATAATCTGTTAAATACAAAGTGAGAAAAAAAAATGTTCCTCAAATAAAACTGGAATGCTTCATTTGAAATACTGTAGAGCATTTTATGTACTTTTGTGTGCTTGCTTGAGAGGGATCCATTAAGTTTTCCCACATTAACTCGGTTCCTTCAGAATATTTTATAATACCAAGTGATTTCGGAATAAATACATTTCATTTCGCTTTCGGAAGCAATAGGCCTTTAATAAAGTAGCAGCACGGCGACTACGAAATTATGAAAAAGGACGTTTTAGTTAATTTGTTATAAGACTAAATAATTAAAATAAGTTGTTAAATTATATGCAAAATATGAGAATGTAATTAATTTTGCGGTTTTATGTACGACGTAGATTAGGGTTAGTAATAAATAATAAAAAAAAAAATAGGCAGTAAACTGTAGAAATTTAAAAATAATGATATGGTACTGACCCTTCATCGGTGTACGTGAATTTCATATCCAAGCTATGCTTGGACAAGAAGGTTTTGCTGTCTAGGGGGATCTCTATATTGGATGGATGCGGAATGGGCCTGCCTACAGCCACAAGAGATCCGGTCTTGTTTGATTTTTTAGCAACTTCAACATCTGCCTTCTTGTCTTCTCCTTCAGTGTTGTTGTTTGGCTCAGGATCTTTCTCGTTTTTGCCATCAGATGGTGACAGCATATGGCCAGTTACGTGGATGACCTGCAAACGGATAAATATAGAATAAATAATTTCCGAAGGGACAGAAAACTAAAAAAAAAATCGAATACTGTCAATTCAGACAATTTTGAGCCGAAGAACAAGTTGGCTGAAAATATACAAAAAAAACCAGCACACATACAAAGTCAGTGACTCAAAAAAGAGCGCACAATGCGCTCCTTACTTAGTTCAAATTTTATTGCGTCAAATTAGCAACAAATTTACATACGTCGTGGAACGATAGTAGATTTAATTTAGAAAGCTACTTTATGTCGAGGGAATAACATTAAATTTGTGTAAATTTAATCGGAATTTGTGATCTTTGTCTTTATTTTTATGTTTTGATCAATCGAGGACGCTTTTTGAATTGGTTTTTGAAGGAACATTGTACGTTGGATTTTCGTATTTCATTGGCTTAAGATGAATTGATGATTGAATTATTTTGAGCACTTTGCTAATGCACAATTTATAGCTACCGCTTATCGCCGCTAGATGACAGTTGTTAAACCATATAGTGTAGAGTGGCTCTATGATTTGTCTTTAGACGTTAGATTACTCGTGTTACCTTTCGATAGAACATAACCCTTATCATGAAAGATAAATATTCACGAAGAACAATATAGCGAAAGTTAAATAATTCCATGGTTAAGCTGGAAACTGCTATTTTGCCCGCCCCTTTAGTAGGTGACATGACAAGAACAAGATTTAAGATGTTGAATTTTAAGACTATTTGGTATAAACTTAGTCTGCAAATATAAATCTGAATTTGAAAATATACAAATATGTAATACTATTTTTTAACGTAATAAATTATATTACGTTTACGAAAACAACGGTTTCGCTGAAAGACAAGAAAGTCGTAACTGTTGTCCAGACTAGAAAGCGTCTGGACAATACTTTTTTTTTTCAAAATATTAATCGTTTCTTTCAGGAAAGGATTTCTCTTGTATCGTAGATTCGATTTACGGACATTAATTGCAAACATACAACCCACCCACCCAGACCCGGATATTTGTTCCGTGCATTAATCGAAGAAGCACGGAATCACTGGCTGCAAAAATTGTCAGGAAAGCTGTGCCTAGAAGTAAGAGCTGTATAGGCTTATACTTCGCGATAAAATCAGTACACCATGAATAAGATTTTTGTCTGTTTGTCTAAAATGTTGTAATTTGGAAATTACAGTACCGCGCATTACATAATCACAGTGCTAATAATATACAATTTGCAAATACTATAAAGACAAATATTCAACAAACATATATAATCCATACAAATAAATAAAATTGAAGTGTCTGTTTTTAATAATAAAACAACAGCTTTTTACTCAATGCTTATTAAAGTATATACGGTACTTATAAGAAAAAAACAATTTAAAAAATGTTGACTGTCTGTTTGTTCCGGCTAATCTCCGAAACGGCAAGACCGATTTTGACGGAACTTTCACTGACAGATAGCTGATATTATAGGTAACTTAGGCTACTTTAATTTTAGAAAAACGCATGTGAAGCCGTGAGGCACAGATAGTTACAAATATAGATTATAGACTGAGTACACACACGAGGGTTTGTATGTTTAAACGCGCTTATCTCAGGAAATACTAATCCGATAGCCTATTATTGAGGAAGGTTCTAGTTTATAAAACTTCATGCTACTTTTTTTTTATTGGATGCAGTGATGAAACGAGAAAAACGTTTACCCGATGGTAAGTGCAACGTCTGCAACAATCTGCAACAAATGCAGTGTCACCCAGAAAAATTCTGTGTGACACCACACTGTGCCCATCACCCTGAGACATAAGTTCTTAAGTCTTATATGCCCAGTGATTACGCTAGCTCACAGTGCACTTCAAACCGAAACACAGTAATGTTTGCACACTACTGCTTCACGGCAGAACAACTGGCCCCAGGGACCACCCCGTCTAGTTAGGTACCAACCTACCTAGACGGATTCCTGTATAGGAATCCTACCACCAGTAAGTACTTAAAGAGCCACATGCTTAGAACCGAACATTACCGAGACGGGCTGAGTATGTTCAGGTCGGCGAAGTACCATGCCGTATGGCGAATTCATGTGGTCGGTTTATTTTACGCGGTCAAAACCGCGGGGCACAACTATTACAGTCATAAAATAATCTCAAAATTTAAAAAGAATTCTTGAAATAAAAGTGATTCAAACGCTCGGTTATTTCCCTTTTTCTATGAAAAAAAAACTGACAAAATATCGAGTGAGTCTAACTGCTTTCTTAAGGATTATCGCCAGGCAGAACGCATTTAATTATCGCGAGCATCAGAAAGAAAGAAATAAAAAAGAAAAGTTAATTTATTTGACATCACAAAATAATACACATTAAAGTAACAATAACAAAAGCAAGTTACGAAACCAAAAAAGTCCAATAAGGTCTCTATTTCTGAAAATTGCGGCTGCACTTAGGTGCTGCAGCGGTAATTTTCAAATAGAGCTTAATGTTTACTTCACGGGTGGAAATTCTACATTATATTATGTTATATATATTATACTATATAAATACTATGTTATATTATGTCAGATTACATTGTGCATCAGCAATCTTCGTTGCCATTAGGTGTGTTGTTTAATCATATTTTGGGTCAATATATACATTAAGGAAGCTAAGGGCCAGATAACAGTCACATTAGTAATGGGTATACGGCGCCAGAATATCAAACAGATTATTTTGTCTACAACAATTATTAAAGGACAAACAGGTCTAACAAACAATACTACATAGTTTAGTTTTAAATAATGTTGATTCAAATATTATTTACATTTATTTGCCTAGATAATACCGAACATAAATGTCATAATTTTAATAACTGTTGTATATAGTACGGACAGATGAAGAAAATATCGACGAAATTTTATGACTCAACTGTTTTTTAGATGAATACAGATGGGTTTTCGACATTTTCAAAAAAATAATCCGATGAAAATACAGTAAATTGAAAAAGGTTTTATTTAACAACCACACATCAAACAGTGTTGTTTAATAACTGAGTGTTCGATTGTAACCATGACTCTATATTTTCATTCGGAATTAATATGATAAGACAGGAAACAGAATAAACAATGAAACCATACAAATAACGAGTTAAAACGCAATTAATTACTCAACCAAATAAAAACACCAAATGTTGTATTGAATGTAGTATTTAAAGTGTTTTGCGCGCGACGTAGAAAAAAAACTAAATTATCAATTAGTAATGAATCAATTAAAAATTACCTCTGTGGTTATAGCGTAAGTAAATAAATAACAAAATGTTTTAACAAAATCGAAAACGTCGTTTGCAGATGTCCAAGAAAGAATAATTTTGACATTTTTATCGATACTCTTAATTAGCTAAGCTTCTTACCTGTACGGTAAATTACGGAACAAAAATACACAGACCAAAGAAAACAGTATGAATAAATTATTAATTTAAGACTTATATAGATAAATATCCCGTGGGCACTGTGTGATTTTCCGGGATAAAATGTATCCTAGTGTCCGTTCTCAGGATGCAACCTATAGCTATAGCTCTGTGCCGAATTTCGTAAAGTTCGGTTCTATGATTGAGCTGTGAAAAGGTAACCAACACTGAGTGACAGAGAGAGTTACTTTGTCATTTATTATATTAGTATGGATGAAAATATCGTGATATTTGTTTTAGATAAGGATTACATCTCTAAGAAGTAAAACTAAATATCCGCAGCAGAACTACAGTAACCGAGACAGCCCGAAGGATTCAATGAGCCGGCCATGTAGCTCACAGAACCGATAACCATGAGGAAGAAAGGTTCTCGAGTGGCAACCTCGTACTGGCAAACGCTGCGACGACCTGCACGGTTTTTCGGGAAGTACATGAATGCACTTTGCTTAGGACCGTGTTTGAGATCCAATCAGTGGGTGGATGCTAAGCAGTGAACTTATGAGGGGTAAAATTGTCTTGTTGAAGCTACTGGTGATATTAACTAATTAAATGTAAATAACATTGCAAACTATGATTGATACAGTCCCTGGTACATTTCGACCACGGCGACAACTTTCGAATATTATCAGGAGCTATCAACAACGCCGGAGATATTATAGCTGCCACAAGGGTACGCGTAAACTAGTGATGTAACGGATATTCGCATTCGCGAATGGTTAAAAATGTGCATTCGTTACATCACTAGCGCAAACACAGATGCACTCACTCGTCCCAACCTACCTGCACCTGATGTAACGCTGATGCGATAAAATCGGAGGTAGTCTAGGACGGGATGGATATGTGTCAGAAACACGGTGATAATCACAACAAAACCAGACTCGAAAACCAATAATGTGTTTTCGCAAAAATGTTGACTCCGACTGGGATTCGAACCCAGGACCCACGGCGTAGACCTCAGGTACTCTGTCCACTAGGCCACGCAGTCGTCGAATATTAATAATGAAAAACCTAAATGTCCTGTTCAAAAATTATACGTAGCAGTGTTAGGGTAAAACACGATAACGGCCTCCGCTATGCCCTAAGAACTAAGTCTACACGGTGTTTTGAATTTGACGCTGTCTACCCCCTTGTATGGGAAAAGGCGTGACTGTATATATTTATGTCTGCTAGCCATAAATAAAACATATTCTTATAACTGTTACATATGACCAAAGGATCTCAAAATATAACTGAAAGTATGCCAAAAACAGCCTGCCTACCATGTGAAGTGAGACGAGGTCTCTGCATGCATTTCCTACAAAATATCTATGTACAATTTGGACATCGTGAATAAAAACTGGAAGTGTTTAATAGATAGGCGTACGAATCACGATCAGATCGGTGTCCTTTTGAGGAAAGATTACGTTAAAAGTACCCGCACGTGACGAATGTGTATGAAAACGCTAATGAAAATAGTAGAAGCGAAAGATCGTAGCTAGTGGAAATATGGTCTCTACCTATCCCAATGGGAAAGAGGGGTGACTGTATGTATGTATGTAAGTCTTTATAGCTGACATACAATTTTAAAAAGACGTGGTTTTTGAAGATCACCACGCCATCCCACGTTTGCGCGCACAAGCCAACTACTTCCGCCACCAAATACCCCACACCACTACATTACTACTCGTAATACCAGGAAATACAACCCACCACTGAGAGAATATGTCGTAAACTCGACACGTGTTTTTGGCCCCACAACGAGGAATTTTCAAGTGACATGTAGACTCTATATGGAGTTGCGGAAAGTCAGGTGGTAAAAATTAGAATTTAATGGTGGTAGGATTCCTATGCAGGAATCCGTCTGTGTAGGCTAGTTATTCTGGCGTGAAGCATTAGTGTGCAAGCTGTGTTTCGGTCTGAAGGGCACTGAGAGATAGTGTAATCACTGAGAACAGATGTCTCAAGGTGACGGAAGCAGTGTGGTGCTACAGCATTTGTTATGCACGTCTCGTCGCTTTATCCAATAAAAAAAAGATTACAAACAGTGATTTTTAAAGTTGATTACGGTTCGCAAATCATCTTTGTTTCTACACTAAACCGTTGTCGATTTCCGAAAAGTAACGCCTGATTATTTTAAGTGTACAAACATTTCTCTTTGAATAAGTACCTTGTAGGAGGCGGATTTCAAATGCACATTCCTCCCTTTGCTGGTGAGCGTGCACTTAAGACGTAGGAGCAGGTCCCGGCGGCCAGTCGCGTTAGGTACGCAGGGCCTCGCGGATTTCATCATGGTCGCACGGGTGGCTGAACTCGAACACGCTCTGACCCATTATCTCCATCTGTATTTAAAATATAATAAAATATAAACCTAGAACAGCAACGCCTGCGCTCGCCTTAAATATCATAGTACGCAAGTAACTTGAGTTCTATTCCCGGCACTTAGTAGTAATTTTTAGTGCTGATTTAGAACGTGTGGAAAGCTGCATGTCTGAGGAATGAACATATTTCAAGGGCATGTGAAGTCCGCCAAACCACATTGCAACAGAGTTGCGGACTCTTCCTGCTCCAAACCCATCTCAGAAATGTGATGTGATGAGGGCTGTGCTCAGTAGTGGGACATTTATAGGCTGTTAGTTTTTATAGGAAAGCTATTTAAAAAAAATAAGTGCATTAATTCATCTATAGCCAAATTCGTCACTTAAATGTGACTTCGCTTTTGTTAAGAAACTTTTAGAAATTACATGAATAACGTCCTCCTATGGTGATTGAAAATAAAAACCAGGGGATGGGCAGCGGCTTCTTCCTGGGTCACCTGAATAAATAAACTGCGGTTGCCAACCCGCCTGCCAAGGGTGCCAACTATGACAAAATCCCCCAAAATGAGAGCTACAAACTTTTGTGGCAATCTATTAGGGAGGCCTAGGTTTAGCAGTGGACTAGTGATAGGCTAAAGTAATGACGATGACGGTGATTGCTTTAGCGTCGTGAAACGCGGCTTAAATTTAAAAACATGCACCACAAAAAACTGGCAATGCAAGTTTCACGTCTTATTATTTACTACATGCTTGGACATGTGAAGTCTGCCAGACCGCACTGTACAAACGAAGCGGATTCGTGTAGAACCAAAAACTTCCCTATTTGGGTTTTGCACGGGCTCAGCAGTGGCTGTTAACTCCGTTTAGCTTTGTCTTCCTATCCAATTGTCCGATCGAGGGCGAAGGATTTATTTTGATAAGAAAATTTCAATTAGTATAAATAACTCATTGAAGAATTCAAGAAAGAATTCATTTCGTCTTGTTCAGTGACAAAATTACACGTCATGGTAATGCATTATCTACAACACATTGAAAACGGAATATTTACAAATGCGAATTATCATAATGATATTCGTAAAAACGGCGGTCTACTCTAATCTGCGTCATGATAAGCGCCGCGACAATACTACGTTTACTGAATAAATGTTATTGCTTTTAAAAACACTACAGGAAAAAACCGGATGCGGTCTGATCTAGCCGTCATTTTGGCCCTTTATTAGGAACTACCCGAAGCAGGCGACTAGGTCCGCGTGGATTTAGTTTTTTAATAGTACCGTTAAAACTCTTTGATTTTTCGGAACAAAAAGTATTCTATGTCCGTCTCCAGGATGCAAGCTGTCCTGTGGCGAATTTCGTCAAGATCGGTCCAACGGTTGAGCCGTGAAAAGGTAACGAACAGACAGAGGGACAGAGGAGTTACTTCCGCATTTTTTATTAGTATGGATTAATATAGATAGAACAGAATATAATAATTTTTATTCGACATAGATTATTTACATAATACTATATTTTATTTTAACAACATATATAATAATTACAATTTTTTCTTTTTTTAACTACACTGATTCGCAAAATTTGCCTCTGTCCTGGGAAAAACCAGCAACAAACCAAGCAGAATTACTTTTTTCAGTCAGTCACAATAACAGCAGTATTATAAAGATGTAGAAATAGCTTGGCAGCGATCACCTTATTCCCAGGGGTTATCATCATCCATGTACTCTTAAATATTATAATAACCCTTTTTATGAATTCTTTGTTTTATAAAAAAAATAACATTTTGATTGAAAGAGTTTTTGCATATTCGGGGATTTTGTTGTAAAAACGGATACATTGCCCCGTAAAAGAGTTACTGACCCTGTGAAGCCGAGTAACTGACATTATTAATTTGTACTTGTTCCCGGTATTTACAGATAAAATAAAGTAGGGTTCATTCCCGGACACTTTTCTCTCTCTAATTCCATAATAATGTTAGACCTATAATCATGGAACAATTATTTCTTATTAATACCATATAATAATAAATAAATATTTTACAATATTACTATTATTTTTACATTATTTATATTGATTAACTATTATAATTCGTTTTCGGTTAAAAAAATCAACGGTGTATTTTGTAGATCTGCCCGACATTCTTTTTAACTAGATTAAACTTCCGCAGTAAAAACGTGATATTACATTCGTGTCAATTAATGTATTAATTTCCAATGATGAAATATAACACACAGTATCCAAAAGCGTCGCCAGCCAATGGGCCAGGGTTGGCCGATTTTAGACCACGGTAACAATTACCGAATACTGTTCTAAGTTGGCATTAGGTTAGGACTGCCATACGTCCACTGCACCGGGACATATCCTGGTTTGAAGCGTTGTCTCTCTCAGCAAATCAGACAGCAAATCATTTGTCCCGGCATGCATACAATTCGTAAGCTGCGTAAATGCCGCGTCTGAGATCTGCGAGTGAAGTGGAGTGGAGTCGTGTTACCCCGAGTTTTTGAATAATCCATGGTTAATCCTATTTCTGTTCTAAATGTCCCGGGGCGGTGTCTCGGCATATATGGCAGCCCTACGTCAGGCAGCCCTACATTAAACCTTACAAAACAAATCGAGTCTGGGGGAGCGAGCAGCACGCAGTCGCCGTCGGGGTTCCTAAGGGAGTGACGAGAACTAGTAGTGCTCAGGGGTGACAGAGCACCTATACCTTGATATTCATCGAAAATGTTTGTTGGTTTGTTTTGTATAAAAATATATTAAAAGAAACTATGCATAAAAAGATTTTACAAGCGTTTCAGCTTCTCGTATTAAAAATTGGCAATTTTTTTCATGTCCAATAAAGTGCAACCAAGGTCTGAAAGGAAAGTGCATAGCAACAGGACGAGAAACCTTCAGAAATAAATGTCCATCTGTTTGCAATGGTCTGTTATTTGACCTTAATATTACTAATATTGTAAATAAGCACGAGTGCACCTTCGCCTTATTTCAATTTTGAGAAAGTGAGATATTAGTGAATTATAATAATTCATATGACAACTACACACATAACATGTATATCTATATATCCCTGGTTGAGCACCTGTTTGAGAAGGAGTGTGATTTATGGTATACTTTAAGTTTGTATTGAGACGAAGCTAGGAATATAAAATTTAATATTATATTATGTGTTACAAATACATTAAATCGAATAAAAATTATTTACGTTTATACCGACAATGTCAATCACAAAATAGTCTGACGTTTATTTACATCTATACTTCCAATATCAATCAGGTAATAGCCTCTGGTCAAACAGTCGCACGGAGTATTAAAATTGTTGCCAACAAATAATAACTCAAAGCTCAATAACGTTCAAACTTAAAATTATTATGGATTACGGTCGAATTTCAACTGCTGATGGTCAATCTAGTGACAATGAATTCAAACAGTTTTAAATTAATTTTACTTTAGCGGTAAAATAAGGTTTTATTGTTTTATTACTTCTAGTTTATTTAATCAAAGTATTTATTATTTACCTAAATATGTATTAGTACGATAAATTCACAGTCAAAATAGAGATTAACAAAATACGGGGGACAAAACAATTTGATGAACTTATCTATTTACATTTACTCGTTATTTCCTGGAAGAAATTGCTGAGCGACCAACTTTTTTCAAAACTATTTTCTTCATTATTTAACAAAATAAAAGAACTTTTAATTTACAATATTTTCTTGCGATTTGTTTTTTTTTTCTATAGAGCTGTTTTATAAAATACATTAATTATCATATTATAAAACAGTTATTAAATGATATGGTAGCGTCTAAACGATGAATTAATCAAATGTTTTAAATAGATTAAATCAAGTAGATAGCAAAAGTAAACAATTTTTGAACTTTATTTATGATCTTTAATGAAATACACGTAATAGAAAGTCTCTAAAGAACTGGAATAATTATTATTTGCTTTCGAATATTTAAGTACGTAAGTGTAAGTACTTATATTATATAAGTAATTTTAAACAGATGTCAAAAGAAAGTAAATTCATTAATTTAAAAGAAGTTTCTCGAAAACTTGTCTCGGTATCGTCTTAATAAAATAATTTGAAGAGGACAAACATTCTACAATGTTGAGTTTTAAAACACCTGTTAAACATAAAACAGTGTTGAACGTTGTCTCAGTTATTAACGTCGTTTAACGACTTGTTTAGAAGACATTAAGATTCTGTTTATTTTGGTCCCACTAATTATACATTCAAAACGAATTAATAATGCATTATTACTTGGTTATTATTGATAAATAATAATTAATAATAACCAAGAAATAATCCTGCTCTCTGCATTTTATAAACAGTATTTATTTGTAGGTACTTTCCATAAATTTAATAAATCGAATTTTACGGATAGTATCGCGCTAAATTTTTAAACTATATATAACCCTATTTACTAGTGGTAGGATTCCTATGCAGGAATCTGTCTAGGTAGGTTATTCTGCCGTGAAGTAATAGTGTGCAAACATATCTGAGATTCGGTTTGAAAGGCACTGAGACTATGGGCAGACGTTGCACTTACCATCACATGCACGTTTTGCTCGTTTTGTCACTTTATGCAATAAAAACCGACGTTTCGAGCGCTTTACTTTGTTTTTTATATGTAGACTTGAAGTATTTATTGCACGTTGGCGAGTATGACCTTTTGCCCGAATTTAATCATGGCAAAACCACCGAAAGTTCTTGAGCGTAATAGATCAAAGCGCTGTCGCCAACTACGAGCGCAAATACAGGGGGCAATCAGCATTCACTCGACCTCACTATCCCTATGCAACGCTTATGCAATAAAATGATTGGACGCATTGTCAGAGACATGAATTTTTGTCTGTCAGTCTTTTTGTTTGCCCCAAGCTAATCTCAGAAACTTTTATTGGCGGGTAGGGGACTTTTCAGAGAGTAATCTAAAATACTTTTTGTTTCGGAAATATTCAGGGTTTCTGCGTAAAATTTGTAAATTGTAGAAATTTGCGCGGATTAATTTACGTTTTGGTCATCATTATTTTCATTCATGGCAGTCAAGTATTTCTCTTAATCCATACTTAATATTATAAATGCGAAAGTAGTTCTCAGGGACAGACCCTCTGTCCGTTTGTTACCTTTCACGGTTCAACCATTTAACCGATCGTGACGAAATTTGGCACAGAGATATTTGCGTCCTGGAGACAGACATAGGATATTTTTCATTCCAGAAATTCAAACAGTTTCCATGGGATATTTGAAAAACCTATATCCACGCGGACAAATGAATTGGCCCCATATAGTGCATGAACAGCACATCTTGTGTTCTAATTTCAAATAAAAATGAATAATAACCGTATAGTCTACAATGTCATCACCGTTATTTTGGTTGAATAATGTTACGAACCATGATAAACGTTCACCTGATGGTAAGTGCATCGTCACCCTGAGACATCAGTTCTGAAGTCTCATTTGCCCAGTGATTACACTAGCTTTCAGCGTCCTTTAGACCGAAACACGGTAATGTTTGCACACTAATGATTCACGGCAGAATAAATGGCCTGGGTACTTACCTAGAAATCTACTACCATCATCAGACCGTGGTCACTGTTGGACATTAGACTATCCCAAGTTGGAAACATTTCTTATGATCGCGACACTTAGCAGGTAGATCTTTAACGGACTGCCAGGCACCGTTATTTTAGGCGCAGCATCTTTTTTATGGTTATTTATGATCGTATGCTGGAATCCGCTTATTCTGCCGTCAAGCAGTGCAGCAAACGTCACTGTGTTTTGGTTTGAAGGGTACTGAATCTAGTGTAATGACAAGGCATACGAAACGTAAGTACCGATGTCTCCAGTGTTTCACAGAATTTTCAACTGGACTGTATGTGATCAGGATATACGAGAGGATAAACGACTTGCTCGTCTCCTCTCGTTGCTCTACTTTCACGATAGGAAGCCGTTAGTGTTTTTTTTGTATTTCCCTCGTTGTCTTTTAGGATAATCACGGGACGATGACCGATTTAATTTTCTTAATACACTTTAAGACTCTTACCTGAGAAACTCCAAGATGGTCTGCGATGTTCTCGCTACAGTAGACGATGTCGCCCTGCTGCGACAGCACTAATACGAAGCCATCCATTGCCTTCATATACGACAGTTCTGTCTGTATCTCTTCAAGTCCTTCGAGGCAGTTGAGTTTTGAAGGTTTCATGTCGGCCTCGGGCACTGAAAAGAGTGGGAATAAAGATAGATTACTATAAAGAGTTACATTTCGTTAATATGAAATTCATACTTCGGTCATGGTTAGGCCGATAGGTGTCCGGCGTAGTAGAATTAACACCTACCTCTTTACTACCGAGGTGTCGTAAAATATATTAATGGATTCACTGGTGGTAGGATTCCTATGCACATCCTGTGAACATTTTGCTCGTCTCGTCACTTTATCAAATAAATAAAAAATATTGTACGGAAAGTTTTTATTCGTGCCGAATAACACCATAATATGCAATGCTGTCACTATACTGCTCGTGGGAACGCAATGTGGAGTAAGATTTTTTTTGACTCGTACCAAAAGGGCGACGACGTGGTTGGGTGGCAAACCACGTCTCGATTCCCGCGAGGGCGAAAAGTGGGCTAAGGGTGTGGTCTCTGTTCAAAGGCTATACTTTATGGATGTATGTTTTGATAACGAGCTTTAAATAATGTGCAGATGTTATAAAACTCACTCGCAACTATGCTCAAATAAGATGTTAACCAATGCATGAGTATGATTAAATTATATCTGTTATATTAAATCCTATTGAATATTTGTACAGCGAATACAAATTGAACAAGTTATTCTCTCAGTTTTATGAAGAACCGAATAAAAGAAACCGAAAAAGTGTTTCTTAGTTATATAAATGTGAAAGTACAGGCGCTGACCTTAAATTTCAAAGTAGTCAGTGACCTGGGTTCGATCCCAGCGCCAGTACAACTGATTTACCACGTGCTCGATGAATCGAAAATTTAAAAAAAAAACTCGTCTCGAAATAAGCTAACCCGTACTGGCGCAACATGGCGGGTTCATCCCGCTCAAAAACCCTCTCTAAAAGAAGGAAGGCCTGTGTCTGGTCAGTGGGAAATTTATAGCTTATTAACATTATAGGTGGTCTATTAAGTAATTAGACTGCATAGAATAGATTGAACAGTATTTATTATTAGACATAACTGCATAGAATGGATTGAACAATATTAATTATTATTAGGTATATAACTTATATAAGTACACTATATCTCTTAGCTGGAACTTCTGGCACGTTCGTGGTTCTATAATTTGTTTTGTAGTTTAAATTACTATAATAATAAAGCTGGAGAGTTTGTATGTTTGAACGTGCTAATCTCAGGAAATACTAAATCTATTTGAAAAAATATTTTTGCATTAGATAGCGCGTTTATTGAGAAAGGTTCTAGCTATAATAATGGTACGGATTAAGGCGCACTCTGACAAACGCACATTAAAGATAAGAGCCGAAATATCAACGCTCAGATCAGAGGTACCATGCCGTACGGCACAGTAATGTGGTCGGCTTATTCTACACAGGCAAAACGGCGAGTACAGCTAGTAAATTGTAAAGGGCAACTTGACTAAAGTTGTTTCAGTTTTTTATCTCTACTAGATTTAAGCTTTATATAAAGATAGACAGAGAAAACCATGAAAATATATGTAAATTGGTAAGAAATGAGAAAGATACAATTTTTTGGGATATGTAAAAAGTTCGCCGTTTGGCGGCGACTTAAGAGAATCTACCACTCCATCTTATCCCCTGAGTGTCGTAAAAGTCGCCAAAAGAAAAATGAACATCTTCAAAGCGTGGCAACTATGTCCAAATTCCCACAAAATGAAAGCTACTAACTTCTTTGGCTATCTATGGACGGCTATGTTCAGCAATGGGCTGCGATGATGATTGTGTGATGTAAAAAGAACTTTTTACTTATACATACTATATTTTTATTTGCCCATAATTCTCATTAAAGTAAAAAAAAAAACATTTACTACTCAACCTCTGAGCTGATAATAGGTTTAATTAATAACTTAAACCATCTATAAAAGTTAAATTAAACCTTTTCCTTGTGATAAATGATATAGCACCTACTGGTGGTTAGATTCCTTAAGAACCGATTTCTTGTAGTGACGAGCGCAGTACGTTCCGACACAGATTTTTTTCAGTGGAAAGTGAGCGACACCGTACCTTTCTATGGGAGAGAATGTAGCAAACAATCGTGAATCGTGATGATTATTTATTTATTTTACTTGTTTTCAAAAAGTTATGATGTTTTTATTTATATTTTATTTTTATCTGTGATATGATCTAATTTCAAATGTCACATTCTGCAGAAGAATGATTTAGAATGCGGCTTCATATTCCCACAGCAAAATATCATTATACTTACAATTGTTACAATAAAAACAAACAAGTCGGACTTCATCATGTTGTTGAAACACTACAACATGGAGCATATATTGTACTTCGTTGTAGTTCCTAGTATACGTCGCACTGCTCACATCACAATGAGACCTTTAATAATACCCTTGATTTAGTGATACGTCGAAACAGCCACTTCAACGTTACACAAGATCGCTGCCCGATTACGAAAAATGTGTTATATACATCGCTTCAAACGTTAGACAGTTCAAAGAGTTCTCTTGGAATTATTTTCAGTAATCATCGTAAACTCGGAACACATGGAGATAATGTTCGTGGAATACGCAGCGTTATCGACCAGTTACATCACGGAATAAAGGAAAGAGCTGTGCGACATACGGAACTTATTTCGGAGATACTGCGGCATACATTGCAAAGATTTTTTTTTTAACCTCAGCAGACAAGTTTTTTGCGAATATACAAAAGTTGTGATTTTCAGTTTGAAACTTAACTGTTCCGTTATAGTTTGAAAAGAATCTTACCAAATGTAGTTTAATTTGGTAACCTATATATTAATACGTGAAGAGAAAACTTTGTACTTCTTTTTAAGCATATTGTGTGCACGAAAGTGTGTGAGATTTGATGTAGTTAAAATTTATATTGAGAAGAAGCGAGGAATCTAAAATTTATATTATAGTGTGTTACAGATACATTTCATTTAATAAAATAATATTCAATATTTACGTTCATACTGCCAATGTCAAATATACAATAGTCTCTGGTCAAACAGACGCACAGAGTATTTAAATTTTAAAATGTTGCCAACAAATAATTATTCAAACATCAATAACGTTCAAAATAAAAATTTATGAATGACGGTCGAATTTATATTCTGTTATAACTGATTTCACCTTAAAAATAATAATAATGAAATGATTTCGCAAATATTTTAAATGTTTTAAGTAATATACTTTCCCTACCGTGTGGAGGCGGTGTATGAAAATATACCAACCCATCTGGTCCCGTGGTTGTAGTTAGACTACGGTAAAAGCCAAGATAATCCCACGACTTTCGACGGATGGGGGAATGGATGGAATGGAACTACCTATATCGTAAAATGCCAAACTTAAAATAAAGATACCCGTGACGGGCGGCTGATGATTATAGCAAATACTCCCATCTTGGTAGAGATAATTGTCCAGCAGTGGACTATTAACGGGCTGATTTCTTATATTAACGCGAATACTACGCTATTTCTAATGTTTACGCGAAACGTCGGGTTATAAGTAGCAAAATTAAACGCGGTAAAATACATAAATTCTAGTCTCATTTAAATATTTACAGGCTGCTCATGAATAAGAAGATACATTCCACAATTCATTCGTCTAATGAACCTGCTATGTAGACCATTGTATTTAGTATCGCTAAATACTGTCCTACTACTTACTACATAGCCGGTACTATTTCATTGGAGTGGATAATTTATGTGTTTAATAATGAGACATGTCCCACTTTATACGTCAACATCCGGAATAAATTACTGAACCTTATACAGAATGCCGTCCTCAAAGTTATTAAAGAAATTGAAGAGAGAATTTTTATCTTAAAAACGTCATGTATCGTGGGTGCGTTTAACAGACATGAATTACAAATGTTCTATGCGTGAATCAAATTCAAGATCCATCGCGCAGAAGACAATCTCACAGCCCAGTGGCTGTGGAATTGGTGCAGTCACCAACCGAATCGCTAATGATATATCAAACAAATGCCAAATTTGTTTTTTTTTTTAACTTTTATTATGTAACCACAACTTTCAAAAAAATAAACATGATCTTACAACCACAATCCGTACATTAGTATAGATTGTGGTTGTAAGATCATTACCACCATACTAATATTATAAATGCGAAAGTAACTCTCTCTATCAACGGTTTCAACCACTGAACTGATCTTGACAAAATTTAGCGCAGAGGTAACTTCCATCTTGGAGACGGACATAGGATACTTTTTATTCTGGAAAATCAAAAAATGGCCCCGGAATATTTAAAAAGCCTATATCCACGCGGACGAAGTCGCGGGCATCAGCTAGTATTCTTTATTATCTGTTGTTGTTAATTATATTCTCATGTAGAAACAGAAACTGCAATACCAAGTGAATATTTATTACATTGAGTATATTTCAAGGCAATTTGTCAATATCGCGTATTTGTGCTCTTGTATGGATTTATTTCAGAAAACAAATTTGTAAGTTTTCCTTAATGCGGTCCGGCGGCTTGCAACCGCGAATTTCCGATTTATTAGAAACTTTGGGCACGCGTCATCTTTGGGCCCCGAGTAATTGTTATGCATGCTTAAAAAGACGTTCGAACTTCCCAGTATTTTGTAACTGGTGTTGACCAGTTACCCAGAAATTTAGCATATATAAATAAAAAAAGAGCGCATGCAACTCATTAACGCGGGACAGAAGTGGAACTTATGTATATTAGAAACTGAATCAAATGAAAATAGATACACATGAATTAACAAAAAAATTACTCTCTGTTGTGAGATAACTGCTCAGAATATCAATTATTTATTATTTATTATTATTTATTATTATTAATTATTTATTATTTATTAAATAGCAATTATTAAGATTAACAGAAATGTTACACGAAAACGTTGCACAAAAACTGTCAAATTTGACCTAGAAATTTTATCCTCATCGCATCCATAAAGTTTCATTTCAAAAATAAAAAATCCAACATTATAAATAAATTTTGACTAATGTCGCTTTGCACGTTAACGTTTAGACTTTACTGGACTATTAAGTTCAAATAATGGTGGATTTGGGAACTTAAGCACGTTTGGCAGACGGACTGGCAAACCTAGTAACAGACGCATGTCGCCTTTGAAATCTGTCCTAAGCTTTATGGCCTGGCATTACCTTTATTCGACCCTTATGGCACCGGTGAGATCAGAAGAGGTGGTAGATTTTCTTACGCCACCACCACTTCCAAAATCGTGTAAATATAATTAGCAAATTCATTTCCTGACTTTACACGAAGCTTTTAAATAGATTTTTTACATTCTCAAATAATTTTTTCTCAATCTTATAGCAATAAATTTTTCACTCGTTTTTTGACAAGACCGATGAAATCGTTTACCTGATAGTAAGTGCAACGTCTGTCCACAACAAATGCTGTGTCAGCGAGAATATTTATGTGTGGGCCACCAGACTGCGCTCGGCACCCTGAGACACTTCTGGTCGTTCTGACGTTTCTGGTCTACGTATTTTTAACAGACTTAAAAAAGTAGGATGTAGTATGTTCAGGGATAATTCTTTACCACGTGGACTGATTTCGATGATTTTGAAAGTAATGCCTACTTTCGGGGGTGGTTCTGTATAAATTTGGTCAAGTCCCTGATAATGGGATCCATGAGAAAATCATCAAACTCTTAAATTCACATAAGCATGTTAGAAGCTGCAGCGTAAAGGTCGGTTTTTTTATTAAATAATTATATACCCTATCGATATTATTTATTAACATTTAAAATACTTCAGCTGTATGACAGCAGCAGCAATTAGATAAACTTCGCCACTTTCTCTTCTATAACTATGTCTTCTGTGAACACATTGTAATTATGTATAAATAATTGAATAAATGCGTTAACTATCCTTATAAAATCAGTATTTGTCTTAAATAAAATTGCATTGCCTCGTATTATTATAAATAATCGATGTTGACCTCTGACTTATGCAGGCGTCTTAAATACGACGTCAATGCGTTTAGGACTAAAACAGTTTATCACTAAGTGGAAGCAAATTAAAATTTCTTATGACCAACAACAATGTTACAGTCATAAGCAATAAATTGTAGGAACATTGCTGTAAAATAATTATGGTATTTCCAGAATAAATCCTAAAGCGATTTCGCGAATCTTTTATTATTGTTCTTGCTAATAGGTTACTTTTTTCGTATAAATATTTTAAATAGTTAGTGTTTCCATTTTAAAATTATAGTTTTTTCTCCTTTATTAAAAAAATTATAAAGTGTAAATTTTTTATTAATTTAAACGCAGTTGATAGAAAGAAACATAACAAGGTAAACAAACATGACCTAAAGTAACTAAAGGACCTAAAATAAATTTTATAACAATTTGCCTGTTTCTAATTAGAATGAGTGACTAATTCTATATGATTCTAAATGGTAATTGTTCAAACGCAAACACGGAAAACGATATGAAAACGAAAATTTAGACAAAACTGTTCAAAAAACAAATACACAATACAACTATTAAAAATGTTTTTTTTCTGTGTCATTGCTACTTACTATTGCAATCTACCTCAACTTTTTTGAAATAAATTAAAAATAAATTAGCATATTACTCAACGGTAGTAAGCAAGAAACATGATAATTTTTTTATTCGGTGGTCGCACTGTGAAGACGTGTTTTTTTTTAAATATGTATTATAAAAGTCTATTTTGTTAAAGATTATACACGTAATAAAGCTGTCACGTTGTTAAATAAATATAAGATTTACTAATACATAATTTTATTATTACAAACGTCCAACTGCACGAACGATGGCTGAGGAAAAATAGTAGATAATTATGCAACAGGGCCACCGGTCAACGACTCGTATGATAAAATGGCCCTGCATATCCCCGAAGAATATCAGCGTTTAAAAATATAGCATCGCGTATACTTAAATATATGTGTCTGCGTATGAGTCCATGGCACTTCTATGTTTGCGTGAGTGCGTCTGTGTGCGTGTGTTTATGTTCGCAGTAGACGAATGGCGGTGTTTATTTCGGACGACGTTTACGTAGAACAGCGAACAGCGGCTGTAAGCGTTTTAACATAAAATATATTGTTGTAAACAGTGCTACCTTGGAGATAAACTTGTGCTTAAGTACTTCATATCCACATGTAATAACAACGTCATATTGTACAAGTTTGTATGCACCAGATCCAAGAAGCATACGCTTTACTACGTATAAATTCTGTCGAGCTTCAAGCACCGTCGCGTTACTGGTGATGACTCGGCTATTCACCGTCTACTTGTTTTGACGATCGCATTGCCTAGCAGTCAGAGTACCTGACTAGTACGCCGCCTAGACTCATCAGTAAGCTGTCTAAACCTTGCTTATAGCAAAAATGGCAGAACTTAGTTTCGTAGCTACGTTTTACCGTAGCTTGAATTAAAAGTGATCACTGTGTTTCGGTCTGAAGGGCACTGTTAGCTAGTGTAATTACTAGGGCATATGAGACGTAAGTACTGATGACTCGGGTGACGAGGGCTGCGTGATGGCACACAGAAATCTAGGTGACACAGTTTTCGTTGTGGACAGACATTGCACTTACCACTATCTGCACGATTTGTTTGTCTCGTTACTGCTTTCAATAAAAAGGGATAGCATTTTTAAAGTATTTGAATATTTTAGTAGCCTTATATTTAGTATTTTAGACATAGCAGGAAGGACAGATGGACGTGCAGCTATTGTCATTGTCTCTTTCCCCACCCTTGGGAACTGGGGTTTTTTTTAATAGATGTGGTAGGTTACCTTGTTTGAAAGGTAGATTAGCATGGTGGGTTATAATGAGAACAATCTGATTACTTGCATATATTAAATATCGTATATAGTCCCAACCGGGGTCATTCAGTACTATCCACTTCATCAGGGTCAGTATCTAAAAGTACAAAGGACTTAAGTCGCGTAGGTAGTTTATTAAATAGATTATCAGGGTCATTGTTTACAGTTGTTTGGATTTGTTCACATTTTGTCAACGTTTACATTTATTATTATTTTTTTAGAATCGGTAATACTTTTTTATATTTTTTTAAAGTATTCTTATATTATTCATAGATTAAGTAACCTCCTTTCATATTTTCCATTAAAGCTTTTTCAAGAAGACTACTAAAATAATTTATATATCGATTATGTTTACTTGCTACTAGCTAACCCGTGCAAATATTTCGCACAGTATCATGAACAGATGGTGCCATCTGTACACCTTCTTTACACGAAGAATGTTAACAACTCCAACCGACAGCTGTCGTGTATGTCAATTTAACAGAATGTCAACAGAAGACGCTTTCTACAATTAGATTAATTGAATATTAGTAATTATAGTAACGAAAAAATTAATTTTCAGACATTTACTTATTTTTTGTCATTAGAGAGGAAAAGAATCTTCAAAATGGCGTATCAAACATAAATTTTGATATAGTATTAAGGGAGATATTTCACACCGACAGAAACACCTTTTAGAAATTATATAGTATAGAGATAGATGATCATGTGTCTGGCACGGCATCGTACCTCAGATCTTATCGCATGGGCGTTACATCGAACCCATACACATTAGGACGAGTGCTTCTGTGTTTGCGCGTATACTTGTGGCACTATAATATATTCTGAGCAGTTAATAGTTTTACGAAAATATTTAAAAGATGTCGCAGTGGATCGGCCAGGAGGACATCATCGTCATCATCATCAGGGACTTCGTTTGGAAAGTCTATATCGTCTTATACATTATTTTAATATTTTTTTTGTAAAAAAAGATGCCCTTCACTTGGTTTTCTCCTGTATCTTGGGTGCATTTTCACAGGCATACATTTCACATGCACAATAAAACCTCCGGCGGGGATTCAAACCCAGGACCCGTGGCATAAAAAGTCAGGTACGCTGACCACTAGGCCACGTGGTCGTCTTATTGTATATCGCGGTCGATATTTGTATGATAACTTGTGTGTGGTTTGAGTGAAGTTATATTTATAATTTACTTCCTCAGGTTAGAGCCTCATTTTTTGTCTCAATTTTCTCCTAATTTGGCAGAGAATGTGGAGAATTCTCCACTATTTTGTAATGGTAAATAGGTATCTTTTAAATTAACCTGTTCATTGTCTCGACTCTGTCGCTATTTTAAACCGGCGCGATTCTTATCAATGTCTATCTGTATCGAAATTCGTTCTTTATACCATCAATTTGTATAGCTATGTTATGTAAATTTAAGATTTAATTCAATTGATCGTATTGTATCGTTATTAGAGGACTGCCGACATTTGTACGTATCCTCGATGAACATGTTCATACAGATCGATGAACAGTTATATTGAATAAACAGGAAGAGGCTTTTTCCGCTTCCCTCTATACTATTAGGAACTTACTTTTATTGTACTATTCAAGGACTTAGAAAAACTAGTGTAACCACACTGAAAACCGCATTCGCGTCCATTCAGTTGTTTTGGAGAAGATTTACAACGGGAATGGCAACTCAATATTTTTTTGAACAAATACGTCTCAAACTAGGTTTTTCCTTGTAAAGTTTTTTTTTGTTGGATAAAATGATGCAACGAGCAAAACAGTCACCTAATGGTAAGTGCAACGTCTGCACAAATGCTGTATCACCCAGAACATCTCTGTGCGACACCTCACCGCGCCCGTCACCCTGAGACGTCAGTTCTTAAGACTCATATGCCCAGTGATTACGCTAGCTCTCAGTGCCAAGCCTTTAAACCGAAACACAGTAATGTTTGCTCACTACTACTTCACGGCAGAATAATTGGCACTGAGGTGGTACCTACCTAGACGGATTCCCGCATAGGAATCCAACTACTAGTGATCTATGCAATATTAAAAAAAAACTTAAAATATTTACTATTTTTCTTTTACTACGATGTATAAAGAGATAGATGAGAGAAGGAGCGCTTACTTTAAATTATTAATTAAATCGACCAATCGGCATTATTCCATTACCCGGCCCTGACACCGGAATCGTCTGTGCCGGGACAGCAAGCTTTCCGCTGTCCGGTAAAACTACACATGTATTGTGTAATTATGTAAACAGTAATAGTAAGTGTGAGTGTGCGAAGTGCGTTGTGGCGGGACGCGCGGAAGACGGCGCAGACAGGGCACCGTCGCCGCCGCCGTCGTCGTGCCGGTGGTGGTTCAGGGCAATGGAAAAACGCCCTATTGCGTGCTACTGGTAACAGTTTTACAATTGCGCTTGTGACCCGACGACCTCAGTCTATTAAAATAAGTCGAATAATTACACTCGATACAGTGTCCACCTAGCCGAAAAAAGGAAAAAAAGTTAATTTATCGGCAACACCTACTCGTAGCCTATGTTCCACTGGAGAGGGTCCTAAAATAAATCATTGTGGAACACCACACGATATTTCTCTACTTAACATCCTACATTCCCGCCCAGGAACCTAACAAACAAAGAGTTTGTTAGGTTCCTTAATGAAAATTTTAACGTGACGCATAATGGAAACGAGTAAAGTCCATTTACTTCATAAAATACAATGAATTTTGTTGACTTGTATATGATTGAAACATCTATTAAAATTTCAAATTTAGACACACTTCTCAATGTTTGTTCGAACCTGCATTTTTAATAGCAATGGTGTGTTGTTCATTTGGTATTCAAATTCCAAATCAAATACACTTATTCAGCAAAACGGTTACGAGTTGCAGTTTTATGCGTACTGAGTCTATGACGTCAGCGAGTTTGTAATAATAGGATACGATTTGGTTATCTGTTTAGAATTAATTTTAATGTAATTTAAATTTACCGGTGGTAGGATTCCTATGCAGGAATCCGTTTAGGTAGGAACCACCCCAAGGCCAGGTATTCTGTCGTGAAGCAGTAGTGAGAAAACATTAGTGTGTTTCGGTTCGAAGGGCACTGAGAGCTAGCGTAATCACTGATCAAAGACTTAAGAACTTATGTCTCTGTGTGACGAGCGCAGTGTGGTGGCACAGAAATAATCTGGATGACAGAGCATTTGTTATGGGTAGACGTTGCACTCGCTATCAGGTGAATGTTTTGCTCGTTTCGTCACTTTAAAAAAAAATATAGAGAAATCCTGACGTCATTATTACTATCAAAATAGGAAGAATACGATCGGCACGACTTGTGTTCGGTGGTGCCGAACGAAGTAACTGGGTATTTACCTACATACAGTCACGCCTAATTCCCATATAAGCGGTAGGCAGAGGCCACACACGTAGCCCACTTTTAGATTCCGCGGGAACCAAGCCTTAACGGAATCCGTAACGCAGCTAGTATCGGAATCCTTGGCCTTGACATATCGAGTGACGTTCAGTTCCCAGTTGGTCATCTGGAAGGAAAGGCCAAATTGGATTCAAAAAAGCTCGGCGTACTCAGTAGAGCAGGACAGTATTTCATGCCGGCCCACCGCTTGGAACTTTACAAGGCGCAAATTCGGCCACACTTGGAATACTGTTCTCATCTTTGAGCGGGGGCACCCCAGTGGCAGCTCCTTCCATTTGACCGCATCCAGCGAAGAGCTACTCGAATTGTCGACGACCAGGTTCTTTCCGATAAGCTTGATCCACTTTTTTATCATATTTACTATGGGGAGTGTTCCGAGAAATTCTTCGGAATCATTCCAGTCGCTGAGTTTCACCATCTTACATCGCGGCACAGCACCAAATTTCATCCACTTTTGGTTGGTATGCCACCACTGTGCGCTTTTCGAGGAATTTTCTACAAAAAAAAGAACGGGTGGTGAACCACGTCGCCGCGTTTTTGGTACAAGTCAAAAAATTCTTACTCTCCATTGCGTTCCCACGAGCAGTATAGTGACAGCATTGCATTTTATGGTGTTATTCTGAACGAATAAAGGCCTATTAGTCCTAGGAATATCAGTCGCCTCTTATGACACCTCGGTAGGGAAGACGTAGGTGCTATTCTACTCTGCCAATAGGTGATCGGCGTAACTGGGTATATGAGAAGTAATAACTGATGTCTGATGATGACTGGCTTGAAGATCAATCGATGACGGGAGTTATAGCAATACAAAGTTCTGGGTTACACTGCACTTATTATGGGTAAGCGTGGAATTTACCGTTATGGAAGTACGACCTCGTCACTTATTGATCACTTATTTATCAACGTTTATATGATCCACCCAATTGGCGAGATTAAACCACGATAGAGGATACCCCAACTGAGTAAGGCCTGCCTCGACATGTTTGGTCATCAAAACAAAACGGTTAGCTTTCTAGCTTCATCTACTCGTATCTGTCTTTCTCTTCCACGATGAAATCCTACACGGTTATGGTAAGAACAGCGTGGGAGTTTTAGCTTTTTTAGTTGTATGACCGACTGATCCACTCTATTGCTCGCACGGTGGATGAATGTGTGATTTAATTTCTCCACGATAAAAAAATCTTACTTTGATTGAACAGCGTAACGCGTATACTGGTGTTAAGATTCCTATACAGTAATCCATCTAGGTAGGTACCAACCCAGTGCAGTTATTCTGCCGTGAAGCAATAGTGTGCAAACATTATAGCTTTTATTATGAGCAGGCGTTGCAGTTACCATCAGATTAACGTTTTGCTCGTCTCGTCACTTTGTTTAATAAAAAAAGAATCGAAGAAACCTTGGAGCCTTGGTGAAATAATAGGGGAAGAAATATATCCAACTACATAGAAACAGAAGTTTAAGAGCCTTAAGAGAACCGAAGCTGGTTTAGCTCGACTGGTTAGAAACCGCGCTGTCACATAGAATATCAGCGTAAAGTAGCATACTCACCCGTCCCACCCACGCCCGAAGCAACGCTCAGGCGGTAACATCGAATGAACGCTAGGATGCACCGTCAGAGACAAAGGGACAATCACAACACAACTGGACCCGAAAACCAACAATTTGAGTTTTTCACAAATGTTGACTCTGGTTGTTATTCGAATGCAGGACCCACGGCGTCGAAGTCAGGTACTCGTACCACGCGGTCGTCAAATGGCAGCATGATTCTGCTACTGTATGTTATGCATGGTAAAGAGAAGAGAACAAAGGATCCGATTAGATATTTCATCGTAGACTTTTACAATGCAAAATCACCTTTGTGTTTATAGGCCATCGTGACCACTTTACGTCAGATAGGCAGTCACGTTATCGAAATAATAAAAAAATATTGTGGAATTTGAGAAAATGATGATGTACTCGTAACTAATCAAGATGGTTCAAAGTAAAAATTTCAATACAACAGATTACTCTCTTTACAAATTATCTCATAGCTTTGTAATTATAATCAGGTGTTACTTTTCAGGAATCTACTATAGTAATAGTAGTACACACCCATGCGTGAGAGCGAACGCAAGTTCTTCAAAAATTAGGTTGTAGCGACATCTATGTCACCACATAAGAAACTCAAGAAATATCTCATACTTACAACATCGCGCTATTAAAGTTTCTGAGATGCGAACTATATACAACATCTAAATATTGTGGTTAGAGGCCTTTTTTGCGGGCCCTTTGCTCGCGAGTCTCTTACAACGAAACTATCAAAGCCGCAGGGCTAACAGCGTTACTACACATACAAAAATAACTGGTTGGAGCAGACGTCCTTCCCGAAATCGGACCATCCGATTTGGGTAGCTACCCGTTTTCATTTTACTTGGCAACATTATCTGCCAAAAGATCATATCTGCAATATTTAATTTAGTATGCGGAAAAATAACTGTGTTTTTCTCTTTTATTTTTAAATAAAGATACACAACACTAGTATAAAATACAGTAAAAAAACAGTGATATAATGTTTAATACGAACTTACTGACTTACTTTTATTTTTAACAAAACACCTTTTTTGCGGGGGGATTACTTAAATTTGAGATAGAATAAAAAATATAAAAACTTGTTATAAAATTATTATCATACATTCCATCATAATTTTTTTATATATATGAAATAATCGCTCGATCAAATTGCGAAAAAGAACATTATAATATTGGTCCCTGAATGTATCCATTATTTTTTTAATTTATTTATTGCATAATATGTACATATGGTTATTAACATTAATACTACTAAAACCTTATAGGGATTTAACTATGCCATGCAGTCTTTTAGATTCGAATAGTAGTTAATGTTATACCAGTACAAATGCCGGATGAAAAATTTGTCTCGACAGTCTAATCTCGAACACAGCGCCTAAAAGCAGTGTAAACACAAATGATAAAGTAACGAAGCAAGGACGACTCGTCGTTATTACGCCAACGTCATGCAACATGAATATGATATTGAAGGCTAGCATCGCATAAAACTAACTTTCCAGAATGGAAAATTATTTGTTAATTTATCGACTGGTGTATTATATAAAATAGGTAATCCGATATCTTATTAATTCATATTCTTTGAAATTTCTTAATTTTAACCTAAGTTAAGAGAGCTCTGATGACGTCTATCTTGCCGCTCTCGACCATAGAGACATCTTCTTGTTAACAAACAGAAGCTGTCACCTGCGCAGGATATGTTGTGGTATCGTTATGTATTTTTCGTTAAAGCAGAGGTATATATTCATCTGCAGCATTGTCAGACGGGCGCAATGTCAAAACATCGAGAACCGAAAACCAAGAGAAGGAAAGAGCGGTTGATAATATGCGCTCGGGAATCGCTGAGGGAACTATTTAAAGAAATTTATGTTTAAATATTTACATATCAGTACATTAATGAAAATACTATCGGATGACCACAAATTCGTCAGCATGGATTTTGGATTTTTATTGGCTCACCTGATGGTAAATGCTTGGTCTATGTTCACTCATGTTTTAACAACGAAAACGTCAAAATAACAAAAATGAAACAATGAATAGATAACTGAAAATGTATAATACCACAAAAAGAAAATTAACAAAAACAACAGAAGTAACAATGGAATAACAAGAATTAAACAAGATTATCTGGAAAAATTGTTATGTCAACAAGTTGATTGAAATTAAAAATGATGGATATAACTAGACCGATGATAAAACGTCTCATTTCAATAGAAAATGTTCGCACTAACTGAACTGTATAATTTGATAGTACTAAAATTCGATCCAACGTTGAATTTTTTTTTGTTTAAGTTTTTACCTTTGTCTCACGGCTCCCTGAATAGACTAAAATAATCTAACAATCTAACAACGCCTCATCCTCATTTCAACCAATTTTAGTCCACTGTTAGTCCACTGTTGAACATAGGCCTCCCCCATAGATTGCCACAAAACACGGTCCTGAGCTACCTGCATCCATTTACTTCCCGCAAAACCGTGTAGGCCGTCGCTCCATCTAGTGGGGGGGGGGGGGGGGGGGAGATTGTTAACAACGCTTAGGATTGTTAAATTACTATAGTACTTGGTAAACCAAGAATAAATGAGAGGAAAGAGAATGTTAGTCGTGAGTGTGAACTGTGTAAGTTATCAGTGTTTTATATATATATATATATATATATATATATATATATATATATATATATATATATATATATATATAGCAGCAACAGATACTAAGATATTATAAAAACTCACGAATAGAAACGACATCCCTCACGCGTAGATATGAGATTGCAAGGCGCATAACAGATGCCTTGTCTAGTTGTTCCACCTCTTCTTTTTTGGCGGGGAGCGAGGCGGTCAGCTCTGCAAAGATTTGCATCTCTTTGGTACGGCGGCAGCGTGCCGCCACGCGGGATTTTTCTTTCCGCTTCTCATTATTCCTGTCGAAAAAGAAATTTATTAATCTAATGAAATACCGATAATAGGCAAACCAGGGACATCTTTGATGACATGTGAATACTTCGAAGTAGTAGTCTACCTCGGACGGCATAACTTTCTATCAGTAAAATTATTTTTAAGAATCCTTCCAGTAGTTTGAGATGACCCTACACCTTCGATCAACAGTAATATAATTAATCGAAGCCCTTCACATTAAAAGTCGCACTCTATTAGTCAAAATATAAATATAAAAAAACTTTGTTTGTACACATGTTACTAGTTTATCACCTCTTTACATCAAGTGAAAAATGTCACACACTAGTCAATTATGTACTACACTTTCAATGTGCTGAAGTTATGAAAATAATGAGAATAAAAAAAATAAAAAAATTGATAGAAGAATTGCGTACCTCGGGAATTATTTAAAATCTAATAATTGTTTCAAAAATCACAAAATAAATAAAAAGACATTGTCTCATATTCGTTACTCGACTCCAATAAAGCTATTATAGTCTATTATTTTTCATGTCCAACTAAGGCAGACAAAAACAAATCTGCTGATAAATCGGTTGCTAGGGATTTATTTCCACTCTTCATTACATTGTATCGGATTATGTTTTGATAAATATAGATAGGAGACGTGGTAACAGTAATACATGTAATATGTATAGATTTATTTTACTAACGAAATAAAAATACCTACCGTTACTTATATTTTTTTACAGTGATCAAATAATATGATAATCTAGAAATATTACACAAAAATATTTTGATGAACATGGTTATTCAGAATAGTGACGTATAGATTTGAGACGTGAAATGAGGACCAAAAAGTAATTGAAATTATTTACTTAAAAATAAAATTAATATTGTTTTTTTGATTACACACCATTTTGACACAGAACAAAGTTTTAATCGCCCGTCTAAGGCTTTGGGCGAGTCCGGTATACACATTGTTCCCAGCAGTCAACAGATCTTGACACATAGAGCACATAAATATGTAGAAGACTTATTTAGATAACTAATGTAAAACACGATCGCAGCGGGAGTCAATTCCACACCAAATGCCCAAGAAATATCGACAGTTTGAAATCATAAAAAGTTTAATGCCATTAATTTGTAGTTAAGTGAACAAACCGACGGTATATTTTATCGCTTGTTCTAAATAGCATATTTGACAAGTGCGTCACGAATGTGATTTGGTATTACGGCTTTAACTTTATCTGTCTTGCTCTAACGACCGTCTTCAGTAGTTGTCTTTTCTTAAAAGACGGGAAAGTTTCGCAAATATTGATTAGTAGGGTTCGCAAAAATTTGATTGTCATCACGACAACAATACAAATTTCTAAATTACTTCTTCTTCTTATTTTCTTCTTCTTTCGACTCTGGCCTCTTGCAATAGAATTCTGCCAATGTCCAGTCAGTCACGGGAGTGACAATAGATAATTTTGACTCCAAAAGTCAATTCCTAAATTAGAAAATCGGGGTTATTGCGAATCCAAAGTCAAGGTCACTTATAAAAGTGTTGAACGAATATCTGTCAAATAACTGTATGCATACTGGCAATGGTTAACAAAAAAGACGTGATATGAAAAATAAGCGTCAGTTTCGTTAACCATAACAAGTATGAAAACTTTTATTTGACAGATATTCGTTCAACACTTTGGATAAGTAATAGCCCTGCAGTTCGGAACGCAGTGGCTAAGCGATTATCTTATGGGCTACGTTTTTTTTTATTTCTACACAGAAGAAATATTTGTATGGCCATCAAAGGATAATTCCGGATATGGTTGTTTGAACTTTTACCGACGTTTTTGTAAAAATCGGTCTTTAAAAGTTATACGTCAAAATGCTTTCAAAGCAGTCGGGTGTCACCGTCGACACTTAAAAAAAATCGTATGCCCTATATTTTTCTAGTACTAGACCTGCGGTACCAGAATGAGACAAGCGCGTGGCTACCTGACAGCTGAGCTCTGAGACGTGGGAGCAAATCCCAGTTTTTGTGTTTGAATGGTTTTCTGATAGGTCTGACTCGTAAAAATTAGGATCAGATACGATACACACTGATTATTTTTCCATAGTACTTGCTATGATAAATATCTTATCCGCATTCCCAAGATACAATATATCCGCCAGATATGACGAAGTCATCAGTTTTAATAACTTCAATAGCAACTTGGTTGAAGATAAAAGGATCACTTTAACTGGATTTAACGTGGTGCGAATGGGCAATATAACATTAGTATTGACGCACATGTGCCTCCTAGACGTGATTGGACTTAAAAGCTGTACTAAGAATCTAGACGCCAACGTCACAACTGAATAAATGGATAGACGATCATACGATAGATAGTATAGTCACAGAATTAATGATTATATCAACTTTGCATAACTATAATACTGCTGAGAAATCACCAAGCCCAATACAGACTCAGAATAGTGCAGGTAATGTAACAAAAGTTTCTCAAAGTCTAAACGAACATCTAAAATTGTACGCGCTAATTTAAACTAGTTAGAGACATATGGGCAAAAAGAAAATGTTATAATCCATTACCTTTTTGAAACTGGCCTGACTGGCTCTATCTTTGTACGTCCTTTAGGGAGTAAGAATAACATAACTCGATTCAAGTTATAACACAAGCAAGTACAAGTTACAACAAAGTTAAAACAAATGGTGTAAACTAAACGTTTTAAATATTACAAAAAGTATTACTGAAGAAAAAAAAAAGCAAAATTCTAAATCTACAGAAACAAATAGCGACGCCAACAGAACAGGTTGCAAAGTTAGTGAACCCGCTTGTAGGAGAGCGATAAAAAAGAAATTCGGCGCTCACGATAAGGACAGCTGTTCTAGTGAATGCAACGCATTGAGGAAAAACCTATCGAGAATCCCGCTTTCTGAACGTAACGTAAAAAACTAATCATGATCGACTTACAACTATAATTCGGCACTGGTTTTTTGGGGTTCCGTAGTTAAAACAGAACCATAACAATTTCGTCTTGTCCGTTTGTCCGTATGTCACAGCCATTTTACTTGGAGAATATTGGCACTATAAAGATGAAATATTGTAAAAAAGAGTTGTGTTCCGCTATATAATGATTTAGTGACATTACGAAAAAAAAAGTATAATCCATGTAGCGGCGTCATTGCACAAAAGCGTGGAAAATGATAAGGAAGTTCCAAATAACTATTTTTATAACTGTTGGTGAGATATGCGCTTCTAAAGTATTAAGACGTGTGTCCCTCCGCTCGGCTAACGTTAAAAATATGCAGTAAAAAATTCTGACGACTATTAGGGTGGTAGAACCTACGAGTAGAAAACAATTTTAACGAAAATTATTTTGAATATGATTTTTTTTATTGCATAAAGTGATGAAACGAGCAAAACGTTCACCTGATGGTAAGTGCAACGTATGCCCATAACAAATGCTGTGCCACCCAGAAAATTTCTGTGTGACTACGACACTGTGCCCATCACCCTGATACATGGGTTCTTAAGTCTCATATGCCCAGTGATTACACTAGCTCACAGTGCCCTTCCAACCGAAACAGTAATGTTTGCACACTACTGCTTCACGGTAGAATAACTGGGAAAATGATATGACGTATAGTTTTCGAGGTTTCGGTTACATTTTTTGAGCTTGGCCATCGCATATATTTGTTTTTCAGTGTATTGGAGAAATACGATGAAATAAAAATTTAACGTTATTCCCCACTATGGAACTCTTCACTGTGCGTGCGCACTTGACCGGTTTATTGAAACGGAGAACACGTTAATCAACCTACTTATGTAAGTCTACTTTTTATATGATCCGGTTTAGGAATTGTAAACATATTGCAGCATTTATTTCTTAGCGTGCCATTTAATGTCTCTGCTGAAATAAGGGTGCTGGGTTATTCAACCCACTTTTTCTTGATCAGCCAGTAAACACTGGCCTCTACTGAGTTGGGAATACTCGGGAATAGAATATATGGGATTATCGATCGCAGTATCAGACACTTTGTAATCTTAGACACTGCTGCCAGTCACAAGTCAGGATCATTTGTCTGACAAAACTGAGATGGTTATTCTGCCATTTATAGCCTATTTCTATTACCCGTAGTCGTATTTTGCGACACCCACTAGACAGAATGGGGTTGCAGATTCTCCAACGCCGCCAACACAAGGCAATTCAACCTATATTACAGCATTACCAGTTTTGTAATGAATAGTTTTATAACAATGGAAATCCAGAAGAAATTTGTACAAAAAATTGTTATGAAATAACAAATTGGTAAGGGTACGTACTTATATATGTGTATACGCATGCTGTATATTAACAGTAGAGAACCGAAAGTAGATAGCTTTTCTTTTTATAAGTTTTAGAGGTGCTCTGTAAATTAGGAATGACAGGTACATATTCATACATGTTTTAATACTGAGTGTTTAATTGTCTAAAACGAGTACGGCATAACCTCAAATTCCATCGTCACCACCTTGATGGTTGGCATTCCACCACAGTGCGTTTTTCGCGGAATTTTCTGCCACGCACTTGCACTTTATGGAATGTTCTGCCGTCAGCGGTTTTTCCGGACCGGCCTATTCCTTTCGCAAAGGCCGGCAACGCATCTGCTATTCCTCTGGTATTGTAGGTGTTCATGGGCGGCGGTGATCACTTACCATCACGTGAGCCACCTGCTCGTTTGCCTCCTATTCTATAAAAAAAAAAAAAAGGTGCAAATACATTTAACGTCACCACTTACGAAAAGTCAACGTAAAACAAATGGAATTTCTTTAAAATTAGCATATGTGTATGAATAGATATTGTAAGAGAAAGCGTATTACGAGTATAATGGAATATCACGTCAAGACGTACGTGTTTTGCTGTTTACTCTGCTTTTTTATTTCCAAGAATTTTAATGACACATCGGTAATAAATTTTTTACTTGGTAATTCTATAACATGATGAAATTTGTAAATAGTAGATGAAACTTGAGTTTAATCTATACTATTCTATACTATCTATATTAATATTATAAATGCGAAAGTAACCCTCTCTGTCCCTCTGTCTGTTTGTTACATTTTCACAGTTTAACCGCTGAACCGATCTTGACGAAATCTGGAACAGAAATTGCTTGCATCCTGCAAACGGACACAGAATAATTTTTATCCCGAAGAAAACACCAAGACCTCACCTAGGTGTAGAGAATTTACCGCAATCACCACGCTTGGCAGCCGATCGCAGAACGAAAGTCGCAGGTTTTTCGTCTGTGGATATTCTTTTTCTTCGTAGTGTTGTAGGAGTCGATTTATTTAATCGGCTCTTACAACATCCACGGGATGAAACGGGGTGACAGATTTTCTTACGGCTTTTTACAATTCATAATTTAAGGTTTTTAGGTTAAAACTTACCTTTTATTAGATTTAGAGATGATGCTATAAGATATTGTTATTCTGAATGTTATGTTCGATTGGACGGCATATAGGAATTATGAGGAATAAATGCCTTGAACAACCATAAATATCCTGGTACAACTTTTCAAACGAAATGGATATCGGTTCAACGCAATTCCGATAGGAGCTTGTTATTGGATCATTGAAGATGATTTCGAGTTTTTAACATTTATGCAGGAAATCAAGTATATGGGGCCCTGCATAACTTTATGTTTAGCCAGAGCGTATCTAAAAGGCACGACTAACTGTACATAGAGGAGCTCTGGTCCCCACAATTATGTACGGTAGTGAATGTTGGGTCTGGCAGAAGAAGCTAAGCGAAGCTAAGCTAAGCTGAAAATAAGAATAATGCTGTGGCCGGTAAGGGTCGACATAAGCGAACGTCTTCGATCTGATCGTATCACGATTTCGTTCGTATGACGTTTTGAGGGAAGGCCACGCCAAAAGTACCGCAACCCACGAGCTTGTATAAAAACACTAATGTAAGCAGAAGAAGCGAAAGATGTGTGTCTGGATCGTAGCAAGTGTAAAGATGTGGAGCCTGCCTAACCCAATGGGAAAGCGGCGTGACACAATGTATGTATGTTTATTGCAATTAAAAATATTAAAGGTTCACATGTATAAATTATTTCGTGTAAAATTTCCATTTTTTATTTGACTAAGGGCCGGTATTTCAATCGTCCCTTATATTCTTTACCTTAGAATATTATTCACATTTAATCTTAGGTTCACTTTTGGAGCACAGAAGTGTATATCAACCAATCTATTCCATACCTTAAGTTAAGTAGCAGCATAGACAACATTACGGCAAGATTCAGTTAGTTCACACATTCAACGCAAATATTTGTATGAACACTAGCGCCATTTTGGCATTTGGAAATGTTCCATTTGGAGGTTATAGTCTTATAGCGACATATGTGGTGTTTAATATATAGATTCAATGGAATTTTGTGCAATGCCACGTAACATTAATCCTGAATTGAAATACACTTAAGTGACACTTAGTGACAGCGTCAACCTTGTACCTAGATAAGGAGCGATTGAAATACCGGTCCTAAATGACAAAACGAGCAAAACGTTCACTTGATGGTAAGTGCAACGTCTGCCCATAAGAAATGTTGTGTCAACCAGAACATTTATGTGCGGCACCACACTGCGCTCGTCACCCGGCATCAATTCCAAAGTCTCATATGCCCAGTGATTACACTAGTGTACCTGCAATATATATATATATATCCCATATACTAGTATATTTGTAACGTAAGCTCAACAATTGACGGCGATTGCAAAATTAATCGCGTTGCCGTCCGCCAATTGAAGGTGTGACGCGCGCTCTGCCAATTTGTGTGCCCGTTATTGATAGCGTGATAGCCATCAGCTCCCCGCGATTGAGGAATATTCCTTGCCTCGCTTAATAATAACATAGTATACAGACAAAATATTAATATTTTAAGATTAGTCATTACATTTGTATACATGCAATAAAAAAATACGTCAAATACGAAAATGTTAAACACAACACGTAGGTAAAACTATATTTACGGATTTAAACTCGTTTAATTTTGAAATTACATTTTTATAATTATATATAATTATTAAATATATATTAAATTTTTTTTATTGCATAAAGTGATGAAACGAGCAAAACGTTCAACTGATGGAAAGTGCAACATCCGCCCACAACAAATGCTGTGCCACCCAGAATTGCGTGTGACACCACACTGCACCCGACACTCTGAGAATGTCCAGAGGTTAGGCTGGCTCACAGTACCATTCAGACCTAAACAGAGTAATGGTTGCACAATACTACTTCACGACAGAATAACTGACTCTGGGGTGGTACCTATCTAGACGGAGTTCTGCATAGAAATCCTACCACCAGTAAAACATTGATCAACAATATTTAACAATGTATGCTTTATCTCAGAGTCTAGAAATACAACTAAAGAAATAAGAAATAACTTAGTTTCAGATGTACGTTACAAAATGTTTTCACATACATACGATCACGACTGTATCCCATAAGGAGTAGCCAGAGACTGGGCACTCACTGCAAAAACAGATGATTGCCACAATCCACGTTTCACCAAAACAATATAACTTAGTCTGATAGGTGGTGAGCCCATCGCCACCATGCGCTGTTGGATGCACAGTGCAGTTTGATTCCTTACTCGCCTTTTACGAGATCCATTGGATGAGATGGAGTAACATAACATAACATAACATTACGCATATATTATCCTCGTTTTACCATTAAATGTTGTTATTTCAAAGCCGCTTGAAAATTTAGCACTATTATAATATGCAAATTCACATTAAAACCATCACCAGACTAATTAATAATACCAGATAATACATTTTTCCCTAATAATTCTAATAATTTAATTCCCAGTAGCAACCGACATACATTTCATTGTAGAAAATACTACTGTGGTTACTTGTTTTCAGACATAATACAACTTAACAACGCATAAACGCATCATAAAAGCAAAAATAACCTGTGCAAAAAAGCTGGTTAAGCCTTATTGCAGCTCTAATCCACCTATTTTGAAATCGTGTACAGCCATTACTCTACTCGAGGCTGTTTGATTCGCAGCCTCTTTAAGCATTTAAAGGGCTGGCTTCTCACCTCTTGTACATCAAGGCTAAACAGCCTTAATTTAAAAATGTATCCTTTTTCCAGATATTATACAGCTGATGTGCATCCTTGGGCTGGTATTCAGAATTCCAATCCGCGTTATTTATGTAACATACAATTTTAGTGCACTTCCAGATGATTTGAATTTGGAATTATATGTATGTACATATAAGCATATATTATTCCAAATTTAAATAATATATATCAATGGATGTATGTCATTAAAACACTACTCAATTTCTAGTAACTATGCAAGTACCAAACCGGATCCCACGGTTTTCCTTAATCGTTAACATAGTTTTTGCTACTAACGCTATTATAAAGCTATCAATTTCTAATTAATCTAGTTGGTTCATGGCACAAATATTAAGTGATCAGCGCCCTGTCATCCTAATGCGTAGTCGTCGAGGTCTTCAACATAAGATGTTATTCTTATGTTGAATGACTGCAGTTCGACTAAACTACTTACGGTACAGTCAAATGGAAATTACAAGATAATTTTACGTAATAATAGTAGTTCAGTCATTCTCCAGCTTGTTGTCCCATAAAGCTAGTTTTCCGTACGTACTTACCTAGTAACGAAATTCTGACTATATTTTTTTTGCTAGAAGTTTGTAAAATATTTTCAGTCTGACGTTAACATGACATTCATCATAATAGTAAAATAACAATTATCAATTTAAGAGAAGCCGGTGCCGTGGATCGAGGACGTCCGAGTACTATGAAATATATGCCTGCCCGACGCCTGCAACTATCGCTGCTGTGCTACCAATTAATACAAAATATGAAATTTGCATTACTGATAAGTAACTGGTGGTAGGATTCCTGTGCAGGAATCCGTCTAGGTAGGTACTACCCCAGTCAGTAATCAGGTCAGTCATTCTGCCGTGAAGCAGTAGTATGCAAAAATAACTGTGTTTTGGTCTGAAGGGCACTGAGAGCTGGGCGTATGAGACTTAGAACTTATGTCTCAGGGTGACGGGCGTAGTGTGGTGCCACAGAAATGTTCTGGGTGACACAGCATTTTTTATGGGCAGACGTTGCACTTACCATCAGATGAACGATTTTCTCGTTTCGTCACTTGATCAAATAAAATAAATAAATAAGTGTTTTTAATTCTAGGTATATCGCTTAAGTATATCTGTATAAACTTGCGTATATCATCACAATATTTATAAATAAAACCATTCCCCAAACTGAAATAACACCCAGTCGATTGCCTGCCTGTGAAAATCACAAGGTGGCTGGAAACCTCACGTGGTTTAATCAGCTGACTAACACAGGGCTGGCGATCTTCCATATAGTATTACTCATGAATACCCTGGTGAAATACCTTAAGTGAAAATATGTCTGCGTATTTCAATGACAGACGTTACAGAACATTTTCTGATTCGAACATTTTCTACAATATAAGGTATTCCGAAATCGAAATGTTTAATGAATAATTTACAATTGGACGTAAAAATGTAATGGAATTTGTGCAGAAAGGAAAAACTGAGTAAAAAGAAAATAAAAGTATAATTTAGAATGAGACGTTTACATTACACGGTTTTTGTACAATACATTTTTCTAAAACAGACAATTCAAGCTTAGGAATGTCACAACTTTTTTCGGGATTCTATAATTCATACTCAATTATAAAATTTTCTACTTCAATAAGTTTTTACGTTTACACACATCATCATCATTTCAGCCTATCACTAGTCCACTTCTGAACATATGCCTGATTTTGGGAGATTTTGCCATAGTTGCCACGCTTGGCAGGCGAGTTGGCAATCGCAGATGTTCCAGGACGATGCTGCTGCCCATTTTCTGGTTTTAATTTTCCCTCTGTCGACTTTTGCGACACCCACGGGATGGGATGGGGGAAAATTTCTTTATTCAGTTTAGGGATGTATAAAGGCTTGGCTTGTATAATCTTATGAATTTTAAAAATCTACATCGGTTCAAAAAATAAGACCTTCTCAGAGAAGAACCGGCAAGAAACTCTGAGGTCGTTTTTTTTCAATGCCATATTAGATTTCATTTATAAGTTACATAAAAATTACATCATAAATTTAGTAGCCAGGGTTTGCAAGTGCAGAGTAAGAATTATTTCCACACATCTCTGTCCTCCATGTAATTATCTATTTTATAATACGCTTTTCCTAATAACATCTTCTTGACAAGTTTATTGAATTCTAAGTCACTTTTTGAGTGTGTGACTCAAAAAGTGACTTAGGAAGACTTTTAGGAATTTTATTATAAAATTTTTATGGATCTACTAAGCAAAGATTTTCTAGTTTTGTCCAACATAAACCAACACAAGAACCTCCAGCGCGTCACCTCGGCCCATTGTACAGGATACAGTCACTTTTTTATTAAATAAATACATGTGTTTCCGTACGTACATTCAAAGGATCAAAAGGTCCCAAGTTATTCTGCCCCGTAGTTCACTAGCGGATCTTTCGATTTCCGTAGACCGCCTACCTTACTAATTAACATTACAACTTGCTTTTATCACGCTTACTCGACTTTGACTGTGACTTTGATACTCAACAGACTGGATGATAGTGATGCCAAAAATGTGTGTTAAAAATACTCTCTCCAGTGTTTCTTTTCATTTTAGGGTTTCGTAGCTCCAAGAGAAAACGATATCCTTTTGAAATCACTTGCACGTGTCACAGCCGATTATTTGAGAAACCGTACGATCTAGAAATGTGTAATTTAACATAGTGGAACAGATTAACCAACCCATTTTGTAGTTGCTGTTTAATATTCATAAAATAATATGAAAGAGGTCGACACTTAACCTATGTTTTCGAAAGTGCTAGGTGTGGTGCAAATTAGTAAATTATATAATACCTTAAAGAACGAAAAAGAAGAAAAAGAATTTAAAGAAACAAATTTTACTAATTGAATAATTTGCAATCAAAAATGTGAAAATGTACTCAAATCTACATGTAATATGGAACCAACCCTGGATACGCGATAAAAACGCTTTTTTGTTAGATTGACATGTATGTTACGGAATCTTTCAATTCTATTATCATCCACTTCCAGCCGTCCAAATAATTTGAAATTTTGCACACGTATACAATACATTAAGTTCATGGCTATGACCGGGTATTCTTACCAGGATCATCAGCTCATTGCTGTTCAGGCGTGTTCTTTATTTTTAAACTAAAATATGATTACTTTATAACTAACTAATAAAATAAACGTAACAAGGTAAAAAAAGTCCATCTGATGAGATTATTTTTCCAACCCATTCATATACTACAGCGTGATGAATGATGATATGGTCCCGGCCGACTTTCGAGCACGCCGACAACTTCCGAATACAGACGAACGCTACCAACTGCGCAGGACATTTAGTGCCACAAGTGTAAGCGCAAACGCAGAGGCACCCACTCGTCCTAACACATGTACCCTATGTATCTTTTGCAATAAGGTCGGAGGTAGGGTAGGATGCAGTGCCGGAGACGCCGTACAATTACAACACCGCCAGACCCAAAACCAACAATTTACACAAATGTGGCTCCGGTTGGGATTAACCGCAGCGCAGTAGCCAGTTACTCTGGCCACTAAGCCACGCGGTTACAGCTGATATTAAAAGGTAACGCGTCTTGAAATATTTGGACCATTTATCACTGCAATATCAATAAACGGTATAATAACGACCAAAATCCAATAAGAATATATAAGCATAACCGAGCATCTGGAAAGTTATTTATCTTCTCATTTCATGATTTTATCAGCTTTTTATTGGTAGAAGTAGTTAAGTAAATTGACCGACATGCATGTACAATGTGACCATTTATTTTTTATACAAAATGGGACATGTATGGTTTAAAGAATTTTTTTTGGCTTCGCTCAAAATCTGCTCTGCTTGCTTGCTTTCAAAGTCGAATCGAAAGAATTGGCGTCACCTCACTCATGGATAATGACTTATCTAATTATATTTAATTTTAATTTAATTTACATGTTTTTATTCATGCTAATAAAATATATTTATTTTAATTGTTGATGAGCAAAATGTTTACCCAATGGTAATTCTAATTCAAATTCTTTATTTGCTATAAATAGCTTTATTTGCTATATATATGCTGTTTATTTTAATTGTAATCAATAGGTGCTTATAGCTATTTAGCTATTTTTGTAGCATTCAAAAATGTAAGTGCAACGTCTGCCCATAATAAATGCTGTATATTTCTGTGTGGGGTATCATTTTATATCTATTTACTGCGTAAAAGCAAGCATGTTATTACAAAAAAAAAATATTAAACTAGTAGGTATAACATTAATGAAAACTAAATACTACCATTGAAAATTTAAGTTTAATACATCTAGTGACAACTTCGTGTAAGTATCGAATTCATGGCAAGTTATCTTTGAAGTGAAACTTACGAGAATAAAATTTCAAAGTCGAATTTGAGTGACGTAACCCGGATACACAGTGCTTTCGTGAGTCGTATCTTCTAAATTAATTGAGTTATAAACAACAAAGCGGGATGCAGAAGTCTTGTTTTTTATTGGATAAAGTGACGAGACAAGCATAACGTTCAGCTGATTGGTAAGTGCAATGTCTGTCCATAACAGATGATGTGTCACCAAGAATATTTGTGTGGCACCACACTGCCTGTCACCCTGCGACATAAGTTTTAAGTCTCATATGCCCGCGATTACGCTTGCCTTTCAAACCGAAAGACAGTTATGTTTGCACACTACTGCTTCACGGCAGAATAACTGGCTCTGGGGTTGCACCTACCTAGACGGATTTCTGCATAGGAATTCTACCACCCTTAAAAGATTTGAAAGACCTTTTTTATATCAGCCGATCTATGCTATGAAGGAACGCTCGAATTCTGGTGGAACATTCCCTCAGGTCTTAATCGAAAGACAAATGCACCGTGATATACCAGTTATAGAAACGATGTTTACAACTAAAGTTTATTTTAGTAAAGAACAGACGAATGTCACTAGCGCTCTACAATATTATTCTTAAATAGTACACAAGATAGTATCAAATCTATACCAGTAACAAAATTGAAGTGTTTGTCTGTGATTCCAAAATAAATGGCAAACTTTTAGTAACTGTAAACTGCTGTTTATCGTATAAATAGTAGTTCTCAGTTACTTAAATAATCGTTTATAATTTCAGACTGTCTGGAAGTTTGTATCGGAATAGGCTCCGAAACGGCTCAACAGATTAAAAATTTCGGGTTTAAACAGCTATAATCCATACTAATATTATAATTGCGACAGTAACTCTCTCTGTCCCTCTGTCTGTTTGCTACCTTTCACGGCTCAACCGCTGAACCGATATTGACGCAATTTTTCAATTGAAGTTTAGCTTGTATCTTGGAGACGGACATAGGATCCCATAATACAAAACCAATACATATTTAAAATAAACTATCCAAACGGACGAAGTCGCGGGCATCAGCTAGTACTTAATGATATGGCTACATGGAGCCGCACGCTGTGAGCATGCCGAGAAGGGCCAAACCGTACCATGTCGCACGGCGCAATCATGGCGCCGGCATATTTTACACGGGTGAAACCGCGGGGCACGGCCAGTAACAAATAAATTACTTGCTCATCGAATAAGAGGTCATTGCACTAGTCGTAATTTTAGATTATTTTACTTACACTAATAAATTTTTATTGGATCAATGCAAGAAGCCGTCAAATTATTTAGGTAGCGTTTTCGCAATGCGTTAAGTAGTGAAATTTAACATAAAAGAAAATATATGAAACTGTTATTATGTCATCCGATTAGCAGAGCGTTTAATTAAAATTTAATAATTATTTTTTAATTTTTACAATTTCATATATTTTTACATGCAAGCTCCAAAAACAATGTCTGTTTATGTACAAGTTTTAAAGAAAATAAACGATTACTATATTGTTTTTTTTTTTTTTAGCCGTGTGGTAGCGGTTGAAGAGAATCTATCACCCTAACTCATCCCGTGGGTGTCGTAAAAGTCGACAGAGGGAAAATTTAAACCACAGAAGATGGGCCGCAGCATCTTCCTGGAACATCAGAATGAATAAACTACGGTTGCCAACCAGCCTGCCAAGCGTGGGAACTATTGCAAGTTTCCCCCCAAAATGAGAGCAATAAACTTTTGTAGCAATCTATGGGGGAGGCCTATGTTCAGCAGTGGACTAGTGATAGGCTGAAATGATGATGATGATGATGATATTGATTTTGGGGCAGGAATAATTAATTGATGTACAAATGTTTATCGTTAATATATCGCCTTATTTTACTTCTTTCAACCCCTGAAGTGCGTCCTGGTATATTTCTTAAGTTAGAACTACAGACAGACGTCAAACTGTTATCATAATATTAAGCCACATTATCTCATCGCATTTTATACACTCTCACGGTTACTTTGCGTTAATTGACTTTCCGATAAGAATGAGAATAGTCAGTGGCAGTGTCATAAAAACAGAAGCACACAAAATACGAGCATAAAAACCAAACGTTTGTAACAAAAATATTGGCCCCAGCTGAAATTCGAAACCAGCACCCACGTCTCAGGCGGTCAGGTAAGTCAGGATTCCTATGCAGGAATCTGTCTAGGTAGGTACTACCCCAGGGTCAGTTATTCTGCCGTGAAGCAGTAGTGTGCAAGCATTACTGTGTTTCGGTTTGAAGGGCACTGTGAGATAGCGTAATCACTGGGCATTTGAGATTTAAGAACTGATGTCTCAGGGTGACGGGCGCAGTGTGGTGTCACGCAGAAATATTCTGGGTGACACAGCATTTGTTGTGGGCGGACGTTGCACCTACCATCAGGTGAACGTTTTGCTCGTTTCGTCACTTTATACAATAAAAAAAAAGTTGAACATTGAGTAGTCATGTAATGCCAAATTAATACCTACAGAAAGTGATACCTCATCGCACTTCACCAATCGCAAACCAAAGAGTATCTATACGTTCAATTAATTTTCTTATAAGTTCCTATGAGATACTGTACTATGAACTATTCAAAGGAAATTTTGACACCAACTCACGTCAACCACTCACGTCAGTTGTGATTTTTGTTGTTTGTTATTTCTGAGTATTATATTTCGTTTTGATGTTTAATATTGGTAGTTAATTATGCAGCAAGTGCTTATAAAAGTGTACAGTGATTGGAAATATTGAATTCAAGATTGCAATTGTGATTTTCCAACTAATCTTTTGTAACTTTGTAACTTACTCGAAGATTGCTACTTATCTGAAAAGTGTATATTCAGAATATGCTACTTTTACACTGTCAAAAAGTTTACGACTGTTGCCAAAAAATATACTTTTCATAACGACTTAGCTAACAGAGCAGTCACGATTAGATAAGACGTGACCATGTCATAATCTTAACATTGTTAACCCTACTTTATCAAAAGTAATGTGAGGCAAATAATGTGGCAGCGTATGTTAAAAAAGTAGCAGTTTATAAACTGCTTTGTGCTGATCACAGAGGGCCAACTGCGAAAATTAAAGTACGAAGTTTCGGATCTATTCGAAGCATCGACGGACGTCGAACGTAAACCCTACTACCAAATTACTTCGGATGCAACTTCTATGGACGGCCTTCTTTCGGATTCATAGGCAACCAATAGAATGAATGTTTAGTGAAGGGTGATCTTGGTACTAAACTTGCGATCTGTCAGCCGAAACTTCGTTATTCGATTTTCGTAGTAGACCGCCAGACCCCTCATTTGGGACTGCTTTTGGAACGGGAAAAGTAAACCACGCCGCTCTGATACGGGGTGAAGAATTTGAAATATCCTCGAATTATATTTATTCCTTACAAATGCCTCCTGCGATAGTTTTCACGACCAAGTACGTGAATCTTTACTCTATTAAAATTGCAATTTTCAGGTCCAGTATATGGATTACAGAGATTTTTACTTATTCTTTTCGGGAATATCAAGCATATGACTAACTTCATCTATTTAAGAAGGTGATTTTACGTAAGAGTGACGTAACACAGTGCCTGAAACTATTTTAAATAACGTGAGCTTACGTATGTGCGATGCAAATACAGTGTGTTAAATTCATCTAAGGGAATGAAAGTAAAATATGCAGATGTTATTGGAAAATATGGTCTAATATCGGTAACGTGTATTAAACAAGTGGTCGCCCTGTGTTCGAAATTCAACCGTAATTCATAAATCTTTTAAGTTTTAAGGTTACTGAGGTTTGAGTAATTATTTGTTGGCAACATTTTAAAATTCCATAATGTGTTTGACATTCACAGTATAAACGTAAACAAACGACATACTATTATGTGATTTACACTGTCAGTATGAACGTAAATAATGAATGTTTTATATTATTCAATTTAATGTATTCGTAACAATTATACAAATGTTAGATTCCTCTCTTCTCCGCACAAACTTTAACTATGCTAATTATATCCTCCATATAAACCTCACACTTCCGTGCGCGCAATATGCTCAAAATAGGTACAAAGATTTCTCTTAGCTTAGGCCTTTCATTACAAAAAATACACTCACATGAAATCTTCCAAATCGACGACGTTCGTGTATTGACACGGCTGTCCATCCACGTCATAACACATCTTATTGTAGTCCCACTGTTGTCCCCCTTGACATGGAAGATTCAGAGGCGCAGGAGTGTACCCTATTTGTGGGTACATCCGACCATCATAATATTGGAGAGGATTATCACAAACATAATAATTACTATTGTAACACTGCATTGAAAGATCTAAATAAGGTCCGTTATTGTAAACATTGTTCAGCGGTTGCTTAGCCGATTGGTTGGCCATCGGACACTGCGCACTCCAGCACTCTTCGTAGCTCCCGACAATCGGACACTGCATCGGCAACCGGTCACCGTTCACCAGCATATTCACGATTTAACCGACACGAACTGTTTGAACAATAAAATAGACCATCGAGCTACATAATCCACGAGCGACTGATAGCAACAGATGTTCTTATCACCAACAGCAATGGCACGCGTGGTTGCGAAAATGTTGATTACATTTATTAGATAGCAGTGTATACGTTATTAGTTTCGACCCTCAAAGGCCGATTGTGTCGATATGTGAGAAGTTTTACATTCACGTTTGTCTCATTCGACGCCTTGTTCGATGTTTTAGTTAAACCTTTCGTAACTTATAAGGTCATGAAATTGTAAATTGATACTGGTGGCAGGATTCCTATGCAGGAATCCGTCTAGGTAGGTACCACCCCAGGGCCAGTTATTCTGCCGTGAAGCAGTAGTGTGCGAACATTACTGTGTTTCGGTCTGAAGGGCACTGTGAGCTAGGCGTAATCACTGGACATATGAGACTTAAGAACTGATGTCTCAGGGTGATGGGCACAGTGTCGGTCACACAGAAAGTTTTCTGGGTGACACAGCATTTGTTATGGGCAGACGTTGCACTTACCATCAGGTGAATCGTTTTGCTCGATTCATCAATTTATACTGCTACTGTGTGATAAAATAATAAAAAAAAGAAACAAAAAAATACCTACTTAATATTTTATGGCCTAGTGATCAGACCTCCTTATTTTTTAGTGACGAGACGAGCAAAACTGATGAACTGACGAGGTTCATCTGATGGTAAGTGCAACGTCTGCCCATAATAATTGCTGTAGGTGTCAATTCCTAGGTCTCATATGCCAAGTAATGACACGAACTCTCAGTGCTCTTGCTTGCTCCGACAATATTTGAAAGTTGTCGCCGTGATCGATAATCGGCCAGGAGGATATCTATTTAGCAATTAAAACAGAAAATGCGATAACTACAATATTAATATAATATATAGATAGATTTTTAAGTGACTATACATAAAAAAAAAAACTAAATCCTTACTATAATCCACGGAGGTCCGTAATAATTTAGTTTAAATATGGCAATAAAATCTAAAATAGGTGTCTGATAGAGTAAAATAGCACCTTCCTCTTTCTTACAAAGGTGGCGTAAGAGGCGACTAAGGTATTGTCGGACAGCCTCTAATCGAGTAGAATAATATCATAAAAAGCAATGTTGTGACTATACTGCTCGTGGGAACGCGACGAAATTTTGGACTCGTACCAAAATGGAGGCGACATGGTCGCCACCCGTCACGTAAGGATCCTACCACCAGTAAACCTTCCCTTTAAATGGGAAAAATTCGTGAGTGTATGTATGTATGTTATAAGAATACATTATCATAACTTCAGGATGAAGTTACTAGAATCAAGACGTTACTTTGCGGAAATTCATTATACTAAAGAAAAGAAAGTCAATTTGCTAAAATGGTGTGTAGTTTTTTGAAGAGGATTGCCCGAACTCCCAACTATTAACTCCACCACTACAACACTATCACTAGGCAATATACACAACTGAAGTGGCGGAATAGTAATTAGTTTGCTTGTGCGCGCTATTGAGGGAGGGCGGGCGGTGCTCCATTTTAAATTTTGCATGCGAATGTTAGCAAATTAACTTTCTTTCCTTTATTTTAATTTTAAGGACACTCTGTTTCAAGCTCTAGAGATTATTCTGTCCATAGTTTACTTACAAATTTGTCGAATGGATGTCGTAAAAGCTCCGTCAGATAGCAGAATCTTAAATATAAACCCGAACCCAAAACGTTCAGTGACGCCAGCAGTATCTAAATTAAACGTTAAACCTATAGTACTCCGTTCGCCAATCCACCAGCAAAGCATGGCAGTCGTGGAAAATTTTCAAGACTACTGTTTGGAAACTTTCTGTTAACATTTACGTTCCGGACTACAGAACATTTGGAAGAAGCCTTGACAAAAAGGACCGTTTATAGAACCTATACATTTAACCATTCGTTGATTTAGTTCTAAATTTGTCACATTTTACTTCCGACTTTATACTTTAATAGTAAGGATTGAGTGTTATGTATAGAGTAAACAATTCCGTGAAGTTACTAATGGTGTGTGCTTGTGTGTAATGCGTCGGGTTAACCAGGAATAAGCCTGGCTTGCTGTAGTATTTTTTGGTGATAGCGTATCTAATTTAAACTTTTAGTATATGTGCAGTAGGTACACACCATGTGTGAATGGGTGATAGTTTCGCCAAAACTGCCCTGTAGTTTGGCGATATTATAATATTGTATAAATAAATTAAAAATTATACATTTTATTCTGATTCATAATAGCCCGTTGTAATTATGGGCAGATGCTGCACATTCCACCAGGTGAACGATTGAGCTCGTCGGCAATGCACAAGCGGTATCAGGACTATTTTCTTTTTTCTCCCATTTTATAAACGACACTCCTCACTGGGATTCCTCCTGCACCGTGGGTACGTTTTGCACAAATGTTGGCACCGGCTATAATTTGAACCCAGAACCCACAGCGTAGAAGTCAGACACGCTAACCACTAGGCAACGCGGTCGTCAAATATCGTGAAATATACTTTATAATTAATAAATATGATTGCGTATGCTGTGTCCATAAAACGTGTAAAAGCACAGGTCCGGTTCGTCCAGACGCCACGGTGCTACAATTGAACGGGTTATTGAACCCGCGCCGTAATGACGATGCGCTTACAAAATAACCAAACCAAAGTAACCAAATCACGTGTTATCATAACGCGAAAAAGTAGGAAATGTATACCTGATTGCACTTACCGTTATGTGAACGATTTGCTCGTCTCGGTACTTTCTTCAGTAAAAAATATGCTTTGCAAGGGTCGGATGCCACATCAGAAACACATGACAACCCTTATACATACTATAACGTGGATTTATATATTAGCAGCATAGTGCAGACAAACTACAAATCACGGTCGCGTACGGCTTTTTTTCGTAGTCGATACAAAATCATTAGCCAGGTAATCGTATCAGCGGTGTAACCATACGTCGTGGCCCGTAGCAAATTCATAGGATGGGGCCCCTCTGAATGTAAAGAAGCTCAACGAACTATGTAGTTTATTTATAAATGTAGTAAACTTTATATGAACAAACGGTATTATAATTATTGCGTGTAGTTTTAGTTGCTTTTCTGGTAACTTTTAAATTAAAGTGTATATTTGATAGACTTAACATTTTTTTAGTCAAAATTTTAATAATTTAAAGTCCTCTCCGGCCGGGAAGCCCTGGTATTTTGCCCATCCCGCCAGCCTATTGTTACACTTACTGCAGATAACTGTATAAAATATAACGTATTTACATTTGACAAACATTGTTTGGTAATGTTATCTCTGGTAGCACCTGGGTTAACCTTATTCCGATACGGCGTTAACGGAATCATTCGGACGCTTGATATACAATATACAGAGTAAAGTTAGTGACACACTCGATATTTAAATTGATAAAATATTTGCCACGCGTATGTTAAAAGTAAACGCAAAGGATATTATTATAATTAATATACATATACGACAGTTATCACTTAATAGTCAAGAAAGATAAAAGGATTATTATCGCAATTAGTAGTAGACCAACAATGCAGATAGATACTGGTGGGGGCATGGGTCGACTATTGTTGTTTTTATATAAGAGGGGGCAAACGAGCAAGTGGCTCACCTGATGGTAAGTGATCACCACCGTACATGAACATGTACAATACCAGAGGAATAACAGATGCGTTGCCGGCCTTTGAGAAAATAATAGGTTGTTTTTTTGAAGGTCTCTAAGTCGTATCGGTCCGGAAAAACAGCTAGCGGGCTTCCACTGAGTATTTCTAACGGAACACAATTTGGGTCCTAACCATTTTTGTGAAGTTTCCAAAAACTTAAATTGGTTCTAAACCTCTGTAGCGTGGCAAATACCTGATGGGATACTGATAACATATTTAAGGGCGGGCGTGTTTTATGTGTGGTGATACACATCATTTTTTATTTTGCGCGCGGATCTAAGCAAATTGACTTTGCTTCTGTCCTTTACTGTATGGATTTCTGAAAAGTAACGGGTGATTCTATTAGCTAGATTTTACGACGTTATTTATTTAACTTACTTTATAAAACGTAAAAGTCCCTTTTGTGCCACTATGCTATACTAATTAATATAATAGGTAATCAGTATTTCCATTGCAGATCATTACAAATCTACTGCGAAACATGCTGCTGTCGAATAGTTTGCCACAAAGCACAGTTCCGAGCCATCTGCATCTATCAACTTATCGACACGAGGACAAGTTCGTTTGAGGTTGTCACACGACAACTTTTCTTCCTCAACAGATTTCGATTCTTCGATTTATGTACACTGTTTCGATCTGCTGCATTGAAGTAGCTTTTTTGATTAAATCATTACATACATACATACATACAGTCACACCTTTTTCCCATTTAAGGAGTAGCCAGAAGCCACTCACGTAGCCCACTTTTCACCCTCGCGGTAAAACGAGACGTGACGGGCAGCGAACCACGTCGCCGCCATTTTTTTTAATCCAAAAAATTCTCATTGGATATTATGGTGTTATTCTGCACGAATAAAGGTGTCCGTACAATATTTATTCCAAATTAAAAGGCCATAATTATTTAGTGGGAATAAATCGAAAATATAAAACAATCCGTATTATTTTACGTTCTTTTGACGCACTTCATCGATTCCTAAAGAACTGGAATACGCTTTTAATAGAAGCGTCTACGCTGGTAATAAAATGAAAAATTGTCGACTCCTTGAACGATGACGTGAGGCGTAACAGGGAGTGACTACGTAATGAAAACATTACATCCAATTGTTGGCCGTCTGAGCAGCAGGCTCCATTATGCAACGTGTATTGTTATTACAGCAAAGGATGTTTTATATGTACTGTTTTTATGTATTATGGGTTAGAAGAAAACATGTTTTGGTTTTTCCGAATTTACATTTAACTAGTCATTTTTTAGTTTACATTTTTAAGAACCAAATTTCCTTATTCAATGGATCTGCTTTACGATGCCCCACACTAAGATTGCACACCACATGCTCAACCACCCAGAACCGGAAAAACTATCTGTATGTCACAAATATTGGTCCCGTGCGTAAATCGAACCCGCGACCCGTAGTGTAAAAGGCAATCGCAGACATTTTGATGATGTTTATGTAAACTTCAATAGTGAATAATTAATATTTTAAACAAGCTGTGCCCCTCGGTTTCACCCGCGTAAAAAAGCCGACCCGATCGATGATATACTATTACTGGTGGTAGGATTCCTATGCAGGAATCCGTCTAGGTAGGTACTACCCCAGGGCCAGTTATTCTGCCGTGAAGCAGTGTGCAAGCATTACTGTGTTTCGGTTTGAAGGGCACTGTGAGCTAGCGTAATCACTGGGCATATGAGACTTAACAGCTGATGTCTCAGGGTGACGGGCGCAGTGTGGTGTCAAACAGAAATGTTCTGGGTGACACAGCATTTGTTATGGGCAGACGTTGCACTTCCATCAGGTGAACGTTTTGCTCGTTCCGTCACTCTACATCAGCTATCTGTCAGTAAAAGTCCCGTGAAAATCGGTCTAGCCGTAGAGAGAAAGGCAAAGATTTTAAAAATTATTTTTTCTTATCAGTACTGTATATACTTACACCAGCCTTGAGTCATCATTTCAGCTTACTAGTCCACTGCTGCACATAGGCCTCCCGTATAGTGTCACATAGGATTGTAGCTCTCATTTTAGGGGGATTTTTCCATAGTTGCCACGCTTGTCAGGCGGGTTGGCAACCGCAGTTTATTTATTCAGATGTTCCAGGAAGATGCTGCTGCCCTTCTTCTGGTTTTAATTTTCCCTACGTCAACTTTAAGACACCCACGAGATAAGATGGGGTGGTAGATTCTCTTAAGCCGCTACCACACGGCAAATTTGTACGGCAGCATTGAGTAAAAGATTGTGATTTTGTTATTACAAACAGACACTTCAATTTTATTTATTTGTATAGATGCATTTTCAATCAATAGTGAATTCATTGAGATTCGCGGCTTTTATCGCATTAAATTTATTTTATGTTCCCGATATTTCCGGTCTACGCAAAACTAAAAGACCAAAACGAGTAATTAAAAGCTGACGGCAGCCCGGACAAATCAAACGTCATACACCTCAGCCCCTGTGACCACCACAGTTGCTACAAAACGCTGAAAACGTCGGGAAGATAGATTAGATAAATCGCGATAAAATACGAAAACATTGTTTTATTTCATTTGCGTAAATTAAAAATAAATATTTCTATCAAATTTTTACAAATAAGAAAGGTCGTACGTAAACCATCAAAGGTAGTCTCAAAGCTTTGATGTGACAATTTAATATCGATCACTTCAAAATCGATTTCTATACTATTTAAAATAATACAACATAACAAACTAAACGAAAGAAGACTGAAGATACTGTTTCATGGGTAAAAACTTTCCAAAAATATGCGACGATGTCTTAACAATCCGGTTCAGAACCGGTTCCATTTTAATAGTAAAAAATTCGACAAATGCTTTTAGTAAAGACTAAAAACGATTTACCTTAAAATATATCCGATATTTTAAGCAACGTTGTAACCATATTGAAATATGATATAGTTGAGTAAATACGTATCTAAAGTTGAAAGTGGCTTTAAAAAATTCCAAAATAAATCCGAAATAAGTCGGAGCTAGAAACAAAGTACTCCTCAAGAAATATTTGCAGCAGTTGCTACAACTGTCTGGCGATAAATAATCATGGCCAATTTTCGACAACTTCCGAATAATGTCGGAAGATATCAACTGAGCAGGAGTTCGCGGAAAGCATTGGATTTTGAGGCCTTGTGGTTTTAGCAACGGGAAAACCCTTAAGAAACTTCTCACTCTTTGAGATACTCGTTCTGAGTCCCAGTCGTAGGCAATAGACAAAGGGGTTTTCGGATCTGTACGTATCGCGTTTAAGTAGAGTCGCAGGCTGTCTATCGATTACAGGAAGATGTGGACGACTGAGTGCTTTAGTATATGCATTGCAGGACTGAGGTCAACGACTGCACGGTACTGTATGCCATGCAGTTGATGACCGCAGTCCGGAACATTTCGCAGGGGTCTAAATTGACTAATGTCATGTATCTATGTGTAATTTGCCAGACTAAATTAAATTGTACATGAAAATGTTAAAAAAAACAAAAATTTGTAACACGGAGGTTACTGTCAAGGCAAACGTGTGCTTAATTAGGAGCGCCATTTGATAACATGTTTGTTTTTAATGTATGTTGTTTATTTGGTAGGCTTTATATATTAGATACATGGGCCAACCATTTTACATAGGCTTCATATACTTAAACTTATTTAATAAAACTAAATTTCACGTATGTTATCGCGTTTATATTAATATTTGCGTGAATACAAGAGATTTTTTCTTAAACTTAATTACATTCTAGTAGATAATTTACACATCAATACACTTGTCATAGTGAGTATAGGAAATTATTGAATTGATTAAGCCGCGCACAACAAAGTGATTTATTACTTCTTGTACTTAATCGATACATGTTTTCTAGATTATGTTTACATATACATATAATTCTAGCTAAGGCCCTCGACTACATCCGCATGGATTTAGGTTTTTGAAACCTACCGTAGAAACTCTTCGATTTTTCGGAATCCTACGTCCGTTACCAGGACGCAAGCTATCTCTGTGCCAAATTTCATGAAGATCGGTTCAGTGGTTGAACCGTAAAGATAACAAACAGACAGGTACAGGGAGAGTTACTTTAGCATTTATAATATTAGGATCGATTTTTTTAAAAGAACATAAGTGACATTAACAGTGATTTATGGTGTTATGTTATGCTACTTGATTTCAACATCAAGATTCATACATAAAAATTATAACCCACCACACCGATATTTAAAAAAAAATATACTTTATCCCGGAAAATCAAAGAGTTCCCACGGGATATTTAAGAAACCTATATCCACGACAACGCAGTCGCGGGCATCAGCTAGTTATTTGTAAATAAGAGTTGTTATTTTGAATCGTTATTCATCTCTACCAAAACCTCCGAATGGATTCGATGTAATTTTTACTGTTGGATAATTTGGTTCATCAGCAAAGTTTTAGCCTTAAAGTAATGCAATTCGATTTCGTAATACTGTCGGAATCTGTCAACTGTACAGAAGATAGTGCAACAACAAGCGCCCGCCCGCACCCTATTTATTTATGTTTACGCGTTACGGGTATGCTAAGATAGTGTCAGAGACACCCGAAAAACAAAAATTTGAGCTTTTGTACAAACGATGGCTCCGGCTGACCCTCGAACTCAGGGTCAGCTCCGTAGAAGTCAGATACTCTGACCACTGGGCCACTCGGTCGTCGACGATTATTTCTAGTGTTATTTAACACGCAAATCCAATAGTTTATCAAAATTATTCCACGAGTCAACCGCTGATAGCCTACAACGCTGATAGTGATATCGCGAATACGTCAATAAAATACAAAGTGCTTCTCTTTAGCCCTCTTGTTTGTAGAAGATAAATTTCATTTTTGTCCCAACTATATCATAGCCATATCCATTACTTATAAAAGAGAAGAACAATACAATCATCAAAACATACATACACAGGTTTCACCTGTGTCAAATAAGCCGACCACATGTCTGCGTGGTACGGCATGGTGCCTCTATGATCTCAACATTTACAATTCGGCTCTTCTCGGATTACCGAAAAGGGCCGAACTGTAGCCGACAAAGTTGGCTTTTACACCTTCATCGGATACCGTCCCAGGTTTGGTTTGACCCAAATATAAATAAATAAATAAACTCCTAACTAACATCAAAATTCGGTCACTGACGCGTTTTCTGTGTGCTCATCGCGAGGTCGAATATGTCGAAAAATCTTCTAATGACCGTTCGAAGGAGGCTGCGGACCTCTGTTCGGACTGTCGACTTGTGTGTCGATAACTGGGCGGTTAGAACCGCCCTGGATCGTAGGTGATTCGTGTGTACCCACGCGGTGTTATTGCTGACTGTTGCGCGCCGCTCTCTACGGTGGTCGCGCGTCGTTGTGCTTGTTATATTGAAGCTGTTAACTATGTGTAAAATGTTAGTAGGATCATGAGTGACCGTATCGTGGTCGTGGGCGACGTTTGCGTTCGGTCGCATTTTTACTCGATCGTCAGTTTGCAGCTTTAACTACCAGTTGGTTTTGATGAACTGCGGCTTTTTCGAAAAACCGTCGTAAAATTTCTCTACACGATTAATACATTTCACGTCGCTGTGAAGGTCTACGTCGCGTTGATACCATCCCGATCTGGTGGCATTCCGCAAGAATCGATTTGGCTTCAGCTTCAGCGTATGGCCCAAGTAAGAAGTTTTATAGCCTATTTCTCAATAAACGCGTTAACTAAAAAATAATTTGTCAAATCGGATTAGTATTTCCTGAGATAAGTGTGTTGAAAAACACACACTATCCAGGTTCATTGTAGTAGTAAGATTAGTCGAGTTGTGATAAGAAAATCTGTCACCTCATCACGGATTCCGGAACATCCATATCAAAAATACCTGAACGAAACTACCCTCGTGACCGGCAGCAGTGTCTAAAGTGCAACCAGGGCTGTCACCGATACTTTATTATAAAGTATTGTACGCTATAGTCAATAAAATCAGGCGTTACTTTGCGGAAATCCATTATAATGAAGGAAATAAAGTTAATTTGCATAGATCCCCATGATAAATATAAAATGGTGTATATTACCTAGTTTTTGAAGATCCTGCCCTCCCACAGTAGCATGCACGTGCAAACTAACACTGCCACCAGATCTCCTCTACACCACTGCAACACTACCACTAGGCAATACACCACTGAATGTTTCACCTCAAAAGAAGGCATTGTTAAGTGTTATAGACTTTACGACAGACAGCCGCCAAGTGACTGAACCTGTTGCTGTGGTGGAGTGTATCTGGTGGCGATGTTAGTTTGGACGTGCATACTACCGTGGGGGGGGGGGGGGGGGGTCGGTGCTCTTCAAAAACTAGATAATATACACCATTTTATATTTTGCATGCGGACCTTAGCAAATTAACTTTCCTACATTATCGTACGTTATTTCGGGCAATTGTGCTCTATATTTTATAAGAAAAATAAAGTACGTGAAAATACTTTTTTTCACATAGATTAACTTTTTCTAATATTTATTTTACGTAAATAAGGAAGACCAAAAAATGTCGTCGGAATGACTGAACCATGAATCAGTTCATGGTTCAGTCACCCAGCCGATCCGTTATCGGTTATACGCAAAATTACTAGTGATATTGTTTTGTAATCCTTTTTTAAAGGAACCTAACCTCAAATGTCAATATTGTTAACTACATTTAAATATGTATATTTTCAGCGAAATTGCATTATTAAGCAAACTATATAAATAAACATATAATTCTGCAGGTTTTGCAGTACACTACACAAAGATGGCAATGCACTACACAACCAGACCCGAAAACCACATCAATTTGTGTTTTTACTCAAATGTTAGCTCCGGTGGGATTCGAACGCAGGACCCGCAGCGTAGAAGTCAGGTACTTTGACTACTAGCCACGTGGTCCTCCTCTTCTCGTCTCAGGTAAAAGACCAATACCGAGTGTGGCTCTACCTTCAACACTTTATTTTAATTGAAGAGGAGCATGCTACATCGATTTCTGCCATTACGTATCTTCAATCAATTTCTTTGCCGTTTTCTACGAAATAGCCCCGTTTTGTAGAAAACGGCAAATAAATTGAATCAACGCACGATGCATAATCATTTTTTTCTGAATTATGATATTTTTCATTACATTACGGGTTCTTGGTAACATCAAACCAAACACGTGTAAAAAATATTCCATTTGGTCGTACACTGCGTGCGCTGTACTGCAAACGCAGCAGATATATAACAGAATACACAGGTTGTGTACTACCACCGGCTTGGGATCCTATTATTAATAAAATTAAATCAACAACCAAGCACACCACTGAAAGGCTTTAAGACACCGTAAGCTCTTTCTGCTGACTAAAAATAATAATTAAAAGCTGAAGGTACTCCGGGTTAACTATGACATCAGGACATCTGTCACCTCAGTCCCCCCGTGACCATGGGTGCTGTAAAGCGCCCGAAACGTCGGGTTATAAATAGTTAAAATAAAACGCGATAAAATCCGTTAAAATTAGTTTTATTTAAATGAATAGTACAATTGATATTTTATTGGCACAATTGGTACTCAAACATTTGCCGACTGAACAAAGATCGAGTCAACGCTGAATTTTCCGCTAAATTCTCAAAACTGATTGCGGTTAAAATGCCGTTAGCTAAAATAGCAATGGGCCGGCCTCTGACATCCTGATAGATGGGCAAACTGGCGACTAAGTAATCACCCCGTCTTTGGCTGTCAAAAATACCCCGAAAGCGAAGTCAGAATCAACTCAATACATTAAAAGACTGTGCGACAGTTAATGGTTAAAATTGTGGAGGAACAGACACATTTGTCCTGTTCCTCCACATTTGGACAGAAAACGGGCCAACAAAAAAATGTGGCGGTATTTTTGTGTAAAAATATCTATTAGCGATAATATTTTTTTATTTATTTAATCACAAAACAGAATGACAATTTTACAAAAATAAGATATGTGGTATATTTAATTCAATATATGGACTGATTGCCATTCCAAAAGCTGTGACAAGTTTATCTAAAGTAATAACAATTACGGCAAAATTAACTTTCTTATCGGAGGAATCTGTCTCAATATGTTTCACACTCAATGGTTTATGATTTATTACAATAATACATAAGTAGTTTTTTCTTCAACGAGACGATTTTATCATGGATTATGTCCACTTCTGGATATTTCATTAAAATATTGTTATAAAGGTCACATATCACACATATTGATTACTTAAGAGTACCATATAAAAACTCAAAAAGGTATACATTCTTGTTATGCAATAATCAGATATTATCATTTATTTATAGTTGTTTTTATCTATATTTATACTCCTGTCAACAGAGAAACAAGAATACATATGATAATATAAATTTAGTTTTTTTTACGATTATTCTATTTTTATTGTATTAACCGGTGTTATGTACTACGTGTTATAAGTTTTTTTTATAGGATAAGGTGACCAGACGAGCAAAACGTTCACCTGGTGCCTATAACAAATGCCGTGTCACCCAGAGTATTGTGTGGCGCCCGCACTGCGCTCGGCTCCCTGAGAGATTAGTTCTCTATTTCATTAAGTCTCGTATGCTCAGTAATTACATTAGCTCTTAGTGCCCTTCAAACCGAAACACAGTATTGTGGCAGAATAACTGTGGACGGTGGTACCTACCTAGACGGATTCCTGATTAGGAATCCCACCACTAGTAAAAAGTTGCAATCAATTTAAGTATTGTTATCAATCAATACAAATAGTGTTATGTCTGACCACATAAAATCAAATCTAGTCAGCCGGTCCGTCCGAACAACGACGATTTAAAATAACCAAATTACCGCGTACTCGGCCATGAAGGAAAACGCGTGAGGAAAAACCGGTATCTCTGAGAATTAACGAATATTTCAGCAAAATGTAAAGTTCGACAAACCGCACACAGCGTGGCGGACTTCCTGCCTCTAAAATGCCTCTAAAAAATTAGAAAAAGCTGGAGGATATTAAATGGCTAATTTTTTTTACCATTCTTTAAAACTTCACAAAAAATCTGTTGGTAGCAGCAGCAAAGTGGGTTTTATTATTTTCTTTGAATGACAGATTGACAGTCAAGCGGATTAAAAGTTATCAAATGCGACGCTAAAACCGTATCTATGTTTTATAATAAATATTTGAAAATAATCCTATTATGTTTTTTTGAAGTATGAGTCAATGATGAAAATAAAAATATTAAAAATAACTCGAAAAGATTTCACATGTGGTGGCGGCGTAAAAGAGTCTGTCATAATCTTATCCCGTGGGTTTCATAAAGGTCGACTAGGGAAAATGGAAGGAAAAATCACGTGACTTACGATAGATGGCGAAATAAACATCTTAAATATACCAATCCAAGTAATTTAGCAGAAGTATGCAAACGTGACTGTGTTTCGGTCTGAACGGTACGGATAGCTGTTTAATTGATGAAATGATGGCCTCCTGAACGATTTAGACTACTGCGACAACTTCCGAATATTGTCGGGAGCTATAATATAACTGCACAGGATATATTATAGTGCCACAAGTGTACGCGCAAACACAGAGGCAATCACTTGTCCCAACCTACCCACGCCCCATGTAACCCTCTTGCGATAAGATCGGAGGCAGGCTAGGACGCAGTGTCAGAAACACGAAGACAATCACAACACAACGAGACCCGAAAAACAACAATAGGTGTTTTTAGCAGAAATGTTTGCTCCGGTTGGGATTCGAACCCAGGGCCGCGGCGAAGAGGTCAGGTACTCTGGCTACTGGGGCATATCTGCCCGAACGCAGCGTGGTGACACAGCATTTTATGTGCAGACATTCATCAGACATTTCCATCAGGTGAACGATTTACTCGTCTCGTTACCTTCCACATAAAAAAAAAAAAAAACAAAAATACTATAAAACGTTCTGGGCACATTTCTGCGAGCACTGTAGGATATTTTTAAATAATATTTTAATACTATAAGCGGGCCGTGTGGTGGCGGCTTAAGAGAATCTAACAACCCTCATCTCTTCCCGTGGGTGTCGTAAAAGTCGACAGAGGGAAAATGAAAACCAGGAGATGAGCATCAGCATCTTCCAGGGACGTCTTAATAAATCCTGCGGTTATCAACCCATCTGGAAAGCGTGGCAACTATGGCAAATTCCCCTCAAATGGAGAGCTACAAACTTTTGTGGCAATCTAGGGGGAGACCTATGTTCAGTAGTGGACTAGTGGTAGACTAAAATAATGATGACGAAGTGTATGATAAATATTGCATGATGGTAATGAAAAAAACTTACGAGTATATTGAATTTCATATTATCATCATGTTATAGATTATTACAGTGTCTTTCCTGTATTGATCATTTCATAATTTCAGCCCATCACTAGCGTAATTAAGAATTCAGCGAATATAAGAAGTTAAAAATATGGAAAAACTCAAAAGTAATTTAAATAAAAGTATAAGGAATATACAAGGACACTTTTTTTACTGGTGGTAGGGTTCGTATGCAGGAATCCAACTGGGTTGGTACCACCCCAGGGCCAGTTATTCTGCTGTGAAGTAGTAGTGTGAAACATTACTGTGTTTCGGTTTGAAGGGCACCGAGAGCTAGCGTAATCACTGGGCATATGAGACTTAAGAACTAATGTCTCAAGGTGACGGGCGCAGTGTGGTGTCACACAGAAATGTTCTGGGTGAAACAGCATTTGTTGTGACATGTGTTTGTAACTAGTTCTTTCTTTCGCCACCACCGAGTTACATATCCTGCCCATCGTATTATTCTAATTTTGATAGTCATAATGACGTCAAGCTTTCCAATTTCGTACAGCTCGTGGTTACTCGATACATTATAAGTTACATTAAAATTAATTCTAAACAGATTACCAAATCAATCACGAATCAATACTGGTGTGGCCGGCATGTGCTTACCTCTTATATGGGAAGAAGGCGTGGCCGATATTAATATTTAAAATTATAAAATCATATTGTTACTCGTAATAGAATACTTTCTAAAACAAAAGATCAAAAACAAAATAGACTTTCGTAAAAGAAACAATTTAAAAAGAAAAATAAAAATATTAAAAATATCGATCTCTAGACAGTGAGTCAGAAACTATACCTACAAGTTTGAAAGGGCTCAAAGTACTTGTTTTTTTTTTTGGGACGGGCCGCTACTTAAATATTAATAAGACACTTAAATAGCTTTAAAGCCGTGGTAGCTCAGGGGCCTGGTGCTCGCCTTTAATTTCATAGTAAGCGAGTAACCTGGGTTCGATCCCCGGTGCCAGCACCTCTAAAATTGTTCTGCAATTTTAAGTGCTGATTTATCACGTGCTTAGCGGTGAAGGAGAACATCGTGAGGAAACCTGCATGTCCGAGGAATAGAAATATTTCGAACACATGTGAAGTCCGCCAACCCGCATTGGAGCAGCGTGGCGGATTCTTCCTAGCTCCTAAACCCTCTCAGAAATGAGAGGAGGCCTATGCTCAGCAGTGGGACATTTATAGGCTGAAACTTTACTTGACTTTTTTTAAATAGCTTTAGTTAAATCGAATACTTGTTATAGTTTATTTGACAAACCGATTATTCATTTCACTGAGCATGAAACGATAAAAAATCACTTTCTGTTTTACAATATTGTTATTGATGTTTCCTGGGGCAATTTTGGACCACGGCGGCAACTTACGAATACTGTCGGAAGCTGTAAAGTGCGCAGTAGATATAATAGTGGCAAATATGCGCCAAAAGCACTCTCTTGTCCTCACCTACCCGCGCTCGAGGTAATGCTCATGCGATAAGATTCGATGCTGTGTCACAGACACGGGGATAATCACAACACAACTTGACATTGTATTTTTGCACTGATGTGGGCTCCAGGTGGGATTCGAATCCAGAACCCGAGCGAGGTAGTCTGATCATTAGGCTAAGCGAACAATCGCTTATATGTAATAATAAACAGAAGCTTTCTTTTCCGTGTCGGTTGGCGCAGTGGCGAAGCCCTTGGCTTCTGCGCCACGTATATTTATATCGTCTACAGATAGTTGCTCCGGATCTGATTATTTGTATACGTGGAATGTATGTATGTAGAAAGCACCCCCGACATAAGGGAAATTCTAAAGTGTCAGTTTTAAAGAATATGTAATATAAGAATTTTAAATTAATTAAATTAGCTACACATGATACTTCGTCCCTATACCATACCTCATAATAAAAATAAAAGACTCGCATCACATTCTGATGCCATTGTATTGTAATAATGCCTAACTGTTAAAAGTAAAAAATTGACATAAAGAAACGTCTTTATAATGTAAACTGTTCAATAGCAATCCCCCATAAAGTCTACATGGAAATAATCCCTAATAGTTAAAACAGGGGTGTAAATTCAACCTCTACCTGAAGCCTAATGCAGGACAAAAATCTATCTGTTCATGCATTCTCGTTTTTAAACGAACATGCTTTTTTATGACAAAAAATCTATCTATTCATTCACTCTCGTTTTTAAACAGGACATGCTTTTTATGACGGATTGTCACTGTTAGCTGGCTTTTAAATCTTCGCCGGATGAAAGGTAGCCGAGCGCTTAGGGCGCTCAGCCGAAACCTTTATTTATGAGTAACCAGCACAAGGGCTTCCGAGGGGGCTTCCTCGGCATGGACCGTTACCCTTTGCGCTCGGTCAGTTATTTCAATCGGGGTAAAACGATGATGCCTTTTTCTATTTTTCTATGACCAGCATTCGCGTAAGCAAAGCTTTGTTATTTTCTGATAGAGTTTACTTCCTTAAAGGGCCGTATTCAAAATGTTTACATTTAGAGTTTTACAGTATAGGAGGAGACATACAATTTAGGGTTGTATGTTTTCAAATTATAGTTGTTGGAATCTTAGGTTAAAAAATCGACTTATAACTTAGTTTCTTAGTCTCTACAATATATAGGCCATTCATCGTATCTCAATAAATATTTGAAACGTATAAATATATCAAATATATCCGTTATTGCGCAACTGGGCGATATGAACATAAAACAATTTTGTTCATAAAATAACAACAGTCCCGTCACGCTTCGAAACAGACAAACACCGGCGCGCGGTAATTAGGTTTAAGGAAAATTCCGCTGCATCAAATCTAAATTGACTCGCTAGTAGCATAGTTGCCTGAAGCTATTTATGCTGACCCATTTTGCAAAGCATTTTCGCTGTGAGACAGTCGGTTGTGTAAGAGCAAGGACCGCAAGTCTTGTTTACATTTCGGCGCCTGTTTCTATGAAAACACGGAAATAATTTGTTAACTCTATTCTTTATCATTCATCGATACAACTGGAATTCGATATCGCATTTAAATAATGGTAGGCAATTGATAAAAAGGTATAACCCAATGTTGTTCTTACACGATGTTTTTCTTACACTGCTTTAGTACATATTACGTTCGTGTTTCATTTTGCAAGCTTTGGTTTAACTTGCGTATGTCTTTCCGGTTCTAATACTGTAAGTCAATTTTGATTGAGCTAAAATTTGACATACCTATGTAGTTTCGTTGACAATGTAATAATATGGTACCACGGAGCTGATCTAAAATGGAGTCAGAAGTTCGCTTTAGTAATTCCTCATCATCATCATCATTTCCGCTAATCACTAGTATACCACCACCACAGATTGCCACAAAAGTTTGTAGCTTTCATTTTGGAGGGTTTTGCCATAGTTGCCACGCTTGGCATGCTTGGCAACCGCAGTTTATTTATTCAGACATTCCAGAAAGATGCTGCTGCCCATCTTTTTGTTTTTAATTTCCCTTTGTCGACTTTACAACACCCACGGGATGAGATGGGGTGGCAGATTATCTTACGATCACCACACGGCTAACTCCTCAACTAAGCAAAAAACTCATGTTTGGGCTCGTTGGATTTGTTTTGACAAGTACTATAGCCCTAGCAATATTTGAACTTCACTGCTGGACATTTGCCTCACAAATGAAAGCTTGTAACAAAAATATGATTTTTGTTCAAAGCGTCGATATCGTCCCAACAGGCAACCCCGCCAAGCGTTTGTAAAGTACGGCAAAGCTGTACGTTGCTTTGTCATCAAAGCTTATAATTCATCTCACGTGCATGAGCAACAGTTTCTAAATAACTCACTACTGGTCATCGCCTCCTCAAGTTGGTAGGATTAGACGTCATCCTTTGCACTGACTTATTTATTTATTTATGGCAACAGTTATAATCTTTTTGCCAGGATCAAATTAGCGTATTCAGGTAAAAATATACATACACATTATACTGGCTGACCCTCCCCGGCTTCGCACGGAAGTAATAGTAATGTTAAAGTAGAGCTGTATAGAGAAAAACAGCACCGGTCCGTTGACCCATTTAGGAGTAAATGTTCGTAAAGTCCGTTCTTAATGGTTATCTTTAGGGATGAGACGTATTTACGATACCAGGTTTTAAAACCAGGGCTGCGCTTCAAAGTAGGGCGCCCTGGTACGGGCAAGAAATAGTTGCAATCAAAAGATAATAGTTCTAAATAATAAAATAGTCACACAGTCGGCGTCCGCCGCCCTTGTACTCGCGGACTTGGATTGCCAGTACGCTCCTTCGCAGTAGAAATACTTCCAACGCACTTGCAAGTATTTTTTGCCCGTACCAGGGCGTACTTTGAAGCGCATCCCTGGTTTTAAAACCTCATATCGTAAATACGTCTCATCCCTCGAGACCGAATATTGCGAAATACTTACAAGTATTTTAAAACCTGGTTTTCACCCCTGGTTTTTTTACATACTCGTACTAGGAAGCTCTGGTATTTAATTTTGCAAGTATATCTCATCTCTGGTTATCTGTCTATGTCGGGAAAGGAATATGTATGTCAAATTACAAGGTCTTGTAGTTATTTTTTATTTATTTTTTTATTTAAAAAACGAAGCCCCACACTAGGATTTTCTCCTGTATCGTAGGGTGCGTTTTACAAACATACATTTAACATGCACAACACAACCAGACCCGAAAAGCAACAATTTGTGTTTTTGCACAAATGTTACCTCCGGCTGGGAATCGAACCCAGGACCGGTGGCGCAGAAGTCAGGTACGCTAACCACTACGACACGCGGTCGTCAATCAGGTCGTCAGTCAGTTAAGCAGATATAGTGATGAGTCAGGTAAATCACTTTTATATAAGCTTTTAAATAAGTTCTGTATAACCTTCTTCAGTCTTCAAATAAGTAGCAAAACTGCAAAAAGGACATTGACAGAAAATGTATTTTATCAATTTTAATGAAGATTTGTTAGACTAACCGAGACAAAATGAAACACACAATTTCGAATCAAGATTAACATTAAACATCGTAACTCGAAATATACACAGAAATAGCAAACGCGATTAAAAACGTATATATTTGAGTAGATCAAACTGATATATATATAAAATAATCTATTAAAAAAATATAACTAAATAATTATAAATTTTGATGATTTGTGATTCAAAATTATATTATTTTTTAATATACATTTTTTAATATTTGTCGGCGATAACTTTAGTTTTACTTAAAAGCAAATAAATAACATTTTGTGGAATAGTGTAAATAAGTAATGACTGATTTTAGAAATGTATATTTATTTTGTATGTTATTATATATAGTATATATGTATGTTATTTATAAATCTATATAGTAATAATAAAGCTGAAGAGTTTGTTTTTCTTTTGTTTGATGAGTTCCGCTGCGATCCTTAGGGGCGATTTCTTTTTAATTAAATGACGGGTGAAACCGCAGGGCGCAGATAGTATCGGATATAATTGAACTCTGGTACATCCGCATATATTATGGCATAAACTATTAGGTCAATCCTTAATCGTTTAACAATCAGAACGGTGTAATTTTTTAAGTTCCTAATTAGACTTTATAATGTTAAATATGTTTTTTTATTTATTGTTGTTTTCATTCGTGTAACAATGAAGCAGTCATTGTCTTAAACGATCTCTGGTAGCAATAAAATACGAATCCGTAACGTGCCTTGAATTAATTGTAAGCTATCAAGATGTCGCTTCAGACTCTGTGGTCGAGGCGAACTGTGATGGATATATAAATATTATAATATATAAATATGAGTTTATACCCGTCCACAACACAATTTATCACCTAGTTTTATATAATTGATCACACTGGGATTTCACGCGTCGGTGCGTTTTACAAACATAAATTGCACATTTACTCCCAGACCCCGTTACATGTTTCGTGCGGGAATCGAATCCGACACTTGCAGTGCAGAAGCCAATCGCTTCATACATTGGTAACAGAGCGGGGCACATAAAAGGTACATGGACACAAATATATCAACATCTCGCTCTTTTTCGATGCTTAACAATATTATTCACGTATGGTACACCACACACTTTATATTCTACACTATACACTTTCAACAATGAAGTGGCTTTTAAAAAATAATAATTTTATATATTTTATTTGTGAAGGGCTAAATAAAGCGCGTGTTATCTTGTCAATGATCACCTTGTAAGTACTTTTGTTTTTATTAATATCTTAACACCTTTAAACCGGGTACGGGACGAGTACACTTCAACACTTTTACGGGTAGGATTTCTATGCAGGAATTAGACGGATTCCTGCATATGCATTAAATAGGTAGTTATCACCACAGGCCAGTTATTCTGCCGTGAAGCAGTAGTGTGCAAACATTACTGTGTTTCGGTCTGAAGGGCACTGAGAGGCTAATGTAATCACTGGGCATGTGACTTTAGAACTGATGTCTCAAGGTGACGGGCGCAATGTGGTGTCATACAGAACTGTTCACAGCATTTGTTATGTTATCAACCATCAGGTGAACAGTTTCTGGTCTCGTCGCTTTATCCAATAAAGAAAAAAACGAGAGATCTCCGCTTTTCTTCATGGGCTTTAAACTTTTTCAAAGGCGTGCCTCGAGGAAGCGGAATTTCCCCAATATTATTTTGGTTAAGTTTTAGTTTGTCTTTTTTTTTCAAAAGATGATACAATGTATCATAAATTACGCGTTACAATTACAGACATAAATTTTACATGCACGACACATCTAGACCAAAAAACTAACAATTTGTGTTATTGTTGGCAGGGATCCAAACCCAGGACCCGGGGCGCAGATGTCAGGTACTCTGACCAATACAACACGCAGTCGTCGGTGACGTTGATAAGAACATTTAAATTATATGTCAGTATTACAATTTTACCAACTTGGAAAGTACGGAATCGAATGTAGCGCGTAATATTTATAGAAATCGAAGGCTGAGCACATAAGTATGTCGCAATTTGTCAATTTATGAGCCGTTGGCTCGGGGATGTCACGTTACGCAAGTCAATGACACGGGGAGCGAGCTCGGAGTTGCAATCATTATTCAACTATGTGTCGTTGATTGAAACACGCTGAAATTCAAAGCCAGCCAACCCTTTCGGAGGTCATACGTACATACTTCAGAATTGTGTAATAGAATTAGCAAAATGAAGCCTTATACCTGACCTTACTTCGGCTACCTGCTACCTGGCTTACTTTGACGGTAACTGACATACAAAATCTCGAGCGAATAAATAACCGCAAAGTTTTTTTTTATTTTCTAATGTATGTCTGAATAAATAACTCAGTACATAATTTTTCAAATGTAACTAAATTAATAATATTCAAATCTATACTTAGGAACAGCACAATACTACAGCACAATTATGAATTGAGAAGTGATAAATTGTTACCAAGAAAAGATGAAATATATACGTATAATAACAATTATCTTGTTATTATGTTAAGACGAATCAAGGGCTTAAAAAATTATAATCAAAAGCAAAAGCATTATAAGACAGACCAAAGAACATATGAATGAAAATATAAAATGTTATCTATATATGTAATTTTCAAATTTGAGAGTCATAATACTTATAATACAGTTGACAACCTTTATAATTATGCTATTAATGAAGCTGTTCATGTTATTTATATATACCTCAACGGAGTTATGTGTCGGTCAAAATTTATGTTTGATACGCCATTTTGAAGATTATTTTTCACTCTTATGACGAAAAATAAGTAAATGTCTTAAAATGTATGTTTTTGCTACAAATTTATTAAAAAGTTTGAATTCATTAATTTAATTGTAGAAAGCCATCTGTTGACAATCGGTTCAACTAACATACACGACAGCAGTCGGTTGTAGTCGTTAAAGACGTAGATGGCGCCATCTGTTCATGATCACGATGTGCGAAATAATCGCACGGGTCAAGTTAGTATACCATATTAGTTAAATTATTTTGATTTTTTGAGGTTTTGAGGTCAATAAATCTATCGAGGTAGGTTTCATTTTCAAAAAAATCTTTTTAAGGTTAATGAACTTTGAAAAAGGTATTTATAACTCTCACTATAGACTATTGAGCATACAATTCTTCTCATTAATATTTTGAGAAGTCATCCGACAGGCTGCTTCAGAGCGAATTAGCGGACGACACACGCTTTTTAAAAAAATCGGCCTTGCATGTTTCCTGAGTATACCTCACTACTACCATGATACAACTCCACACTAGTTTAAAGTTTAGACCTCTTACTACTCGTAATAATCATTGTAATCTTCCAGGAACATCTGAATAAATAAACTGCGGTTGCCAACCTGCCTGCCAAGCATGGTAACTATGGCAAAATCCCCCCAAAATGAAAGCTACAAACTTTTGTGACAATCAATGGGGGAGGCCTATGTTTAGCATTAGACTAGAGATAGGCTGAAGTGAAGAATGTTTGTACAATTACACAATGCCTTGTCTTCTTCTTTCAATAATCAAATTACTAATGACAGAAAGAGAGAAATCTGTGTGTGAAAAAAGAGAAAAATTCACACTATGTATAATATTAAGCCTGTAAATGTTTTGTGTTCTGATGAAATAGAATATTAACTCATATCACATATTGAATTATCCAGATCTAGATATGGGTTTAGATATCACTCTGTAAACAGGCAATGTTGCGTCTAAGTATGTATGAATATCCGCATTGATATCTACATAAAGGTATATTTTATATAGGTAGATATCAATGAGGATATTCATACATACTTTACATATACATAATTTTTTATTTACTTTATACATATATTTTACAGTAAGGTGTTAAGCTTATTAAACCAAGAAGTAGATTGATATAGTTTGAAAACTATTTAGTTGGCTTTGTTCACATAGTGGCTAAGCTATTGTCTTATGGATTGTGGCTTTAATTCCCGCTGAGAATTATTTGTATGGCCTACCAACATAGTACTACCAACCATTTTCAACTAAAACTAACTATCACACCAACTAAAATTTTACTATCAATCATTTTTAATGTAATATTAAAACAAAAAACAAATAAAAACTTGATTTAGACACATAATTTACACCATAGTTAACCTCCCAATTTGGTATGATATACCATAAATGCTAAAAAAGGATATATTGCTATGAACACACAAACTTACATACATTTATTGAATCTTTGACAAACAACATTTTTTATTTTTCGATATGATAAATATAATATTCTTCACTGTGTCTGTTCTATTTCAGACCTGAGATATTGTATTGTGTTAGCCATTCCAATGGGACTAATCTTTTATCACTTTTATTGTTTCAAAAAGTTTAAACTATTGTCATAAGCACACAGTTTATGGTTATAGAAATCTGTCTTCCTTACCTGTGATTTATTCAATAAAGTATTATAATATCCATTTATATGAGAGATGTAGTAGCTCAGGGGCTCAGTAAAGTACTGCAATCGTCATAGGAGCAGCATAGCATACTTTTCCAAGTTGCAAAACCCTCTTAGAAATGAAACAATGCCTGTGCTCAGCAACACATTTAGAGGCTGTTACTCCACTACTTTTACTGTGAGAAAATCTTATTGCATGGTTGTTCTGAAAGTGGACTAAAAGAAATTACAAAAAAGTGTCACAGCCTCTGGTGGACATAGAAATAACTATCTCTAATGCACCACACTAAAATTATATTAGTGTCGTGTAATTATACTGTTGTTCAGAATTTAAAAAGTGCAAATAGTAAATATACTACAAGACTATTTTCTACGCTTCATGAATCATGATATACGAATATTAATCTAACATGTATTTACTAAAAACCCGTTATTAATCTGCAAAGATTAACATAATATCAAAAGTTAAAACAATAAATCAAACATATTGGATTAGGAGTATAGGTATTTAAAGAGTGTAGTGTTAACAATTGTGAAACTTTCAAAGAAATCATTAATATTAAATAAAAAATGTGAAAATAATGTCAGTAAAATGTCTTTGTATGGTGTGGTAATAACTTATATTTACTATTGCAAGTTATATGTGTGTGTTAGATATGAAAGAAGCTTTAAATGTACAAAGACAAGAATGAGAAAACTTTGACAATGAGTTACAGCCTAAAAACATTTATTTCAAATAACAAAGTATTAATTCAATCAGGTGGTATGCTAAACGTCACAGAGAAAGTATAAGGTGGGGAATGTGTACCTAATGAGCACAAGGAAAAACAAATCTAAGGTTAGTCTGGTAATAAATCCACATGAACTGACTCATAGCCTAAGAAATAACAACAAATCATTGCTATAACTTACCTCCGTTTTTGGTTAGCTGGTTTAGGGGACATTTCCGATTTTATCATACTGTCACTATTATGAAACTGCGATATGAACACAATCTTAGAACATTGCCAAGGAGAGTATCATATCGCTTTTCACGATCTTATAATTTAGTTTTATTTATAAACTGTTCACAAATGAGTTACACTGATCACAATCTAGGTCATTTTATTATGCACTACACAAACAAAATACACTTTGTTGTCGTGAACTTGCACAGTGGTATGCAGAAACACAGGCTGTTGGACGTATCTACTTTTGGTGTTGCCAAGTTTTGTTTTGAAAATTAGTAACAATAGTAGACAAAGAAAGGTGAGAATAGAATGTGATAGCAGTCACTGAAATTTTTAGAATATGTTACATTTAGTCTCTGAAGGCTTTTTTACGCGAAATTATTTAACACATTATTTATAATCGTTGTAAACATTCAACTTTTTACCGATTTTTACAACAAGCAATACTGTTGTGTCTGTACTCTGGACCTATTTACAAGCAAAGGATATAGTAATTTAGTCTCTACTATTAGAAGGGGAAGACAGACATTTATAGACGCAATACCAACAACTTAACATGCCCGTCGCATTGTCTCGAAAACTTACAACAACAAACTTATGTTTTATTATTTCTGTGTTTATGTCAAATGTTATTACAGATAAAGGTCGTGAATAAAAAAATATTAAATAAAAAAAACTTTATCATACTACAATTTAACCAGAGATGGCGTGTCCTTTTACGTATAAAAAAACTTGTGTTAGTACTGTACTCTTTATTCTTCATAGCATTACTATTTGCATACGCGATAATTGCATTACTTTCAAGACAGATCTCTGGGGTGAAGTGGTTGGGACCACCATCTTTACCAAACCCAATTATCAACCTCACCTACCTCACTACCTGGTAGGTGAGGTTGATACTCTGCTGACCGACGAACGAAGCTCTGGCGACCGGCGTTCTGGCGTGATAACCAGACATCACTAAATATAAGTGGAAATATCTGAAAATGCATTTAACGTCTAAGATCCTAAGGTTTAACATAAACGCCTTAAACATAAGGCAGGGTGCCTTATGTTTTAATCAGCTCTACCTGAGGTATTTATTTGGAATTTAAATTGAGGTATTTTTGAGGAAAGACGTGTGAAAGCTAGCGGCGATGGTATCAAAATATCGTTCTTACTGTTGCGCCTCTTTCTCGAACAATGTTCTAAAACAGACCCTGGGTATTCCAACAAGATTCAGCGCCAGCTCATCGGGCAGCAAGCAACACTGGCTTATCACCCATGGAATCAACTGCATCAGGCACGACGAGGTTTAATCCCGTTGTATTACAAAATAGGGCAACATTTGAAGGAGAAAGTATGCGCTTAACCTCACCAGAATTTAGAGTCTCTCAAATCATCTCTAATAAAAGCAGTAACTGATATAGATATGAACATTGTGCGTGCTGCAGTCGACGACTGCCCTTGGAGATTGAGGGCCTGGATTCAAAATCATGGAGGCAATTTCGAAATAAATTTAGCTACTTTTGATTTCATCTTTTATCTATATATATATATAAAACGAAATCAATTTATTATTTATATATATATATATATAGATTTATATAAATATTTTATTTTATTATGTTCTGTACTCAATCTAGTAGCGATAGTGATAGTTTTTATTCAGCTAGTAGTGACTATGACAGTTTTGTCAGCTTACCATCTCTTTCTGAAAATCTCATTTCGCAGTTATCTCATGTTGACAAATATTTTAATGTTGTTCATTTAAATGCCCAGAGCAGAGCATGCCCAGAGTTTTACTGGTGGTAGGATTCCTATGCAGGAATCCGTCTAGGTAGGTACCACCCCAGGGCCAGTTATTCTGCCGTGAAGCAGTAGTGTGCAAGCATTACTGTGTTTCGGTTTGAAGGGCACTGTGAGCTAGCGTAATCACTGGGCATAGTGTGCACTAGGGCGCAGTGTGGTGTCACACTGTTCTGGGTGACACAGCATTTGTTATGGGCACACGTTGCACTTACCATCAGGTGAACGTTTTGCTCGTTCCGTCACTTTTATGAAATAAAAAAAAAAAAAAAAAAAAAAAAAAATTCCGGCACACTTTCCTGATATGCTGGCGACCTTTAATTGCAAAAATATTCATGCTATTCTCATTTCAGAATCCTGGCTAAAGCCTTGTCTCCTTTCATCTGCATACACCTTACCTGGCTTTCAACTGATTCGAAACGATCGTTCGCTTGGCGTTGGAGGTGGTGTTGCTATATATCTGCGCACATGTATTCATTTCTCTCTTGTTGACGTTTTAGTGCAGCCACCGCCATCTAATGCCGAACAACCTTTCATCGAGGTGGAGCTACATCATTCCAAAGTCCTTCTTGGTGTCTATTAGTGTCCTTCAATGAGAATAGGTTTCTTTAATTCTTTCGAAAATTTATTAGAAAAACTAGTGCCTTCTTATGCACATACGAATATAATGGGTGATTTTAATACCTGTCTCCTCAAACAAGATCATCGATCCTCTACACTTCAATCTATTATTCATGCGAATAATCTAAATGCAACTCATCACTTTCCTAACTGTACTCCCACCCTTCTAGATCTTATTTTTGTGTCTTCTCCTGATTTAGTTCATAAGCACGGCCAATGCTCTGCTGATATTTTTTCTTATCATGATTTAATTTTTCTTTCTTATAAAGTACGTCCCCCCAAAGGCAAATCTAAAGTTCTTTTGCAACGTAGTTTTGGTGGCATGAACATTGACAATCTTCGAGAGGATGCATCACTTTTGGACTGGTCGCATCTTCTGGCTACAGACGAAATTGATAAAAAATTTGAAATATGTACATCCAACCTAGTTAAGCTTTATGATATACATGCGCCAATTCGAGCAATTAAAATTGAACACTACCCAGCACCATGGCTCACAGAAGAGATCAAAGTGCAGACCTAACAACACAAATTGGGAAAAATATGTTGCTATTCGAAATCGTTGCAATAGGGTGTGTAGGGATGCTCAGCGCCACCACATCCATGAGTCAGTGCAAAATGGTGATCCAGCCAAGAACTGGAAATTTCTAAAATCATTAGGCGTTGAAAAATCTCGTAATATTTTTGTTCCTAGCGATTTAAACCTTAATGTACTCAATCAACAGTTCTCTTGCTCGCCTAAATTTGATAAGGCTACTAAAGCTAAAACTTTAATACATCTTTCGTCTCTTCCAACACCTAATTACTCTCCTTTTATCTTTAATCAATTTTCTGTGTGTGACGTTAAGAAGAGCATTTTATCAATTTCTTCCAACGCAGTAGGAAGTGATTGTGTAAGCCGTAAGATGATTCTGCCTATCCTAGACATTATTCTTCCAATCCTCTGTCATATCCTGAACTGGTCCGTTTCTTTTGGCGTTTTTCCATCAGCATGGAAAAACGCTGAAATAATTCCCTTACCAAAAAAACCAAATCCAGTGTCTTATTCTGAATACCGTCCCATATCCATATTGCCTTTCTTGTCCAAAGTTCTAACGAACGAAAGAACGATTGGTTTATAATCAGCTTAGTGTTTTTCTTACAATAAATTCCCTTCTCAATCCATTCCAATCCGGTTTCCGTCCAGGACACAGTACTACCACTGCTCTAGTCAAAATTACTGATGATATCAGATCAGGCATGGAAAACAGTAATGTAACAGTTCTCGCATTGCTAGATTTTAGTAATGCTTTCAATACTGTTGATCTTGACATCTTGATTGGTATAATCGGTTCTCTTAACGTATCTCCAACAGTGATTGATTGGTTTCACAGTTATTTGTATGGACGCCAGCAGCGTATACTCATTGAGGATAATTTTTCTACATGGAGTGTTACAACTGCTGGTGTATCGCAGGGTGGCGTTTTATCTCCACTACTTTTTGCAGTTTTTATTAACTCTCTCCGAGAAAATTACTTCTTCCTACCACCTTTATGCTGACGACCTTCAAATATATACACAGGCTGCTCCTAAAGATCTCTCCGTTGCCATACAAGATCTTAATAGAAACCTATCGCAAATTTTAGAATGGAGCACAGACCACGGCTTAAAGGTTAACCCCTTGAAATCGCAGGTCATTATTATAGGCAGCCCAAAAATGTTAGTGAAGTCTAATATTTCTTATCTCCCTCAGGTTATTTTTAATGGCATTGTAATACCCATAAGTGACACAGTAAAGAACTTAGGGATTCATATTGACAAGAATCTCTCCTGGAGTCCTCAGCTGCAAGAAATTCGTCGTAAGGCTTATGCGTCTGCGGGTGTCTTGCGAAGATTGCGCAATTTTCTTCCTACTGCCACTAAGATTGCGATTGCACAATCTCTTCTTATACCAATTTTAGATTATGCCGACGTCAGCTATCTAGATCTCACTGAAGCCCAACTAGATCAACTTGAGCGACTTCAAATTTTTGTATCAGATTCATATTTGGCTTACGCAAATATGATCATATTTCAAGCTATCGTAAAGAGCTCAAGTGGCTGCCAATTCGCCTTCGCCGGAATGCACATATACTTTACCTTCTCGATAGCGTGCTCTTCAATCCGTCTTATCCTTCTTATCTAAAAGAAAAGTTTAAGTTTTTAAATGATACCCATTCGCGAAATCTGAGATCTTCAGAGAATCCTCTATTACAAATGCCTTCTCACAGTACTAAATTCACAGATGGATCCTTTACTGTGCAGGCCGTGCGTCTATGGAATGCATTACCTGTGGAAGTCAGACGTGCTCAGTCTTTAATAGTATTCAAAAGGCTCGTCAAAAGTCACTACCTGTCGCTTTCATTTTAAACCCTTTTTTCGGTATTTATGTATGTGTATATTTATGTATATATATGTATTTTATTTTAATGTATGTGTGTACGTAAGTATATATTTGGTATATATTTGTATTAATTATTTCATAATATATTTATTTTGCTATCTATTAATCGCCGGCACACCCTCTTTAATAGTTCCTTCAGTTATGTCCATTTTCCGGCTGTCTGGAAGAAATCGCTCTTAGCGATAAGACCGCCGATTGCTATACCATTTGGTTGAATGGTTTTGTTTTTTTAATATTATTTTTCTTGTACATTGGTGTGTAATAAAGAGTAAATAAATAAGACATTCGATTTGTGTAACTTAATGTTAATAAAATCGTATTTCAAATAATCAATTTTTTCAATATTTTCATGTACACAACAATACTTTTTAAGCACTTAAATACGATCTTTGCTTTCTTTTCATCATCATCATTATCATTTAAGCCTATCCACTGCTGAACATAGGCCTCCCCATAGATTGCCACAAAAGTTTGTAGCACTCATTTGATTTAGATGTTCAGATGTTCCAGGAAGATGCTGCTGCCCATATTTTGATTTTAATATTCCCTCTGTCTACTTTTACGTCACCCACGGGATGAGAAGGGGAGGTAAATTCTCTTAAACCGCCACTAAACGGCGCTTTCTTGCTATCTTTTGCGTTTGATGAAAATAATGTTGTACGTTTTTAGGCAATTTATTCTTATGAAAGAAACGTTTGAGTAAAATTTAAAAAACACGTCTTTGGCAGCAATAAGTTAAAATTTACGATTTCGTGAAGTTGTTCGTAAATATTTATCGCGGATTATATATTATATTTTTTTTAGATTATTATACCGTACCTAATGCACATTAAAAAAAATGGAAATATAGTGTAACTGAATCATTACAATTATTATAACCAACAAAATTATTTCTTGATTTGAGAGTACATTTATACGAGATTTTATACAGAAAATGCGTATTTGACAATTTTTTAAAATTTTGGAATTGGGTATTAAGAAATAAAACCATTTTTGCATTATAATTTTATATACCTTAACAGACGATTTTTTGAATATTTTAATTTTGTATGTCGCTCTCTTTTTAACGCGCTCTACATTTACACTAATTACATTACTTACATATAGTACAGACATTATTGACTATAAAAGTATAAATTTAATGTTCCACCTTATGTTGTATGATTATAACGGATCTGTTTTGAAAAAAAAGAGTATTGAGCTTAAGAATTATTCAATAAAAAAGCACAAGGAACAATTTACTTTCTAGTTATTTGAATATCCTATATAATTCTACGACATATAATTCTGCGATAACTTCGTTATTAGGAAATTGTTTACAAAACTGTTATTAAACTAACTCAAAATTAATGCTAGTGACGTTTTTAAATAATAGGTTTCATTTAAAATCGCAAAACATTTTAAACTGTCGTCTACTAGACGCTAAACTTATTTTCTGCGCTGCTTTTGGTTTGAATGTTTTCGCTGACTGATCCAATGTTTTGACAACTTTCCATATAAAATATTGTCTTTTTTAGGACTGATGGTTACTGTTAGCCCGAAGGCTTTCACAGCTTCGCCGGATGGAAAAATATTGTCACATGTCTCAAATGACAAGAAGAATACAATATTCATGTAAATAGTTATGTAAATAGTAGTATTAAGCTTAAGTTACTTTTCTTTTTAACTTATTTTAAATACAAACCAGTCTTATACTTTAATTATTTTTATCAAAGTTCTGCTAATTGTATGCCATAAGAAAAAAATAATATTAACGTGAATGTAGCAAAAAACCTCTGACAGACCATTTTCGTTTAACATTGGCAGTATGAACGTAAACCAAAAAAACCGTATAGACGTAAATAATGAATGTTTAATTTTATTCAATTTAATGTATTTGTAACACATATTATATACACATTTTGTCGTCCGCGCTTCTTCTCTATACAAACTTTTACTATGCCAAATCTTATACCGCCCGATTGAAGTAATTGCCCGAGCTGAATGGGACCGTCCTTGGGCACCCTCGACTCAGTTACTCTTGCGCACAAGATGACGGTCCAAGCCTAGGTCCCCTCTCGGGGGCCCTTGCGCTGGTCATCCGGTTTCAGCTCAGCCCCCTCAGCGCTCTGCCACCTTTTAATCCTTTAAAGCCTAATTAGGTATATTAAATTTCTACTCGTTTAAAAACCTTAATTCTTTGTTCTTATTATAGTTATTTCTTATTTATATAATTATTACAAGGAATAGTTGCAAATATTAAAATATTTTCAACAGTTTTACATTTGAAAATAAACTCTATACCTTAATAGATAGATGTTTTTTTCACAGACAACTTCTAGCTGCCCTCAAAAGATTACATCGGTGCTGCCCACACATTATGGTTATTTAGATCCATTTAGACCGCTAGGTGGGGCTATGGTCGCTGTTATTATTGAACTATTAAAGTGTATATTAGGCTTCAATCACTAATAAATTAGTATTTAGGTAAATAAACAAGAAATTAATATCTCCTTGTAAAAGTATAACTCTGTTTAGTCCGTTTCAAATGTAGAATCCAAAAGAAAAATAAGAAATCTATGGTTGAAAGTTTTAAGCATCAAAATAAGTAAAAACATTTTTTTGACTTCATTATTTCGTGATGAGGAATTCCTAGTTCCTATTTAAATATTATAACGAACGAGTGGTGACTGAGCTAATCATTAATAAATAGACCGTTAGACAGTCGTAGAGTTCAATAAATGAAAAATGAGAATATATTTAAACGAAACACTTGTTTTTATTTGATAAAGTGATGAAACGAGCAAAACGTTCAACTGATGGTAAGTGTCAACGTCTGCCCATAACAAATGCTCTGTCACCTAGAACATTTCTGTGTGACACCACACTGTGCCCATCATCCTGACACATTAGTTCTTAAGTCTCATATGCCCAGTGATTACGTGAGCTCACAGTGCCATTCAAACCGTAACACAGTAATGTTTGCACACTACTGCTTCACGGCAGAATAACTGGCCCTGGGGTGGTACCTACCTAGGCGGATTCCTCGATAGGTACCATAGGACAAATGGACAACCAGTATATTTGCATTATATTGCCTATACAATTATAAGTTATCACTGTATTTCATATTCAGACGTTGTTCACATGTATGTGTGCCACATATATGTAGATGTAATAGGTCTAGGTGCATTACGACATTAATATAACGATTTATAATAATCGACCATTTATACTTTTCCATAAATATTTACAACGTTTATATCTAAATACATGTTTACTTCAGATCTAATTAAACGTTCCGCCGCAGAGGCGCCTTTAAACGAACGATCTATGAACGTGAACGAGGGATAAGTAATATTAATTGCTTACTGGAAGCTATTAAGTGATTTATGCTGGAAGTGCTAGTTAAAGGACCAATTTAAATATAACACTAACATACAACACGCTTGCCCTGTTATAAGTCGCAAACAGGATAACATTTTCCAAGTTAAACGAAAACAAAGATTTTGTTCTTTTTTATGAAAGCATGGTTAGATGTTGGGCCTAACCCCACATCTAACTATTTCGCGTGTTCATTAAATTTTTTCTGTGCAAACATTTTTGTGTTTCGGTCTGAAGGGCACAGAGCTAGTGTAATCAATGAGCACATGAGCTTAAGAGTAGTCTTCTCAGCGGCACGGGAGAAGTGTGGTCTGTCACAGAAATTTTCTTGGTCACACTGTAATACTATGAGCGGAAGTTGCGCTTACCGTCAGGTGAACGTTTTGCTCGCTCGCCTTTGCCCCTTTCTCAAATAAAAAAAGGACGCAACGGCTTCCCGTAACAAATGCTCAGTACATTTCTGTGTGGCACATACTACGTTCGTTATATTGAGACAATCTGTTCTTAAGTCTCTCTCCCCACACATCCCATCGCATCCTGTGGATGACGTAAAAGTTGACAGAGGGAAAATTAACACCGGGAGATGGGCAGCAGCATCATTTTCAAACATCTGAATAAAAATTAACTGCGTGCCTGTCAAGTGTGACAATAATGGCAAAATCCCCCCAAAACGAGATCTACCACCTTTTGTGGCAATCTATGGGGGAGACCTATGATCAACAGTGAACTAGTGATAGGCTGAAATGATGATGATGACAATGCTCTTTAGACCGAAACACAGTAATGGTTGGACACTGTTACCTGACGGCAGAATAACTGGCATTCCGATATTGTATTATGGTATTGTAACTTAAGAGTTTCAAGTATGAGTATATTGACTGTAATGTGCAAGACAGTTAAAACAACAGTCCACCATGAATTTTAGATATTATTTTATATGTTTAGAACATTATGAAACATCGGTTAGAGTAATACATAGACTGCTTGTTTTTTTATTTATGGATATTGGCGCTTGTTTTGTATTTTTATAGTAACTATGCGTTGGATCCTCGTTGGCACTGGTAGATTGTTTTAAGATATGTTCTAATTTACCAATAAAAACACCAACATAAACAACATGAACGAAAACACCGTGACCACCTATAATCTACTGCAGTAGTGTTTTCTTGTGATTTTTTGCCCACCGCCCAAACTGCCATACCATTCAAAAAACAAGACGAAACTTAGCGTTACACTAGTAATTTTTAGAATATAGTTTCTACTTGCGTTACTTTTCTAGTATATGTTAATTTGTAAAGTATCTTCAGAATCTATCATTGTTCTGTTGTTATCTTAATATTTTGATGTAGTGGAGAGTTTAAGCGCCTGGTGTAAATACAATGCAATATTTTCTAAAGCGAAATTATGGTTTAAAAGATGTATAAACTAGATTGAAAATTAGTAACTTTGTAGAACACAATCATCCAAGCGAGTATATTAAATACTTTCACATACTTATTCGAAGTTTATAACCAAATACGGTAATAAATAATATGACATTGTCTAGTAGCGCCTATGAAAAATGTTACGCAAAAACTTTGCTGTGTATTCAAATTCTGTTGCTAATCAATACTGGTGGTAGGATTGCTATGCAGGAATCCGTCTAGGTAGGTACCACCCCAGGGCCAGTTATTCTGCCGTGAAGCAGTAGTGTGCAAACATTACTGTGTTTCGGTTTGAAGGGCACTGTGAGCTAGCGTAATCACTGGGCGTATGAGACTTAAGAACTTTTGTCTCAGGGTGATGCACAGTGTGGTGTGACACAAATTTTCTGGCTTGCACAGCATTTGTTATGGACAGACGTTGCACCTACAATTAGGTGAACGTTTTTCTCGTTTCATTACTTTATCCAATAAAAAAAGAAAGTATATTTTTTTAATTACCACGTTTTTAAAATTGATTAAAAGTTTATAATTAATTGTCCAATTTGTATTCAACAAACAGACAGACAGACAGGCAAAAAAGCAGGTTAAGAATGAATTGGCGTCCACTTTGAAGCTATGTTTGAAGTTTCTAGTCACTAGCTTCTCGGGAAGTTAGTTTAAAATTCATCATCATTTCAGCCTATCACTAGCGCACTGCTAAACATAGGCCTCCCCCGTAGAATTGCCACAAAAGTTGGTACTTCTCATTATGGGAGTATTTGCCATAGTTGCCACGCTTGTCAGGCGGGTTGGCGACCGCAGTTTATTTATTCAGATGTTCCTGGAAGACGCTGCTGCCCATCTCCTGGTTTTTATTTTCCCTCTGTCGACTTTTACTACACCCACGGGATGAGATGGGGTGGTAGATACTCCTAAGTCGCTACCACACGGCACATGTAAAATCAATTACTAAATTTGACTCGAACAAACATACACGAATACACGACACAAGCGAGTAAATAAAGACGTGGGAATATTAAAAGTACCCGCAACCGACGAGCTTGTATGAAAACGCCAATGGAAGTAGAAGTAAGCGAAAGTTGTGTGTCAGGATCGTAGCAAGTGGAAAGATGTGGTCACTGCCTACCCCAATGGGAAAGACGCGCGACTGTATGTATGTATGTAATATTAATAAGCACGCACGTTTTCGCACTGGTGGTAGGATTCTTATGCAGGACACTGTCTAGGTGAGCTATCACATCAGGGCCAGTTATACTGTTGTTAAGCGGAAGTGTGCAAACATTACTGTGTTTCAGTTTGAAGGGCACTAAGATCTAGTGTAATCACTGGGCATATGAGACTTACGAACCGATGTCTCAGAGTGACGGACGCATTGATGGTGTCACACAAAAAAGTTCTAGGTGGCACAGCATTTGATATGTGCAGACGTTGTACTTACCAACAGGTGAACGTTTTGCTAGGTTTCGTAACTTTATGCAATAAAAAAAAACAACCTAACGTCAAACCAAATGAATTCTTAGAAAATTGTCTAGGACGCTGTTTAGGTGGTGTCGCTGTGTGTACAATGTAAATGGTAAAAACATCCATTCATTTATTAAGGAATAACTAAAAGAACTGGAATGATACTGAATGAAGGAATGATAACATCGATCTCCGCGACTTAATTAATGACAAAAATAATTAGCCTTTAACGAGTTGTTAAAAATCAGAGGGACCATTAATTATAATGGACTGTAAATATAGGATTAATAGTCTTTTAAATCTGTCTTCGTTCAAGACCTGGCTCGCTTTTAATTACTTTTGACAGGCGTTGATAGACGAGCTATGCACGCCACGTGCGTGCTTCATTGTTCATTATTTGGTTTGATGATAGTTTAGCTCATCGACCTCAGTGCTTTATTTTTAACATAGGTAATAGTTCTGTTTCGTAATTAGCCGATAAGTGTCCGGCAGTGTAGAATACCTTCCTCTTTCCTACCGAGGTGTTGTATTAGGCGACAAAGGTATTGTACGGTCAGCCTTTCTTCGTGCAGAATAACACCATAACATGCAATGATTTTACAACATTGCTCGTAAGAACGTGATGGGAAACACGAATTTTTTGGTACCAATGCAAAAATGACGGCGACGTCTTGATTTCCGCGAGGGCGAAAAGTTGGCTACGTGAGTGGTCTCTGTCTACCCCTTATATGGAAAAAAGGCATGTATGTATGTATGTAATTATAATACTCACTTTAACATTATTATTGTTAGCATTGGTGCACTCTAAGCAGTTCACCGCTGGCTATAGGCATTTTAAAACGGAAGTAAATGATGAGACCAGGCTATTAGTTGCAGTGTCACCCAAAACTTTGCATTGGAATGTTTCAAGTAAGTTAAGAAGTCTCAAGGTGACGAGCGCAATGCAATTACAGGTAGCTTCCGCACTTCACTAGCTTCCATCCCCTTCAAAGCAAAGTAGTACTTGCATAACAATGCTTAAAGGTAAAATAGTTGCAACTAACAATCCTTAAAGGTAAAGTCAGCATGGTGGGCACCAGCCGAATACTGACGAATAAAGTCGACTGGGAGAAAATCCAGAAAAATCTTATGGAATCGAACTGATGGTGGGACAGCCATTTGAGTTGTGTCATATCTGAATTATCTACACCAGTAACGGGTAACAGCGTCTAAGGAGCAAATCATCTGATACTGCGATGGTCAATGTCCCTGCAAAGCGTTAAGATTATGGCAAATCCTCCTTGGGGAAATTGGGAAGAGGCCTGTGACCCACAGAGCATTTTTAAAGGCTTATGTTTATGAAGAAGAAAAAATAACAAATAAATTTTAATGGCATGAAATTTGTGGTATTAATTTTTATAGAAGAGGGGACAAACGAGCAAGCGGCTTACCTGATGGTAAGGGAATTGCGGGCGCTTAGCCGGAATTTAAGAAAAGAGTTGACTCTATTTTGAAGATACCTACGTTAAGTCGGATCGTTAAAACGTCAGGAGGTAGCAGATTCTAGAAAGTGGTAGTGCGTGACAAAAATCCGTTGAAAAGCGCAATGCTATCCTGTCATGATGATGAATTTTGAGTTGTTGTTCGATGATGCAACTCGGCAGCTGGAATTAATCCTAACAACTTTGGTTTTTTTTTATTTCATAAAGTAACGAGACGAGAAAAACGTTCACCTGATGGTAAGTGCAACGTCTGCCCATAACAGATGCTTTGTTACTCAGAATATTTCTGTGTAGCACCACACTGCGCCCGTCGCCTTGAGACATTAGTTCTTAAGTCTCATATGCCCAGTGATTACGCTAGCTTTCAATGCCCTTAGACCGAAACACAGGTACGGAATTATTTCAATAATTATTGGAATTAATAAATCTATCACTCTACATAGATTTACATAGTAACAAGTTTATGTAACTAGCATACCAATTTGTGAAATAATCATATCGAGTTTGATACTTTATGTCGTAGTTAGCTTTTGTTTATTCTTTTGCCTGGGTTTTCATTTTGTTGTCTCTCAGTTCTCTGCGCTAAGGTTGTCTGGATGATACCGCTTGATAAGACCGCTTTTTGTACCTCATCGGACAGCAAGCACTCAAAACGGGCTTATCACCCAGGAAATCGACATCATCAGTCGACGAGTGGCCTTTTCCCAGCCCAGACTTAAATATAGTACTTCATCTTTATTTCTGTATTGGCGTACAATAAAGAGTATTTTGATTGATTGATATAACGAACCGGTCATTGTGGAAGAACCGCTTTGTTTATAATTACTTTGGCAGGCGATGATATGTTTTGACCGGCGAATGCAATCACAATTTCACTGGGATATTTTAAGTGACAGGTGAATCGGCAATTGAAGTTTTTGAAGTACTTTGCCTCTAATACTTAATAATGTGAAAGGTAATAGCTGTTATTTTTAATTAAGTGTTAATGTATGTAGTCAATTGAAACAGGTTTAGCTTATTTAATAAAACTAATTTTACGGATTTTATCGCGTTTTATTTTAAACTATTTATAGCCCGACGTTTCGAATGCTTTACAGCACCCACAGTCACGGGGAGACTGAGATGACAGATGTCCCGATGTCATAGTTAATCCGCGGTAGCTGTTAATTATTATTTTTGGATCCGATCTACGCAAAATGAGCTAACAGTGTCTTGAAATCTTGCAGTGGTATGCTTGGATTTTGATTTAATTTTATTAAGTATAGAAGCCCAAGCCGGTGGTAGTACCCAACCATCTTCTCTATTGAAATTAGTATGTTTTTTAATTTCAATAGCATCGCGAGTCGTCCTTGGTAGGAATCGGTGTTCTTTTGCAGGGATTTATGGTCTATCAAATCTGGTATAATGGTTGGGGTGATCCAGAACATGGTTACATTCTGCAGACTTCCTAGAATGTCAATGCTTCTCGTCAGCTATGTGTTCTTTTACGCGGGTTTTCCTAGGATCTTCTTGTTTGTCCTATGTAAGAGAGACCACATTCACAATCTAGTTTGTATACTCCTGCATCTTGTAGAGGGACATTACACTTGACAGATGGTAAAAAATGACTTATCTTTTTCGGCGGCTTGAAAAATGTTCTTATGGAAGCTCGCTTCTAGATATAATCTTGTCCGTGACTCCTCTGACATATGGTAGAAAAGCCGAAACGCACTCGACTGCGACCGGTTTCACTCGGTTCCTGTGACGTAGGCGCGGAACCCGAAGTTAGTCGTCCTGCAAAACTTGCTTGACATGCTCGGTGGCCAGGTGTTTCTTGTCACAGATCCCTTGTGCTCTCTGAAACAAAGGTTTTCCCACGGTAGCTAATTGTGATGGGTTGGTGGTGAGATTTACCGTTTAAGTATCTGTTAGTATGAAGACTAAGAACGTCATATCCGGCGTAGTACTGCACAACTTAATTTTAAAACAATTATTATTTTAGACACGTAAAAGTCGACAGAAGGAAAATGAAAACCAGGAGATGGGCAGCAGCATCTTCCTGGAACATCTGAATAAATAAACTGCGGTTGCCAACCCGCCTGCCAAGCGTGACAACTATGGCAAAATCCCTCCAAAATGAGAGCTACAAACTTGTGTGGCTATCTATGGGGGAGGATGTTCAGCAGAGGACTTGTGATTGGCTGAAACGACGACGATTGTTTTAGAATATATAAAATTGCCGTAGCCGGCGTAAGAGAATCTGCTAACATTTCTCATCCCGTGGCATCAGTGTTAATGATTCGAGACGTCACATAGGTTCGGGCTCGAGACACCCAGATTTTAATATGAGTCCATTACCTTCTGAAGACTTTCATAATCGTAGGTCATATATATCCTTATTTTAACTCAACGAATATTGCATCTTAAATCAAGCAAGAAGCAGCTTATGTAATTGAATTTCATTGTTTTTTTATCGACTCAATTGAAGGAACTCCCGTCTTTGCGCATTGAACGCTATTTCATTCAAGTCGTGTTGAGAAAGTAGTATTATTTATAGGCTCATTTATTAACCAGTTGCTCACGGGAGGTCTATTATTATTTTCGGTGTTTTCACATTGTAGCTGTCGATATTAAACATCATTGATTAGTAACTAACGAACTTTTATGTGTAGCCTATTCCTTTTGTCGACGGGAAATGAGCATGCCTTAATGCATTAAAATTCCCAATCATTCCTGTGCTTAAAAAGCCATTAAATTATTGGTCCAGTTATTATTATGTAGCGGATGCGGACAACGTCTCTAGGCGACTTAAACATTTATAGGTTTGTTCGATTAACTGTACACTAGTTGAAGAACAGTACACTATCATCAATGACGAATCAAAATTCAGGTTCAGAATCAACTTTGTTCAACTAAGTTGGAAATTGAATTAAGTTTATTAACACCTGGGAATCAGCTGATCGCTGCACGATCTTTCTACATATTTATATTAATTTTATTATTTTTAGATTTAACGACTAGATTTTTTTATAAAACTGCACGTTTTGTTTCTTGCTAATTCTTACTAAAATACAGGTAGGTACTCTGGTAATTAAAAAAAATTACGTGCAATAAGTATACTGTAGATAACGTACATTGAATCAAAATAATTCTATTCTTCATAAACAAAGGATCAATTGAAAACTATCGCAAGTATCATCAAAACAAGTTTATTTATTTCTACTGTTGTATTTCTTCACGGCGGAGCTCGCGGAAAATTTGTTAACAACAAACAAATAATGAAAAGGGAAGGAAAACAAAGTACAAAAATGGAAATACTTATTGTAAGTTGTTTGTTATAATAATTTGTTAAGGCGTCATATATTAGGAGTAAGGAGGGAGTCAATCAATCATACTATTATAAGTGGTGTTATGTTTCTTCTGAACGTTACCGCGGTAACGAATGTTATAGAGGCACAAAATGGAAAAGCTTATTATTCTGGTTAACATATTGTAAGGCTATATATTTACTTCTAACAAAACGACATTTTGAGGATTACTTTACGCATTAATTTTTATTATTTTTAGCTTGTAATAATTTACATGTCTTCAATATGAAAACTCTTTATCTTATACTATGACAAAGACCAGAATTTCAATATTGAACCAATAACCTTGCGTCAACACTTACTCTTAAATATTGCTCGTTAAGACAAGACATTTTATAATGTATAAAGTCATAACCGCAGGTTAGAAAGCTCCGTCAAAAGCAACAACAGGTTCCATTCTGTCGATAATGACGACTTAATCGTGGAACGTGACTTGAAAATTTCCGGTAATTTAAACGCATTGTAAACATGCGTACGCATACGTCGTTCTTATAGATTTGGGTTTTGTGGTCCAGTAATTATTACGAGCTTATTCAAGAAGCGATGCATAGAATAAGGCGACGAGTCATTCTTTCCGTATTGAATTTTTAATCGGTATCTTAAACGCATCATCGTTTAACCACCGTATTTCTTTAGCCGGTACAAAGGTTAATTACGTAGAATTCATCCACAGTGTAGCGGTAATGAGGCACAGGTAACTTTAGATTAATGGAGTAATTTTTCTAACGGGCGCATGGTCTAGTGACCAGAGTATCTAACTTCTACGTCGCGGGTCTTGGGTTCGAATCCAAGCCGAAGCCTACTTTTGTTGCAAAAATAAATTATTTGTTTTCGAGTCTGGTTGTGTTATCATTGTCTCAGTGTCCCTGCTATTGAATCTTAGCTTACCTCCACTAAACTAATTTTATCGCATGAGTGTTGCATCGTACGCGGGCAGGTTGGGGTGAGTGAGTGAAGCACTCTTTTAAGCGTACACTTGTCGCACTTTACTATATTAAGACCATCTTGCGGAGATAAAAACTTATGTAGTCGTGATTGAAACTGGTCTTATCTTCATAACGTGTGGTTATCGTCTTTGCTATAGAATGTATCAATGACGTGATTTAAAGCATCATGAAAACAAAAAACAAACAAACGCCCACTTAGCTTACGGTCATATTTAACATGAAACAAATTTCAAATCTCATCCCTGTTCCCCCAGATTTCCAGTCATGCAATTTAAAATTTGTAAGTAACATTTTGTGTTATTAATAAATGATTACAATTCAAATTGATACAGACAGCCAAAATTTTTATATCTCTTTTATATATATCACTTTCTCTCACAGGCATGTAGCCTATAGATGTATATGTTTTTCCCTTTTTAGTATCGCTCTTTCGCTTCACAACGATTCTAAAGAGGTTTTTACTTCAAAAATATGTTATGCTTTATACGCAAGGTAACAAGTTGAAAGGTGCGTGAAAAGGTCATTTAAAATGCGTGAAATACTCATATTATTTAATTCTTCACACATTATTTTCTACGTAAACTTTAAAAGATGTATACTCGTACATACCTGTGTTTAAGATTTAGAGATAACGATTAATGCGTCGTGGTTGATCCCAAATGTACCTTGATTATTTTAGATTCTTTGATGTCACAATTCGCCGCTTGATAAATTAGGTAGTTTCTTTGGATGTTTCATCTATGTAAAATTTTATGTCACTATATTGATTAAAATTAAATGTTTCGCACTGTCCTTATTTTACTAAACCACAGGTATTTGTTAAATATATTTAAGCGAATTATTTCACATACATACGTCCTTTGAAATTCTCTCTCATCATTTTTGGGAGGATTTTTAGGACTGGCAATAATCCATCACCCTGCTCCAGTGCCTGTTCGCGGACTTCACAGGTCATCAATTTTTTATTTATTTCTAAGACCAGTACATAACTTTTTATCAATTAATAACAGAGTTACTTATGACTGCTTCATGATCCTTTTTTTTTTAATCTATGACGGGTCATTTGCCAGGAATGAAAATATAAAGCTTATTTAAGATTACGTAACGAGATGAAAGTCAAATAAGGAATAGTATTAATAGACGATTTCCTGTTGTGTCCCAGTGTTACTAGTCATACTAGTAGCTTGTAATTAGTATACTGCTTTGCAGGGCTTCGTTATCCCTTACACTTGCCTAGGCAGGGGATTGGCGATTACAGTACACCTCGCACCTTAAAGCCTTGCAGCTCGTTACCAGTCTATATATTTTTGGTATCGGCATTTTTTCGGGGTATTTATTTCGTTATCTGTCAGAAGACAACATTTTCCAGGTAACTTTATTAAATCGACTTTTATATCAGGTGAAAAAGATTTTATTACACTGGTATCCTACCCTACCAATATGCCGTGGTACCTACACCACGGCATCGCCAGTTATTCTACCGTGAAGTAGTGGTGTTCAAACATTACTGTGTTTCGGTCTAAAACTGATAGCTAGTGTAATCACTGGATACATGAGACTTAAGAACTAATGTTTCAGGGGGACGGGCGCAGTGTGGTGTCCACACAGATGTGCTGGGTGACACAGCATTTGTTATGGGCGAACGTTGAACTTACCACCAGATGAACGTTTCGCTCGTCATATCTGCTTCTACAATAATAAACATAAATCTCACCACACGGTAACATACGCTATAAGCGGCCCTTGTTATAGCGTATATTTATAGACAATCTCTACATTTCTGTACTTTCAAAGAACTTTTTGTGTAAAGAAGTAACGAGACGAGAAACTAGTCCACCTGATGGTAAGTTGCAAGCGTCTGCCCATAACAAATGTTGTGCCAAACATTTCTGTGCCGCACCACACTGCGCTCATCACCCGACTCATCAGTTTTTAAGTCTCACATGCCCATTAATTACAGCAGCTATCAGTGCCCTTAATTTTGGGTACAATGCTGCATAATATAATTACAAAATTTCTTGACATAAACAAAATAATAAATCATTAAAAAAAATAGGTGACCACAGGAGAGCGGGTTCTGTAAAAGATTCAAAGCAAGTGCGCCACAGGTGGTATCACGGTCGAGCGCTAAAGGCTAATTGAATTAAAGATAAATATTTCACTGTTATAATAGGTTACTGAGTGCATTACTTATTTACTATGCATTCCATTATGGTTTGAGCGACCGCGACCGCGTGGGCTAGTGGTCAGAGTACCTGACTTCTACGCCGCGGGTCCAGGGTTCGAATCCCAGCCGGAGCCAACATTTGTGCTAAAACACAAATTGTTGGTTTTCGGGTCTGGTTGTGTTGTGTTTGTTCCCTGTGTTTCTGACACTGCATCCTAGCCTACCTCTGATCTTATCGCATCAGCGTTACATCGGGCGCGGGAAGGTTGGGATGAGTGAGTGCCTCTGTGTTTGCGCGTACACTTGTGGCACTATAATATCTCCTGCGCAGTTGGTGGCTCTCGACATTCGGATTCGGGAGTTGTTGCCGTGGTCGAAATCGGCTAGGACAACATCATGGTTTGGGCATTGAAATTACTGTTACGTTACGCAATATTTATTTGATAATATAATCTAAATAAAAATAATATAAATAAATAGTTTTTTAGATTTCTTATATGTACGCGAACACTACACATTCAAATGAAATAAATTTTACAAGATTTTATTGCGTTTAATTTTACTATTTGTAACTTCTTTCAAGATATTTTAATTTTAATATCAATTGTTTTTGGGATAAGAATAATCACCTATTATTACTGGTGGTAGAATTACTATGCAGGAATCCGTTTACGTAACACCGCAGTTCCAGTAATTCTGCCGTGAAGGAATGGTGTGCAAACTGTTTTTCTGGTTTCTGTGTTTCGGTTTGAAGGGCGCTGATAGCGGGAGTAATTACTGGACAAATGACACTTAAGAACAGATGTCTGGGGCGATGAGCGCAGTGTGGTGCCACACAGATATTTTCTGGGTGACACAGTATTTGTTATGGGCAGACATTGCACTTACCATCAGGCGAACGATTTTCTTTTTATGAGATTTAAGAACCGATGTCTCAACACAGAAATATTCTGGGTGACAAATTTGTTCTGGGTAGACGTTGCACTTACTTGGTGAATAATTTGCCTGTCTCCTCTCATCACACTCCTTACATCCATTAAAAATAGCACCCATAGCGTGACGTAATTACCATACAGTCACGCTCCTTCCCATACAAGGGTTAGGCAGAGGCCACTCACGTCGCCCACCCTTCGCTCTCGCGGAAAACTTTGGTACGACTTAACAATTCCTACTCCTCTTTGCTTTCCCACTAGTAGTATAGTGTCAGCATTGCATGTTATGGTGTTATTCTGCTCGAATAAAGGATGTCCGTACAATAGCTTAGGAAAGAGGTAGGTGCTATTCTACTCTGCCGGATATATTCGATACGATATATACATATATAGGAACGTATATAAGATATTAATAGTTCAACAGTGCATCCTTCTGACTACTTACTTAATTTAGATTTAAATCCTCGGTCTTGGAACGGTTGTCTTCGTCTGTAGTACATCTACGTGAGACAAAAGGCCTTAGTAAGGTGATAACGTTCCTCTCTACAGTTTTTCTCATCTTTTTTACACTTTGTTATCTCTAGCATAGTGTGCTCGTGCCAACTGTACGCATACGACTTTTAAAAGATGTATATGCAATCCGATACTGATAATTTCTGACGCAATTGCTTATTAAATGTCATCCTTAAACCAGTTTATGACAGGTCATCGCATCATACGATCTTCTCAGCGGTGCTTGTATTTAGCTCAACTCAAGAGTGCTAAAATTGATTTCATCAGTTTCTATTCTGGCCTTCAATCCATATCATTTTCTTTAGAGGATTTTTCTGCGTTTCCATTTGTACATTGTTCCGAATGAAAATATTGTAGTTATTAGCTAGGAAATATCATTCTAAATGTTGGTTGTTGAAATTAAACTTATTTATGTTTTGTTATTTAGGATTTAGCATATAATATACAAATTTGAGATGTGTATATGTGGAATATTTTATGTAAGTCATTCTTTGCAAGTTACACCTGTGATATCCAACAATGCATGCTAATAAAAATAAAATTTACATTAAAAATCAATTGAGAGACAAAATTAAATAGAAACTTCACTTTAAGTTTCACATAACATAAGCTTTTTCGCTTAAGGAACTATAAAATATATTGTAAAACAATCTTTACTTAATATAATAAAGAGACCGATTTCATATGTATGGATATTTATGTCGATTCGGAAAATGATTACACTTTAGGATTATTTTACAGCATATAGGCCAAAGTTTATTCGCAATCGCAACGGGTGTTAAGCAGAAATTCAAAATGGTGACCCTAGAAGAAAGCTATTCACGCTTGCTTGGAACATGTCTCTGGTCGTCGTATCATCGTACTGATCTGAAAAGACCGCTGTTGCAGAGGATGATGCCCCTTTTATAGAGTTCAACCATATCCTCCATTTCAGACTGTACTTTCTTTTGACTAACGTTGCTAATACCTGCTTGGCAAAAACACAGGCACAAGTAGGTCATTGGTGAGAAATAGAAGATGGGTTGTTGCAAGAACTGATCCCTAAGGAACTAATTCTCAATCTATTACTATCTGAAGTACACTTAAAATTTCTTATTCTTACAAAGTTGAAGGCCATTTTATAGCCTTCATTTCTGTAGAAACGACTACTTGATTGGAAAGGAGTAAAAACGGTTGGACAGATTTGCTTTCTGTGACTAGCAGCCTCCATCAGATGTGACGTTTATATTGCATAATAAATTCATAGAGAAATCGCACTGTAATAGATAAAGAAAGCTTGTCCAAAGTTTCATACTTAAAATTAACCGCCGCCGAGTCGTAGAGTCAATAACACTTGATAATACCTCGGCGGCTCTCTGTTATAAAGTCAATAACACTTAATAATGCCTCGTTTTGAGGTTAAACAGGTGGAGGTTTTGAGGCGGTGTCGTGATCTCGACTTCAGACGTGTATATTATTAACTAGTGGTAGTATTGTAGTGGTGGATGGTATCTGGTGACGGTTCCCGTCGGCAGTGTTACTTTGCTTGTGCACGCTACTCTGAGAGGGCGAGCTGTGCTCTTCAAAAACTAGGTAATATACAACATTCTATATTTTTCATGCGGATCTTAGTAAATTAATTTATTTTCCTTCATTATAATGGATTTCCGCAAAGTAACGCCTGATTCTATTAATTAAATTATACCAACAATTAAAAAGATTGAAAAAAAATGTTATAATATGTCATTGCCTTTAATTACTTCTACTTTGAAAATAAAACTACATTTACATTTACAACTATTCACTCACAGCGTGATTGTAGTTTTGCTTACCGAGCAATGTGTCCGAAGTTTAAATCCCAACCAAAGCTTATATTCGTGCAACACAAATTATTCAGTGTCGGGTCTGAGAAATGTACTCTTTCTTTATGATTACATGATTGTCCTCATGTCCTAATCTTGGAAAACTTTATAGGAGCGCCGGATCGGGAAACTAAAGGGCAATGACAATTCATACTACATACATACATAAGATCACGACTGTATCCCATAAGGGGTAGTCAGAGACTGGGCACTCACTGCAAACAGATGACTGCCACAATCCACGTTTCACCAAAACAATATAATGCACTTGGTGTGATAGGTGGTGAGCCCATCGCCACCATGCGCTGTTGGGTGCACAGTGCAGTTTAATTAATTACTCGCCTTTTACGAGATCCATTGGATGAGATGGAGTGGTAGTATTCTTTTAACGAGCCGCCACCACACGGCTGTTTGTCAAATCATACTAATATTAATTATTTTTGTTTTTATAGAGTTCTCTACCGTAGAAATTTGTATTCAGTCGAATTTAGGTTTTAGCGACATTATCGTTATTCAGAACAAATACTGGTCACGTCCGAAATTTCAACTTGCCACGCGCAGCACCGCGGCGAAATGCTTAGTCACTGTACTACTAAGTCTTAAAATAAGAAGAAAAACGCATTTATACATAGTCCAATTCTTGATTTCTGGATCAATAACTCAGTGAATAGGTGCGCTGAAAATGTAAAGTGTGAGTAAAAAGTGAAGAACAGCGTTAGGAACGTTGCGGTGTGGCAGAACATGTAGTGATAAAGATAGAGAAAGGGATGCTTAGATGGTTTGGATACGTAAAGAGCATGGATGAAAGAAGATTTTCGAAACAGAGTTATGAATAGTCGAGTGTGAATGGGCAAGCTGGTAAGGATCGTCGTAAGCGAACGTATTACGATGAGATCGAAGTCGTTTTAAGAAAAGGACACGTAAAAAGTACCCGCAACCGACGAGCTTTTATGAAAACACTAATGAAAGTAGAAGTAAGCGAAAGGTGTGTCAGGATCGTAGCAAGTGGAAAGATCTATTCTCTGCTTACACCAATAGGAAAGAGGCGTGACCCTATGCAGAGAGCAGCAATCGCTTCCCTCGTGCGTTAAGCTTTCAGTATTTTTTAAAGTTTGAAGAACATTTTCAGATTTTTTTATGTAAGTTATTACCAACGAGCACATGGTCCAGTTAAGGGTAAGTTTATCTAATATTTTTATAACCTTCAGATATTTTTTCCGGTTTTTTCAGCACTGAAAGTCGCTGTTAATCCACAGGCTTTTGCAGCCTTTTTTATGGTTGACCAGAGCAATGGGCCCCCGAGAGGGGGCTACTTCATTCGGGAAGGATTTGTTCCGGGCTTGTGTTTGTGTTTGTGCAATTTATGTTCGAAGGAAAAATCTTTGTAGAATAGCGTTTAAATCCTTTTTTTGTTGTTTAATCGTTAATTTTTCAAATAGTTCCGGATTTGCAGGCATTTGAATTTACTTTGTTCCATATATAATTAATGTAGCTATTAACTTTTGATTGAAGTTAATCAGATTCTTAAATCATTGAAGACTACTGGGCATTTTATAACCATGTAATTGAATAATTCATTAAATGTATTTGGCCTGCCGCCGACATTAAGCTGCTCTAATTGCTATGTAAACAAGTAGCCGCCTTAATAACTTCTTCATGATTAGTATCTTTTACGATTTATTACTTTCTCTAATAGATAACAGATTATAATAAAGAGTTAAATTAACCGAACTGACCGACTATTTCAAATATATTGCGACATACTCTTTAAATGTATTACATAAGATTTATTTTTAATAAATAGTTATTATAGTTAAACGTAAACTCTGGAATATAAAATAAAATCATCTTTTTTATATTCCAGAGTTTGTTTTTGACGAGACGAGCAAAATGTTCACCTGATGGTAAGTGCAACGTCTGCCCATAACAGACTGTGTTACTCAGAATATTTCTGTGTACCGCACTGCGCCTGTCACTCTGAGACATAAGTTCTTAAGTCTCATATGCCTGGGCCTGGATGAGAGCTAGTGTAATCACCAGACCGAAACACAGTAATGTTTGCACACTACTGCTTCACGGCAGAATAACTGGCCCTGGGGTGGTACCTACCTAGACGGATTCCTGCATAGGAATCCTACCACCAGTAAAATATGTGTAGAGTACTCAGAGTTCAAGGGCGCTAGCGTCTCACACAAGGGCTTTCCCTTCCCTAAGCGATTACAGTTATGCTTTTGAGTCTTCTGCCATCATCTCTATTGATTCCACGAAGCTCTAAAACTGACGCAATATTTATAATTTAGAGAATCTTAATGGTACAGTTCTACAGCGCTATTTAATGAAAGAAAGTCTATAGAGACTTAACTCGTTGACTCCATGAATTCATATTGTAATAACAACTGGTAATTGACAGATGCTAAGTTTTCATCATCAAGTAACCCGACACTACTATTCTCGGAACTCTTCGTCGGATTTTTACAGCTGTGCATAAGTTTTCATAATCAAATAATGTCCTACGATTCTTTGATTGTATAATGTAGTCAGTCACTACTTACTATTTATATTGACTATTATAAGTGAATATTAAACATGACTTAACTAATGGTAAGATATAATATAAATTTCATAGATAAATCACGGTCGCCTTAATTACGTACTATCGTCAATATTCACGAATGTTGTATAGTATTTTTTACATCACTTACGGGACAAGTAATCTTTGTGCGATTTTAATATGGGCATGTGCAACAGCGTAGTACAACAAACTCAGTTTTTTTTTAAAGAAGAGGGCGCAAACGAGCCAGCGGCTCACATTATGGCAAGTAATCCCCACCACCGATGAGCATCCGCAATAACAGAGGAATTCCGGGTGCATTTCCGGCCTAAGAGCCGTGGTAGCTCAGTGGCTAGGCGCTCGCTTTAAATTTCATAGTACGCGAGTGACCTGGGTTCGATTCCCGGTGCCGGCACCACTAAAATTGTTCATTGCAATTTTAAGTGCTGATTTACCACGTGCTCGGCGGTGAAGGAGAACATCGTGAGGAAACCTCCATGTCTGAGAAATAAAAAAAATGATTCGAAGACATGTGTAGTCCGCCAACCCGCATTGGAGCAGCGTGGCGGATTCTTCCTAGCTCTAAAACCCTCTCAGAAATGAGAGGAGGCCTGTGCTTTTTTTTACTTTTTTCCGGCCTTTGAAAAAAGGAGTAGGTTCTTTTCTTGAAGGTCCGTAAGTCGTATCGGTTACGGAAAAACCGCTGGCAGGAGATTCCACGAAGTGGTCGTGCGTGTAAATTTCAGTTACTTATGCTTGATTTTACTTTAAATAAAAGATGTCGCAATACGACATTAAGTGGATTTATTGTAACATACATAATATATAATGTACGGTCAAATAACATAATTCGTGGTTTTAATATTTTCTGCGTCCGTGTGTAGCCCATGCTAGAATTCAACAACAAAACTGTTTACCGCCCGGGAATCGAGCCCGTGACCCGCAGCGCTGAATACAACCGCTTAGCTTTTGCGCCCACTGAGCCGATTATTATGATAGCCTCCTGGCCGATTTTCCACCACGGCGACAATTACCGAATTTCGGAAAGTTATCACCTGCGCGGGAGGTATTATAGTGTCCCAAGTGTACGCGCAAACACAGGGGCACTCACCCATTCCAATCTTCCCGTGCCAATGTAACGTTCACGCTATATGATCGGAGGTGGGCTAGGAATTAGGATACTGTGGATACACAAGGACAATCACAACACAACCAGATCCAAAAACCAACAATTTGTGTTTTTGTCTAAATGCTCGAACCACCTCGAACCTAGGAATCGCGGCGCGGTAGTCGGATACTCTACCACTAGCCCACGCGGTCGTCAAAGCGATGATTATAATACAAAAAAGAGGTATAATTCGTTGTAGTATAGATTATAGTGATTTCGTGATTTCTAAAATGTAACGGTAACTTCGTGAATTTCGACATTATGGTTGTGAAGTATTGACAGTCGGATAAGATGAAGATGGTGGCACTGTTGAATTTCTTTTGTTGGACATAGATTAATGATCCTACAAAATAGTCTTTCTATTTTTAATCTCTCGTACTTTTTAACACTTGCACTAACGAGTTGACCCTTGCCTTAACACTGAAAAGATCTCTGTATCGCGTTTCAGAATTGCTTCTTTAAATCTAATTTATCAATGTATTAATTAAAGACAGTCGTAGAGGTTAGAGTATCTACTTTCTAAGTCGTTAGCTCTGAGTTGAAATCCCTGGTGTAATTATAAAAAAGTTTGTTTTACTTACAAAATATATATTCAGGCTTACCTACTTTACGCTATAATGATACTCTTATCCCATTTAGTAAATCTGTGAAAAATCTTGGTCTAATCATCGACAGCACTTTGAACTGGAAAGTTCAGGTTACCGACATTAGTCGGAAAGTCATTGCTACCTTACGTTCACTTTATCGTCTGAAACATTTTCTCCCTATTAGATCTAAGCTCATGCTTGTCCAAACGCTTATATTACCCATTTTTGACTACGCAGATGTGTGTTACCCAGACCTATCCCAAGATCTTCTTAACAAGCTGGAACGCCTGCATAACAACTGTATAAGATTTATTTTTGGTCTGCGAAAGTTTGAACACGTTTCTCAATTCAGGTCTCAGCTTAATTGGCTTACCATTCGACAAAGGCGTAATTCCAGGATGCTGCTTGTTCTTTTTTCTATTTTAAATGATCCATCTTCACCTTTATATCTCAAAGAAAAATTTCAGTATCTCTCTTCTTCACATGATAGGGTACTTCGTTCATCTTCTAATAATAAGATTTGCATTCCTACACATTTCACCGGGTTCTTCAGGAACTCCTTTACTGTTAGGGCTGCACTTCTTTGGAACTCCTTGCCCGATGACATCAGGAAAACTCCCAATAAATACTCCTTTAAGAAGTTGGTTCGTGATTATTTAGCTAAGAATCATGACAACATAAATTATTAGTACATAGGTCAATACTTGTAGCATTTATTTTATGTATATGTGTATGTATGATATGTATGTATATATGTATATGTATATGTATGTATGTTTTATGTATAATTATACGTCATATTATATTATATGTGTACAATAAAACTATATGTTTATTACTATTTCATATTTTTAATTAGTATATATGTATTATCCTTATTTTTTTTTGTCTTCTCGTTTGTCTTTATTGCTGCACCACATCAAACTCTCACCACTCCATGGGTTGACTGGGAGAAAATGCCTACAAGCATTAAGTCCGCCCTTTGTAACCTTTTATTTGTAAAGGAAGCAATAAAGGTTTAAATAAATAAATAAATAAATTACTCATGCTAATTGTCATCATCATTTCAGCCTATTACTAGTCAACTGCTGAACATAGGCCTCCCTCAGTTTTTTTTATCAGATATTCCAGGAAATTCTGCTGCCCATCTCCTGGTTTTAAATTTCTCTGTCGACTTTTCCGACGACCACGTGATGAGATGGGGTGGTAGATTCTCTTAAGCTGCTACCACTCGTTTTCAAGTACTAGTTAATTGCCAGGGAGTACTTGACCTAGTTGTTTCGTCCGGAAAATACGGTAGTCCCGGATAAGCGACTACGGTCTCCCGATCTAATGCTGTCTCCTCCTGCTCCTTCCGAGGTAGTAGTATCCTACACCTTGTAGTTCCTTTTCCAACTTCCGGATTCCCTACTTCAAGTCTATTTCCTACCTAATCATTTTCTATTCCTCTCCGCCAAGCCAGTGCTATAGCCACTAATAATGATATACTTTGTGCGATTTTCTGGTAGGTACCTACGTGGAAGTTATCAACAAGGACAACTATCTGTAGGTACAAATACATTTTTTGTTGGAGAAAGTGATCAGACGAGCAAAACGTTCACCTGATGGTATTGCAACGTCTGCCCATAACTACTGGTGTGTCACTTAACAGTCATAGTGTGTTCTTAAGTCTCATTTGTCTAGTAATTACACTAGGTCACAGTGCTCTTCAGACCGAAACACAGTAATGTTTGCACACTACTGCTTCACAGAAGAATAACTGGTCCTGGGTTAGTACCTACATAGTCGGAATCATGCAGGAATCCCACCACCAGTAAAATTAAAAAAAAATTTTTTTTCGTGCGGGAATAAAACGTGCGACAAGTATCGCAAATGTCCGAGATTATATATTATTATGATTATAACGATGTTTTATGTAAACTTTGTTTTCGTAAACGCCACCAAAATGGAGCTGGTAAAATCGGTTCGGAAAAATCGGAAAACTGATCAAATTGTACATTTGAACTTAGTTAAGTAGAACGTGGTTTTATTAAACTTCGTTACCAAAGCATAAGGTGAAATCGGTTCTTATTCGTATAGATTTTCCGGTTACATTAAGAATAAGTTAGAGAACTTTTTCTTTCTTTGCTTTAATTAAGAACTTTCAGCAGCAAATCCTAAGAATGAATAAATATACATCAAAATTTCATATCAGACAAAAAGGAAAATTAGTGGGGCGAATATACAAACTCACTCATAGACAGTGAGTTTGTATATTCGCCCCACTTTATTTACTATAAATGCATAGTTGGTTCCCATCAAAAATAATCGTTGCATCTATAAGAGCATCTTGTAACCTTTAACCAAGTGTAGTTTTCCAACTCCAGACGAATTAATATTTGTTCTCACAGTCCACTGAATTACAACTCTTCAAACTATGCCTTACTTGTGTTAGCAAGTAACCGTGAACATTTAGGTAGCATAGAAATATTATGTAGGCGAAAGTGCTAGGGTTTTTAAATTGAGAATGGAAGATTTGGTTTTGGCATTAAAACTAAAATTAGTCTTTTGAATATGACTTAATTCTGGAATATACAACTGAAACATATCTTTGAGAATAGAATATTAATTTATGTACGTCACGTACTAGCACGGGCACCCGTCTAGTCAACAATGAAATTGCTTTACCACCCTTAGGTTGAATGTCGTTTGCGCATCATAAAACTATAAGGTCTACTTTCGCTTAAAATAACAAAGATACAGTTAGATACTCCTGTTACCATTGTGTTACGTCAGTGATGTGTAATCAACTAAATTCCGCGTTTATTATATTTGGGCACTGTGAGCTAGTGTAATCACTGGGCATTTGACACTTAAGAACTGATGTCTCAGGGTGATGGGTGCGGTGTAGTGTCACACAGAAATGTTCTGGGTGACACAGCATTTGATATGGGCAAACGTTGCACTTACCATCAGTTGATACATTAAAAAAAATTGCGTTCATTTAATACTTGAAGAAAAGCCTTAATAAAAATTTTAGTGAAATTTTAATTAACTGGAAGTTGTTGCCAAAAATGGTAAAGCAATTATATGGTACTCGTACCTTTCGCCGAATCCTAGATTCAAATTCAAACCGAAGTCAATATTATCTGAACCGATGTTAATATTGTAAAATACACAAATTGAAGATTTTTTGATGCACTAAGATGTATCCTGTGTCGTGAGTGGGCTTTACAGATAGACATAAAGGCCGAAAACCAACCACAACCACAGTGTCTCTGACATTTCGTCTGATCCTTAATTATTGATTCCAGTGTAACCAAAGCATGTCAAAGGGAGTGTGTAGAAGAGTGAGTACTTATGTGTTTGCACTACCATTACGGGGTACAAAGTTTTCTTTTCACGTGACGATGTACAGATAATGAAAAATACATTCATGAGATTAATCCTTGTCCAAGTAAAAGTAATTACAATTACTAATCCATCATGCTCTATTATCTCGTTGAAAAGGAGTTATTAGTAGATTATTTTAAATTAAAAACCAGTTTGTCGCTCGGCGTATTCATTGCTTTAACACGCGTATTCGTATCAAGGCATTATTAAGATAAGGCATTCGACCGTATGTCGTTACTGGATGTATAAAGTATTGATTGAAATGCACGATTAAATATATTAAATAAAACACTTACTAATGCGGCTGTTGTTTTAATGCTCTCTCTTAAGATTGATGTTTGCTTAACTAAAATAAACAGACGAAATTAGATTTAAAATCAATAAGATGTTAAACCAACACTGCATTTTCGTGTTTTTTTTTGCATTAAGTGATGAAACGAGAGTGAACGTTCTGTCACCTGACCTCACAAACAAAGTATTTCTATTAATTATTTCTCAATAAAAAACGTACAAATATGAAATTTTCTAAGAATTAAGGTATTTTTGCAAGATCATCATTATCATCATCGCTTTAGCCTATCACCAGTCCTATCCAGTCCACTGCTGAGCATAGGCCTCTCCCAAAGATTACTAAAAGTTTGTAGCTCTCATTTTGTGGGGAAATTTGCCATAGTTGCCACGCTTGGCAGGCGGGTTGGCTACCGCAGTTTATTTAATCAGATTTTCCAGGAAGATACTGCTGTCCATTTCTTGGTTTTAATTTTCCCTCTGACGACTTTTACGACACCCACGGGATGAGATGGGGTGGTAGATTCACTTAAGCAGATGATGATTAACCGCAATGACTTTTGTTTAGCATTTCACTGATGATAGCGAAAAAAAATGTTTCCTTAAACCTAAAAGATTTGGAGAATGAGACAATCGAGGTTCATGCTAACATGTCTTTTTTAAAAGATTTTATTGGCCGTATGCATTCTGGGAAAATATTTTTATGTATATTTTTATGAAATTAGCCTAAATAATTTCTGTGATTTTTTACAGAATGGATCTCGGAAGTTAAATAAATCCTATTTACCTAAATACATATTTTAACCTATTTCTTAATTCAACTATTTCCGCATTAACATGCTGACCATTCAAATATTTTATTCAATCGTTCTTCATCATTCTCTTCGTCAATCGTCATTCATCTATTACCTTATCGATACCTTTCGAATCAGAAGTTCATCGTCATCAACCTCAATCTTGATTTATTTGGCAGTTTTCTGTGTATAAGAAGGACGTTATTAAGATCGTGGGTACAAGTAGAGTGTAAATCACTAGTCACACAGAAATGTTCTGGGTGACGCAGCATATGTTATGGGCATACGTTGCTCTTACCATCAGGTGAACGTTTTGCTCGTCTCGTCACTTTTTCAAAAAAAAAAAAAAATCTTAAAATTCAACCGAATAACAATTTTCATTTCAATTGAAATATAGTTACACTATAACTGAAATATAATTAGTTGATTACAGTTGCGATGACTTTGCTAGGTGAGACACAATCGGCTGCAGGTTGACAAGTTATTGAGGGCTTATAGCATCTGGATAAACTGATCTATAGATTGTAATAGATGATAAAAATTTAAAGCAACTTATTAAAACGTTTCCGGTTATTTGTTAATAATTAAGAGAAATGCCAGTTTTTTAATTGACAGAACGTTATTGTCCGCTGTTTCTCGGAACTTTACTTTCAATCTCGCGATGGTTGTCCACTCGGGAATGTTGATTACATTGCATTGCATTGGACTTTGTTTATTTATTTATTCAAATATGATAAAAAAAACTTTTTGAGATATGCTTAATTCTAGTAATGAATAAATCATCTAAATCCTATTTATAATATAATTACACAATATTCAAAATATTTTGTATTGCTCTTATACGACAGGTAATTGTGAATTTAAACATTAAAAAAAGTAAATCAGTGTAAGCAAAAACATAGTTAAAAATATTATATATATATATATATATATATATATATATATATATATATATATATATATATATATATATATATATATATATGTACTCATTCTACTTGTATCCACACTCTTAATAACGTCCTTCTTATATACAGAAAACCTTTTGCCGAATAAATCAAGATTGTCGGTGATGAAGATGAAATTCTGATTCGAAAGGTGTTATAGAGAACAATGGACGATCCTTCTTTGTTGATTAATTAAGTATGTTGATTAAACATACTTTTAACTTCTAACTTTAAACATATTTTGCATATATTAATAATACTTCATATGAAGAATAGTATGACGTAATTTTTTAATAAATGGAAATTACGAATATAACCATTAATGAAATAGAATATAAATAGATATACTTAAAGATAATATATAAAAAAAACTGAACATATATCTTTTTTGATCTTCAAAAATTACAAGTTAATAGTTCGAAAAGTTTTAAAAAGGTTTTCCAATCGTTCGTTTAATTTGAAAAGTAAATTCAACTGATGTGCTTTTAACTTACTTGAAAGGGTGACACTCGACACAGACGAATGGCTTAAGTAACCTGATATGGTCATTTACCTTTCAAATGGACTCCTCTCGAAATACAGCGCCGCACTTCGGGTTTTGCGGTTACCTGTAGGTTTGCTTAAAGTAAAAAAAAGTTTTTTTACTGTGCACTTAGTCATCCGATTACGATGTTGGTCTGTAGCAAAACATATATAAAGGCGAAATTTGAGTCTACTATTCAATAGTTTAAATGATGGTTCAATAATCTTTTAAATTACGATAAGTGACTCACAAATAATTTGGTTTGCTTTTTACGATGACCATAAGATACTCAAAATTATGCAATATCGTCCGCGTCCATTTTAAAATCCATGGAACTGTTATGTATTTTTGTGATTAAACAAAGATAACGTTATTTCCACGATACCTATTTACATTAACAAAATAATATACAAACACATGTAAACTAATATGCATATGTATATTATTTTTCATATGTTTGTATATTATTTTGTTGTAGTACTTTAGTGTACACCACCCTCTTTTTCCTAGGTTTTTATTTAACTATATCTGTTCTCTGCGCTAAGGTTGTCTGGAAGAAATCGCTTTCAGTGATACGACCGCCTTTTGTACCTTAACTTAAATATAGAACTTAGTCTTTATCTATGTCTTGGTGTACAATAAAGAGTATATTGATTGATTTATTAATATTGATTATATTAGACCAGAACTGACATTTCAGGGTAACGACGGCAGTGCGGTGCCATGATAAACTTTCTACCGTTTCAAAGTTCTGTGTAATACCGTATTTTTTACGAACAGGCGTTCACCATCAGGTGATCGATTTGCTTGTCCCGTCACGAGAAGTACCATTAAATACACAACACAACAGATCTGCTTTTATTTTTTATTCTGTGTCGATCTGAAAGGCACTGATAGCTAGTGTAATCACTGAGCGTATGCTACTCAAGAACTAATGTTCTGGCACGCAGAAATAATCTGGGTGACACTGCATTAATTATGGGCAGATGTTATACTTATTATCATGGGAAAGATTAGCTTTTCTCGTCACTTTCTTCCAATTAGTCGTTATTATCAGCAGCTTTTAAATAGTATATAGCATCAGTATAATATAATATAGAACCAGTAACTTTCTATAGCACATTAAGTAACAATAAAAATTCAGTAACAATGATCTGATATCAGTTGTGCTTGTGTATCAAGTAGAGAAAGGTGATTTGTCTCGATAGTATCACTAAGTAGGCAGTTATAATTCATTATTCGGTACGCCCATAGTGAGTTGGAGATACCAACACATTTCGTGCTTATTAAAGCCGCAGAAACGAAAGTGACACGATAAACAGCCGAATGTGTTGTATAAAGCTGATCTGTTGGCGCAGTGGTTAAACTCTGAGCGTTTAGCAACGTTTGCGTGTCGCAAGTTCGAGTCTGCGGGTTGATGCATGTGCAGTGTACATGTGTATGTAAAATAAATTTCAAAAATGCACATATGATATAGGAGAATAGTGTGCCACGTTTTTAGTGTTAATTTACGAATTCGTCTATTAAATCCTGAGATTGTACCATAACGCAACGACACTTTACTATTTGTAATCTGTGCGCAAATTTGCCACTCCATCTGATCAGCCAGTGGCTTCGGTGGTCGCAAGTTCGATTTCCGCACGTAACGAATCTGGAAGTTCTTGTGTTATGTTTGTATGTAAAGTACATAAAATTAGTTTTTTAAATACACATACATACATAAGATCACGACTGTATCCCATAAGGGGTAGTCAGAGACTGGGCACTCACTGCCAAAACAGATGACCGCCACAATCCACGTTTCACCAAAACAATATAATGCACTTGGTGTGATAGGTGGTGATTGTCAATATCGTAATACTTAACGAAATAAGTTTAGGTAATTCAGTAATAAGCTCAACTTTTTATGTGTACCGGAAATTGTAAAGGACCGCCCAAGTGCATAGTACTGTTAATTAGAGATCCATTGGATGAGATGGAGTGGTAGTATTCTTTTAACGAGCCGCCACCAGACGGCGTTTTTAAAATGCACATTCGATATAGTAAAAATTCTAGTGCGCAACGTAGAAACGTTTTTTATACAGTTTTAACCAAAACACAAAGACGGTTTTGCTATTTTTATACTGTGATTAGTCCTGTGCTGCCGGCGGATGGTTTTTCAAGCCATCTCATGTGTGGTAAGAGGCGGTATTAACCACCCAGAAAATTTATATGTGGCACCACATTGCGCCCGTCCCCTTAGGCATGAGTTCTTAAGTCTCATATGCCCAGTTGTTACACTAGCTCTCAGTGCCCCTCAAACTGAATCACAGTAACACACACACACACTCTTACTGTGTTTCGGTCACAGCAGAATAACTGGGGTGGTAGACGGATTCCTGCGTATCTGTCTATTATATATTTCATGCTAATAGCTTTTGCAGTTTTCGAGTTTACAATTTCGGGAAACTCACATGGAAAACAAATCCAGAGCTACGCGGCACAGTGATTAGACGGCTGAGGGATCAGAGACAGAGTGGGACTGTGTTCAAATCTCAGTCGAAACCCATGCGCAATAATTATTCCTTTTCAGGTCTTAGTCACGTCATCTAAACTTTTCCTCTCTCTCTCTCTATTAAAGTTAAGGTCGTTATTGAATGCCAACACACTACAATATATACGCGATGCGGTCTGTACTTTATATTATATACAGTCTGCGACGTAGTACATTGACTGTAGTTATCTTAATACTTTAAGCGAGTATTTCTTGTATTGTATATATATGTAATCATTTTTTCAGACACTGCGACGATTTGGATGAAATTTTGCATTGAGATAATTTTTTACTTTCCATGTTTATCTCGATAAGTAGTGGACACAATTTTAACTCAACAACAGATAGCACTACATGACATATTTTTATCGTAAAGAGGTAGTAGACTTAGTATAAAAAATATGAAAGAAACTGTCTTGTTATTAACCACGTCTTTAAGAGGATTGCAAAAAAAGTCCAAATATTTATTTAAACAAACGCACTTGCGAAAGGTAAACAGAAAGCTGTGTCAACAGCGCACACTGTGACCCAAAATGCAGAGTTTTGAATAAGTGCGTATGTAAAAGTATAAAGTGCCACCAATATTTACAGAACATAATGCTGGCATATCATCGGCATCTCTATCAGTGTAGAGACTTCATAGTGTCAGTTAAAATTAATTATGAAATGATCATACTCGCAATATGGATGGTCCCATCAGATGTCCGTCCGCTGTGTTACAATTAATGTGTACAATGTAAACTCTCAAATGTTCGACTTTCTAGTACACTTTTTATGAAAGAGAGTGACGATACCAGCTAATCGTTTACCAAATAGTTTTCACGCCAAAGACTAACACTTGTTAAGAAACACGCCTATGCGACGTGACGCCTATATAACGTGTATCAAAATATTTAATGCTTTACTAGAACACACATGATCCACTGGCCTTGCGAAGAGATGATGCATATCTTTGCGTTTTTCACAGGATTTACTACGGAGAATGTTCCGAGGAATTGTTCGGATTAATTCCAGCCGCTGGTTTACACCATCGCACTTTGCGACAGAACTCAAAATTCCATCGTCACCACCTTGATGGTTGGCATTTCACCACAGTGCGTTTTCCGCGGAATTTTCTGCCACGCACGACCACTTTATGGAATCTGCTGCCGACGGCGCTTTTTTCGGACCTTCAAGATAAGAGCCTATTCCTTTCTCAAAGGCCGGCAACGCACCCGCGAATACCCTGTTGAAATTTTCACACAAAGATATTGTTGAAATTTTATATGTTGAGTTTGGTTAACACACAGTGTGCATGAAAGGAGCCTCCCCGTGTGACGTATTTCCAAATCCTTGTACGTCCGGCGCACCCTGGGCAATCAGCGAGACATCTATCCTGATTGGCTAATCCTTTCACCACGATGGCAAACCAAAGTCCACAACCAAAGCCGGCTCTACGTGTCGTCTCGGTTAACATTTAATTCTCGTAGCTGAGTTCTGGGCGGACAAAATTTCGGTAGCCATGGACACGCTAAGAAGAAGAACACACAGTGTACTGAATGGAAAGAAGTCTCTGAGGCTGGTAAACCACGTCTTCGATGCAGAATCAGTCCGTAGATGCATTGTCAACTGTGGGTCTATCATGTATGATTAGGCATTTACTATCCGATATGCTGCTGCAAAACAGATTTAGGTATTTTCTCATAGAGGTTCCTTTGTAATAAAGAATAAAGAAATAAATTAAAACATCAATATAAAATGGCATTTAAGTTTGTTAGTGTAAGTTTTAAAAGTAATAATTCTCAATGAAAACTTAATTAACTCCAAACGACTCCTTACTATTCAGTGGGCGTATACAATTGTATCGGTTGATCTCTTTGGAGAAATTGCTTCATTCAAAGTTCGTCTGCTTTATAACTGACAATAGCATCGGATATATCACTTTATTACTTCATAACAAGATCTAGTATCTTTTACAGCAGCGGTGGAATAGCCAATTATGGTAGTAATTATGTCTTTTAATAATTACCGGTTTATAAAATAAGATATTTATTAAACTGAATAACATATTTGGTGGACTTTGTGGACTTACTATAGTTAATATCCAGTTAAAACGATTTTATACAGTACCTAACAGGAGGTGGTCGTTTTACACTGCATTTGCCGATACGAGGCTGTCACTCCGACAACCTTTCTTCGGTTATCCGTTCTGCACGCTATTTTTTATTTATTTACTCGTAGGTTATAAATTTCAGGTGATAAAATAGGTGAACTAGATGAAGCGACGATCTGCACAGTTTTGAGAGATGATGATGGATGCTCGTGGCGCAGGACCGTGTTTTATTGCAGTTTACGGGGGAGGCCTATGTTCAGCAGTGGTCATTACTGATGTCAGTAGTGATTTAAATATCACTATTTATGTTTAAAAGTGAAACCAACTCAGATTAGGTTTCATATGTTAATAAAGACATTATCGACCGTGTTTAAAACACGTACATAAATTATGTCATGCTGGCTTCGACTTCACTGTTTTTTATTAGTGATCGAAGCATGCTGGCCAATTCGACTATGGTAACATATTCTGGATAAAAAAGATATCATGTATCATAAATATAAAAATGGATGCATTCATAATTTTTTACCTTTCGTTGTTCAGTGTAACGCTTATATAACAATATCGAAAAATACGCGATCATTTACAAACAAAACTTTCGAAATTTGAAAGTTGAATTCCGACGTGTGTCCCTTGTGAGCTTCCTCCGCGTGCATCGATAATAATAAAGTATTAAAAACAATTCATTATGTATTCTAAATAATAATAGCAAGTTACTGGCAATAAACGAAAAGACTCTAATATATATTCATTTTAACTTCATTTTGATATCATTTGTGAATTTGAAATTGTTTTTATGAAGTATTTTTTTATTGAAGTAAAGTTTCGAGACTAGTAAATCGGTCACCTGATGGCAAGTGCAACGCTTGTAGTTAACAGTAAGGGATATAAGGGGGATAGGGGAGAACTGATGTCTCGGGGTGACGGGTGCAGTGTGGTGTCACACAGTTCGGGGTGGCTCATATGCCCCGTGATTACACTAGCTCTCAGTATATAGATGTGGATCTAAACGATTGGTTTCCGAAAGTTAGGGTTTCTTGCGTATATAGCCCCACGAATCCCCCTTTTTAAAAATGTAGTCATAAAAGGAAATAAGGTTTTTATTTAAATAAAAGATAATACAATAACAAACCGTCACGAGTGATGCACGTGCGTTCAAGCCAGACAGCCGCCATAGGTAAATTTTATCGCGAACCGCCTACGACCAACTGACGAACCCTTTGGTCATTCAAAAATGTGGCGCGGGGAACAAACATTTGTAAGACCTACGGAAAGTCTTCGGATTGGATGATGAGATTTTAGAGTTCAGTTTAGAGCTATAGGCATAAGACAAAGCACCTTAACTGGTGGTAGGATTCCTATGCAGGAGTCCATCTAGGTAAGTACCACCCCAGGGCCAGTTATTCTACCGTGAAGCAGTAGTGTGCAAACATTACTGTGTTTCGGTTTGAATGGCACTGTGAGCTAGCGTAATCACTGGGCATAGGAGACTTAAGAACCTATGTCTCAGGGTGATGGGCACAGTGTAGTGTCACACAGAAATTTTCAGGGTGGCACAGCATTTGTTATGGGCAGACGTTGCACTTACCATCAGGTGAACGTTTTGCTCGTTTCATCACTTTATGCAATAAAAAAAATCTCCAATACTGCAGCATACTGCCAAATAGTATATAAACACTGCGTTACACATACTGTAGCCGGTGCTGCAGTATTGGAGATGCCATATGTAGAACCAAATAAAAATATTGGTTTATACTGGTATTTAAGACCGTGCCCTACGACTCAGCAGATTAATCGTATTGATATTTGACTTATAAAGTCATCATCCTTTCAGCCTATCACAAGTCCACTGCAGAACATAGGCCTCCCCCGTAGATTGTCATAAAAGTTTGTAGCTCTCATTTTTGGGCGATTTTGCCATTGTTGCCACGATTGGCAGGTTGGTTGGCAACCGCAGTTTATTTATTCAAATGTCACAGAAAAATACTGCTACCCATCTTCTGGATTTAATTTACCTCTGTCGACTTTTACGACACTCACGGGATGAGATTTGGTCGTAGATTCTCTTAAGCCGCCACCACACTTCGGCAGCGGCGGCATAACAATGTTTGTCTTGCACAAATATTACTTTGTATTAGGATTTAAGACGACGTACGACTCAGCAGGTAAGTTACTTAACATAGTATATCTAAGGTAAAGGCACTCTATACCAAGGGGTTCTAAAAATGGCACCATATTCCGATGTATTTAGAATAACAGCGATTTTAAGAAATTTACTAATAATTTATTATAATTTATCTGATCATGTTGACATGAGCAAAGGTGTGCTTTAGGGAGTGTACGTTTTAAAATAATCGGTTAGTTTGACGTTAGTAGCTGACTCAAACGGGCTCTTCATACATTTCGGACCTCATGCACGTTAGTACTACGATTTGCTAAATAGCGTTTTAGATGATATTTTTATACTGTGGGAGTTTTTGTTTAGGTTGGAAGGGTTATATTTTTAATCGAAAACACTTAACATTTGAGTATTTTATTCACAAATTGAGGAGAAAATAGGTTCGTAAAATATAACGGCATTAGGTGCCAAATATTTTAGATGGTTCCTAAATGCCGATGTATACCACGGAAATGCAATTTCCTAGACGTTATCTTTTTTTAAAATTTTTAAGGCTATTTTATGATTACGAACTTACTGTTTTAGTTCTAATTACTTAAATAACCCATAAATATAAAAATCTATTTCCGAGGTACACTGTGGCGTCGCGTTTACTAATTAAAAATTCAAATATTGTTGATTTAGGTATTATATTATTTCGTTGTATGGAAAAGCTAACTAACGAAAATTAAGTTATTAATGTATTTTGATATAATTCTGAGTGCGTTTATATATTGTTTCAAAGATATTGCAATTAAACATTAATTTATTTATATACTATTAAAAAATCTTTCTCTTTTTATTACTCGGAATTAGAAAACTTGATTTAGTATTATAAAACGCTTTACCGATGTATTTAAGTCGGAATAAGGTTATATGAGTACCTTATTCCGTGGTATTGACACACGTTAAATACAGAGTATTCATTATCTTACGCAGCTTGTTAAGGACTTTTGTAGGGTTTTAGTATCTGAAAGAATATATTTGCCGTTTACAATAACTTTCATAATCCGATATACTGAGATATACTTATACTTATTCGTATATGCTTATACATGTTTATTAATAAAAATCTTACACTTACTTAACTTAATACGTTTCTTATTATAAATATATTGTGTAACAATATCAGTTTTGATTAATTAATTAATTGATTGATACCTACATATAAAATACCTCATAAGAATATTCATATTATTATAATTGTATTGTATTTTGGATAACGAAGCCAAGAAAAATGTCTCTCATAAATCTCCAAAACGCTATTACAGCTATTAATAAAGGCAGAGTAGCCTTTATAAAGTTTCTCGAAGTTACAAACAACACGGTTGCGTAGTTTCTAAGGAGAGATAGATGCAAGGAGTGGCAAAGCTGGTTGAAAATTTAAAACCGACCTAACACTTTTAAAGATGGCATCCCTGGTAAACACTGGGTTGCCAATTTCTTATCAAGACACCCAACAGTTGCAAAGAAAGTAGTACAAACTTTGTCAACTCATTGAAACAAAATAACTGAACCAGATGTGCGCAATTGGTTTGATAGAGTAAAAATTTACTTTGAAACAAATGATGTACTAAGTGTATTTGCAGATGAGCTAAGAGTTTATAGCTGCGACGAAACGGCCTTTTTTCTCTGCTCCAAAGAAAAGAAAGTTATTGTAAAAAAGAGTAGCAAGCGCGTGTACAACAGAGTTGCTAACGATGATAGAGAATGTTTAACTGTCTTCGTCAATGTTTCTGCTGGTGACGAAATAGCCCCTATGGTAATGTGTCCGTACAAATGCCTGCCAAAAACTTGCCGTTGACGGTGCCATCTACGTGGGGTATAGGATGCAAAGAATCAGGGTGGATGAATATGGAAGCCTTTTATGAATATGTCCCGCATGTATTTTACAAGTAGGTACTAGAAAACAAAATAATAATGCCTTTTTTATGGATGGCCATACCTCGCATATTTCGTTGCCACTACGTATTTTCTGCAAAGATTTTTTGAATAGAAAATCTAAAGAAAACTTGATAGTGCTTAATAATGTCACGATGTGTGAATACTCGTATCTATTTATATAATACTATGTATGTCAAAAAATGTCCATTAGCGCGATTTATTTAATTTTCCATCTATATTTAAAATAATGTGGTTTACTAAGTAAATTACATATTGTGGTGTCATTTTATTAATCATATAAGACAGAGACTAAGACTGATTTAAATTCCAAATACAATAAACAGACTGGAATTTTGAACATCATTGATAAATCTCCCCACCTCCTTTTTTTTCTATTTTGTACACTCGGAATTAAGAACCAAATGCAACGGAATTAGGATTTTTAAATCGGAATAAGGTGCCTTGGTCTTCATCATATTTTTAAATAATTTAACGTTTTTATCAAACATTTATTGTTAAACTGTGAGTATATTTCAAAAATAAGATAATTAACACTTCCGATAAAAATAGTCACTTCTACGTAAAGTATAATAAATACTTAATACGTACGAAAGGTATAATAAATACTTAATTTTTAAAGTTCTTTTAAGTTATGGTGAAAACACCGCGGAGTTAGGTGCCTTTACCTTAGATGTTAATTGTAACCAAAATTAAACGTATTGTTATTTTGAGCCTTGAGAATTAGAATAAATGTTATATAATGCCACCTCAAATTGTTAAAGTATTTCGTAAATTCTTATAAGCACTTGGACAAAACATATAAACAGACCGATCTACACTGTACATTTATTTATATAGTATTAAACAATGACAGATGGTCTATTCATTCGTGCATTATTTCTCTACCGGGCACGTATTCCGCTTCTTTAGCATCTTCATGATAATAACCATTACAACCTATCGCGCGTCCACTGCTAAGCATCTCCGTTTTGATAATTTGAACCATGGTGGATATTTTGGGTCAACGCCAGATATCTTCGTTTCAGTTTCCATCACACGGAGAAATCCGAACTTATTCCTCTACATTGCTTAGTGAGCGACTTCTAAAGACATTCACGACTTTTAACATTGTGACTCGGTATCGTGCGTTATCAGTGGCAATGCTTAAAGCCTTAAATTTTATGATTTTTTCTGCAACGTGACGCATTTTTCTGAAATATCATTGATGGAATTTCATTGCTATTATAGATATTGTATTTTTTCTTATGTCCCTACTATAATTATACAGTGTATAGGTTAAGGGTAAAACAGTTGGCTCTTAAAAAGATTTATAAATTAATACTCTTCCCTCAGCGTTATCTCCTAGGATAAGATGCAATACCGACTATTTTTTTCCCATTTAGCCGCCTAGATAAAGATGCGTTTAAATACATTACCATCAAAAAGACGCTCAATGTTATCAATATCATTAAGCGCCACTTTATTATGGAAAATCGACAGTCTCGAACTGTTTTCATGTTTTTAGAAATATTTTATTACTGGAATTATAAGTTATTTTTTTAACAAAGTTTAATAGCCTATTTTAACGTATTTCTAAATTCTCTGTCTCCTTTTAAATTATTTGATATAATTTCGCATTAAAATTATGAATAAATAAAAAAAACAAATGTAAGCCAATAAAAAAAACTTAGTAATTACACGTAATCATGATTTTATTCACCCCATTAATTGCATCTTTTGTTCTACATTTTCAATTATAATACCTTGTCAGAGACATACTTGGACGAGTATGTATAATACAAATAATTACGAAATACGTCAGCTACAATGATACTGTGTCTGTCCGTGTAAAAAAGTAACAGCCTATTAATGTCCCACTGTTGAGCACAGGCCTCTTCTTATTTCCGTAGAGTTTTGGAGCTGGGAAGAATACGCTACGCTGCTCAAGTGCGGGTTTGTCCACATGTCTTCGAAATATTTTTTATTTCTCAGACATGCAGGTCTCCCTCCGAGGTTTTATTTCATCGCCGAGCACATAGCACGTGGTCTCTCCAATGTACATTGGGGTTTTCTTTTGTTTTAACCCTAATTGTGGTTTGGACTAGAATAAGTAAGCGTATTCAAGCTTCCGTTTTAATATTTCAGCATATTAATAAATAAACTACTTGCTTAGCGGTCAACAATCAGCGGCTAATAATCGTAGGACCCAATTTTTAAACTCCGTTGAGGGTAATATTTGTACAACCACAAATTAAATTTTTAAATTTAAGTTCTATAGTAATTTTTCTGGTGTCTCTGATGTTGCCTCGCTCATTAAATTACTAAGGCGTGAATATATAATACACAAGAAAAATGGGTGGCCGTAAAATGCTGTTGTATATAATATATATTTTTTTCGTAGTATCTTTATTAAAAAAAATGTACAATATATTATTAGATTTAGGTATTTCTAATAATTTATATAAAATAGTTAGTGATAAAAAGTGTGTTGATTTATTTAAACACATTTGGTTAATTTTGTTTCTTAAGCATTTAAGTGTACAAGAAGCTGATGTAAGTAACTTGTCTGTAAATGGTTCTTTCCAATTTTGTACGTCAATTGCTTTTTAAATGAGAGTTTTATAGCCGCTTGAGGGCAATGTTAGGTATCATTACTTGGTAAAGAATTGCTTCCTTTGTCTAGAGCCGCACCAAAACAGTTTGAATTGTATGGAGAGAAACGAAATGATGTCTTTATTGTAACTTATAATAAAATTATTACTCGACATTGGCAAAAATGGCACGTATTAGTAGCTATTTGCCAGGAAAAAAAAGAAGAAGAAAAGAGAAATTATTCCACTTTTTTTTTAAATTTTCATAGTAAACGCTAAATTTTCAAATGAACATATAATAATCTATAAGCAAATCATTCGGGCGCAATGACAACAAAGTTTAGCTCAAACGGCCCACGTTTAATTAGGGGAGGATAATACTTTAATAAATATCTCGTACTTTTAATACTAAACGATTGAAAGAACGATAAAATTTTTAATAAATAGAATCCGTAAACAAGAATCACTTCGAGGATTTTTTAAAGTAAAATGAATTAAGAATGTTTCGTTATTAATCACGATTACTTATCACCAGAGCAGACGAGTTTTTTCAAAAGGTTGGTCTCATAAAAGAGCGTAGGCTTGGAAAAAGAAAAGTATAATATCATTATTTTAATAAAAGCAGACTAAGGTTTGTAAGCGCTTTAATAGTAACATTCATTTCACAAGCCTCTATATACCTAAAGTTTATTTTATAACACAGTTTCTGGAAAAATTTAGTTTTCTTTGCTTTGGATAAAGAAACTGTTATTAAGTCTTTCTATCAGTATTCTAGTTACTAATTCTGAAAAAGGCCATGACATTTCTTTTTATTATTTTTATCTTATTAATTACATTAAAAATTGCTCATATAACACAATTACAAATATGTATATTCCAAAAATATTTATTGCATTATATCAATCAATATGCCAGATCAGCACAATCAGTAGATAATACCTACTTTATTTCTGTATTTAGTGACATCAGCACTTTCTAAAGTCCCACGTTATAGCGGAATGAAATGGGCTTTGATAAGAACTGCCACGAGGAACCCATCAGCTTGAAATATTTATCTTTAATTCAATTAGGCTGTAGAGCTTGCTCGTGACACCGCCTGTGGCGTACTTGCTTCGAATTCTCTGTTTACCTCTTGTCGTCACCTATTTATTTCGTTGATTTATTGTTTTGATATTATGGCATTTTATTATAAAAACAAAAGATTAATGTATTCGAAACGCTTTATCGCTGGACTAGATATATATGAAGCATGTTGGCTCGGAAGTGACGTGAAATGAACAACAATGCTGAATAAATATAAGAAATATACAAGAAAGATACCTGCGGAATTTCTTTCGCCTGTTTCTTCTCTAGTCAGAGAAACCTTAGATTATATATTTCAGTCTTTTCATAGATTACCACTAAACGCGGCCTTGAGCCACCTGCATTCATCGACTTACCGCAAAACTGGGCAGGTCATCCTCCATCTAGCGGGAGAGTTACCATAGTTAGTTAGAATTGCCATAGTATTTGTTGAACGGACAACCTTACGTAGGCCTAGTAAAACTTACTAAGTCAAAAGGCAGTAATACTCATTATTAAGTCATGAGCCCAGGTAAGCTCTGCTTTGACAGTAATGACGACTTAATCGTGGAACGTGACTTGGAAATTTCCGGTAATTTAAACGCATTGTAAACATGAGTATGCACACGCTTCTACACGGATCTGTTTTTTCTGGTCTAGTAATTATTACGAGATTTTTCAATTAGAGATGAAGAGTTATTAGTTTACTAACGAATAGTATAAACTATTCGTTAGTTCATCAGTTTTTAAAGTTTTTATGCTATTGACTTACCGTATACAGACAAAGTTTATAGTTTTAATAATTTTTAGTTTGAGTTTCGCGATGCTACGTCAACTTCACTCTTTGAACAGATTGCGTCTCCGGAAGCGATAACTTCTTGGACTTTTTTTTATTTATTAAGTGAAAATTTATTTTTACTACCTTAATTAAATGGGTAACAAATTGCGCATTTAATGCCTATTGGTATTCTCTCTCAGTCAACCCAAGTGCGTGGAGAAAATTGAAAACGTTATCCGAAGTTTATAATAACATAGACAAAATTGAAAATTAAAAATTATGTACATAAACTTACAAAAACACATATATTTACACATATATACTGTATATACTGCATAGATGGCAGTAAAGACAGTATGTGAAACTGTGAAAATGTGGGACTATATAATTATTTCAAATGAGAGATGTATTAGTGGACCCTCACTCTACAGCTACACAATAGAACATCTCTCGAATTGTTCCGCGTGCCAGTCCTGTTCACACGAGAACCTTAACACAACAGAAAAAGTTATTTGTATTGCTAAGTTCTATATTGGAAAATCTGAGTAGACACGATAGATTTTACCTTAAATCGAATATAAATTTGTATTCGTTTAATTTTTTTTTAAATATGATGTTTCTACTTGTGTATTTGATTTGTATATATTTTTTAATTATTTTGGTATATTTGTATTTATATGTTTTATATCATTTATATATTCGTTTTATTTATATATTAACATAAGTTGGGCTTCTATTTATAAAAAAATTGCACCTGTCATATTTTTCTCACTATCAACCAGGGTTGACTGGCAGAGAATGCCACAAGGCATTTAGTTCTCCTATTGTAGCCATACGTTTTAGGTTTGAACCATAAAACTAGAATCTCGTCCATATTTCGAGCGCATTTTACAGAAACAAATTGCAATAACTCTGTGTATTTTGTCTGCAATGCTATGTAAATATTTGTCCTGTGCGGACATCGAACCCGCGATCTATAGCGCAGAAGGCAATTGCTAAGTCGTGTCAAACTGACATATATATTTTTAAATACTACCAATTGCTATTAACGGTCTTTAACACAATTAACTCACCAGCGGTCCATAGCTGAATCTAAGCTTTTTCTAAGTTAGAAGATAAAGTATAGTAACAGCTTATAAATGTCTTACTGCTGAGCACAGGCCTCCTCTGATTTTTAAGAGAGCTTTGGAGCTGGGAAGAGTCCAGTGTACTGCTGAGAATAAAATACTGTTGAAAGAGAGAGAGAGTAATGTATAATAAATACAATAATGTATTACCTATACATTTTTGAAAAACGTAAAACATTATAAATTACATTACAAAATTATATAAATAAAGTCGGTATATTTATGGATAAAAAAAACTGTCGACATTAAAGCGATCTTTTTGTGCCAGATCTTCTCACCTGTCATGTCAGCTATAAATGATTTGGACAGCGGCATTTTATTATGTTCAAGATAATATTAAACATATTTGAACACGATGGTAAATATCGTTTGACAGAAACAAGAAGATCTTGTATAATGAAAATTAAGTATCGTCTATGGTCACTTGTCACAATGATTTGTTGAACATACTATAGATATATTTTACATACATGTCGAAATATTATGTCTTTTATATTAAAACAATATATTGATAGAGAAGTTTCACTGGTACCTACCTAGTAGTATCTACTATAATGATGAATACCAGGTAGGATTCCTGCATAGGAATCCAACTAGGTAGGTACCACCATAGCGCCAGGTGTTCTGCCGTGTAGCAGTAGTGTGCAAACTTTACTGTTTCGGTTTGAAGGGCACTGGTAGTTAGTGTAATTACTGGGCATATGAAACTGAAATGTGCTGGTCGACACAGCATGTGCGATGCTAGTTTCGTCACATTCTTCCGTAAAAAAGTCTTATTTCATGGTCTAAATGAGTTATTGAAAAAGTTTCTTGGTAAATATTGAAAATTGTATGACATGAACTCCGAATTTGATTGTAACGATAGCATTCGATGGATAATCAGAAGCTACTCGTATCAACTGCGAAGAAAATGTTATAGTGACGTGTAGAAGTACTTAATATATAATTTTCATATAAAGTATTGCGCAATGTTCGCAGTTATTAGGTCATACACATTTATTTTGATAATTCATATTCAACATAGGTTTTTTTTTTTAATAGAAGAGAGGGCAAACGAGAAGGCGGATCACCTGATGTTAAGGTCCTTAAGTCGTATTGGTCCGAAAAAGCTACTGCCGACAGCAAAAGAAAATTTCTTGAAAAACGCACCGTGGTTGATAGCCAACCATCAAGATGATATGGATGAAATTTTAAGCACCTGTCGACTGGAATTAATCCGAAAAATTCCTCGGAACATTCCCTGTGGCATATACGATAAATATTATCATATATATATTAATCGTAATAAAGTAGTACAATATCATATAAATATTAATAAATTAGAAACAATTCAACGTAAATTTTTGAAATTCTTAGATTATAAAATGAAAAAGAGACATGAAACAAACACAGAAAAATTTCTAAAAAGAAACATTTATAAGAAACAACTTGTTGAAAAACTTTTTTGTAACTACGCATGAATAGATGACTTGCAGCCAGTGGCTATATCTAGCTAAAATGATGTATAATGACTAACTACTATCTAAAACTGAAATCAATAAGTATATACACATACACACACGCACGCAAACACGCACATGCACACACGCACACACACATACGTGCATGCACAAGCGCGCACACACACACACACACACACACACAAACATATGTATTTTATTATCATTGTAAATAAACATCGCAATTGCATAACACAATCTCTTTATTTAACAAAGTACATCTTTGCTATTCGTATCAGTGCCACTTTTTAACATGTTAAAACTTTGCTACTCGTATTTAATCTCAACATAAATTTTAAAATTATTCAGATGTTATATTATAATGATGGTTGCATCGCTCCTAGACCCGTAAGTTGTAAAGTCACTCTAGGGAAACCTATAATAGGCTAGTGTTATAGATTATACTATAAGGTACAATTGTTATTTTTAAAAAATGCTGTTAGTTTTCTAAATAAATAAATAAATAAATAATGTAAATTAACTCCGAACAACACAGACAACACAAAAAACAACATTAAATTCATCAAAACCTGCTACATTGTCCGAACGGTAATAACGAATGAAGATATTTATATACTCGTATAATGAAATATAATACTACCACGACCACTATAAATTAAATGATTTTTTAAGTTTAAAAAAAATAACATGTTTACTTGTTATATATAAATTATTATAGTTAATAGAATCAGACGTTACTTTGCGGATATCCATTATAATGAAGGAAAGTAAGTTAATTTACTAAGATCCGCATGCAAAATACAAAAAAATTGCCTTCAATATAAATTATTAGAAGCAAAATTTTTTACATTTTGTTTTGATTAATTTGTAACGAATGTTTAAGATTTTTTTTATTAATTGACACAACATGTTACTACATGGCTGAGCATCATTTTATAGTGTGACAATTGAAATATTTTTATGGTGATAATTGTGATCTTTTTTAAAGTGTGGTGATAATTATTTTATATTATTTTGCAGAATCCATGAGTTATCAAGATGTTGTATGGCCGCAGAAGATACTTACTTCAAGGGCTTAAATGAAAATTGGCTGCTTTATATGAAAGAATGGCAGAAAAATACTGAGATTAAATATTTAATAAAAGTAATTTGAGAAAGGGGATATGCAAGTACAAGCCCCATCCGGGGAAATGAATGAAGATTGCAATGAAAGTGATATAAGTAGATTTGAAAGAGAGTGTGTTTGGGTTAAGAATAAATAATCTGACCATCAAATGCCTCCTACACGCCGATAATCAGGCTATATTAGCATCATCGAAGGAAGAGTTACAGTCGATGATTAATATTATGCATGATGCTCTACAAAGTAATGGAATGAAAATAATGTAGATAAGACGCAAGCAATGGTTTTTGAAAGAGAAGAAAATATGACGGATTGCAGAGTTCTGATTGAAGGAGAAGGAGTGAAATAAGTGAAAGTGTTTGCATACTTGGGTTCAAAATTTACGAGAGATGAAAAGTACGACAGTCATATTGAGCGAAGAGTGTTGGCAAGAAATCAAGTATACGGGGCCTATACAACTTTATGTGTAGCCAGAACGTATCTAAAAGGCTCGATGGGCTGTACATAGAGGAGCATTTATATGTTTATTATATGTCTAGCAGAAGATGCATGCTAATAAGATGACAAAGTTACTTTGATGGACAAGAACAGCATGATAGGGGAACGTTGCGGTGTGGTAGAAGATGTAGTGACAAAGATAGAGAAAGGGATGTTTAGATGATTTGGACACGTATAGAGGATGGATGAAAGAAGATTTACGAAACAGGCTGTGTGAATTGGAAGGTGGTAAGGGTCGTCGTAGGCCAACGTATAACGATCACATGTCGTTTTAAAGAAATGTCACGTCAGAAGTACCCGCAACCGACAAGCTTTTCTTTCAACATTAATAAAATTCGATCGTAGCAAGTGGAAAGATGTGGATTAATCGTCGGAAATACGCCGTCTAACCTAATGGGGAAAAGGCGTGACTCTATTTATGTATGTATGTGTTTCAAATATTCATTCATTTCTGCGATTGTTTAGGCAGCTCAATTATGCGCTTCATCAAGAATTGATGGTAACAGGCCTTCACTTCGATGTGTAGATGGATCTCTTAAATTTCTGTGGTCAGTTCAGTTTAAATACAAGCAAGATCCAACACACTTTTCTTACTGCACATCGGTCTGTTAGTTCGGAATTTTTTCTTATTTGGCGCAAAACTGTTGGAGAACAATTCGTTTCCATTAAATTTGTCCGCAAGTCCTTATTTCCAATCTTATGGACTGGTTTTGTCCGTGGCTGATTTTACAGGATAAAATTTAATTGCGGATGCGACTAACAACGTGTGATACCTTAATTAGCCGTACTGTCTGCGAACACATCAATGTTAACAGCTGTTTGTGTTGTCTTTGTCAAGTCAGAAATCGTATTAATTTTTTTTATGGTTAATTAGAAAAGTCTCTGTAAAAAATCGAATTACGTGAAGGTTTTGAATTTATAACACTATAGTTTTTATGAGAATAAAAAGGTTTTCATTTCTAAACTTCCTCTGTTCAGTATTTTAAAACAGAAATTTTTTCCCCAAAAATGGTCCACACTTATTCTTTTCTGCATTTCAAAAAAAAATTGTGATACCGACTGGATTAGGAACCCGATCATTCGTAAAAGATAACTAGAGATATTTACTCTGACTCGGACATTCCAAACTGTCAACTTGCTGAATAATTAGTTACCGTGATCTCATTAATATTAAGTTTTCTTAAAAAAAGGAAGCACTCTTAAATTAAGCAATTTACTGATAAACATTTAATTTATGTTAAAAACTCTTAGTTTATGATTTATTCAAATCCTCTGTTTTATTCATAACGTTTCTAATAGCGTTAGAGATTTGTTTATTTTTCCTCGAGTGTGTTAAGGTATTTTAGATTTTGGAACCTATAATTTGGCCGGACCTTATTAAATTCATTTGAGTATTGAACACCTTTTATTATTGTTATCTAGTAAGTCGAACTAAACATATTTTTTTGTCTTGACGGCTAAAGTAATTCTTAGTGATACAACAAAACCAGGTTCTTTGTTTATAGCTTTTTCTGCGGATAAAACAATTGTAAACATTTTAAATTTCTTTACTGAACAAAGGAAAACTTTTTCCCCATTGAAATATAAAACATCCAGTGTCAGGATGAGAATGCTAAAGCGGTTACTACGTGGGCGGATTTATGGTGTTTTATGATGCTATAAATCATTTTATATAAGGTATTATGTTATTGAAAAGAGCATATTAAAGTTTCTTACTCTATTACATTGTATGTTAAACGAGATGGTATATACATATGAAATGAAATGAAAATTCTCTATTTTTCGACGTAAAAAATATAAATTTCGTTTGTCAAACTTAATTTTTTCAATCTACCACCGTTTCGCAATGAGGTACATCTGTTGGAGAAGAAACAGGCAAGAGAAACTCCGTAGGCAAGCTTGTAGACAAGATTCAATAATAAATATATTAGTAAAACCGGCCCGTTGCAATCTACAAGGGTGCTAACGAGTACATATTCGCGTAATGTTGTTACTGCGCTCCACAAACACGCTAACAAATAAATTGCGCTGTCATCCCTGAAAACTAAGAAGGAAATCTTTCCTCGCTGTCTTTGCCTTTTATTTTTCTCGTGTAAAAGTAAAGGAAATTAGCAAACTATAAATCAATATTGCAGGCGATTCTGCGTTTAGTACCAGTTTTGATTGTATTCACTAACGACTTCTGTAGTCATTTTTGTGATGATTCGCACTCAGTTACTAATTCGGTGACCCTTTATCCAGTTTCTATTAATTAAATTATTACAACGGAGTATATAGTCCGAAAATTCAATATCTCGAAAATAGGCATCTAATGCTTGTTACTTGCACGCTAATTAAGCAATTGGAACGCAATTTTATAGCACGTTATAAATTGTAGGGTTCGGTTTGAATGCTTTGAAATTTCTTTTACCATATAAATGAGTTCAACGTTTTTGAATAATAGTAAGTATAAATTATAAAAGTGTTATCGTAAAATTAACATTAATTAAAGACTTGGGTTTTGACCTAAATTTTCAAACAGTATAACATAAGCTGTATATCACAATAAATCCAAAATTAGATTTTAAATACTTTTTCGCTAATATAAATTGTTTAATTAACAATAGTTTACATGTACTAGTGCTTTTCTGTAATTTGTTTGTACCATCTAAAAGATTTAAGAAATGCATTATCTTGTTACAAATTATTACAAGTTAATCACAGTTTAATTTTCTTGTTCTGTAACGTTTCCTGTATGTGAAATGACGAATGCGTAGTAACTGAATAAAGACAGAAGTAAAATTTGTAAAAATTAGAAATTTAGATTAAAATAATATTCCCGCTGCGTTTGTGCCTGGACATCCTCCAGCTCCGCCGTACAGGTGGACTCCATCACCGCCATCGCAGCCGTCGAGGACTTCACCCATAACCCCGGGCAACGGTTCCGCGTCATACCCCGCAGTACGTGGTCGCTGTCCGAACTTGCTAATTCCGGTCTACTGAGGAGAGGTGCCCACTCCCGCGACTTGGACGCACCGAACAGGAAACATCCTAGTGGAGAAATAGAGAAGATGTCTCTATTTTCTTTAGACCTCGTTTATGCCAATATATCGTATATATTGAGGCCAAAGGAAGTGTTTATCTTAACATAAAAATAAATTAAAATTTACCAACTTAAAATTTAAAAGTGCATAGTGGTGGCGAATGCATTTTATTTCCAGGTGTACGAGCATACTCTACAAATGCATAAAGTTTATGTATCGCTATCATCATCATCATTATGCCTAGCCTATTACAGTCCACTGTTGAACATAGGCCTCCCTCATAGATTGCCCCAAAACACGGTCCTGAGCCACCTGCATCCATCGACTTCCCGCAAAACCGTGCAGGTCGTTGCTCCATCCATTGGGGGGTCGCCCTACACTGCGTTTGTCGGTACGAGGTTGCCTCTCGAGAACCTTTCTTCCCTAACAATCGCTAGGTAAAATGAAAATATTAAGTTCATTACTAATTCTTTACGACTCTGCTTTACGCTGAATTTACACATCAATAAACCTGTTAACAAGAACAAACATTATTTAATTATACTGTTAAAAAGGCTCACTTGTAGCGTGGCAGTGTTTCTTTCTTCCTTTACGGGGTGAAATTACAACTAAAAACATAATAATATTGTTATTTAAAATAATCGTATAATTTTGAGACTATTTTAAGAAAAGAAGAGTTTCTCAATTCGTCGCAATATACATTGTTTTATATATTTCGGGCATAACTTCTTGATGATGAATCGATTTTAATGGTTTTTTTGGCATAGGGGTGGTCTCGCATAATTTTGGTCAAGTTATATTTATTTTGTTATTATTTATATGTAATCTTTATTGCACACATAAAAGTAAAACATATTAAAATGGTAACTGTAATGTAACTGTTATTGTACAATAGGTGGCCTTATCGCTAAACAGCGATCTCTTCCAGGCAACCTTCGATGAATGAGATTTATTTAAAAAAGAAGTGTGGAAGTACACACAAGATGTTAAGTAAACAGAAGAAAAAAATTATAAAATAAATGTATAATTAAATAAACAGATAGAAACCGCTTTAAAAACCTCACAAAATATATTACATTTAACTAAAAATATTTAGTTTGTTTTTTATAGGAGTCAATACTTTGGGCCTTGCTGATGTGTAACGGTAGCGTATTCCACAGCACTACAGCTTTCACATCGAATGAGGAGTGAAACTATTTTGAGTTATGGGCATACATAAAATAAGGTTATCAGCCAGCCTTAAGTGTTTTGATCTCCGCCCAAAAGCTCAAACTTTTCTTTGAGATACCTCGGTATTTTTGGATCAAATAGTACACAGTACAGTAAAGAAAGATATATACGAGTAATTTCGGTGATGTAATTGCTGCTAGCCTTTTTGGCTTTTACAGCTTCATGGGATACTGTGCTCACGGGTCAGGGGCCCGCGTGCCAGGTTTGGTTTGACCCAAACATAAATACTTAAATAAACTCCTACTAAAACCTCGATATTCGAAAGTAAAGATAGAATGTGAGTATTCCGACTTGACCTTAGTGCGAAACTCGGAAACATTATCATATTTGCGAAGGCCAAATATAAACCTTATAGCAAAATTATATAGGAGTCGATACTGCGATAACTCTTTCGAATTAAAAACTTTCACAACTGCCACCTGCATAGATTGCTCTCATTGACGGTTTTTAGTTGTCAACGAAATCGCAAACAGAATGACAAAATATAATGGTTTTTGTAAAAATGCCATCATCATCATTTCGGCTTGCTAGTAATTAGGAAATTTATAAATAGATGAAAAATCAAGTTGATTATTTAGTTTTTTTAACATATTTAAAAATGCATTTTAATTAATGCGTTTATTATTACATATTGACAATAACTGATCGTCTTATTCAAATAATGTCGTGGAACGAGCGTTAAGATTAATAATGTTATTATAAAATGTAAGATATTTTAGATATTATTTTGCGTAATGGTATTATATAAAAATAATGGTAGTATATTATATAATAATAAATTAAAATTAAATGAGCGATTGATGAATGAAATGATGATGATGAATTTGACATGAATATAATTTAACTTAAACTTTAATACTGAACATAAATAGCATACAGTAAAAGGTAATAAAGGAACGCCTAAATCGTATATATATTTTAAGAGAATCTAAACTTGTTTAGTCTGTATGAATTCAATTAAGCCTGTTTTGAAGAATTGCCAATTTATGCAGAGAAGGCTATTTTTGGATATGCAAAAGTAATATTTTCCGAATACTAATAGTTATCGGAGGCGTAATTGATGCCACTTTTGTTTTATGCAGCGAGATGTAGGTCTTTTTAGTTCTTCAGTTTAAATGTAATACTAGCAATGCTATTAACCTTGCCTATTTTTTTATCGGAAAAAGTGATGTAACGAGAAAAACGTTCACCTGATGGTAAGTGCAACGTCTGTCCATAACAAATACTGTGTCACCCAGAACATTTCTGTGTGACCCACACTGCGCTCGTCACACAGAGACATCAGTTTTACGTCTCATATGCCCAGTGATTATGCTAAGTCTCAGTGCCCTTCAATTCAAACCGCACACTACTTTTTCACGGCAGAATAACTGGCCCTCGGGTGGTACCTACCTAGACGGATTTCTACATAGGAATCTTACCGCCAGGTCTTTTGTTTAAAAATAATACTAGCAATGCTATTAACATTACTAATATTCTTGTTCACCACTACAGCCCAGTTTGAAGCTTGGGTTAGGTTCATGTTTACGACAATAGTAGAATGGGAGCTCGATCCTTCGACATCATTTTTCACATTCCATACCCTAAACCATAAAGATATTAGCTTAATAGTGTTAATGACTATTTTTATTATATCTGCATCAAATCAATAAATCATATGAGCAGAGACGTCAGCAGGCGTCATGTTTGACTACCACGAGGCTTAGTTATTAGAATAAGTGAGTGCTAGTAAGTCAGTGTTAAAACTAACGAACTTTACGGGGCTGGTTGTTGCTTTGGTATTTTTTTGTTTTGCCAAATAGATATTATGTGTTATGTTACGACTTAATTTCGTGCATCTAATAATTTTTAATAAGTTAATTAGCGTACTGTTCGATCTCAATAAATAAACTGCGGTTGTCAACCCGCCTGCCACCTGCGTGGCAACTTTGGCAAAATCCCCTAAAATGAGAGCTACAAACTTTTGTGGCAATCTATGAGGGAGGCATATGTTCAGTAATGGACTATTGTTAGGCTGAAATCATGATGATGATTCAAATGTCCGTGTATTTTGTGTGGGTGTTCAAATATAATGGTCTTTATTTCTTATTCTGTGTTTCTGACACCTCCAGCGACCTAGCTTTTTTTACCCGTAGATCAAACATTTTAACGCTAGACGTAATGACGCGATTTTTAAGATCACGATCATGGAAACATGAATAAAATTATGAAAATTTTGATAGTTTACTGGTTCCCCCTGTGTACGAATGACGTCAATTTCTCGAAATAAGTCTGACATCATCTGTAAACATAGTTTTTAACAATATCATGCTATTTTTTTGTTAAACGCTTGGAATTGAGGCTTTTTAGATGTGATACGAAACCTACGCATATGGGCACGGTACACACCTGTGGACATGCCACAATAAATTATGTTTCCGGTCGTCATTAGATAAAAAAAATTCATTACGAACACAATAGTTACGAGTATAATAACTTGCTATAGATGTAAATGCGAGTAGAAATATTCATTTATATCAAAGAGGTGACATATATGGCGTCTTTACTTCAATAATTTATTTATATGATTACACTTTACGCTCTGTGCGATGAACTTGAAAAATATTTAAACTCGTAACTTAGTTATAATTCTATTAATATTTGGACAAATTGCTTTTACAAAGTAGTTATAGTCTAAAAATATCCTACTGCTAAGCACAGGCCTCCTCTCATTTCCGTGGTAGCTCACGGGCCGGTTTCACATTACGCGAGTGACCTGTGTTCGGTCCCCGATGCCGATACCTCTCAAATGTTTCTGCAATTTTAAGTGCTGGTTTACTACGTGCTCATCGGTGAACTAAAACGTCGTGAGGAAACCTGCATGTCTGTGAAATAAAAATATTTCGATGAGTCCGCCAATCCGATCTGGGCACAGGGCAGCGTGGCAGACTCGTACATAGTAGATTGCTTTTTATTTTTATATACACCGTAATTTTTAAGCCGTTCCGGAAGAAGAAAATACCGAGACAGAATCAATAGTAGAATCGATTACTGGAGTTTAATCTTACTGAAAATGAATATAACTGTGTTTAATTACATGGATAAAAAATAAAAGTTGACCTACAGTTTTTCGAATATAAGCTTAGTACTGTCGCAGTGTTATAGTGGGACCGCACACGCACCGGCCGAGTTCAATAGCCCGTGCGAATCAGCTGATACCTACACTAACACAACGCTCGGGTCGGACACGATATACCTTTCTGCGTACGTTTTATCATAAATATTTATTGAGAACTAAATTGGTAAGTTTTTAATAATTAAATACATTTAGATTTGTTTGATTATTAAAAGATGCGTCAGACTAGGAATATTTCGAAGTCGTGAGTGCGTTTACAGAAAATTTCCAGAACCGAAAATTAAAAATTTATGTCTTTACAAAAACGTTGGCTCCGGCTGGGATTTAAACCCAGGGTCCGCGTCATAGTATTCGCAGTAGAACGTGTTCCACTAGACTACGCAGTCGTCACGTAACTGAGTATTTACTCCAATTTTCTCTTCTTTCTTACACAAATTCAGGATCGTCGGAAATACTTTATTTTGTGTTTTCTGAGATAGCTACTTTCTTGACAAAAGAACATAGGATAAACTGAAAGTGTCAAGTGCACTTTTTAGTATTCTGTTTTTTTTTAAAAAAACTATGATATACTCTAGGATTTCTCTTATATCAGGCACAAACACCCATACCCAGTACAATTATCTGTAAGCAATACAAATATTTGTCTCGTGCGGGAATCGAACCCGCAACCCATAAGCCAATCATTTATCCTCGGCGTCCACATAACCGCCCAAAAAAATGGAACTGTTTGGAAAACCTAACAGTTTCGTTTTTCACAAGGTTATTTGCCAAATAATTTACACTACCCTGTATCGGAGCAATTGCTTCAATTATGTCAACCTTATTCGATATACAAAAGTGTTTATTACATTATCTTTTACATTTTGTGTAAGTTTTTACTTTCATATTACATGTAACAGCCTAAATTTGTAACATTAGTTCTCCTACTTGAATACACTTACTACAGACTTATTTTCTTTACGAAAATTCCGTAACACAAGAGCGACAACACGCTGAACATCCAAGGTCAAATTCAGTGCGACGTTTTGAATGTGAGAAACGAGTTCGGCGAGACGTTTAATATGACGCGAAAAGTACGCAAAATATGTACTTAGACAGAAAGAGAAAAAGAAAGAACTATGTAACAAATCCGAACGTCACGAGACCAGCGGGCAAGAAACATACGAAAATGTTAAATAATCAATGTGGAATAAAAAAGTTAAATCAAATTTTAAGAATAATATTATGTATTCTCAAAAAAGGTATTTTACAAATAAGCGTATTTTACAATCCGTATTGGCCTCGTCTGTAAAACACTAATGGTAAAGTGCCTCTGGAATCTTGATATGCGACTTACTGTGCTACGTTATTCAACACTTTGTAAAAATAATTAGATAAATGGCATTTCAAATCTACCGTAGTTTTTTTTTTATAAAAGGTGTAACAAAATTTAAACTATAGGTACCTTGGAGAAATACTTTTTTTAAATAAAAAAATAAATAAAATATCTACGTACTATAAATATTTATCTGGTACAAATAATTTCATTTAACAAACTTTCGAAATTTGTACACAATACAACCATTCCCGAAAACCAACAATTTGTGTTTTGCACAAATGTTGCCACCCGCTGGGATTCGAACCCAGGACCCGCGGCGTAGAAGTCAGGTACGTTAACCACTAGGCCACGCGAAAATAAATCCCGTGCTTTCTTTATTGTTCTGAAAGCGAAGATAAACTATAAACTTTAATTGTTTAAAAAAAATTAGATCTGTTTTTATTTCAAAAAGAATCGTATCTTAAAACAGAGAAGTCATAATAAAAAAATTGCTTTTAGCAAGATCAGTAGTGTATACGCTCGTCTATCTTCAATATTGAAATTGGTTTCTAAATTAAAGAAGAACATTTCAACTATTCTTTGTTAATAATTTTAAATTGCGATTTTACATGAGAAGAAACAAACCGGTTTATACCGGCCTAGTCTGACGACAAGCCCCGCGAGTGTTTAAGAGTGTGTTGAGAGCAATTAGTCCTATTAATTGATCGCAATACAAATTAAATTATTATTTTTACAATAAAGTTTTCACTGTCTGTACGAATAATGTCATTTACGCATTTACTCGTTCTAAATAATCAGAAAACTTACTTTCAAAACTGCACTAAATAAAATAAAATGGCGAATAATTAAAACATTATTTTTGTTTAATTATCCATGAAAAGTAAAACAGATATTCGTTTGTTTATAAATAATAAAACATTCATGATATCATTAACAAAAGAACAATATTTTAACAAACTATTAAGTTACAAAATTGCAAATTTACAATATTTATAAATATTATAGTTATTTGACTGTTCACGGAGCCGCTTGTAGATGGCACTGTTGCAGTATATTGCAACATTCTGGTTGGACTAAATATAACTATTTATGCCACTAGTTAGGTCTAGACAACATACTTCTGTTTAAGTTTACAGTGAGCTCAATGCCCATACAAAAAATATTGGCTCCTCTACATGTATATTCATTCTACATTGAATCTTGTCAGATACGTATATTATTATGTTACGAAAAGTTTTGAAATAGTTTGCTAAGATGGCGCTTACGTTAATTAATTTTTCGTTTTATGCGTATTCATTTCACTTTAAATGAAATCGATTCCTATGGAGTAAACTCCAAAAATAAAACAAATATTCAGATAATTTTTAATAATAAAATATTATTTCATTATTTTATTTTTATCAAATAAAATTATTCTAGCTAGCGAAACAGTGGTTTTTGGTAAAAACGTTAGGTAGAATTTTAGTAATAATATCGGTTAATTATTTTATGCGTAATTAAAAATTGTAATAAACCATTTACACTATTTACAACTGATTGGAATTGAAATTAACAAAATAAATATTTAGTTAAGTGCATACCTGAATTGTAATAACTGTGCAAACTGCTTTCTGTTTGGTTGTAAACATAAACGAGCACGTTTTCGCAAGGTTTCTTTCAAATGATTTATTCACACTCACAGTATCACATCACCTTTTATCACTTTTAGCATCCACAATATGCCGTTTAATTGACTAAATTCCGCGCTTCTTCCGTATACACAAGTATTTTTATTTTTATTTAAGTATTATCACAAATAAAAGTGCATCGAAGAACAAATACGATTAATAAAAAGAAATAATGAACATAAGCACTAACTGTGCATTAAAAAGTTCAGAGCTCACACGTGACTAAGTCACTTATTTACCTATTTTTTGCATTTTGCTGTTTTACGTTAAAGGTGGCGGGGAGTGACTTCGCCTCCAATAGCATCGTGGACAACGCGTGAAACGAAAATGTTTTAAACAGGGCTGTTTCAAAAAAGATTTTTAATTATTATAATAATTTTTATCACTGCTGCTTTTATTAATCTGAATTTATTTTTAATATTGCCAAAAGATTCATTGGATCGGGTATATTAAAGTAAAAGCTGTGACCGAACATAAAAAATTCATAGTTTATTTTGATCTCTTTAACGTCCCATATATTTTTTTCGAATCATCTGAATAAATAAACTGCGGTTGCCATCCCACCTACCAAGCGTGGCAACTATAGCAAAATCCTTCCAAAATGAGAGCTACAAACTTGTGGCAATCTGAGGGGGAGGCCTATGTTCAACAGTGGACTAGTGATAGGCTGATATGATGATGATGATGACATTTTTTTTAAATTTTGAAAACGTCCATTATCATATTGCTTATCTTCTGACTACTTTTATATTCATAAGAATAAACGTACAACTGCATGGCCCGAATTATCATATACAATTGCTAGTTTCTCCTTACGTTGGAATACATTTACTTTCGACTCATATTTCCGTTACGATAATTGAAAAACGCGGATACGATAATGTTCGTGAAATATTTAGGTAAAGCGAGCCACCCAATGTGCAGTTGCAATTATTGCACTGCATCTACGCTTACGTTAGCTCGTCCTAAAAAAATCTTTTTCGCTCGAGCTAACGTAGATGCACAAAACCGTTTTCGTTTAATGTTTTGTCATGTTTAATTAAATTTCGAAACGACACAGCCCTAGGGCTGTGACGTTTCGAAATTTCGACGTTTCGACTTGGCGGCCGGGAGGGGATATACAACAGCGCTATACGTCGCAGTGCTCAGTGTTGCCAACTTAGGGGTTTTCCTTCCAGATGGGGAAGAAAATATGGTTTTATAAATGTAATGTGAAATGTTAATAAAATGTATGATTTAAAAAAATACAGCGAGGCTGAGAGGGATTCTATTGTAATGGAAGAAATATTATTAACACACACACAATGTACATTTAATTTTTAATGACAATCAGTGATATGATTATTATTCTTATTACATTTTTTTTTATTATTGTTTTCTAGGATTTATACTAATGGAATTATTTATTATTTAATACTAAGTAATTCTATTGTAATAATAACCATTGATGAATATTTTGATACTACTTTTACTGTTATGCTCTATCGACAACTTTTTTGTTTAATTTAAAAACTGGCATACAAAAACTAAATAGTAGACAGACGTTTGTCTACTATTTAGTACACTGCCGACATACACTTAGTTTATGTTTTTCAAATGTTTAGTTTAGGGAGTTTTTAATGTCTTTAAGGGTAAAAAAATTCATGTGTTGGCGAGAGTGACAGTGCTTTAGTTGGTTGGTCTATGTGGTCGGTCGTCATCTATAGTCTAAGGTCATTTGGTCGCGCTTCTGTTGTTGAATTATCGCGAAGAAAAGAAGTCGTAAAGTGTATTCTATCTAACGTCACAATATCTAACAATGGTACAGGTATACGATGTTGCTTACAAGAACCATTTGACTGTAGGTTTATTCTCATGAACAATAAATTCGTAGTGTTACGCATTATGATCGTGAATGTGTTTAAAACTGATAAAAATCCAGAAGCCAGTTTAATAAGCCGTGTACGTGTGTGTCGTGCAAAATGAACTGTATTTCGCAGATTATTTTGTAACTTCGTAAATAATGTTATGCCATGAGTATCGTCCGGCAGAGGCTATCCCAGGTACGAATAGAGTATTTTTATTCAGTGTAGATTATTGACGTAGTACTTATTAAAAGTATTTTTTTAAATTGAAGTGGTTCGCAAACTTCTTCAGTTTTATGTGGCAGAATAAAACCCATGGGGCCTTTATTGTAATAATTTTATAAAGTACGAAACGGCGTATGAAAATCTGCCACCCAGTCTCATTTGGTAGGTATGGTAAGTGTCATCCAAGGGAAATATTGAAAAATCTTGGACGTCCGGCCAGATGGCGGATTAACCATGTCGAAAAATGTCCGAAAATTCACGATCTTCAACGCTTTTTTTCTCCGATAGCCTTTACTTCGTCGCTTATGCGTTCGTAAGGACATTGACCTATCGACTGTGATCGTAATTACCTATAGACGGGAGCTACCGCAAGTTGCCGGTTCTTTTAAAAACACGTGATTAATTTTAATTTACCAAAAAAAAGTAAATATTAAAATCTAAAAACTGATACTACCAATCGTTTCTGTAACTGAAACTGTACTAATTTTCTTCGTTTCCAGAACGATGTAAAAATTACGGTGTATATGTAAGCCTATTAAACAATGATCACGGCTGTGAAAATCATATGTAACTTATGTTATGCCTTTGAAATTATATTACACTCGGACACCGACACGGACTCGGACTCTTACACGCAGACCCGACAGACGTTGTCCTGCCCGAACGTTGGCTTGCCTGCTGTTAACAGATTCAGCAAACGATTGTTCGATATTCGAATTATTCATAAACTATATACTGAGTGACTTTCGTCATTTTCCTAGAATTCTATCGCAGCGCCAACTAACGGGTCCAATTCAGAATCTAAACCACCCAGGGAACCACACAAACACACAAAAAATCGTTTAGGAGGAGTTCAGTGACATACACACGCTCAGAAGAGTTATACATATAAAGATATATAATTTCAAAGGTATCATCAAATACCTAGGTCAGTGATGGCTTATCAATCCGCCTGCAAAGCGTGGCGATTAGGACTTATATCACGTACGTAGCAATTGTTATAAATAGAGAAAAATCTATTAAAAATGTATTATTGTGACAAAACTTACATGTTAAAAGTAGACTTTCTAAGTGAGGTGACTCGAGGTGTGTTGCGGTTAGAGGTGAGTGAGGAGGTCACTCAAAAGGCGTGAAATGCCAAGAAATGCTCTACACATCATTTTTACTCAGACCTCACAAGATGCATTATTTCGTTGAAGATTTGAAGATTAAATAAAACACGTCGCTGTTTATCCCAAACGTACACTGATAAATTTCTTATTCTTTGATGCCATCACATGCCGCCTGATTAATTAGATCGTTTCATTGGATTTATTATACTGACAAAACGGGATTCGAAAGTAACCATAACATACTAGTTAATTATCTACTTAGATACTAGCTTTTGAGTATTGTGCTTAAGTACTGGTGGTAGGATATGTAGGTACTATATGTATTCTTTTACATGAATCCGACTAGGTATGTACAAGCGCAGGGCCAGTTATTCTATATTTTCGGTGATGTAATTGCTGTTAGCCTTCTCGGCTTTTACAGCTTTATCGGATACTATGCTTGCGGGCCAGGGGCCCGCGTGTCGGGTTTGGTTTGACCCAAACATAAATAAATAAATAAACTTCTTCAAAAACCTCGAAATCCGGACTGCGTCGCGTTCGCTGCGTGCTTTCGCGATGTCAAATATCTTAAATGTTTTAAGTCGTCTAATGACCGTTCGAGGGAGGCTGCGGGCCTCCATTCGGCCTGTCGACTTATGTGTCGGTAACTCTGGGCGGTGAGAACCGCCCTGGAACACGGGTAAATCGTGTGTACGCGGTGTGATTATTGACTATTGCGCGTCGCTCTCTACGGTCGCGCGTCGTGGTGCGTGTTATATTAAAGCTATTGACTGTGTGTACAGTGTGGGCTGGGTCGTGACAGACCGTATCGTGGTAAGGAATCAGTTATTCTACCGTCTAGTTAGTAGTAGCGTGCAAACCTTACTGCTTTTCGATCTGAAGAGCACGGTTAGCTAGTGCAAGAATTGGACATGTGGGACTAAGCACAGTTGTCTCAGGTTAACGAGCACAGTGCGGTGCAACGCATGTGTGTTCTAAATGACACAGCAGGGATCATAGGCAAAGATGTCTTTTTCGAAATTCTTTTTTATCTTAGTCACAAAATATTACAACTAATAGCTTTACATTTACAAATAATAGTCATAGACAACCGAACCACGCTCCATGACAAATTACGGGTAGAATTACGGGCAGAATTTGCATTAATAATTAGATGAATGATTTCCTAGTCTAGACATTTTTTTCCCACCACTTACCATAATATATGGCTGCAAATAGTTGCAGCGTGGGTCTATATATGTCAAATGTCAAAAGTAAAATCTGATCTCTGACAAAGGGCATAGTAAATATGACTGTCGTAAAAACTGAGATCACCAGTGGCAAACTAGGAGAGCATTATCAGAATTAAAAGCAAATTGTATTTAAAGTAAAATAACAATTTGTCATTTATTTGTAGATATGTTTTATTTCTATAAAATACGGTATTCCGAAATTGGAAACGCCAAAATTACTGATTAACAAATAATGTTTAAAAATGTTCAAATAAGACTGTAATTTGCAGAAATTCATTCGCCATCACCATTTAGAGTTTCGAATGATCTAGTGGGCTATAGGTAATAGAACTATAAATAACAGCTATTTCCAGAATCATTAATAAAGAGAAAAACATTTAAATTTGATTTGGTTTGATACACCAAGGTGGGTGTTAAGTGATTTCATTCTGCATTATTAGTTTATTTGTATCAGACATTGTTCTTAATTATTAATTTTATTTTGCATCATTTGTTCCAGGTCAAATCACTTCGGAGTTTTAGATTATACATGTTATACTAATATATTTACAGATCATCAAATCATGACTGGGCTGTTTAAATTAGCATTTAAAAAAAGTACCGCGCTAATTTAGAATATAAAAAATTAAAAAGTTATGGAACTTAAACCTAAAAATTATTGTAATCCATTAAAACTAGTTATTATTTTAGCCTTATTATATTTCGAGTAAGACGAGACGCAGTATATCAAGATGTCACAAATGACGCTTCACTGGCCCAAGTAAGCATCAACAAGAGAACGAATGATCATACATACTTAAAATATGTGAAATTCAAAACAATTTTTTTAGTTACGTCGTATTTGCGGTGGAAACAGTTCAAAGGAAAAATTAGCGTTCTTCTTAAATGACGAATATTACATGTCTAATGTATACAATATATCAAATATATCAATACACACTGCTGCGAGCTATATCACACCGCCATTGTAAGTACTAATGATACCTTTAAGTTATTACGACAAAAATAATTTGAATAATTGCAGTCCAACAACCAAAAATTTAGTTGTAATGACGCTACATTACATGACGACGACAGATCAAAGTAAATTGTTGGAGTAGATTACATTGTTTACGTCTGTTAAATCTTACTACTGTAATGGAACTGTAGAGTATGTATGTATGATCGCGCTAATCTCAGGAAAATATACGAATTTGAATATTATCTTAGCATTAGCCCATTTATTAAGAAAAGCACCAGGTTATAAACATTATACTCAGGCCTTACGGCTCAGACACGCCGAGAACCTAACATTATCGAGAAAGGCAGAACCGTGAATGCTTAGGTCACGTACGGCGCAATAATATTGTCGGCTTATTTTATGCGGGTGTGACAGCGGAACGCAGCAAGTTTTTATACGAGTAGTCGTAAAAACTATCTTATTTTTTTCTTCTTAATGTACGTTAAATAAGGAAAAAACGTCGCTGCTACGGATCACTTCGCTTAATGATTTAGCACTTTGCTCTCTGATGTAGTTTGATACGTTAACCAACATCATCATCATCATTTCAGCCCATCACAACTCCACTGCAGAATATAGACCTTTCCTATCGATTTCCATATAATAAAATCCTGAGCCAACTGCATTTATCGACTACTGGCAAAACTGTAAAAGTGTTAGTAACCTTACTATCCCAACGATAATATTAGTGTTAAACATGAGTTGTAAGTAATTATTGTATGTTTTATATAAGGTACATAAGTTAACGGATCTACTGAACTGTCAAATATGATCAATACCTGTTTATTTTTTTTATTGGGTAAAGTGACGAAAGGAGCAAAACGTTCACCTGATGATAAGTGCAACGTCTGCCCATGACAAATGATGTGTGCACCCAGAACATTTCTCTGTGACACCACACTGCGCCCGTCACCCTGAGGCATGAGTTCTTAACGTCTCATATGTCCAGTGATTACGCAAGCTCTCAGTGCCCTTCAAACAGAAACACAGTAATGCTTGAAGACTTAGTCGTTTTTGAATAACATTACTAACAGTCCATTAAGCAATGATTTGCAGAACGCGTGTTCTTGGTCACGCTATTCATAACCGATAGTTTTATAGAAATACCATGGCCATTGAAGAATCATGTATTCTCAGATGAGAAGAAATAATACATGACTATTTAATGAGTCACTTCACTCAAATTTCTAATAACCATGAACGGGTTTTTACTGAAAGTCGATGGATGCAGGTGACTCAGGACAGTGTTTTGTGGCAATCTATGAGGAGGCCTAGGTTCAACAGTTGCGCGCAGCGCGCCTGTCAGGTTGGAAGAATTTGCTGTCATCACTACGCTTAGCTTGCGAATCAAAGTAGCAGGTGCCATGAACCTAAGATGTTGATGAGTATTAGTTTTTAATATATGTTTTTTTATTTGGTTTTGGAACCAAAAAATTAAGTGTATCTTATATTAGTGGTTTGGGTATAATGGGTCTGGTGTAAATATATCAGATTGTACCAGACCCACTAAACCGAGGTGATTATTTTATCCATTGTTTCATTAGGTAACGAAAGTGTATGAAAACTTTACTAACTAAAGTGTCTTTAATTAAATTTTGTTCATTAAGGGGAATGCCGAAATCCACGACGGCTGGTTCTACTATCACATGGTTCACTGCTATGCATGGTGAAGAAGATAATCATTCTATAAATATTACGCAATTTCCATAATATATTCCACGAAGATTTTTTTATAGAAATTACAATTTTTAGTTACTATGGGCATGGACAGAATGAAAAATATATTCGTGACGAACTTTACAATGGATCGCGGCCATAATATCGATGATCACGATATATAGTTATAAAAAAATATCTTTCAGAATGAGTGGATAGCGGTCTCTAAAAGAGAGCTTAGACATAAGAGAAGAACAGTAAGAGGATGAAAATAATCAAAGCTGCCAAAGGTTTTTGTCGTGAAACATTTAACTTTTCCGTAGAGTGACGGTATAAGAAAATCTGTCAGCCCGTTTCATCTCGACGAGCTATTAAGGGAAATGTATTGGGAATTGCAAGACGTACCACAAAAAAAATATCAACCCAAAATCACAGGTTAGTAACGGCTAGCAATGTGCGATCCCTTTACCAGACGCCTCGGACCCTACCGAGGCGTCTGGTAAAGGGATCGCGCATGTGCTTATCAGTGGTAATTACGGCAAATCCTCCTTCCATTCTATCCTATTATTACTATCGTGGCTATCGCGTACACATATGTCATGTATGAATGTGTGTGCACCAGGTTTAAATTCCATAAGATCCATTAAATACATTCGCTGCGTTAGGTTAAAAGGTTGATTTATTTGCATAGAGTATATTAGTATATTTAAGATATTTTAGCAAGATTATTTTAAATTTTAGCATTTTCTAAGCCTAGGCTGGCTTCCTAGATTTGACTCTTAGACAATCCGAACAAGGTTGAGGAAAGAAAGAATCTAGAAAAATATATATATCAATTCTTTAAATTGCATTCAATGAACAGGTTTGGAAGAAGTTAATTTTAAGATATAAACAGGTTAACGTTCATTAAGATGTTATTTTCTAATTGGCCTTTTTCTAATTGGCCTGGTTAAAATTCTATGGGCCGCAATGTTCAATTCCACTAATGTACAAAGGACATAAATTAATTAATAAGTAAAACGATCTTCACGGACTCAATGATACAAAGATTACAAAATATAACGAAGCAACCAGATTTAACAACGACCAGTTAAAGGGGTCACAGTGTAGTAATTGTTCCAATCTTTGTCAAATTTCCTTCATTAAGTGGCGCTTATCGGTACTGTAATATAAAGTCGCTTTTCAGTCTTATAGTTTTGAATAAATTGTTAATGTGATAGTTAATTGAGCTATGAAAATGTAATTTAAATACACCTTTATCAAGGTGTCCGAATCGTAAAATATTATCTTATCCCTGGAGGTAGAGCTAAGGAGATGCTAATAATTTAAAAAACTTTCAAACGACCGTCTGTTTACCTGTCAAGCAATAATGTTTCTTATACCAGTAACGAAGTTAAAAATATGGTAGAGTTAACAATATCTTAGATAATCAAATCTCCATCACTGATACTAGAAAGTTTTTATTTTTAACCGACTTCAAAAAAGGTTCTCAATTCGTATGTGTATATTTTTTATGTTCTTCCTTGTTTATGAAACGATTTTTATGATTCTTTCATTTATTAGAAATTCAGTACTTAAGGGTGACCCTACATAATTTCGGAGATATATGTGGATGGGCAAGCCGGTATGGGTCGACGTAGGCGAAAGCATCACGATCAGATCGTCGTCGAAAGTACCCGCAACTGACGAGCTGGTAAGAAAAGAGATTTGTTTGAGATTTGATCTTAGCCAGTGGAAAGATGTGGTCTCTGCCTACCCCAATGAAAAAGAGACGTGACTGTATGTATGCAGATATTACAAACAAACCGTTTCTTCACCTTTGAGTCCATATTAAAAATTGCAATGTTAAAAGCGGCTACAAAAAGGAAAATAATGATCATAGATGCAATATGAGATCTGAAATAATGTTGATTTATTAGATAAGCTCCATCAAATCGAGATATGATCTACTAAAAACATTACACGTACAACACAAATTGTGTTTTGTAACGGACGAACTCCTTATTGAGTAAAGTTTAATGTTGAATGTAACGGGATGACTATCTCAATTGTTTTTATAATAATATATTCGTTCCTATAGTAATATCACAAAGCTTATGTAGTTGTTCTTGGGGTCTTGCTTTGTCCATTTTATATTACACTAGCGTTGGTTGTAAACCAGGTTTTAAAATAAACTTCAATCGCATTACTATAAAAGCATCCTTCTTATACAAATATTTTTTTATGTAATCCACACTATCCATACTAATATTATAAATGCGAAAGTAACTCCCTCTGTCTCTCTGTCTGTTACCTTTACTCGGTTCAACCGTTGAACCGATCTTGACAAAATTCGGCACAGAAGAAGCTAGCTTCCTGGTGACGGACATCGGATACTTTATTCCGGAAAATTAAAGTATTCCCACGGGATTCTTAAAAACCTCAATCCACGCAGACGGAGTCACGGGCATCATCTAGTGGAGTGTCTAGTGGAGGAATGGTACCTGGTACCTACCTAATTTTTCTTAGCTTTAAGTACATTATCTGCATCATTATTGTTGAACATAAAATTGTTATTTTTTACTTATTTTGTTTTAAGTTTTTAATTTTTTATTTAATTACTTAATATTTTTTTCATTTAGAGCCTCACTATTACATTCTATGTTGACAAAGTCCTTTGTTTTGATTCGATACCTAGATTTTAGTTGAATTGTATAGACTGTCTATACTCTATGATCCGTCATTTTGTTTCGTACGCCATTTTGGATTAGATTTTTTCTCTGAAGTGTACTGTGTTGAACTTTCATTTGTTACCCGTATCGAGGGGATTGAAAATAAAAAAGCAATCCGCGGGCCGCTGGTGACAGCAATCCTGGGTTCGGAATTATTTCATGGCATACTGTACTACTGTATATACTAGTTAAGCCCTTTCATTTGATACGCATATTAAGGGGTTGAAATTGTGTGGCGGTGGCCATCTTAGATTTACAATCATACTGAATATGTATACATGTATTGTCATCAGAACAAAAGGTGTGTACCATATTTCAGATCAATCGGTCAAAAGGAAGGGGGTAAAATTTCAATTACTAGATTTGATCTACAAAAGACACAAAGAAAAAAAGATAACTAGACGCATCTGATCTATTGTTACCATGTCTAAAAAGTAAACCACTTACAAATTTCAAGTACTACAGAGCTGATTATGATAAAATAAATAAAACCCTCTCAGAAGTTGACTGGTCATCAGTTTTAATTGGCAACTCAATTGATGTCGTAGTACAAAATTTTTATGCCCAACTTCAAGTAATAATTGATAAATTTGTACCGAAATATTCGTCTCGTTTATCTACCTACCCTAGCTGGTATTCTAAACCTCTAAAACATATCATTCGAGAAAAGCTTGTAAAGCATAAAAATTGGAAAAAGTATAAAAATCCCCGTGACTATGATGAGTTTTGCATACTACGATCTAGACAAAAGAAGTTACAGAAGCGGTGTTACGAGTGTTACATTAATAAAATGGAAAGTTTCCTCAAAAAGGATCCCAAAATACTATGGTCCTATTTAAAATCTTTACGTCGTAGCAATTCTGTGTACCCTAATACGTTATTTTTGGGATCTGAATCATACACAAATGAACACAATATATGTGCTGGATTTAGTAAATTTTTTGAAAGTGTTTTCCAAAAGCCTTCTTCCTCATATGATTACTCACATATTCGTGACGTTGAATCCGATGACATCACAAATAATGCACACTTCAGTATAGAAAAAATTTTTAGCCTACTAAATACGCTCAAAGCTAATAAAGGGCCAGGTAGCGATGGCATACCTCCCTTATTTATACAGAAATGTGCAAAGCATCTAGTTAAGCCTCTTTCAATTATCTTTAATATGTCACTAAATATCTTTAAAACATTTCCTAGTAAATGGAAAGAAGCCTTAGTAATACCTATACATAAGAGTAGATCCAAAAATAGAATTGAACACTACCGTCCCATCTCCATATTAAACACTTTTGGAAAGATCTTTGAGAAGCTAATTTTTTCACGTATCAGCCCTACAATTTACAGATCAATACCAAAAGAACAACATGGTTTTATGTGCAAAAGATCTACAGTAACTAATTTAGCAGTCCTCGTCCATTATATACATCTGAGCATGGATGAAGGGCAGCAGGTTGACGTGATTTACACGGACTTTGAAAAGGCGTTTGATCGTGTTGATCATGCCATCCTGCTGCGTAAACTTTGCACTTTGGGAATTCATGGTGATTTACACAGATGGGTAACCTCTTACATAAGTAACAGAAGGCAAGCAGTTTTACTTGGTAGTGCTCGTAGTGATTTCGTTTCTGTGACTTCTGGCGTCCCTCAAGGGTCCATACTCGGACCTTTGCTGTATAACGCATATCTATTTGATATAAACGACTGTCTCCACCATTCGAAGTACTTAATGTTTGCTGATGATAAAAAAATCTATATTAAAATAAGATCAAATGATGATTGTGTCTTGATTCAAAACGATCTAAATAACCTAGCAACTTATTACAAAAACAACAGAATAACCATAAATAGTGGGAAATGTGTAAAAATAACCTTCACGCGCAAGAAACATTACATAGATTATAATTATATGCTTACAAATAACTTAATAAAAAGAGTACCTTCAGTTAGAGACCTCGGCATTATATTGGACTCCCAACTTACATTTAGAGAGCATATGGAAAGTATTGTGAACAAAGCCTACAAGCAAATTGGATTTATCAAGCGCGTCTGTACATCCTTCAAAAATATTGATTGCATTAAATCACTATACTTTGCATATGTACGGAGTACTCTTGAATACGCTAACACTATTTGGTCTCCCAATTATGCCAAATATAAACAAAGAATTGAATCAATACAGAAACTGTTTATCAAATTCTTGTCATCTAAGGACCATAGAACTTTTGCTGCTTACAGTGATGCCTGCAAATACTACCGCTTAGATACTTTAGAGTTAAGGCGACTTCAACACGATATGATATTATTACATGGATTATGGTCTGGCAATATTGACTGTTCGGATCTCTTGTCTAATCTATCGCTAATGGTTCCTAAATATCGTACAAGACATACGCCTTTGTTCCACGTACCACGAACAAAAACAAACTATGCGAAAAATTCCACTCTGTGTCGCATAGTTCAAAACTATAACAAATACTGTGCCGATTTGGATATTTTTAACCTAACTAAGATCTCTTTGAAACATGAAATTGTAAGAATAAACAGAGCATAACCTATTCAGGCATAGGCACACACAAAGACTCACACACTGCTTTGCACGCACAGTCACACGCACACACACATGCACACACAAACACACACACACACAGTCATGCATACGTGCGCGTGCATTTTGTTAACTTTTTTTTTAAGAATAGTTTTGTAAATCGTGTAATCTTTATTGGCCTTACTTTGTTAAATATCATGTATTGTAAGTACTGTATATACAACGCTGTATGATTACCTAAATAAATAAATAAATAAATAAATAAATAAATAAAACCGTTCAATAAAATTGTAATGTAAACATTTGTGAACATTAATACATTTTTAAGTTTTAATAAAAAAAGAGCCGATAAATACAATAAAATTATGAAACAAACTTTATCGTATCGACCATTAAGAACGTAATGGTAAATAAACCTAATAACAAATAACAGAAAGCAGTTGCTATTTTTTTCTTCCTTTTAACAAAAGTTAAAAGACTTTATGCTATAAAGTTTTTTCGCCTCACAAGTACAAAACATTTTTTTAAGCTTTGACTACAAAGTCCAAATGGCCGCGGTCCTTGTTCGATTAGTCATTCCAGGATTTACGATTACTCAATCTATTACGAGTAACTGATCACTGGAGTAAAACGAATCGGAAAAAGAGATCTTTACCGTGTTATAAAATGCCCTGTCCACTGTTCAAATCATTGAATATAGAGAGAATGTTTACCATTTTGTAACAGTGCCGGTTTAACCACGTAGCAAGAATAGCAATTGCTACGGGCCCCGTGCAAAATCGCCGCGTATCCAAACTCATCTCTAATTTTTTGAGTGAAAATTTTTAAGACATGGTACTCTTATTTTGAATTTATTTGATGTCACAAAAACGTAAAACGTTACACCTTTTCCGCTAAGACAAACCAAGTCAAACAATCGGTTACCGATTATTTCGTTGGCAAAAATGAAACAAAGAATTTCATACGATAAACAATACGAAATATACGAAAAAGATGTGCTTGTATAGAATTTGAGTCGACCTCGGAATCGGCTCTACAAAAAGTCGGATGTGTACAAGCACCGTTACTCGATAGTCGACACTCAGTGTGGATCAGAATTGAAATGACTCGTTTCAAAATTTTGATATTGTCTATTATGATGAATGTAAATATGTCATTATCAGTATTATAATTTAGTAATCGTATACCGAAAATTTATTTTATAGCATATAAGTGTGTATGTCAGTTAAAGAAGTTATTACTAAAGAAAATATTTCATTATTTGAGAGAGAATTCTTCAATTAAATTTCTCATAACCATTTTGTAATCCTTACATAGTAAGATTCAAAAAGGGGTACACATAAAATGACCTATTTCTAGTACCAAAGAAGTCTAAATTCTAAGGCGTGAGATCTGTCGAGGTCATTTCTAGCGTCCCGTGAGTGGGGGGCCGGGAAACTGTCCGGGGCATAAGCTTCATTGGCTTCTATTCGCCATATGCAACGGGAATGCAAAAAACATAAATAAAAAAGGGTCTCAGCTATTTATGAATAACTCAATAACTATAAGCGATATCGAAAATCGTTGTTTTAAGCTTATTTTGTAATTATATTCGTAAATTGCGTTAAATAATGTTTTTAAATACATACAAAACATTTCTTACGGTATTCAAATAAAGAACCCCATGATATGCCACCGGTCGGCAGGTGTGCAAGTCGCAGAGGTATTCTTAAATAACATTGTAATACTCTTCACCACATAAAAGCATTTTAAGTGTTTAGTTTCAGCATTCAGTGTAAATAGACACATTCGAAAGAGACTTACAGAAATGCTTTTTAAATAATAAACAATGCAAAGTTTTATTAGAAAAGATGACTTTGTATGGAGATGAGCTCCTGCTTAGTACTCCGCAACACTAAAGCGCGTAAGTACTTCAATCAAACCGTTTTAAGAAGGATATTTCAAAATTTGAAAGCCTGGTGAAAGCTTGGTAATGTCAAAAACATAAAATATTAATTATACAATTTTTCCTTTAAGTGGTTATTTGGCTGTTTGTTATCAGGCCTACTGAAGGCATTAAATCTAAGCGTGTTTGCTTCAAAAATGAATTACATATACATAATTTAGCAACTTTTTTCTTCAGAGTTGTAGCTCATGCTTTATTTATAATTTTAGGCTCCAAACAGAAAACTCCGGGTGGTGATCTCTAAGTTAAATGCGCGTTAAAGATTCTAAAAACCCTTGATTAGATATAGTCTTTAACGTAATGTTACAAAAGTTATGGCAAAATTAATACACTGAATAGTACGTCACAGCATCAAATACAAAAGTCAAAAATCCAAGCTTGACCAAAAGGAGCTTGAAATTTACTTTGCTCTTGTACTGACTTCATGTAAACTAAGTGTAGTTTTACTTGTAACTGACATTATATTTGCTGTCACAGCCGACAGCTCGCTGAGAATTCACAACTTGGCTTATTTGTGTTAAGAGGAAAACGATAAACAAATGTATATACGAATATTTTCGTTACAACGGGGCACACGTTTTCAAATTCCTGAGTTATTTGTATTTCAGTAACGATGCTTACTAATAATTAATCAGCATGAGCTATATTCATTTCTTTATTATTGTTACACTTAACACATGATAAATCATGTTTTTTTATGGAAAACGATTGAGAAGTGACGAGACGAGCAAGTCGTTGACCTGATGGTCAGTAAAGCCCATGCTGTGTTAACAAACGCTGTGTTACATTTCTTTGTGACACTACACTGCGCTCGTTACTCTAAAACAGTAATCACACTAGCTCTCGCACACTACTGCTTCACGGCAGAATAACTGACTGTACGGTGGTGCCTACTAGTACCTAGATAGATTCCTGCCTAGGAATCCTACGACCAGTGTATGATAATCAACTGTAATGGAAATGGTCATGTATTGGACTAAGGGCGATTAAGGGCAATGCTTAGAAAATCTCATGGGTTTCGATATGTAGGTTAGGTATGATGGTGGTATGGTGGTAGAATAATAATCTTTGAAATGTAACATGTACAACAGTGAAGCAGTAGTGTGCAAACATTATTACTTAGTAACTGAGAGCTAATGTAATCTCTGGGTATATGAGACTTAAGAACTCATGTCACGGGGTAACGGGACAGCAATTTTTGTAGGCAGACCTTGTAATTACCACCAGGTGAATGTTTCGCTTGTCTCGTCATTTTACCGTATTATTCGGAAATAGCAACCAACGTCTAAGGAGCAAGGAGTGAAGGTACAGCGATCGCCAACTCGGCTGCCAAGCGGAGCGATTATTGCAAATACTGTATGCAGTAGCATGAGATAGACTTATGTGCAGCCGTGGGTTTACAGGCTGATGATGATGATGATGACGATGATGATTGGAAGAAAGTTCAGATTCAGTGACAACAACACGTTGAAAGTTTCAAGCACATCATTTCCAGACTCAAAAACTAAAAATTCTTATGTAGCACAAACACTATTCGGCTGATATCTAACCTAAGACTCGGGATTCTTATAGGCTAGTACGGGTATCGTAACAGTTAACGAAATAAGTTTAGGTAATTCAGTAATTGGCTCAACTTTTTGATGTGTACCGGAATTTTAAAGGACCGCCCAAGTGCGAAGTACTGTTAATTAATGAGCCTATAAATAATACAATGTTCTCACCACGTCTTAAATGAAAAAGCATCAACCGCACCAAAACGACAGGGCCTTAATTGAGTAGATAAATAAGGAGCGGTACAGATAAATAACGCTCAATTGAATACACTTTTATCTACTCAGATACAAAACAGTTTGAAAATAAAAGTATGAAAATTAATAACTGATTAGCAGTAAATGTCTGAGTATTTTCAGGTTTCTAAATACACATTTTAGCTTATTATCGTTTGTTATTAATTTCATAGATATTACTAACTAAACATTCAGGGCGTTACAAGAATAAGGTTTCGATGGAATAACAACCCGTAATAATTTGTGTGCTTAAATATTGTTTTATCAAAGGATTGAGGACACTACAGAATGGAAACGGTGGAAGGATTCCTATGCAGGAATCCGTCTAGGTAGGTACCACCCCAAGGCCAGTTATTCTGCCGTGAAGCAGTAGTGTGCAAACATAGAGCACTGACAGCTAGTGCGTATATACGACTAAAGACTGACATGGTCTCAGTTTTTAAGTCAGTTGTAAATGTTCTGGGTGATACAGCATAAAGTGGACATTATTGCTCGTTTCGTCATATCCAATAAAAAAGGAGGATGATGATGTTTTTTTGGTCCACCTTATCACATATGAAAATTAAATATTACCTTGAAAAAATACGCTACATAAAAACTATAACCCTTATAATCACATATAAACCTTCAGTAACCATATTGATAATAATGGTTTAAAATGTAGCCATAGTATTGTCCGGTTAAGTAAGTCGTATGATTCATCTTTTTAGTCAGCGACAGCTATTGAGCGGTGCGGTGTGGGCTTGTTCGGAGTACAGCAGGTCAGCGGGCGGCTCACAACTTGAGCACGAAAAAATCGCCAGACACGGCTTTGGATTCTCTACTCGCTTGGCTCCTGTTCGCGGGTCTCTTTCGCTGAAAACGTAAAAGTCAACGAGCTAATAGCGCTCTCATTAAAAGGAATTATTATTACAAACGAAAATAGAATCCGGCGAGGTCGGAATAAGCCTCTGCTCTTTAATGTATACATTATATAGTAATAGTATTATATAGTAGTTAATATTTTATCTCAAAAAATGTAGCCGAGGATTGGACCTAAAAATCGGCTTCAGACCCGAAAACAAGCAATTTGTATTTTTGCACAAATGCTGATTCCGACTGGGATTCAAACCCAGGACCCGCGGCAGTAGAGGCCGCCGTCAAATGTCGAACAGTGCAAGCAAAAATCGTAACACTTATTTATGAACAAAGTAAAATAAAATCGCTATCAATCGTAATCGTAATCTGCTAATCAAACTGTAATTTATACTATTCGGCTATGACTGGCGCACTACTTAACTGAGCATTACTCAATTTTTCGATCATTCAATTCGAAAATTGATTTCATATAAACAACGCATTATGAGCCTTTTGAATAATTATAGACGCGATATTTATTTTGGGTCTATTCTGTCTGATATTCACAGATCTGGTCCTGCGATCACCAATCTGCCTGCCAAGACTGATGGTGCTTACTGGGCATATGAGACTTAAGAACTCTTAAGGAATGTCTCGGGGTGACGGACCCAGTGTGGTGTCACACAGAAATTTTCTGGATGACACAACATTTGTTATGGGCAGACATTGCCATTACCATCAGGTGGACGTTTTGCTCGATTCGTCACTTTATGAAAAAAAAGGTCATTCGCGTGCTATGAAATTTTAAGCTACCACGGTCTAATTTATTCTAAACTAGCTGTTGCCCGCGACTTTGACTGCGAGGAAATGGTTTTTTACATATTGGGTGGAAACTATTTGATGAAGTTGCTCATGGTACCAAGGAACCTTGTAAATTTATTAATTTATTTGTTGAATAAGGCAGAATAACACCAATTGCAATGCTGTCACTATAAAGCTCGCGGGAACGCAATTGGAAGAAAGAATTTTTTGACTCGTGCCAAAATGGCGGCGACTTGGTTGGCCACCCGTCACGTCTCGTTTCCTGCGAGGACGAAAAGTGGGCTACATGTTGGGCCTCTGTCTACACCTCATACGGGAAAAAGGCGTGGCTGTGTGTATGTATGTTGGCGATTATTGAAACACTCTTACTAAATTACAAAATATAATAATACAAGTGCATCAAGTACAGGCGACGAGGACATGTACCTTATAAACTTCCTTTTACAATTAATCTGAAAGAATAACAATGTATAGAAAAAAATGTGTTATAACAGAAAAGTTAGACAGTTAATGGATGTTGTATATATTATATACAACATCAATTCACAGTCTGGCTGTATACTATATATCAATGCTTAACATAGTATAAAACAAGTCTTCAACTCTTTTGATACGGGAGATGATACTTCTCTATAACGTAAAAAACAAAAACAACATAATACTCTTGTTATAGTGTGTCGTTAACTTTGTTAAAGCTTCGTTATTGTGAATAATTGGTAACCATAAGGTAAAAAGCAATTCATTATCTACAAAATTCATTTAACGACTTCCATTTTTAAGATTTAATTTATTGATAAATCCCTTTCATTAAAAGGCGTTGCCTGAAGTACAGCGATATTGTTCATTCAGACCACCTACATTTTTTATGCATAAAAAAAATGCCTGTATTCTTTTGAGAAATCAGGATTCTTAAATTTCGTATTCTTTGTGTATTAACGAAATATATGATTTAAAGATAGAATAATTGTATTTTTAAACATTTGTATTGCGTGGGATTATAAAATAGTTTAGTTAACAAGTAGTTCGTTCTGAAGTAAGTTTCACCACACACAAACGTAACATTTGTATATATATATATATATATAATTGATTCGGTTTATAATGTGAACTAGAGCAAGCTGAATTAAATTCGAATATCGTTCTCGTCGGTTTACTTTGTAAAGTAACTGCCTACAAACTTTCCAGTACAGTTCACAGGCTTCTCATAATTGATAAAGTTCCTGAATGTACTTAAATGTGTATCGTAGAGTTATTTTTTAAGAATTCGAAGAAGCAAAAAAAACTCTCACACATCCTTGCTTTTGCTATATTAGTGTTAGATTCTTATATTCACAATGACGGAGGGAGTTTTAGATTATCGCTATCTATATTATCAAAGCGAACATTTTAACAATGGGCGCAGAATGTACACCAACCTACTAGTGTATGAGTCGAAATATTGACAGCAAAGAGAATGTTATCTCTAACTGATACCTATTAAAAAACTTATCAAAAATACAGACATTGTCAAATGTCATTGGGTTATAATATAGTACGTATTATAGAAGCTATAACAAAAAAAATATGTCTTGCAACTTGATGAGACACGGCGCCTGTGCGTAACGAAGCAGGGCTTATTATCCCATAGATAACAATCAATTCGAGCAGATCCTACATACTGTTTATTGTGTGCATGCACGCACTCTAAGTTGTGTTACAAATAGTCAAGTTGAGGTTTCTCCTCGAGAAGATTATAGCTCACTGATTTATTTATGTTCGCATTTAAAAATCGATACGTTCAACTTTTATCACTAAGCCTTAAACGTATGTAAATAACATTTTATTTCGATTGTGTTTTTGAATATTAATAATAATGAATGTAATCGTTTCTACGCCGCGGCTTCTGAGTTCGTATCCAGCGGTCCAACGGGACCCAACATTTGTGCAAAACACCAATTGTAAGTTTTCGGGGCAGTGTGTGTTGTGGATGTATGATTTATGATTCTATAACGCACTCACGATATAGGAGACAGCCTAGTTGAGTATTGCTTTTTTTTTACGTTTTAAAAAGATAAACTTGCGGGCATGATCTCTAAAGATTAATTATGCACACAAAAGGCAAAATATTAAAGCCTAGTGGTTTTAGGAATAGTTTTTAGGAATAATTCTTCATACTCATTACATTATAGATTAGGCATTAGTTCCTTAATACTTCATCATCATCATTTCAGCCTATCACTAGTACACTGCTGAACATCTCTGATGAGGATGAGGCCTCTCCCATAGATTGCCACAAACGTTGGTAGCTCTTATTTTGAGGGAGGATTTTGCAATAGTTGCCACGCTTGAGAGGCAGGGTTGGCAACCGCAGTTTATGTATTCAGATGTTCCAGCAAGATGCTTCTGCCCATCTCCTGGTTTTTATTTTCCCTCTGTCGACTTTTACGACACCCACTGCATGATATGTGGTAGTAGATTCTCTTAATTCCGCTACCATATTTACTTTAGTTTTAATAAGAAAATAGAAGCGACGAACCTTAACTTAAAATGCGGAGACCTTCGTTGCTAGGCTATCTGCGTCTTAGATCTGCGTCTGCGTCTTAGATCTATATGTGACCTATATGGTTTCAAGCATGAACATATAAGGCGTGGTTGTCAATAAATTCTTTGCAATCAATCGACTGTGAGAACAAATATTAAACCATTCTACGAGTAAGTAAACTACTCTACACATATTGCTAACTATATCATAACCTTTGATTCATTTTATAATCAAAGATCATAACATCATCTTCGAAATCGAAATTGAATATCTGTAACTGTAAAATCTTAAATCTCCTCTTGAGACCGTGGGTGCTGCGAAGCTCACGAAACGATGAGCATTTTGAAAGTTTTTTTTTATTGTATAAAGTGAAGAAACGAGCTAAAACGTTCACCTGATGGAAAGTGCAACGTCCGCCCACAACAAATGCTGTGTCACCCAGAATATTTCTGTGTGACACCACACTGCGCGTGTCACCCTGAGACATCAGTTTTTAAGTCTCAAATGCTCAGTGATTACGGTAGCTCACAGTGCCGTTCAAACCGAAACACAGTAATGCTTGCACACTACTGCTTCACGGCAGAATAACTGACCCTGGGGTGGTACCTACCTAGACGGATTCCTGCATAGGAATCCTACCACCAGTACCAGAAAGTAATTTAAACGTCATAAAATCCGTAAATAAAGTTTTATTCAACTATGAAATCTATTTAAACAACAATTATAATTCACATAACAGTACATTAAAAATAAAAATATATATTTTCTTATGTACTTGTATTTTCTTTGTTATGTTATTATAGGTAGTTATATATAAAAAGTATATATGAGTACTTCTGAATTAGTTAATATATTTCATAACTGTGTAATTTAGGTGTTTTTTTTTAAATCGTGGGTCTGCGTTTACCGGACAAGTTTGTAATAATAGTAATTACCGCCCTTTACCGAATATACACAAACATATAAATGAGATCAATAGAATCTAGCGTTACTTTGCGTGTTTATAATGGATTTACATTATAATAGGGGAAGAAAGTTATATTTCTTTCAATGAGGAATGAATATTGAGGAAAAAATGTATTTGTAACTGTTTAAACATTTTCATTAGTATATAATTATTTAATGAAAAAACCGACTCCAACGCAGTGGCTCCAAACAAAGTTTCATGATTTTCTAATATATTTTCTAATAATAAAAATCAAGAGATGGGCAGCAGCATCTTTCTGGAACATCTGAATAAATATACTGCGGTTACCAACCCGCCTGCCTAGCGTGATAACTATGGCAAAATCCCTCCAAAATGAGAGCTACAAACTTTTGTGGCTGTCTATGGGGGAGGAAACGATAACGACGAACGATGAATAGGATCCCATTTCTGATAAATAAAAAACAATAATGAAAATCGGCCCATAAACTAAGAAGTTATGCCCGAACACACTAAAAAATATGTACTGACAAATTGAGAACCTCCTCCTTTTTTGGATCTCGGTTAACAATAGAAAACCCCTCATGTTTTTTTTAGATATCAACTAATACAATAGATTTCATCAGTTAAATTCAACGATAGGACCTCAATTACTCTTTTTATAATACACTACTGTTGGTAGGATCCCTATGCAGGAATCCGTCTAGGTAGGTACCAGTTATTCTGCCGTGAAGCAGTAGCGTGTAAGCATTACTGTGTTTTGGTTTGAAGGGCACTGAGAGCTAGCGTAATCACTGGGCATATAAGACTTAAGAACTGATGTCTCAGGGTGACGGGCGCATTGTGGTGTCACACTGTTCTGGGTGACACAGCATTTGTTATGGGCAGACGTTGCACTTACCATCAGGTGGACGTTTTGCTCGTTCCGTCACTTTTATCAAATAAAATAAAAATAAATAAAATAAATACATGCGCCTGCTTCCTTTAAATGCCGTCAACAATTACAGCAAATAGCTTAGTGATCGTAAACTCTGAAACAGTGCCGCGGTTGTTAAAATACATTGTCGTTTTTTCTTGTAAAGAAGGCACGTTTGAATTACGCGCGTCGTATGTTATAAATATTACTTGCATGCTTATTAAAGTCGAGCCACATAACAGCGACGTAACTATCACAAACATTTCAACGAAGACAGATAGTAATATCGTTGCATTACGAGTACATTTAAAAAGTCTAAACTCGTTTCTAAAAGTTTAGCCTTTCGGTCACTTTGATAACAATAGTAAATTATTTCTTTAAATAAAGTAAAGTCACAGGCTATAAAATGTCCCACTGCTGTACACAGGCCTCCTCTCATGTCTGAGAGGGTTTTGGAGCCGGGAAGAATCCGCGAATCCGCACGGTGCTCCAATACGGGTTGGCGGACTTCACATGTCTTTGATATATTTTAAATTTCTCTGTCATGCAGGTTTCCTTCACCGCTGAGCCCGTGGTAAATCAGCAATTAGAATAATTTCAATTAACAATGTTAGTGTTGCCGTACCCGAAATCGAACCCAGGTCACTTGCGTACTATGAAATTTAAAGCGAACGTCTAGCCCCTGAGCTTGCACTTTCTTTGCTTTAGATAACAGTTACCATTCGTCTACACTCATGTGTGAATGGAAGTTGCTATTGTATTAATAATTAGTATACTCGCTATTTTAGTATGGAAGTAGGTGACCTTTTCCCCTTTTGTTGCCAAACATGCTTATTGAATCAAAGAAGATTAATAAATATTTACTAATTAAAACTACGAGTACTAGCTGAGAGCCGTAGCTAGAGTTTAATTAATTTAGGCAGGGAAATAAGCAAAGGCTACCGTATATATTTTGTTTTTTCTTTATTTGGGATAACTAACAGTCAGTGCACTATTATAGTACATAATTACATTAAATTTAAACATTAAATGATCATTTGGATTGACAACTAGATGAAAAAACTTTTCAAGAAATCAAGCGGATAAAGCATGACGGACGGCTTTCAACGGTAATATAATATACAATGCGGACAGAATTGATTGATTAATATTTGTGATCAAACTGAAAAAATCGTAATGCCCATAAACGCCCACTGCTGAGCAATGGTCTCATCTGGTCTTGGTGCTTTGGAGCTGGGAAGAGTCCGCCACGCTGTTCGAATGCGGGTCGGCGGATTTCACGTGTGCTTGAAATATATTTATTTCCCAGACACACCGCTATCCCCTTGGTTTGCTTCACCGCTGAGCACTAGTTAATTAGCACCTAAAAATGTTAGAGGTTAAGGTACCGGGTGTCGAACTTTGGTTATACGCATATGAAGTTAGAGGCGAGTGTTCGGCCCTTGCGCTACCACGGCTTTCCGTTAATACATATGTTTATGTTCATTAATTCCTAGGAGTAAGATACTAATAATAGTTTTAAAGTTAAAATCATATGCGACTTTGTGTCTATCCATTACTTTGTGTCGCCGCTTTACTTCCCTGCCTTTTTTCTTTGGAACTATTTAAAATACATACATACATAAGATCACGACTGTATCCCAAAAGGGGTAGTCAGAAACTGGGCACTCACTGCAAAAACAGATGACTGCCTCAATCCACGTTTCACCAAAACAATATAATGCACTTGGTGTGATAGGTGGTGAGCCCATCGCCACCATTCGCTGTTGGGTGCACAGTGCAGCTTAACTCCTTACTCGCCTTTTACGAGATCCATTGGATGAGATGTAGTGGTAGTATTCTTTTAACGAGCCGCCACCACACGGCTCTATCTATTTAAAATAAAGTTATTATTATATAAGGTAAAGGGACCGCGTGGCGTAGTGGTTAGCGTACCTGATTTCTGCGCCACCGGTCCTGGGTTCGATTCCCAGCCGGAGGCAACATTTGTGCAAAATCATAAATAGTTGCTTTTCGGGTCTGGTTGTGTTGTGCATGTGAAATATATGTTTGTAAAACGCACCCACGATACAGGAGAAAATCCTACTGTGGGGCTTCGTTTTTTTTAAAGAAATAAAAAAATAAAAAAAATATATAAGGTAAAGGGACTATTATTAAAAAATCGATGCTGAAGAGGACCGTGTGTCCTAGTGGCCAGAGTATCAGACTTCTACGCCACTTTCCGGCTGGGATTCAAACTCAGGTCGGATCTAATATTCATAAAAACGAAATTTACGTCTGTAAAATGTATTTATAGAGAAATCTTAAGTGTCCCAGTCTAGGATTTCATGCTGTATCGTTTTTTTTAATGAAAAGGAAAAGACGTGTAAAATATTGACTATGTGACATTTAGATCACCGTTTGTAATTCAGTGAGGAATATCAGCAACGATGACAAACATGCAAGCTTTCTAGCCCTGTTATTTCTCTTCATCATCGTTCGCTGTCCAGGCTGACCGACTATAGAATGCGCTGCCTGAAAATCTTTTAAAGGACATTGATCAGCACCCATACAAAGTTCGCCTATGAACCAACATTCATAAAACTTTGCAAGCAGATGAAAACGACGAACAATTCTCTTAAATTATTTTTTACCGAAACATTTTCGATTTTGACGTTATTTTCAATAGCCTTGTAGTTCGATTTTAGCTTTGTTTCAAAATATCAGTTGTTGTTATAATCAGGTTGTAGAAAAACAAATCGAAAAAAAACCCACTGTAAACAAAAAAACACAAAGATTGCCAAAATTACATTTAACTACAAAATCAAATCAAATATTGTTAATTTGATGTCATTTGACCATCAAAATCTCTCTCACTCGTACGCTTAGATAAGCTATAAATGTTTCTCGCTCGCACTGTTAACACTGTTTTTTTAATATGGTTTTTAGCTAAACGGTGTTTTTTAGATGTTACTAGCTGTGCCCCGCGGTTTCACCCGCGTAAAAAAGCCGACCCCGATCGATGATATACATATATACTTTACTATTTGAATCGTATTATGGGGTTTTGATTTCTTTGGACGGAACCCTAATTATTTTTCTAAAACTAAAGTAGGCTAAGTTACCCGCTTATATTATCAGCTAGCTGTCAGTGAAAGTCCCGTCAAAATCAGTCCAGCCGTTTCGCAGATTAGCCGGAACAAACAGACACACAGACAAAAAATTTATGAATTGTTTATCTCTTATAAGTACCGTATATGCTTTCATAAGCATTGAGTAAAAAGACAGTAAAGGGCCGTAATTAATGAAATGCCTATTTAATTTTCTTTTATTAATCCAAGTGGTAGCGGCTTAAGAGAATCTATCACCCCATCTCATCCCGTGGGTGTCGTAAAAGTCGACAGAGGAACAATTAAAACTCGGAGATGGGCAGCTGCATCTTCTTGGAACATCTGAATAAATAAAATGCGGTTGCCAACCCGCCCGCCAAGCGTGGCAACTATGGCAAAATCCTACCAAACTAAGAGTTGCAAACTTTTGCAGCAATCTTTGGGGGAGGCCTATGTTCAACAGTGGACAAGTGATAGGCTGAAATGATGATGATGATGATCTGTTGAACGCTATATTTAAAACGCTCGATCAAACATACATACTCTCCGCCTTTATAGTAGTAAGATAATAACACGACGAATTCCCATTAGTCTCGGTTACGCAACAGCCTATTTAATGAGCTGGTCGATCACGAGGTTAACAAGAGGTTATATTATACAAATAATGTTTTTTTTTATTTTAACACTGAATTTTTTGCTACTCCAATAGTCAAAGGTTAAATATATATTTAACATACTTATTTACACAATGTAACACTAATTGTTGATTTTCGGGCCTGGTTTTCTTGTGGATGTGAAATTGATGTCTGTAAAACGCACCCACGGTACAGGAGAAATCTATTTTTTTTGTTTGACTATCTGAAAGTTTGTCTTGTAGAGACTTCGAAGCGGCTCAACGGATTTCAATAAAAATGTAGGGACTAAAACAGGCGGAACGCTATAAGAAGGACCGAACTGTTAATGCTCAGGTAAGAGAGTGTATAGATATGGCGCCATCATGCGATCAGTTTATTTTACGCGGGTGAAACCCCAGGGTAAATAGGATTAACACAAATTTATTGGTGTCTGTCTCGTTTGTTAAATACTTTGTAAGTGCTTTAAACGGTTTATTGACAATACGCTGCATGTCTTAATTACCGACAAAGTCGCGTTTGTCGTGATAGCTTTTTAGCATGACTTTCTCAAAACAATCTTGCACAGCAAAAGAACGTAAGAAAAACGTTATCTGCTTGGTTATAATGTAGAGCTGTAAATTTAAGCGTAAAAACCATCGCAACGCTGGGTGTTTAAATGCCCCGTATCCGATATAAAGCGAAAAGGTCGAAGGATAAATCAGATCTGAAATACAATACTTTGTATACCCAGGACCTACCTTGCAGCAGACAGGAACGTCGAGCACTGAATTACCACAGTACAAAATACACAAATTATATTTCAGACAAATATATTAAAAAATATGTATTTTAGAAATACGTTAGTATCTGAATAAGTATACTTTATTCGATTTTTTTCTGTAACTAAAACGCAGTGTGCTGAGGACTTACGTTGCAGCACACAGGTACGTTGAATACTTGGTAACCATAGTAGAAAATACATGAATGTTTTTTTTTGGCAAATATATTAAAATATGATTATATTTAAGAAATATTTTATTTGATTTTGTCCTGTAACTTACACGAAGTGTTCAAATTATTTCCTCGTAAAAAACATGTAAAGAAATAAAAAATATGTAAGTACATAGATATACTCACGTGTTTTTTCCATATAAGGGAAAGTCAGAGACCACACTCTTAGCCCATTTTTCGCCCTCTCGGGAAACGAGACGTGACGGTTGCGAACCTCGTCGCTGCCATTTTGGTACGTGTCAAAAAACTCTTTATTCACGTTGCGTTCCCACGAACAATATTGTGACAGCATTGCATATTATGGTATTATTCTGCACGAATTAAGGCTCTTACAACAACTCGGTGGGTAAGAGGTAGGTGCTATTCAACTCATTTTCGGTTAAAAAAAAAAACAACAATAAGGCAAAATTTAAATCGAGCGGATAACCGTGGTAAAACCTCGCTAGCTTGATGCAATCTTTTTGTCGATGCTAACATATTTTTAATTATGATAGTCAATTAGTCTGGGCTACGCAGCAAATATAATTTTGGAAATTAATGATGATTTTTTTATTTAAATGAAACTAAGTTTACGGATTTTATCGCGTTTAATTTTTTTACTTTTTTACTATTTATAACCCGACGTTTCGAGTGCTTTACAGCACCCGTGGTCACGGGAGGACTGAGGTGACAGATGTCCTGATGTCATAGTTAACCTGGGGTACCTTCAGCTTTTAATTATTATTTTTGGGTCCGATCTACGCAGAAAGAGCTAACTGTGTCTTGAAGTCTTGCAGTGGTATGCTTGGTTTTTGATTTAATTTTATTTATTATTGGATCCCAAGCTGGTGGTAATACCCAACCATCTTCCCTATTGAAATTAGGATGTTTTTTGATTTCAATAGCCTCGCGAATCATCCTTGGTAGGAATCGGTGTTCTTTTGCAAGGATCTGTGGTTTATCAAATCTGATGTAATGGTTGGGATGATCCAGAACATGGTCATAGACTGCAGACTTCCTAGAACGACGATGCTTCACGTCAGCTATGTGTTCTTTTACGCGGGTTAACCATGACAGGTCCAGGTTAACTATGACATCAGGACATCTGTCACCTCAGTCCTCCCGTGACCGTGGGTGCTGTAAAGTACTCGAAACGTCGGGTTATAAATAGTAAAAAAGTAAAAAAATTAAACGCGATAAAATCCGTAAACTTAGTTTCATTTAAATGTGTAGTGTTCGCGTAAATATAAGAAATCATTATGATTTTTTTACTTTACCTACCTTACGATTATTTCAAAATAATTTTGTTAGAGAATATTTTTTTTATTGGATTAAGTGACGAAACGTTCACCTCATGGTAAGTGCAACGTCTGTCCATATAAAACGTTGTGTAACCCAGAACATTTCTGTGTGACAGCACACTGCGCCCATCACCCTGAGACATCAGTTCTTACGTCTCATATGCCCAATGATTACGCTCTTTAAACCGAAACACAGTAATGTTTGCACACTACTGCTTCACGGTAGAATAATTTTCCGAAATTTGCGTACGTTTTGTAGACAGGAATTCACAACAAGTACTGTAGGTCAGAAATAATTGTTTTGGGCGGGAACCGACCCCGAGATATGCGCGGAATCCAATCCATAGATTCAAAGCCATAAATTCCTCATAGTTTTTTCAGTTCTGTTGTTCTTTTTCTGTCTGGAAGAACAGCGCTTACACAAAGCACCAGCTAAGAATCGGTAACCCTACGATTTGCAACAAGGCTTTGTATTTTTATTCTTTTTCTTGTATGTTAAAGTAAAGGGCTTCAGTGACCAACCATTATTAGGTGAACTATGCACACATATGCTTACTTAAAAAATATCTTTTTTGGGATGGTGACGCTCCCAACCATATGTTTCAAGCCCAGCATTTTCATTATTAACCTTCGGCAGCGTCAACCACAGCACTGTTAGCGGCGGTAAGTTTCTACCGACAAACGTTGTCAACGCCCTCTAATGATTGTGTAGACCAAAATATCCTCAGCTCATTAAAACGCCGCCCGTTCTTAGGTAGCGCCTGGTAGCTCAGGGGCTAGGCGCTCGCTTTAAATTTCATAGTACGCGAGTGACCTGGGTTCGATTCCCGGTGCCGGCACCACTAAAATTGTTAATTGCAATGGTAAGTCAGCACTTTAAGTGCTCGGCGTGTAAGGGAAAACATCGTGAGGAAACCTGCATGTCTGAGAAATTAAAAATATTTCGAAGACATGTGAAGTCCGCCAACCCGCATTGGAGCAGCGTGGCGGATTCTTCCTAGCTCCAAAACCCTCTCAGAAATGAGAGGAGGACTGTGCGCAGTAGTGGGACATTTATAGGCTAAAACTTTACTTTTTTTACTTGTTCTAAGGGGCCCAAGGGTTAGTGAACTTAAAAAATGATGTATAAATACAAATAATTTATATTTAATCAAAGTAATTTAAAAAAAATCGCTCGGCTTTGTTGTTGCGGAGTTCATGTGGCGTATCTTTTTCGATGCTGAAACTGAAACTGTTTTAATGGATATGAAAGAAACTGGTGGTAGGATTCCTATGCATTGATTAATATATAAATGGAATAATTTATAATATTAATGAGCATATGAGACTTAAAAACTGATGTGTCAGTTAAGCGGACGCAGTGTCGAACAAATGTTAACTCCGGCAGAGCAACCCAGGAGCCAGTTACTCCGACTAGGCGAAACGATAGACAAATACAGAGACACTTTATAACTTCTCTTTTTCGATGGAAAAACTAAGCCAATTGATTCAAGATGCTAATGATGTCATATTCAATCTAAAGGCGAAAATCAGTAATTTGCACATCAGCTTGTGCACATATTTTGACTCCGGCTTGGATTCGAACCTATAACATATGGCTCCGTAGTTCCTATGAAGTATATTATTTTGTGTATTATAACATCTATAATTTAAAATAACTTCAAGTATACATTTAACTGTTGCAAAAGCTCATATTCAAATTGCTCAAAAATAACTCGTTCGACAGTCAAGTAAAAACGCCTTTTAACATTCGTTCGTGACATTTTACGAAGACGCTTAAAACATCTCGAGTTTTAAATATAAATTTTCTAGTTTTATAGACTGTTTAATTAATTTAGTTAAGACATTTATTTTAGACATTGCATAATTATATGTAAAAAAATATATGGTCGGGGAAACAAAAAGGTCTTTTCGCATATTGTATGTATAAACTTGTAATAAATTGTCTTTAGCTGTACTATTTGTATCTGGCTGATTTAATGACATTAAAAACGTTACATTTCAAAAAAAAAAAAAACTAGTAAAATGTTGTTTCCAGCTATTTTTCATTTGTTTTTCTTTCTGTCAAAATGAGTGAATCTTATGTAGAAATTCGATACATTTTAAAAATATATTACAAAAAAGGAAAAATTGAAAAGCAAATTGTGGCGTTTATGGACCTAACGCAGTGTCAGTAAGAGTTTTATGGTTTTATGGATAAAGTGGAACAAGATCGGCATATCAGTAGTTACAACATAGTTGAAGAACTAGGAATTGACCACAAAACAGTTTTGACCCATTTGAAAAAAAACTGGATACACAAAAAAGCTCGATATTTGGATGCCACACGAGCTCACTGAAAGAAAGCTAATGAACCGTGTACTCATTTTCGATTCTTTATTGAGACGTAATGAAACCGAACTTTAAAGAGATTGATAACTAGTGATGAAAAGTGGATTACGTAAGACAAGAATGTGCGGAACAGGACGTGGTCAAAGGTTGGGCAGGTCACGGTAGGATTAGATGGGAGTTGTTCATTATGAGCTTTTACCGCCGGGCAGAACCATCTATTCGGATCTCTACTGCCAATAACTGATGAGAATAAAGCAAGAGGTTGAGAGAAAGCGGCCGGAATTGATAGTAAGAAAGTCTGTTTCTATTTTCAAAGCCATATTATACAATGTTATAATATACAATGTCATTCATTACTTTATTTATACGTTTTAGTAGCTTAGTTGGCAAGTGGGAAGTAACAGTTCCACACATATTTTTCCGCCTAATATTAAATGTTCTATTTCATATCGCTTTAAGTCATAATGACTTCTTGATAATTTTTTTAAACCTTATGTAAATTTTTTGCGTTACTGTTATTAGGATTTTTTTTGTAAGATATTATTGATCTGCTATTCGAAGCTTATTATTCTTTCTGGTTTTGAATAATGTAAACATGGGAACCTCTAGCGTATCACCTCGACCCATTCTACAAGAGACAGTCAAATTTTTTTGCACGTGCATAATATTTTCAATAATAAACGACAACGAAAAAGTGAAAATATTAGGCTCCTTGAACAGTCACCGAAGCGCGCGACACGCGAGGCAAAGGAAAGGCTAAGGAAAGTAAAAGATCGCCCGAAATGCTTGTTTTAAAATGTCTTTTGTTTCCGATCCGGCTGCGGATGTCTACAGCATGACGCTATAGACTTACCACGCACTATCACGCGACATAATACTGTGACCTATTCAAATGCAAATATGGAAGATAAAAAGAACTTGTCTAATTATTTTACAAATCTAGTCATTAACTTTAATCGAAATATGTTAGAAAATTTCTTGACAGTGAAAGACTTGGAACGCCGTTGGTAAATTGTTCCGTGAAGGCTCTTTAACAAATTATTCCGGAAGGATACAGTTTGCATAAATAATTTCTCGGTTTAAAAGATTTTCAAAAGCATAAGAAAAGATGGATGTATATAAATTGGACCCATGTGAGAAGAATAAAACCCTTGTGAGTATATCACAGAGCCACTTTAATTAAATAAATATGACCCTCTAACATTGATATGCAAAAAGCCCAAGATACACAGTTCCATACAAAAATCACTTCAAAAAGCGTCCTCGTTCCCTCGCTTTGCGCACACTAGAGACAGCTACTGTCGCGTAATGGATGAAGCCAAGGTCCACTTAGCGCTCTGCCACCTTTCAATCCAGGTAAACTGTGAAAGCCTTCGGGCTAGCAGTGACTATCAGTCATTAAAAAAACCGTCCTCGTTCTTACAAAACATTATAAAGACAATAATCACAAATTCCGATTAAATAATCACAAATTTAATCTTATGCCCACGACCGAAGTAGCTTTTCAAATGAAATCAACTGTCGTTCAACGACGTTTTGACAGTCCTTGCGTTAACACGGCTGACGTGATGTTAATCGAAATGAGCGCATTGTGCACTCTTTTTTAGAGGACGCTTTTGAGTCGCTGACTGCGTATCTAGTTTTTTATATAACGATGCCCTCTAAGTGAAGGCAGTTGTTGTAGACGATAGATCCATGAAGTTCTTACAGAAGTTTCTAAAGGATAAGTAACAGCGACTTGTCGTTGCTGCTGCGGACTAGGTGAATGGTTCTCTGCCGTAAGTATAACCACTCGGTCAAGAAATGCAAAGCCAGCTTTCTTAGCACTCTAACTCTTTATGATAATTTAACTTTGTAGAATTCAGTGAATGTTAATAAAGTAAATTTAGAATTAAACTATCATTGTTATTAGTATAAATATATTAGGAGAAAAATACGTACATAATTAACAAGGTTATCTACTACAGTACAGTAAACAAAATAGTCTCAAAATATTCGAATTATTCGGTCGGTTCGGTTTAAATCAAGCTGCATAATAAAACTTCCGCTTTTCTATTATGATCTGATAACTACTAGAGAGTAATAAATCGTAGAAGATACCAATCTTGAAGAACTTAATAAGGCGGTTACTTGTTTGACCAGCAATTAGAGCAGCTTAAATGTCTTTAGTGAATTATCCAATTAGGTGGTAATAAAATGCTCATATAAATAATTTTACGTATCTGATTTTCAATCTCAATGATTGTTGCTAAGGGCTCCGACCTCATTTGATTTTCAATATTTTTTTTATGATATTGTAAATCGTGTCACAGTTGGACTTTACGCTTCTTTACAATAAAGAAAAAAAAAAGTGTGAAACTTTTGATAAAAATGAAAATGGTCTTAATATTTAAATGAAACTAATTTTACGGATTTTATCGCGTTTAATTTGACTATTTATAACTCGACGTTTCGAGTGCTTTACAGCACCCATGGTCACGGGAGGACTGAGGTGACAGATGTCCTGATGTCATAGTTAACCCGGAGTACCTTCAGCTTTTTATTTATTATTTTTGGTCCGATCTACGCAGAAAGAGCTAACTGTATCTTGAAGTCTTGCAGTGGTATGCTTGGTTTTTGATTTAATTTTATTAATTATAGGAGCCCAAGCTGGTGGTAATAAGAAATAAGATTCCATGAAGTGCTTGTGGGAGGCAAAATATTGCGCGAAAAACGCACTGTGCTGGAATGCCAAACATCAAGATGGTGACGATGGAATTTTGCGCTGTGCCGCAATGTGCGATGGTGAAAATCAGCGGCTGGAATTAATCCGAACAATTCCTCGGAAGACTCCCCATGGTAGATCCTATAAAAAATGCAAAGGGATGCAACATCTCTTCGCAAAGCCAGGGGATCAAGCCGATCAGATACAAAATGGTCGTCGACAATTCGAGCCGCTCTTCGTTGAATGCGGTCAGATGGAAGTAGCTGACACTGGGGCGCCCCCGCCCAGAGATGAGAACAGTACTCCATGTGCGGCCGAACCTGCGCCTTATAAAGTTACAAGCGTTGGGCCGGCATTAAGTACTGTCGCGCTCTACTGAGCACCCCAAGCTTTTGGGGTGCTCCCAGTGCGGTGCTGAAGCCAATTTGGATTTGTAGTTTATCAAGTCTGATGTAATGGTGGGGATGATCCAGAACATGGTCATAGACAGCAGACTTTCTGCAGCGAAGATGCTTTACGTCAGCTACTCGTATATGTTCTTTTACGAGGCTTTATGGGTGCTGTAAAGCACTCGAAACGTCTGGTTATAAATAGTCAAATTAAACGCGATAAAATCCGTAAAATTAGTTTCATTTAAATGTGTAGTATTCGCGTAAATATAAGAAATCATTATGGTCTTAATATGATAAACTTACATATCAAGTATATAATAGCATATATATTCATTCATATTTCATTCAGCATATATACTCATTCAGGTCAACTTATTAAAACAAACAATACAGTTCATAGAATACAAACATTTTAAGTTTGTGCTTGTTGTTTATAAATTTGTTCATTATATTTGTGTTTTTAGTATATTTTTTCAAAAGTACTTCAGACTAACTAAATATTCTGTTCTCAAATTAGCTCGAATGTCACTTGTTTCGTATTACTGTATCACTCACTTTGGGTATGTAAAGAAACGTACTACAGATAATCTTTCAGGAAAGACTATGACAAGCGATAACATATAATTTACATAAGTTAGGCTATGCGGTTATAACTCCCTGCGTTTCATCTCATTATCATTTAAGTTATATTTTCAACATGTTTTCAACCCATCGTAGATCTAGTACAGAACATTGGCTTTCCCTCCGAGATTGTGATTAAAATTTGAGCGATCTATAGCCTCTGACTTCCCGAAATCTTGGGCAGATCGTTGTCGCATTATATGTATTCACAATTATTTTTAGTTATTAAATCATAATGTAGGCGTTTCCTAATAAGTTCTTATGTTACTCTTTTAAAACTCTGCAAGACATTATTCTTTAAAAAAACATCAGTTCTGAAAGAGTTAACAGTCGGATAAGAGCCTCTTCCTAGTTGGAAGGATAACGGAGGATCTCACCACACGGCGAATTATTTCCTAAGTTAAATCATAAAACTATAGAAACTGTACAAACACAGAAAAATCAATTTGAAACAATTATTTATTCCGCTTGATGAAGTTAAAAGTAATTTTATTGTTGGTTATGTGATTCCTTTTACGTTTATAATGATCAATGATAAATTATAATTACCTACAGAAGGGTAATCTAGAACAGAGGTACACGCTTAGCAATGGGTTATAACGCTAAAATTAATCTGATAATTATTATTCAAAAGGCTAAAAAATAATCAACTACATTTTACCGAGAACTGAGGCCACATGCATGTAAATTGAAATTTAATAACACACTCGTCGAATGAGTTCTGCTCATACAGCCACGCCTTTTTCCCATATAAGCGGTAAGCAGATACCACACACGTAACCCCCTTTTCGCCTTCGCGGGAAACGAGACGTCGCCGCCCTTTTGATACGAGTCAAAAAAATCTTACTCCCTATTGCGTTCCCACGAGCGGTATAGTGACAGCATTGCATATTATGGTGTTATTCTGCACGAATAAAGGCTGTGAACGTTAGTCGCCTCTTACGACACCTCGGTAGGAAACAGGTAGGTGCTATTCTACTCTGCCGGACACATAGTAATTGTCAATATGGATAATTGTATGCTATAAAGTAAAGTTACAGTCTATAAATGTCCCACTGCTGAGCACAGGCCTCCTCTCATTTCTGAGAGGGTTTTAAGAGCGGGGAAGAGTCCGCCACGCTACTCCATTGCAGGTTGCAGACTTCACATGTTACCGTAATGTTTTTTTTTTCTAAACAAACGCCGGTTCCTCACGATGATTCCTTCACTGGTGCGCAGCACCAGTGAAGGAATCAGCACTTTAAAATAACCATTTTAGAATTGCCCGCACCGCGGATCGAACTCAGAACACTCGCGTTCTATGGACTTTAAGGCGAGCGGCTTGCCCCCGAGCTACCACGGCTCAACCAATTGTACGGTGGGTTGTCCTCGATTTGTAATATTTTAAAGTGAGACTAAGTTTATCTATAATTTGTAATTTAAGCGATATTCTTAAAAACTGTTGGCTCAGTAATTTTTTTTTAATGTAACCTCAAGAAATACGGATTGTCCGGTATGTCAATAATAACATACGCGACACCCTATTTTTATTGATCCACCAATATTATGTAATTCGGCAATAATTCAAGCTTATGACACACTGCTCAGTAAACAGATAATCTGCTAAGACTTTCAGTCACTTACATAATTGTAAACGTAATGATACATTTTTTTAATTTGAGTAAACAAAACGCAATGCTATATTATATAGTTTACTTTAATTGCTTACATTTTATACATAGTTTGAATACAAAATGTTATATTTTCACAACTACACTGCGCTTTCTCTGTGCGATATAAGTGTAACATCTGGCGGGGGCTCCGAGTCACGGACACATTCACGAGGCCAGTTCCTCAAGCCGTGATCCTCTGCTCCACTTAAGTAGTCGCTGCTGCAGGAACGAAGGCTACAAGATGTGTGTGCCTTCAACTCTGGGAATAAGAAATTCTACTTAGCACACTGTTTTCTGTTGTATCGTGGGTGCATTTTACAGACATAAATTTCACATGGCTAACACAACCAGACCCGAAAACCAACTATTTGTATTCTTGCGCTCTTTTTGGCTCCAGCTGGGATTCGATCCCAGGACCCGAGGCTTAGAAGTCAAGTACTCTGAGCCATAGGCCACGTGGTCGATAAAACTTACTATTGGATTCCGTTCCAAATAGACTTTTTTATGGATAAGGATAAACATAATATGCTGATAATATTTTTTAAAGGTTAGACGCTAATTATTATTAGATTATACTCGCACTCGTAGTCTTGTGAGAATCACAAGAGACTACGAGTCACGTAAAATAAATTTGACAACAGGTAAACTAAAAATTAAAAAGTGTCGTTAGGTTTCCCGTTTTGTTAGAAGTTATTACAGTAATAAACTTTAAAGAATTCAAAGTAAGTAATAATAAGATTGGATGGTACAATAATCATTTAATATTCTGAACGGTAAATATGTACTAAGTAAATATTTTTCATGAGCTTAGATAGATTATATAAGTATTTACCTCTTGTACTATTGATGAAGTCTCGAGTGACGTCGTCAATTTGCAGCACTTGTATAACTGGTACCGGTTGCTTCTCGCAGGACTTTCTCGCTACCCAAACCACCACAGCCGTTGATATTATAAACACTATGACCAGCAGTGCGACTCCTATAGAAATGCCCACGTCCTCGTCTAAAACAACTGTTAGAATGATTCGTAAATTGTATTTACGTTTCAATGGGGTTTTCTTATTATCATAATTTAAACTAAATAAAAAGTACATACATTTCCACCAAGGAAGCGCAGCAGCATTTAATAAATTATCAGTGGGCCTCAACAGTAAAGCAGCAGAACAACCATATCGATTACAGGCGGCCGCTCCTGCCTCGTCGCCTTTATTGAGAGTTCCCAATTCCCCCTTAACAAACCAATTGTCTTCAGCATTTCGCATGAGTGCTTGACTTACGCCAAACTCCACAGCACTTCTATGGTTTGGGATCAACGAGGCATTAGTTTTCGATTTCCGCCAAACCGTAACTTCGTAGTGCGTTGCGTTATCAACTAAAAAATACAAACAAGAAAAGAAACATTATGACTCAAATAAACAATGTTTTCACTTGAGTCAGAAGAGGACTGTATTTAAATAGTGGCTTAAAAACAAAATCTTAACAGTGGCACTGATTTCCATATAACAGAAATGTTTATTTAAAATGAATAACAATAGAAGCGATACTAAGAGAGATGTCTTATTGTTTCAATGTTTTAATAATTCTTTTGATTTATTTGTCTGATTTAGATAGAAATTATAAGCATAAGGGTGCCAAATGAGCAGTGCACCAGGTTTTAAATAATCATTGACCCATAGTGGAGTTGGATAGCATTGTCGAATAGGCATCCTCTATGATGAATGATGCCGAAGGTGCGTTGTCACCTGTGTGGACTGAGATGGAATGTGTCGATGCTGGAAATTTGCGCTCCGGTTTCTCTCACACGCGGTGATAAGAGCGATACTTTCTCGATTAAGCCGATCAATTAATCAATTTCCTTAGTTTACAAAAATTGATGAATACTCATGAAGAATTGTATTATCCTAATAAGTATTCCTAATATTTACAAAGGCTAATATCCGATGAAAAAAAGACGGGAGGGGGAGTTCATAAAACTCACTCAAACATTAATTAATATAAAACACCAGATGATATCATTTCATGATAAAATCGACGGATGTAATATAAATGATTAAAACCGAAAAGTATAAGAAAAAACATCTGTTATATTTTCGAAGTATATAGATATTTTTCAAAGTAATGAGCATATTGTTAAAGACAAATAATGTCTTGTGGACATTTTAATAATTTAATATGTTACCTGGAATGCATTGTATTTGAAACATATGATCTTCGTATGCAAGATCACACTGTTGTGGTGGTTGGGGTCTCAAATGTTTCAAGCTGAAATTTTGCATACAAAGTGTTTGCTGCATATGTATACCATTTTCTGCTTTGCAAGAAATGTTAATTGTCTTTGTTAATGGTACTGTAAGCTGAGTAAGTGGAATAAAAGATAAGTCAGTAGTGAAATTTTGAATCTGGGAATCTTTTTGTACGTGCCAGAAATACATGTTAGGAACAGGCAAGGCTGTGACGTTGCAAATTAATGTCTCATCATTTAGTGTTATGCCACTACCAATACATTCTGGAGAATCTGCAATAAAAATACATAGAATGTGGATTTTCTCATCGTTATTTCCTCTATAACCTAAATCAAATTTATCATTTGTAAATAGATATAATTTTCTTCCATAATTTTAAGGATAAATAAATATTTACAGAATCTGAAGAGATTTTAAATTTATAATATTAACTTTATGATCGTAAAACGTTATCGAATCCTTATGCTACATTTCAACTACAACTACAGAAGTATCTTCTTTATAATTAAACTTACAAAAAATAGTTACGTCAATTTGCTCTGTTCTGGTTTCTCCTATGCTGTTTCCGGCTGAACAAGAGTATTGGCCAGCATGAATTCGCTTCGCCTCTTGAACGAATAGTGTACTTGAAAAAACGTTATCACCCCAAATATCTTCCTTATTAATTTGCATACCCTTAAACATATAACTGATTGTAAATTAAGGTAACACCGTATATATAGCACACAGCTGGGCTTCTTTTCAATTGTGAGAAGGTTATTGAGCCAGAAATAGTGCACCACTTGCGGATAGTCGGGCTTCACATTTCTTTAGAGACAATTTGCAAAGAAAGTTTCGTTATGGTAATTTCCTCCTTTCTTATCAGTAAATGCTGGCAAAACTAATTATATTAGTATTAACACGATCAATTTGTTACTTACATTAAAATACCATATGAATCTATCGGCTGGAGGATTGGCTTTGACTTCACATGCTAAATGTAACGCTTCGTTTTCGATAATTCCGTTGAACTTATGGGTACCAAGCGCAGAAATTTCAACAATTGGAATGTCTAAAAGTTATTACATTAAAAATATTAATTATCAAAATGCAAAACAACTGCCAAGTTTTTAAGATATAAAGTAAGTAAGCAATTTTTTAAAATATGAAGTAGTTTCGAATTTCGGATGTAAAATATATATTCATTGAGAAATACATAGATTATATAGAGGAAAAAACTATAAAAAAGAAAGGAAAAGCAGTAGAAAAAATTCCATTATGTACATATTTTATATACATAACAGAATTTTTCTTGAAATATTGTTAACACAAAATAAAAGTACCTACTAACATGTCACATTCAGGGTAACAACATCGGCCTTCGAATTCTTTCCGGGTGGTATGGCAGGGTTTATTGTTACACATGCTAGTGTTGCTTGGTTATCTGCCACCGTTGGTACTAACTGTAGATATGACACTGATGTTTTTGTAATTTGATTCCAAGTCTGGTAAAAAATGAAGACCATTTTATATATTGATTTAAGCCTGCCACTGTCTTGTCTTCTTTCCATATTACCTTGTATGATGTTATAACACGAACACTGTTATATTTAAATACTGTTATATTGTTTGAGATATGAAGATAGCAAAATAGAGATACAATATCATAAACGGTTGTAAAAATATTCTGGAATTAAAGTACCTGATTACTGTACTGTGTTAGATGTTGATGATTTAACCACCACGCTATGTCTGGGGACGGATAAACCCCGAAAGCTGTACATTGGACCATAACAGTTCGACCAACTTGCAGGCTGCCTTGTTGCGCATCGTCGATCCAGTGAATAGAAACATTTTCGGCAGATACTAAAACAATGATACCATAACATTAATCATCAAGGAATCATCAGAACGTCAGAATTTTTAAGTATTTACGAAAATAATAAAGTGAAATTAACACTGATTACAGCCGTGGTAGCTCAAGAGAATGGTGCTAAAATTTCATGGTACCAACCTGAATTTGATCCCCTGTACAGGAGTGACTACAATTATTAAATGCAAATTTAATTACTGTTTCACCTCGTACTCTGTGCAGAAGGGAAAAATCACAAGGAAACCTACAGTAGTGAAAAATAAAAAATATTTCGGAGACATTATTGTGCCAATCTGCAAAGTTGGAATGAGGCTGGACTCCAAAACTGTTTCAAAGATGGCTACTTAATTGCTTATTACTTTAGTTTAATGCTTACAGTATAATTCAATATTTATAACTGATGATATTGGTGGTGACAGTTGAGTGTTACTTGCTTTACAAGTGAGATTCTCAGCATTATCTCTTGTTAGTGGCAAATACAATTCATTTTGCCTCACGTTCGGTATGTCGCTGTCACTGCCTGATGCATCTACAAGAACTTCACCAGAGTACCAAATAATTTGTGGTGAAGGTCGACCTGAAAAGGCAATTATGCTGTTATTGTTGTTTTATACACAATTTTGGAATGGTTGTTGTTCAAGGGATATATAACAGAACTAATGGTTGTGGAGGCGGCTTAAGAGAATCTGCCAACCCATCTCATCCCGTGGGTGTCGTAAAAGTCGACAGCAGGGCAATTAAAACCTGATGGGTAGCAGCATCTTTCTGGAACACCTGGATAAATAAACTGCGGTTGCCAACCCGCCTGCCAAGCGTGGCAATTACGGCAAAATCTCCCCAAAATGAGAGCTGGCAACTTTTGTAGCACTCTTTGGGGGAGGCCTATGTTCAGCAGTGGACTAGTGAATAGGCTGATTGATTGATTTATTGAAAGGTTACTTTGCAGAAGTTCATATGTACATTACAACAACGTTATGGAAATCAAGTTAGTTTGTTAAGAGTCAAAATTTAGCATATATTAAAACATTTACTTTGGTTCTCTCCCGTTATTTGAAGAGTGGGGTATTAAAAACTTTTTTAAATATTAACATTATCGAAATATTTTTATATTATATTTTATATGTATATTTTTGAAAATACTGGAAATTCTTATTTTTTATTGTTCTTAAATAACTTGGAATGCGAAATATTTGATTTAAAACATAAAAAAAAATTTTTTGTTTGCATGGAAGAGATCGATGTTAGACAATAAGGCTAACTACGAGTATTAGTAGAAATAGTATATAAATTTATTTTGGTGTTTGTGTGCAATAAAGAGTATAAATAAATATTTTTAACCTCCAATAACTAGACAGATAAGCACCAATGTGTCTCCTTCGAAGTAAGGACCAACTTTTTTTTCCACTTTGTTGCCCAATTCATCCAGAAAAAATGGTTTACTTGGTAGCACTGAAATTAAATATAATATATAATATGAATTATGGAGGGGTACCAATTTCACTTACATTTAAAACGTACGTCCACATACCCGTCTTTGGCTTGTGGGTATCTTTTTCTGTATTAATAAATCTAACTTAATGTTGGTGTGTAAGTGAAATTTAGTCAGTCAGTGGTGCTTTAGGCAATGTGTGCGGGAGCCCCCGCTGAACAGTAAAGTTACTACGATTTGCAATGATAATGAAGTTAATTAAATATTTACATTAGTAAAACATCAAAATCCCGCAAAATTAGACATGTTTATCGTAACTCCGTCACCCCTTACTGTTATCGCTTATACGAGCTATGTAGCCGACCCACACTTCACATATGACTATGTTTTCTTTATGAAAGAAAGTGACGAGACGAGTAAATTGTTCATCTTATTGTAATGCAACGTCGACCTATGAAAAAAGCCTTTATCACCCAGAACATTTCAGCGCCACACTGTGCTCGTTATCTTGAGACATTAGTATAGATTAGACAGTGCCCTTCAGACCGAAAAACAGTTTCATACACTATTGCTTGTCGGCAGAAAAACTAGGACCGCGGTGGTATCCCAACAATATATTAACCTATGTTGAAACATATTTTCTTTCTATAATATACTTTGATACGAGCTATCACTTTTTTTTCTAGGTTCTTAAGTTTTTACGAAACTTCATTTTAAATTAAGTAACTATTAATAATTTATTCCTCTCACCAATAACAGTCAGATTTACTCCAGTATATCTCGTAGGAGAAAGTAAAAATTCAACCCTGCAATGGTACAATGCTTGATCATCGTCTCTTAAAGAAGAGACAACTAGTGCTTTAGGATTTTTTTGAAGATCAATGCTTAATCTCCCACTTACGTTGAATATTTCGCTGGACCATTCACTACTTATTCGGGCATCATAGCTAAAAAAAAAGTTAAAGAAATAATCTAGTCGTTTAACGTCTAAATGAAATTTAAAATATAGTCTGACCGAGGCATCAACTGACTGGGTGTAATTGGCTTATCGTTACTCCTTAACTACGGAAAGAAAAGATTTTTCAAAATTTTTCAAGATTTTTAAAATATTTTTTACTTCATTAATTTTAATACTTAAATAGATATTGGTGATTTAAGAATTTTGTGATAAGTTGTGTTTAAACTTTAAACATTATACAATATTTTATAATACTGAGAAAACTATTTGGGGAATTATATTATTACTACGTATAGTAACCTTATTTTTAGATGAATGTTACTAGATTTATTACAAAAAGGTAATTTTTTAGTTATTTAAAGTGAGAAAATATATGAATCTTAAAATGTAATTTTCAGTAACTGGGTGAAAATTCTTACCTATAAATTGAATCAGCCTCTTTATACCAAACCAATAACATTAGATCGTCATTCGGAGTTGCAGAAGTGGTATCACAATAAAGAGTGGTATTGCCACCCTCTAAAGCTTCTTGATTTAGCAAAGGCCCTGATAAGGAATTATATACATCAATTATTTTGATCACATCGGAATGGTAGTGGCTTGAAATATATATCATTGCTTTTATTTTACTATTTATAGTGACCATTCTTTGTTACTGAATATTATTGAAGAACTAAACGAATTGTATCATGCAGTATATTTTATATAATTGTGTGAAGATAAAATAGATAGACTTACCATCAATTCCAGCTATAAAGGCGCAGGCAGGAGATAAAAGCAGTATTAAATGTATTAGCGTCCGATAGACGCTCATTCTATGGCCCATCCATTCTACTGTAGGGGCTTTTCATAAATCTTTCACAATAACCATTGCGGTTTGACTAATAATGTAAGCTTGTTCCTACTCGTATCAATGTCCATATTTTCACTTCGACTTTACGTTCATGTTCTTACACAATAACCAAGTTAAGTTCACGTAACACACAAGTCAAATTAGATTTGTAGTTCCAATGCCAATGTTAGTTACAATAGCTACAAATGTAAAAGTTACTAAAACAAATAATATGATTAGTCCATAAACATTTTGTTATACATAATGTTTGTAACCAATTCAAAATGATTATACAATATTAAGTAACCAAAAAGTATACAATAACGTAACAGAATAAAGAAACATTGCGTAATTGATTTGTTGATAAAATCATTATAATATTATTTCGAGGTACTCGAAATGTTCACTTTCAAACTGTTACAATTCACTTCATGTTTTGTCCGGTGTTGTCTTGTTCAATCTTCGCCACTAGACGCCTGATCTCAATCGAAAATTCTAAGGATTTTTCTTTACATACTTGTGTTTGTATTGCAATGTGTTTTTGAATTATTTAAAAAACCTAACGGAAATTGATGTTTCTAACAAACACGAGTACATAATATCTTCAGTAGATTAAGCGTGGTAGAGATTATACATAATAAGTATCAATATAAAAATAAGGTTAAATCAACTCATCAAGCAAAAATTAAAGTCATGAATACAAATATATGTAATTTGACAACATCTTCCAGTAAATTAAAATCATCACTAACGTTTAGACTTTTGTTTTCGTATTAAATAAACGAAATTGTTTGCCAAGCGTGGCAACTATGGCGAAATCCCCCAAAATGAACGCTACATTTTTTTGTGGATATCTATGGGGGAGGCCTGTGTTCAGCAGTGAAATTGGTTGACTGCAAGCTAAAAAGTAGGTTAAAAGGGCATCTTGTTTTAATCTTTCTTCCAAATAAATTAATTGAAGTTTTCCAAATAAGTTAATTTCTATTAATATAATCTAAATGTCACTAGAGACTACGGAGTATCGAACTGTCACATTGACATTTTATGCGAAAATAGATCTTGTAGGTTTTTCAGTGTGCAAACGACGTTCCACCTAAGGGTGTTTTTTTTTATTTTTTATTTTTTGATAGAGTGACGGAACGAGCAAAACGTTCACCTGATGGTAAATGCAACGTCTGCCCATAACAAATACACTCAGAGCATTTCTGTGTGACACCACACTGCGCCCGTCATTAGTTCCTAAGTATCATATGCTCAGTGATTACGTTAGCTCTCAGTGCATTCAAACCGAAACACAGTAATGTTTGCACACTACTGCTTCACGGCAGAATAACTGGCCCTGGGGAGGTACCTACCTAGACGGATTCCTGCATAGGACTATACATTGGTGTTAACGAGTGATGGCGCCGTTAAAAATGCGTCACTTATCACTTAAAGGCCTTCAGTTTTAAAGTCTCATAAGACCAGTAATTTCTCTAGCTTTAGTGACCATCAAATTGCAACTCGTAAAGCTTGCACACTGATGCAACAGAATAACTAGCAAAGGGCTCGTTTCTATGAAAAATGTTAAAATCATCATCAGCTGGTAAACTGTAATATAAGGGCCTCTCCAAAATTAGAATCGTCGTCGTCGTCGTCGTCGTTTCAGCCTATCACAAGTCCACAAAAGTTTGTAGCTCTCATATTGGAGGGATTTTGCCATAGTTGCCACGCTTGGTAGGCGGGTTGGCAACCGCAGTTTATTTATTCAGATGTTCCAGGCAGATGCTGCTGCCCATCTCCTGGCTTACATTTCCCTCTGTCGACTTTTACGACACCCACGGGATGGGATGGGGTGGTATTCTCTTAGGCAACTACCTCTTACTGCTCTTAGAATGATTTGCCGTAATCGCCACGCAGCAGCAGATTACATAATACAGTATGCTTCGAACCTGATGTTGTGACCCGTTATTAGTCTGAGATTTGCTAGATTGTTATTCCGCTTCTTTTTTCGGTGATTTTCTCACGCCATCACAGTTATAATTATTACCTTTGGAAGTAATTGTAGTAATTGATTTTAAAATATAAACAGAGCATAAAGTATGCAAAAATATTGGCGTTCCTTAATCATAAGATACGAAACTATCCTAGAACCTCACAAAAATAACAACTACTGACTATAAGTTTAAATTTTTACCGTTTCGATTAAAAAATAAATACCGGCATGAATTTTTCCATGGACCGAGTCAAATCGCAAAACATGAAGCCGAGATGCATAAATAAAAACAAAATAGTGGCATTCAGAAAGAATGTCTATTACGAGACGTACAGCCTTTTGTTTTTACTACTTTCACAATACGAACATATTTTTTTATTTCTACCGGTTTCTTTTCATTTATAACGTATAGCATCACACATCGCTTAACATCAGTCAATGTTCATTATAACATTAATCACCTAAGCGTTATTTGAATTATCACTTTATTTACTTCATTGAATTAAAGACAAGTATTATCCTTGCTCAGCCCTGTGTAAGGATTTCTGTTTATTATCTTTTCTGCTTCATTAAAACATACTGTAAAATATAATATATTTATATAACCTAAAACTAGTTAAGGATTTATTGATTTGAGAGCTTGAGTTTTATTTTTATTACGTAAGATCACGACTGTATCCCATAAGGGGTAGTCAGAGACTGGGCACTAACTGCAAAAACAGATGACTGCCACAATCCACATTTCACCAAAACAATATTATGCACTTGGTGTGATAGGTGGTGAGCCCATCGCCACCATGCGATTATGATTATTTTTATTAATGGTCGGGAATCACTGGTTACGCCGCAGGTTTCGAAATTTAATGTCTCCGTTTAGGTTATTAGGATAAAACTAATTAATTTTGATCTTACGACTGCATTAAGCGGCAGGACAAAAACCTCCTCTAATTTTTATGAGGTTCTTTGAGTCGGGAAAACTCCACTAAGCGACTCGCGGTACGCGCTTGGCGGACTTCACATATCCTCGAAATATTTTAATTTATCAGATATGTAGATCGTCAATATGTTTTCTTTCACTGTTAAGCACGTGGTAATACAACATTTAAAATTGTAATTTACAATTTTCTAGATGTCAGCACTGGACTTCAAAACAGGGCACTCGAGTACATGAAATTTATTTATTTTTTAATTTTTAAACAACATCAAGGTAATTTTACACAATTCCAAAAAAAATTGTTTAATTCTTAACTACTAGTAAAAAAGATTTTTTTGCATTTTTTTGAACAAAATATTTAATTGAATTACCTTTTAAATTTTACGACAGTTTAAAAATGTCACTTATTATTGAACTTGCCACAAAGTTTTCCAGTATTATATATTGATCTATGCACTAAACACAAAGTTATAAAAGCGGTCGGTAAGTTACGCGTGCTGAAGCAAATGGTACGGGCACGTGCTTCTATACACGGAGATGTTTTCGAACTGAGTAACTGAGTATGTAATGAATGTTATACGAAACAAAAACTTGTTCTGACGACCACGGTGACGGGTCCGCGTTGCTCGTATTTTCGAGTTACGGCATCCGGTTGATCAGTTTTTAGGAGTTTATTTTGTTTGGTATGATTAAAATAACATAACGTAATGAACTTACACGTCTTTTGGAACCCATACTAATATAATACTCGTAAATGCAAAAGTAACTCTCTCTGTCCATCTATCTATTTGTTACCTTTTCACGGCTCAAACGTTGAACTGATCTTGATGAAGTTTGGCATAGAGATAACTTTTTGTCCTGGAAAATCAAATAGTTCCCACGGGATATTTCAAAAACCTAAATCCACGTGGACGAAGGCGGCAGCATCAGCTAGTATATTATATATAATTATATAAACTAATTTTTTTAGTTGTTAAAGGATTCCTATGCACGTATCGGATTAGGTAGGTACCACCGCAGTGTCATGTTGCATCTCTTTACCGTTTTATCGTATTTACCGAGAGGAGTGTTCCGTGGAATTGTTCGGCCGCCGAATTCTACTATCGCACCTTGCGGCGCCACTTAAAACTATCACTACCTTTACGGTTGGCAATCCCACTAATTTTTCAAGGAACTTTCTGCCACGTACGGCCACTGTATAGAATTTGCTGCCGCCGGCTGTATTTCCCGAGCGATAACTCAGGGTGACGAGCGCAATGTATTGCCACGCAGAAACTTTCTGGGTGACAGAGTATTTGTTATAGGTAGACGTTGCACTTACCATCAGTTTTGCTCGTCTCGTTACTACCTTATATAAAAAAAATATATTCTTAGCTCCGCAAAACATAGCGAAGCTTAAAAGTATGATTGTTGCGGATTGGCAAGGTATCCACAACAGACAATTACAGTCATTAACGAAGAAAATATTATTTTCACTAGTAAAAAACGATACGAGACGGTTATGAGACGGGTATTCTACTCTGACGTACACCAATCGGGAAATAAAAGATATTAAGTATTCTTAGAGTCTGTCTGTTTAACTTAGAGTAAACATTATTTTACTATATATATTGTTTTACTCTATGATAAACAGCTCTGGCTTCGCAAGAAAGTTATTGTTATTTTAAACTATGTATTGCTAAAAACAGCACCAGCACCTTTACCCATTTAGAAGTAAATATTAGTAAAATTCATTCTTCCAAATTTCAGGTTAATATGTCTTATATTAACGGAGATATCGTGAGTCAATGGCAAATCTCTTACACATATACTCGTATATAGATTAAAAATTAACAACAAAATAGTATAAATATCCCATTCATGTTTGACTTTTAAAAGTGTCAATAAATTAGCTATTTCCGAATACAACAGCTTCGTAAATAAATTCCATGGGGCACTGCATAACTTTATGTGCAGCCAGAATGTACCTAAAAAGGCACGACTGGCTTTACATAGAAGAGTACTGGTCTCCACACTTATGTACGGTAGTGAATCAGAATCAGACCCAACGTCTGGCAGAAGAAGCATGAAAATAAGATTAATTCTGTTGAAATGAAAAGTTTAAGAAGTATAGCTGGAGTGACTTTGATGGATAAACTGAGGAACAACGTGATAAGAGAACGTTGCGGTGTGGTAGATGTAGTGACAAAGATAGAGAAAGGAATGCTTAGATGGTTTGGACAAGGAGAGAGGATGGATGAAAGAAGATTGACGAAACAGATTTATGAGGCGAGTGTGAATGGGCAAGCCGGTAAGGGTTAACGTAGGCGAAAGTATTACGATCAGATCGAAATCGTTTTAAGGAAAGGCCACGTCAAAAGTACCCGCAACCGACGAGCTTGTATGAAAACACTAATGAAAGTAGAGGAAGCTAAAGATGTGTGTAAGGATCGTAGCAAGTGGAAAGATGTGGTCTCTGGAACCTACCTCTATGGGAAAGAGGCGTGACTCTATGTATGTATGTATGTATGTAATATAAATAAAGTTGTTGTTATTTGTTAATTTTTCTATAATATAAATAGGCCACAAAGAGTAAAATTAATTATTTTATGCAACGGTTTATTCGTACAAAAAGTGTTTGGTATTTTTTGGGATGTAACTCAGTAGTTTTTTTTTTGTGTATTGAAAGAAAAACTCATGTAGTTTTTATGGCACAGTATGTGTATGACGAAACATTTACAATTGTTTCGTCAATGTTTGCTTGTGCATAATAAAATCATTGTTAAAAAAGATGGTATAATGAAATCGATTAACAGACAATAGGTGGAAGTTTTTTCCATTATGAATTATAAAACAAAAGAAAAAAAACTGAAAATAAAAGAAAACTGTCCAGGTTTTATTAAATGAAGAAAGATATTAAAAATAACAGTTTCAGTACCAGTTAATTTTTCCGTACATTTTATATTTTTATTTTTTTTATGTCCCCGCTAGTACTACAACTATTTCTGCTGCATTGCGCGTGCTTTTTACTGACATAAAACTTCATATGCCAACCGAAACCGAAAACAATTTGTGTTTTTACACAAATGATGGTCCCGGTTGGGATTCGAACCACCAGCAAAGGACAATGTCAAAGTCAGGTAACCAGGCGGTAACCACACGGTTGTGGATGGTCGTGAAGATTCTATTATATTTATTTAACTTACACTAACAATAACTGGCATTATTCTGTGATAAAAAATTTATGAACGAGTTTTCTAAGCAGGCATATTCGCCCTTTTGTTACTTCCGCTTATTAATGGTGGTACGATTCCTATGCAGGAATCCGTCTACGTTCCATCGCACGCTAGTTGTTCTGTCGTGAAGCAGTAGATGCAAACATTACTGTGTTTCGGTCTGAAAAGCACTGAGAGCTAGTGTAATTACCGGGTATATGGGACAGACATCTGGTTGACACAGCATTTGTTATAGGAATACATTGCAATGATTACCAGATGAAAGATTTGCTCGTCTCGTAACTTTCATCAATAAAAAATGATGCTCCACACTAGGATTTCTTCTGTATCGGGGGTGCGTTTACTGATATAATGTGTACATGCAAACACCCTGAACCTGAAACAACTAATCGAATCTATTATTTGTTTGGCCAAAAATTTGTCACGTCCATTAATCAAACCTATACCGTGACCCATAGAGCAGAAGCTAATGGCTTAGCCGCTGCGTCAACAGAGCCTACGGTTACACCGTTCTATTTTATCGCAATAAAACGGCGTGTTTCATTTTCAACCGACTTCAAAGAAAGGAGGAGGTTCTTAATTAGTCGGATTTTTTTTTATGTACGGTTAAGGATAATTCTTTACTACGAGAACCAATTTTGATGTTTTTATTTTATAAGAAAGACAGCACCTTAGGGGTGGTGACATGCAAAGGTCAAGTTCTGATCAAGGAATTAATGAGTAAATTATCAAAATATTAAATTCGCATAAGTATGTGCATGGTTTGAAGTCGGTTTTTTTATAAATATAATTTGATTTCCATTGACATAATAATACAAATCCAGTTGCTAGACCTCAAGAGCGACAACGCCTGTCATTGGCATATGTAGCTGCTCAATCTACATGTGAAATGTGAACATTATTTCTCTGTGTAGTTATAAATTACATGAGAAAAATAAAATAAATAAATAAATAAAATCCGACGTTTATGTCCATAAACATACATAAATAAATTATTCCTTATTTCCTAATTCTCTCCATATGCCTGAATGATAATTTATGATTAAAGGAATCTTCTAATGCAATACCTACAGCGAAGGTAAGCTGTTAAGTGAAGCGGAGATCTGTCTTTATTATTAGGTAATTGGCGATTGTTAATCGTTATTCTCGAAGCCTAACTAGATAATTATGGTTACGTTATCTATTATGGTTTAGAAATTACAATTTACAAATCCGTGCGGTAAATATAATAATCCTGTTGTTATCACCGCAGTGCAAGTTATTCTGACGTCAAGCTGTAGTATGCAAGTATTTTCGGTTTGAATATGGAGCCAACTGAAATCTCAGGGCGACGAACGCAGTATGTTACCACACAGAAATATTCTGGATGCAAAATAATTTCTTCTGGGCACTTCGAACTAAAGCTGCCGATTGAACGATTGGATTGCCTCGGCGTTTTCATCCATAAAAAAAATTACCACATTTGTTCGGATGTTATTAAAAAAAAAACATTATTAATAATATGGTTGGTTGTGTTATCCGCAAAATGATGACATGATCATGGTGATAACCTTCACTTTTTTAGACTCTCAGTTACATAATGGTATGGTAGGACTCGATAAATAGCGCTAAGTTATTAACAAATTCTATATTTATGGACTACATTAACTCATATTCAAAGTGTATGTTGGTTTATTGGCAATAAAGAATATCACAAAATCTATACACGATAGATGCGGTTGACTGCGTCACTCCGTGTAACGGATCATAAATATGCATTAATTAAATTATAATGTATGTAAAGATTCATAGCTAAATGTAATTCAGAAATAAAACTCATCGCGACACTTGCCGGAATGTACAAAACTACATCTGCACTGAAATGATGACTGCATGACCTGGCGGTCAGAATATGTGACTACTACGACGCGGATCTTAGTTTCGTCCCAGCCGGAGCTGACATTTGTCCAAAACATAAATTGTTGGTTTATGGGTCTGCTTTTGTTTCAATTATCCCAATGTCTCTGATATTGCATCTAAGCCTTACTACGATCTTATCGCATGAGAATTACACGGGTGAGTGCTATGGAGTTTGCACTTGTGGCGCTATATTACCTTCTGCACAGTTGATAGCTTCCGACAATATTTGAAAATTCCCACCGTGGTTGTAATGGTCAGAAGGACATATAATTAAAATTAATTAAATCAACACCGTGTGGTAGCGACTTAAGAGAATCTACCACCCTATCTCAACCCGTGGGTGTCGTAAAAGTCGACAGAGGGAAAATAAAAGTTAGGAGATGGGCAGCAGCATCTTCCTGGAACATCTAAGTACATAAACTGCGGTCGCCAACCCGCCTGCCAAGCGGCAAAATGGCAAAATCCTCCAAAATGAGAGTTACAAACTTTTCTGTAAATCTATGGGGGAGGCTTATGTTCAGCAGTGGACTAATGATAGGCTGATGATAGAATGACGATGATGATGATGAATCAAAACTTCAATCACGTAGTATGAAACTTAACCCAAGCGCCTAGTCTCTGAGCAATTGCGGCTCAGGTCTATGTTTCTATGCAGGAATCCATCTAGGTAGGTACTCGTACTACCGTAGCGCCAGTTACTCTGCCGTGAAGCAGTTGTGTGCAAACATTTGCGCTTCGGTGTGAAGAGCATCGAGAACTAATGTCTCAGGGGGAAGGGCGCGGTGTGGCTCCACGCAGAAATGTCCACTGTGACGCAGCATTTGTTATGGGCAGACGTTGGACTTACCATTCGTCAATTTCCACTAAAAAAAATGGTTTACTGCCAGTTTCTTAGCTGTAGCACTAAAATTGATTTGCACATGCTTCGTGCGCCATGTATGCCGTGTATGACGACCGCGTGGCCTAGTGGCCAGAGTACCTGACTGCTACGCTGCGAGTCCTGGGTTCGAATCCCAGCCGGAGCTAACATTTGTGCTAAAACTCAAATTGTTGGTTTTCGTGTTTGTGACACTGCATCCTAGCCTACCTCTGATCTTATCGCATCAGCGTTACATCGGGCGCGGGTAGGTTGGGACGAGTGAGTGCCTCTGTGTTTGCGCGTACACTTGTGGCACTATAATATCTCCTGCGCAGTTGATGGCTCTCGACAGTATTCGGAAGTTGTCGCCGTGGTCGAAATCGGCTAGGAGAACATCATCATCTTCATCATGCTAAGTGGTGAGACAGGACACTCAATTAAGACAACGATGCATGTCATGCAAGCTGAACATGATTCGGTATTGGAGTTGTCCACTTCGGCCACTTACGATCAGGCCAACCATGTGAGCTTGTTTAAAATACTTACTTAAGGTAGCAAAATACAGGATTCTTCTTACACGCGTAAATTGATCATTCAATAACAACCTTAGAGACAAAATAAAGTATATTTCATTAAAGGGGTTAAAAAACGATACACAGGGATAAACCTACATGTACAGACAATCATACCCAGAACATCTATCTGTTAATCATGCAAATATTTGTCGAGTACGTGAATCAAACTACAAGGCAAACGCTTAGCCACTATGACAAACGAGCGGACTTTTTAAGATTGGTCTACATATTTATTATCTTGTCTGTACCTAGTAAAAAACGATATACGAAAAGAGTGTAAAATGTTTTTCTTACATTTTCTGTCGATCTACACCTACTTAATTACTATCATTCAAAAAGCTACCACAGAAATCATTTATACTATACTACTCACATACACGTGAACTCATAAAACGATTGCTTTCACCCAATACAAATATGAAATAGGTCGTAAAAGCAGCGTGTTCTTCGTATCACATTTGTATAATTTCTTATAATTACAACCTTTGTTAATGATTTTAACGAAGACCCGCCAACAGCTTTATGTTATCCGGCGTAATAAAGCTTTACGGTTCTCTAAGTGGTTAAAATTAATTATTTTTTCATGTCGATCTTTACGATCGGCCTTAATAAAGACTTACTTTTTCAGGCAAACAACATCGATGTTACAGAATTTTAAATAAAAGTTACAGATTTTGGTTTGACTTTAAACTAGACCGGACTATCAATACTAAAATATTAATAATTCAACTATATTAAAATGCCGAGATTCTGTACAGGAGGAGAACGCATGAAATAAAAAAGTTATACAAATCTCCCGTCTTCGAAGAAGCCTACGTCAATCAATGGACTAACCGATGATGAATAACAATTTGTAATTCAGGGTTGGTTTACTTGGTAACCGCATTATGACTTTTTACTGTTGGTAGGATTCCTATGCAGGGCACCAAGAGCTAGTGTAATTACTGGGCATATGCAACTTACAACTGATGTCTAAGGGTGACGGGCACAATGTGGTGCCACACAGAAATGTTGTGGGTGACGCAGCATTTGTTATGGGCAGATGTTGCAATTACAACCATCAGGGGTATGATTAAAAATATGGTATGCACAAAATAGTGATGCTGCCACTTCTGTTGGCAATTATTTTTATTTTTAAAAGTGGTGTCGTACACCAGGATTTCTTCAGCTTGTGCGTTTTTCAGACACATATTTCAGACGAAAGCAATTTATGTTTTTGCACAAATGTTCGCCCTGGCTGGAAATTAGGATACGCGGCGTTGAAGTTACCATAACCATGATGAGGTAAGAAAAAATTGTTTTGAAGAGTTTATTTTAAAATAATTATGTAACCGATGATACGTTGTGATCACCGCAGGCGTCATATTTAATGGAATTATAAAAATGTCGAATGTTCTTTCGAATACAGCGTTTTAATGTAAAAATTATAGTTATGTTGAATTTTGGGGGCTTAAAAGACTTCTACGTTTGTATCTATTGACGTATAAATACATATTAAGCTCACTAACACACAGACAAGAGTAGTTGAATATTATTAACTGAAATTACTGGTTATTCGTCTTCTGCATGTTTATTTTTCATTAGGGAAAACTTTAGCAGTGACGACCTGCATGGTTTAGACAGAAACCTATCATGGAGGTATATGTCTAACAGGGGACTTATGATGGGTTGATGTGAAAAGAAGTACAGTATTAGCATCATTTGATAAATTTGTGTACAATATTTACTTTCTACGTATTGTTTAAATGTAAGCCTGAAATCAACTCAACTTCCTGAGTTAATTAAAAAGAACGACACGATGTATAATAAAAAATAAGGATCACTATATCTAATAATACTCAACAAAAAGTAAATCAGTCAGATATATAATTTAAAGCATCAAAATGAACCGAAGAAAACTCAAAAAAACGGGGTCTCAGCTACAACACTCACTGATACAGAATTAAGGCGTGGTTGAAATCGGAGGCCGAGATAATGAACGTTCGACTTACGAGTGTGATTGCATGATTACCGAGAACAGGAAAATAAAAAATAAATAACAATACTAACAATGAATAACACTGCGGTAGTTTGCTGCTTTCGCAATGTGTTAAATGCAAAATTGAGTTGAATGGTCGGTCTGCTTCATGGCGTATAAAAAATAATTAAATCTTTATCATGATGTATGTTCTGAATGAATTCGATTAAAGATATCTGCGGCTTCTACTATTACAAATTGATACGAGTATTTGTACAGGATGTTGGAAACTGTACGAATTTTTTACTACGGTTTCCACACACGCGCAATAGCACTTGTTCTCGCCTTATCTTGTTTAGTGAAAAGAAATCGATGTGATCATTAAAGTTCGAATGCATATCAATAATCTGGGCAGAGTCCCAGTAATTCAGATCCAAAAACCAAGAACTCATGTGTTGCATCGCGAATGTTTGTCACAAATAAAGCTGTGGACATTACATCATCATTTCAACCTATGACTAGTCCACTACTGAACATAGCTTCCCATCCCATAGATTGCCGCAAAAGTTTGTTCATTTCATTTTGGGGGGATTTCGCCATAGTTGCTACGCTTGGTAGGCGTGTTGCCAACCGAAGTTTGTTTATTCTGGAGTTCCAGGAAGATGCTGCGAAAAACCATATGGCTTCCGATAAATAGTGGAAGAATTTATTTGCTGGAATCTGTCATAGTTACCACCGCAGTGTCAGATATTTTGCTGTCAACCTTTACTGTGTTTCAGTCTGAAGAGCCCTGACAACTAGTGCAATTATTGAGCACATGAGACTTAATAACTGATGTCACAGCTGAAATGCTGAAATGTTGAATTATGATGATATGTTTAAATGTTTTAACTTAATTATATCAACTTTGGTTTAACATCGTTATAGTAGATTATTTAGTTCTTATACAGTTTCATTACTTTAGAACGCCTCCTTCATCCTTCTATTCTTTCTTTATGATATACAGAATGCACTGAATAAGTCTTTAAAATTCTTCTTTGAAAACACTATTTGAAGGCTTAATATACATATGATAAATATATATGTATAATTATCTATACTAGATGCCCGTCATTGGTTGAAATTCAGAAGACTGTTACGAAGAAACCAGAGACTATTAGGTGCTTGACATTAGCAGTATAAACGTAAATATTTAATGTTTTATTTTTTAAATTTAATGTATTTATAACATATATTATAACATGTTTGTATCGGTTAAACATACTATATCGACTGAGAAACTTGTATGTAAGGAACTGCTTGTACGTTTGATTAAATCAGTAGAGTATAGTAGAGTTTAGGCAACACTAGGTTGCCTAAACTACTATGTTGACTCAGTTTATGGCCCACGCCTATTGTTAGGACGGATCGACTTATACAAAGGTTCAGAACATGTATTCGTTTTTGTTTTAAGATTCCACGGCATTCCTTTTTTTTAACAAACATCTTATATTAAAAATGAAGTCGAGGCGGAAGCTACACTTGGCATGTCATATGTTTGGTGTCGTTACGTTAAGAACGTGATTCATAAGTAGGCAGTGCTTGTTAAATTTCCTTTTCACCACACAAACTATGGAATAACTTGCCTCCGCCTTTGAGATTACGTAAACCATCAATACTTTTAGAATAAATCTACGGCGGTATTGGTTATTGGTTTTTGTTCTTGTACTAAAATTCCAAGTCAATATTATTTTTACAAATAGTTCTAAGCATTCACTATGAATTCTTTTATTAAAATGTTATTTATATTATATGTGTGTGCCAGTAAATATTTTTCTTTCTTTGTTTTACTAACATAAATGTTAGATTCCTCGCTTCTCCTCAATACAAGCTAGAATTAAGACAAATTTCACACTCCTCCGTGCGCGCAAAATGCTTTAAAAGGGGTACCTAGTTCATATATAGATATATGTTTATTATGTACTTATATTTATCATAATTATCGTCATTTCAGCTTTTACAAGTCTACTGCTGAACATGGACCTCCCCCATATATTGCTACAAAACACGGTCTTGCATTCATTATTTTCCCGCAAAATCATGCAGGTCGGCGGTCCATACAATGGGAGGTTGTCCTACACTGCGTTCTATCTAGCAGAGAAACACCGAGCATAGCTTTTTCTATAGCTTGTTGAGCGACTTTGAGCAGACTTTGCTGTAAAAGCAAACGCGAACAACAAACGCCACTGCGTTTCGATTGCTGAAGCTAATGTAATTACAGGACGTATGAGTCTTAAGACCTGATGTCTTATGAGCGGAGTGCGACTGTTATATAGAAGGTGCTTCTTGGTGATACCCACTACAAGTGTTTTCAGTAGATGGGATACTTTCCATCAATTAATTGACTTAGCGGGTTTGCCACTTTCTTTCATAAAAAATATAAACGTTATTCTTGCGAGACAGACAAAGTCATAGAAGCAGATTACGTCGACACTTCGTTTTGCAAGTGCGTGAGGCTCCGGATGCAAGTTAAATTCCTTTTCTCGATACGAAATAAAGGTCAAAATTTAATAATGATTATTTGAAACGTTTGTGTAGTAAGTATAGTGTTAAAAAATCGGCAAGCCATGAGAATGGTAAACAAAAACGGCTTTTAAAATATTTCATCTGCAATTATCAGTATCGCGTTGTATTGTAATTATAAACTAAGAGCTAAATGAGTATAATTCTTAGTGGGCGATATTTTAGTCAGTGCTAAAAACAAAATGTAGTAATATTTGTGCATTTTGTTAGCAAATTTTACAAGCAAAGGAGCAGAGAATTGTATCTCGTCTAAATTATTTATCAAAACTACTTTAACACATACAACATCCTACGCATTTTGGATCGAAATGTTTACTGACAGATAAAAAACACACTGCTCTCGTTTTTTTAAGAAAAAAACGCTAATGCAACATATTTTTTGATGTAACTTTACGGGCTCATATACGAATACTACCAGTGACTAAATGAGGTATGTCAGTTCAACAAAATATCTCTAAAATGAGTAAAGGGACATAGCGGATTGCGGCGGACGAGCTTGGGGCTCAAGCCAGTGTGCCGTGGGACCAGAGCCTATAGTTCCACTTGCCCTCAGGTATGTCTACTCGCTAGTTTGTCACTAGCAACCACTCGCAGTGCAAACAGGCGAAGGAAGCTTTGCACTACTCCGTTTGATCAAACCCCAAGTCAGATCGATCAAAACGGTTAGTAGCTCCATAACAGGACATGGATAATTTAACAAACATCTGTTTACTTTGGGTGTTACAGACAGCCCTCTGTGCAAAGCTTGCATGGACAAAACAGCGGCCCATGTTTTACTGGACTGCTCTGTGGTCGTGATATACCGCGCCAAGTATCTCGGCTCGCAGAGATCGCTCCCTGAGGTCGCTGGAAACATTAAGGGTCTGCTGTGATTCCTGAAGGAGCTTGGTTGGCTCGAGTAGACTATTATTCCTACCTACACGCAAATTTAGCCGTGTGGTGGCGGCCTAAGAGAATCTACCACTCCATCTCATCCCGTGGGTGTCGTAAAAGTCAACAGAGGGAAAATGCAAACCAGGAGATGGGCAACAGCATCTTCCTGGAACATCTGAATAAATAAACTGCGGTTGCCAACCCGCCTGCTAAGCGTGGCAAATATGGCAAAGTTTCTCCAAAATGAGAGCTACAAGCTTTTGTGGGAGAGGCCTGTGTTCAGCAGTGGACTTTTGACAGCCTGAAACGAAAGTACGAAAGAACGAACGAACTAAACGAACACACAAAATACGAGCATAAACGTGCACTTGCGGAAACTGGTCCGTTGCAATCTACAAACTGTGAGCTAAAGCTGTAAACAGCACCCATAGTCACGGTTGGACTTAGGTGACATTCGTCCTGATGTTATAGTTAACCCGGGGTACGTTCAGCTTTTAATTATAATTTTTAGTCCGAGTAATATAATGTCGGTGATGTAATTGCTGTTAGCCTTTTTGGCTTTTACAGCTTCATCGGATACTGTGCGGGCCAACGACCCGCGTGCCAGGGGCCCGCGTGCCAGGTTTGGTTTCACCCAAACATAAATACTTATATAAACTCCTACAAAAACCTCAAAGTTCGGAGTGTGTCGCGTTCGCAGCGTGATTTCGAATATCTCAAATGATTTTAAGTCATCTAATGACCGTCCGAGGGAGGCTGCGGGCCTCCATTCAGACTGTCGACTTGTGTGTCGGTAACTCTGGGCGGTGAGAACCGCCCTGGAACACGGGTGTATCGTGTGTTCGCGGTGTGATTGTCGACTACTGCGCGCCGCTCTCTACGATGGTCGCGAGTCGTGGTGCGTGTTATATTAACGCTATTAACTGTGTGTAAGGTGTAGCCTGGATCGTGACTGACCGTATCGTGTTCAGAGAGTGCTGAGACGTCCGTGTCGTCTAGCACGTTTCACGGGCGACGTTTGCGTACGGTCGCGTTTCTATCTGGTCGGTAATTTGCTGCTTCAGTCTGAGTAAACTTATGCTACGTAGCATGATGTCTTGAAGTCTTGCAGTTTTACGAAGGTATACAGCGCTCTCCGTGTCTAGTATAATGATGGAGTCAGAGCGCTGATGGGACTGCGTTATTGTAGTGCTTCGGCGATGTTTGCGTAAGTAGAAATAGACGACGTGTATACATTGCGCAAACGTCTCATTGCTGACGCGTGTCTGAGCCAGCCCCAAAAGTATTCTGAGTTCTTTGGCTACCAGATGCGACACTCCAAAGCTGCGCCGTTGGATGTGACTTCACAGCTGATAGTCCTACATATTTTTATTACTAACATTGAGTTTTTAGAACTATTACTACTACCACATATACTACTTTTATTTTACATTATGATGTTTTTAATATGAAAAAAAGAAAAAAAAAATGCCCGCTGGGTTATATATGACGATTGTATACTTTATGTTCCATCTTCATACAATTCAACATAAATCACGATATCTAATGATGTTGTTATCTTGGTAAAGTCGTTGCAAAATATTTAAGAGATATTCAGCAGGATTAATAAGTCATTCTTACGCAAGGTACTGATTGAGTACGACTTTTAACACGACAAAAGATGTACACAACGCCCACGGCATATCTGCAACAATTATTATCAATGGCGAAATGTACGAAGTTGTCCAAAATAGATTGTGCAATCGCTTACAAACATCGTAGATCAAATTAATTTTCACGTCGCCCACATCGCAATGCTTTATGGAAATTCATCGTGCAATGAACTTTGCCTGTTGTAAAAATATGTATAAAAATATATACATATTTTTATTGGAAAAAGTGACGAGACGAGCAAAACGTTCGTAAGTGCATCTGCAAAACAAATGCTGTGTCACCCAGAATATTTTTGTGTGGCATCACACCGCGGCCGTCACCCTGAGACTCAAGTTCTCAAGTCCCATATGCCCAGTAATTACGCTGGTTCTCAGTGCCTTTCCGACCGAAACACAGTAATGTTTGAACACTTCTGCTTTACGGCAGAATTACTGGCCCTGCCGTGGTACCTACCTACCTATATGGATTCCTGCATAGGAACCCAACCACCATTCCTACCTATCATTTAACCAAGAACATTATTTTACAACAACTATCTTTTGGTTGTTTAAGTTTATGTTTATTGTTAAACTATCGACCCGCCCCAGCTTCGCACGGGTGCAATCCATACTAATATGATAAATGCGAAAGTAACTCTCTCTGTCCCTCTGTCTGTTTGTAACACACCATGTCTGTTTATAACCACGGAATATTTAAAAAACCTTTATATCCATACGGGCGTAGTTGCGGGAATCAGCTAGTTTACTAATAAAGATAAAATCTGAAGTGCCTTTAACAAAAAATATTAAGTACGAGTACTGAAAACATATGACAGCAGAACTGTCAAACTGGACGTCCTTTTTTTTATTGAGATTACAAAAATACCATCAAAATTTTAGACTTTTCCGGTGTATTTCCCAAAAAATTCTTTCATACATATCTTGTCCTGACAAATCGGTCGAGCGAATCTCGTGCGATGATCTTTCATACATGCGCCAACTGATTTTTATTTATATAAAGAATAGAAGAATGGATAGACATATGGACACATAGATGATAGACAGATAAATTGACAGGTAAACAATTCAAAGTAAAAGTTATAATGGGCGGACCTAATCACTTATGGCATTCTACTTCCGCAATCACTTTTCATCTATTAAAAGATGAAAAGTGATTACACCCTAAACTTAAGTAAGAATAATTAGGAAATGTAAATATATTACTTAAAATAATAACTTAAAAATAAAATAAAGTAAAATTTGTCTGACAAAATTTTCAGTAGTTTTATTTTTCCGAGCATTCTTGATATCTATGAAGAAGACGCTCCAGAGGAGCATTTTTGGAACTGTAAAAGAAGAACCTAGTGCTTTGGAATATCCATGTCTAAATAATATTTGAAGTACTGGGAACTTGATCACAAGTCCAATAAAATGTTAAAAAGATCGAAGTAGTTAAAATGAAAGTTATTCTTACGATAAACTGGAGAATATTATAACATTACGTTATTAAAATATTACTTGTATTTAAACATATGCTCCCAATCATATGTCAATATTTTAGGTTGAAATCTATGTCAATGACTTCATTTAGGCGGAATTTAGCTTTCGAAGCGAGAGTGGTTGTTTGGGTAAACATTGCTAGCGTAACTTTTAAAAGGTTTTAATGAAGACAATAAATTCAGCTAAAACCACGAATTCAATGAGGTAATATTTTTCTTTTTTATGTGTTGATGATGTTAATAACGAGTATGGTGTCGTATTTAAATTAAATGAGGAAAAGATTTTTTAGTTTACAGAGACTGTCTTTCTTCAATTTCACATTACTGTCATGAAACTAACTTACTTCATATTAAAGCAAAGTTTATCCACGATATTATTTGATGGAAAATGGAAAATTAAAATCAAAGATGAAGAATGAGTTGAACATTTGACGTTTAACAGATTTGCATAGTTTTAGAGTTAACGTTTACATTTATTGTAAATTGATGTAATTATATAATTTCTGGTTTGTGTTAGTGTCAATGTACGGTTAAAATATTTTCGTCGAAAAGTGTTCGCTGCTTTAAAGTTATATCGTACATTCGGTAACGAAATATCTAATGTGCATTATCTCAGTGGCCGGACTATAGTAAGGAGGGAAGATAGTCTAAATCTCCAACACTACAACTACAACTCTACTACAACGTAATATAGTCCACCAAAATCGAGAGCATGATAAGTGTTTCGCTTTTCAAAGAGGCGTTGTCGAGTGATACAGACTCTTGATACTTATCGGCAGGGTATGGTGTGTTTCTCTCATTAATTGTGATAGCTTATTCTCTTCTAGGAGAAAGTGAAGAGACTAGCAAGACGTTCACCTGATGGTAAATGTAACCTCTAACCCAACAAATGCTGTGTCACCCAGAACAATTCTTAAGTAATCATTCTTAAGGAATATCAGTTCTTAAGTCTCATATGCCCCGTAATTACATTAGCTCTCAGTGCCTTTTGAAATAAACTTTTACTGGTGATAGGATTCCTATGCAGGAATCCGTCTAAGTAGGGACCCCCCCAGGGCCAGTTATTCTGCCGTAAGGGAGTAGTGTGTAAATATTACTGTGTTTCGGTTTGAAGGGCACTGTGAGCTAGCGTAATCACTGGGCATATGAGACTTAAGAACTTATGTGTTAGGGTGATGGGCACAGTGTGGTGTCACACTGAATTTTTCTGGGTGACACCGCATTTGTTATGGGCAGACGTTGCACTTACCATCAGGTGAACGTTTTGCTCGTTTAATCACTACATCCAATAAAAAAAAAATACACAATAATGTTTGCACACTACTGCTCCAGGGCAGTATAACTGGCCCTGTAGGGTACCTACCTAGAAGGATTTCTGCACAGGAATCCTGCCATCAATGAGTTGGTTATTCCACCATCGGCCACGTTATTTTCTTGGCATTTACGTTTGACAAATTATACGACGAAATGTAATGAAAGTTTTTTTCACGCCGCCACCACACGTCAAAAAACCGTAATACTTACCAACTAACTTTGTACTTTACATTTCCATATATATATATATATATATATATATATATATATATATATATATATATATATCCTATTTGACACGTAGCTTTGTACAATAAGTGCTTGAAATATGTATACACATTTTTAAGTCCGTATCATGTCAAACTACTTCGTTAATACTTAACATTGGTGACATAGTCTGATACTCGTATGTTTCAAGTTAATTAACTGATGGTGTTGCACGCGAGCGTAACCGTAAATAACAGCTGTTAGTTACTACCATGCGGCGCAAAGTATGTCGTATCTGGTTAAACTAGTTATAATGGAGTTTTATAGTACCAATACGCTAGGAAAAAAACTAAACAAAGCGTGGCTCTACATAAGTAAATACTTTTTATACCATATAATGTTTTATTTTTTATAACAAATATTTGACTGCATGGCTTAGTGGTCAGTACCTGACTACCGCCGCTAACCAACATTTGTCCGCTTGTGTTGCGGTTGTCTCCGTGTCTCTGACACTGCATCCTAGCCAGCCTTCTTATCGTATGAGCATTACATAACGCATGGATAGTGAGTGGTTCTGTGACACTATAATACTTCCTGCTCACTTGATGATTCCGACAGTATTCGGAAGTTGTCGGTAAGTAGGACCATAAAAAAGTTAAGAATAATTATTTTTAATTTATATTACGTTATTAGCATTGTTTCGTCGTGTGGTGGCGGCTAAATAAAAACTACCACCCCATCTAATCCCGTGGGTGTAGTAAAAGTCGACAGATGGAAAATTAAACCGGGAAATGGGCAGTAGCATCTACCTGGAACATCTGAAGAAATAAACTGCGGTTGCCAACCCGCCAGCCAAGCGTGGTAACTATGCCACGTGCAAAAAGAGAGCTAATAACTTTTGTCTATGGGGGAGGCCTTTGTTCAACAGTGGACTAGTGATAGGCTGATGATGATTATTTGCATTTATATTTCGAAATGTCAACTGGTAGCACAAATAGAAACGGTTGTATATATTCCACCTTTTTTTCTTTAGAATCTATTTTGATTTTCTTCATTAATCTAATTTTGTCCAACATCAATGAATATACTTGCTTTTTGTTTTAGTGCGAGAACACCTTTAAAATACTGGAACAGTTTAGATATAAATAACGAGAACTTACATTCGTAGAATATGATGTTGCAAATGACCACACTACATATATCTGGCATTAATGTAAGCTTAAAATCAAATGCCTTATCTGTACTTATAGATTAGTTACACCATTAAACATCGTGAGGACGAGTAATTTAAAATATATACATTTGATCTATTATACATATTAACTTGGAATCCCAGCTCCTCGGATTCCGAGCACGGAATTGATTTTAAGAACTATTTAGACAAAAAACTGACTTCAACGCCGAAGCTCCTAACGGGGTTCTCAGGAGTCATCAGAACTTGACCAAAATTATTTGGGACAACCCTTACGGCAATCCGTACCTTTCTAATAAAAAAGAGTTATCGAAATCGGTTTATAAACAAATAAGTTATGCCCTAACATACATAAAAAAATTATAAATGTACAGCCTAATTGAAAACCTCCTCCTTTTTTGAAGTCGGTTAAAATGAACAAGATTACATATTAAGGAAAGGGCTTTAAATTTCGCCACGCTGCTCTAGTGAGAGTTAGGTTAGTTAGGAGTTTCACATGTAGTCTTAAAAGTTTATTTTTTATTTTTAGAATCTACAATTGTCCTCACGATAAAGCTAGATTCATAGCACACGAGTTACGCGAGTTCTAAATTTGTTCTGCAATTTCAAGTATTTATTTACCACATGCTTAGCGGTGAAGAAAAACATTGTGAGAAACCTTTTTGAGGAATAAAAACATTTCAAGGATATGTGAAGTCAGCCTACTCGCACTGGGCAGCGTGACAGACTCTTCTCAGCTCCAAAGCACTCTCATAAATGAGAGGAGGCCTGTGCTAAGCCGTGGGACATTTGAAGGCTATAACTTTTTAATGTATTAAATGATCGGATGTTATGTACTATGTTATAGTGACTATCAAATAACCATGGTTACGAAGCCGTTATCACGATCCTTAATAGAAAAGTTTAACTCGATATCAGTCATGACTCAACATTATATGATAACGTGCACGCGACAAATTGTGTCACTAATTACTTCCGTGCTATTTACGAGAAACTAATTATACGCAATTATTTGTAATTTTATGTCGTGTATTTGTTTTATGTTCTTGACCCTTTTGGTACAATTTTATTCAACTTTTTATAAGAGCTTAGCAAATTACTTTATGACTAAAAATCAAAGTTAAGTATGTTGACGAATCACCATCGTAGAATTCTTGTTTTAAAAAAAATCTAGCAATTCTAAATGCTGTCTAACGTGTGCTTAGTGAGTGGTAAAATAAAACATCTACTGTTCACTACGAGAGATAGGCCTTTTAACATATATCTCGCCAAGTCAGTGCTGCTCGTTACCGGCCCGAGTATTTTACATTAAATAAGTCTTTTCTCTAATATCTTCTGCCTACACCATACGATGAACAAGTTATGTATTCTTGAAACAATCGTGACCCAATTATTGTCAATACTCTATCGGCTAATCAAATTAATAAAGAACTACTGCAGTTGTATTTCTTACTCTTTATTTTCAGCAAGGGTTACCAATGAGCACACAGTTCACACGATGCTAAGTTTTGGCAGATGATATGCCAAGACGGTATCTACTCACCACATTGGGTGGTTTGATTTGAGGAAAACATTTGCTTTTATCATTTGATTTAGATTCAGTCAGAAACTTCAATAGCGCGATGTAGGAAGTATTAAATATTTCTCTCAGTTTCTCGGGTTGTGACATAGATGTCGCTACAAAGTAATTATGGTAACCCATTGACATCTACATCCAACCCCGAAGAACAAAACAAGATGTAGTGCCCCTTAGGACTGGAATGGAAAGTCTCTTCTCCAGTTTTTTTTTATTATTTGATAATAGTGACGGAACGAGCAAAACGTTCACCTGGTGGTAAGTGCAACGTCTGCCCTTAACAAATGCCTTGTCACCCAGAACAGTGTGACACCAATGCGCCCGTTACCTTAAGACATCAGTTCTTAAGTCTCATATGCCCAGTGATTACGCTAGCTCTCAGTGCCCTTAAAACCGAAACACAGTAATGTTTGCACACTACTGCTTCACGGCAAAATAACTGGCCCTGGGGTGGTACCTACCTAGACGGATTCCTGCATAGGAATCCCACCACCAGTAAAAAAGTTCTTAGGTCCGGTCTCTTTCACCCACCTCTGTTAACATATTTACCATCTTATCTTATTTTTTGAGACGAGTTTTGTGTTTTCATAAACTGAAATCTTCCAATGACAGTTTCGAGTATAATTCTATATTTAATTCCCGTAACGCCTCAGAACGTTTACATGCGTTTCCATTTTACGCACGTAGCATAACTAAAATTGATTTATTATTGGGTAGACCCGCCTTTGCAGTGAACGCCGGTACGCTCCGACTACCACAAGAAAACAATCCGTCACTTAAAGTTTATGGCCATATTTCAAAGCCTGTGCTTAAAGTACCGTGGAACACAATTTTGCATGTACAAAATGCGCGAAGAAACGAACGCGAACTTCATGTTTAAAAATTGGCTATTTTTAAAAATGATGATGCGTTGATTCAAATTTACTTTTGTCTTAGTTATAACCACGTTACATTTTACACAAAATAAAAAAGGGTTGGACATGGCTTAAATAGAATCTGCTCTATGTTATTTATTCGAAAATATTTTAAATGAAATGAATGGAAATGAACGTGTCATATAATAAATATAGGCCGATTTGTGTCCGGCAGAGTAGAATAGCACCTACCTCTTTCCTACCGAAATGTCGTAAGAGGCAACAAAGATATTGTACAGGTAGCCTTTTTTCGTGCAGAATAATATGCAATGCTGTCACTATACCTACTGCTCGTTGGAACGCAACGGGGAGTAATAATTTTTGACTCATACCAAAATGGTGACGACGTGGTTCGGCACCCGTCACGTCTCGTTTCACGCGGGCGAAAAATGCGGGCTACGTGAGTGGCCTGTCCATACCCATTATATTTAAAAATGTCGTGAACTTATTTATGTATATAATAAAAAAAAAGAAAAAAAGATGCTAAACGAATCTGCAAAAGATACAGTTTTTTTTTAATAATCCAATGTCATCAATAGTATAAAGGAAATGAACCGGTAATTTATTATTAATAATTTTTTTTAATAAGTTCAAGCCAGGGGGGATTTCCCTGTAGGTCGGGTAGGCAAAACCAGTGAGATTTTTTTATTGATTTTCCTTGTAAAGACACTGATTGAGATCATTTTATCATTTACAGATAGACATTTACAGAATTTTCTTGTTTTTTACTTCAATTTTATTCCTATATCTAATATTTTCGTGCTCTGCAGGAAGTAGGCGGGGCGGCTAGCTTCGGTAGGCCTAGCGCAGCTAGAGCATCAAATCTGGGTCAAACTACTTCACAATTATAGAATCCAAAATCAAAGTATTTGCAATTGCATTTCACAACAATCTCCAAGAAAAAGTAATAAGAAAATGATCCGGTTTCTTACAGGTTTTTACTGGTGGTAGGATTCCTATGCAGGAATCCGTCTAGGTGGTACCTACCACCCCAGGGCCAGTTATTCTGCCGTGAAGCATTAGTGTGCACGCATTACTGTGTTTTGGTCTGAAGGACACTGTGAGCTACCGTAATCAATGGGCATTTGAGACTTAAGAACCGATGTCTCAGGGTGACGGGCGCAGTGTGGTGTCACAGAAATATTCTGGGTGACACAGCGGTTGTTGTCGGCGGACGTTGCACATACCATCATGTGAACGTTTTGCTCGTTTCGTCACTTTATACAATAAAAAAAAAGGTTCTTTCCAAGAGAAAGGTACCAATTTAGTTAAAGAATATTTATTACAAGAAACAACAACAGAGAAAGTTATGTGAAAAAAGAAATTTAGGCAAGAATAGTTATTACCTAATTCATTAGAACAGATTTACAGTATTTACTAATATATATATTAGTATAAATATTATATTACTTAAAATATGTGCACTCAAAGTACTCGTAACAATATTAAAAAAATACTGAAGAAACAATGAAAAATGGAATGAACCAAAGATGTTACTTATATACTAATGTTATATTACTAATTATACTAATTTTATAATTATATTATAAATGCGGAAGTAACTCTCTCTGTCTGTTTGTCACCATTTCAGGCATCACTGAACTGATCTTGGCGAAATTTGGCATAGAGATAGCTGGCATACTGCAGACAGACATAGGATACTTTTTATCCCGGAAAATCAAATCGTTCCTATGGGTTATTTAAAAAACCTATATCCACGCGGACGTAGTCGCGGTCATCAGCTGGTAGGTCATTAAGTTTAGTTGAAAGATGTAGGTAGTTAGTTGATATAGTCGTAAATATTTAATGTAAATAATTAAGATAATGCCGTGTCTCGATAGCGTTTAAAATCCAGGATTTTGGATTTGAGCAGTACAATAGCCGGCAGCTGCTAACGCGGTGTATTATTTCGATGAAGCATGTAGCCGTGTACACACATCCTATCCAATACGCTTGTTTGTATTGGCATCGAGGCGCATCACCGCCTTTTGTATATTTAGGATTGAATAACATTCAGACGCATACATTAAAAATAGCCATACAAATAACTAAACCAAACTAATCATAACTGATGAACTTTTTATATGAGATATGATTCCATATCGAATAAAATGAAATCTGTGTCTATATATATTCGATACATACATAAAATAATTGATAAAATTTTAATTAAATTTATGAAGAAGTCCACATTGCATCTTAATTGGAACCGCGACGTGGTCCTTCACTGAGGATGCATTGGGAAGTTTAAAGCAGTTTCAGCGAGATATGGAAAGGTAAGGTCTCTGCGAGATAAAATACATAACGATGACTTCCGATACAAAACTAAGGTAACCGACATAGCCCTAAGTATCAGCACGCTGATGTAGTAATGGTCTTGGCATATAGCTCGTTGAACCGATGAACGTTGGGAAGGAAGCTTTCGCGAGTGGCAACCTCGTACCGGCAAACGTACTATAGTTTATCGCACTTTCTAGTAGAGGGTTCCCGGTTGTGCAGGAATTCGATTGAATGATTAATGGACTTTTTTTGGGCTGAAATGATTAATAACGATAAAATCTCAATAAGTTCGGTATTTACATACATTTAAACATTCCCCCTAAATAAGAGCTACACACTTCTGTGGCAATCTATTAGGGAGGCCTATGTAGACATAGGCAGCAGTAGACTGCTGAACTAGTGATAGGCTGAAATTACGTTCATGATTATGAAGATGATTGATGATGAAACATTCCCCACAAGCAAAATCACATATGCGACATGAATCACATAAGCTATAATAACGAATAAATTTTACTGTAAATGCCTTTGTCATTCTTTCAATTGTATGTCCTGTGATTATCGAACGAGGCGTGGGAAGAAAACAAGTTGCAACATTTTGTCACTTATTTAATGTAATTACATGTGATTTTCGTGGAACTTTCGAGTGGTGTGTTGTCTAAAGAAACCTTAAAACATAATATATTTTCTTCCAGTAGTTAGATTAGACAAAAATCGCTTATATATTATTTTTATCCTATAATGACTTAACAGTTAGTGCTAGGTCCTATTTAATATACCTACTTGACTTTGTAGCTAGTAAATATAATATTTTTTAAAGGAAAAACGTTTCCCTACACAAGTATCATACTGTATCATGGGTGCGTTTTACAGACATACATTTCACATGTACTATACTGTATGGTTTCACATGTACTGTCCATACAAACAGACTTGAAAGCAAAAAAATTGTGATTTTTGCACAAATGATGGCCCCGGCTGGGATTCGTACCCAGGACTCGCGGCGTAGAAGTCAGGTACTCTGACCACTACGCCACGCGGTCATCATTACACAACAGCATTACATCCAATATTTAATACAAATTTTACTGGTACTGGGATTCCTATGCAGGAGTCCGTCTAGGTAGGTTTCGGTTCGAAGGGTACTGATAGCTAGTGCAATTACCGGGCATATGAGACATAAGAACTGATGTCTGTGAGTGACGAGCGGAGGGTTTGTGTCACACAAAATGTTGTAGGTGTCGCAGGGTTTTTAGCGGGTACATCTTGCACCTACAATCAGGTGATCGCTTTGATGTGAAGGTTATATCATGTTAATACATAGCACATAGCCTTTGTAACCTTGGTACCCAATTAGTCAATTACCAAAGACTATATTGTAACGTAAACATGTTAAGGCCGTTCACCTTTCTAATGGATTCACGTAAACAAGAGCAAAAAGTTGCCGTTTGTATTTGGTTTTTACACGAAAATTACATTTCATATAGATATGAACATTAATGTTTGCGTGTTCGTCTTCTATGGTCGCCCAAAAATTGAATTGAAACTTTGTGCAGTTGTTTTTGGCACTCGCGTGAAAGTTTTTGACCACAGAACCACACTGCGCTTGTCACTCTGAGATAAGTTTTTAAGTTTCTTATGCCCAGTTATTACACTAGCTATAAGTTCCCTACAGACCGAAACACAGTAATGTTTGCATCCTACTGTTTCAGGGCAGAATAACTGACTGAGCGGTGGTACCTAAGAGGTACCTAAGAGGTACCACCATAAGTCCACTAGACGGTTTTCCGCAAAGGCATGACTGAGATGGTAATTCCGCTATCTATCGATTTTTCTGGCATTATCTGACTTCTACGACATCCATGCGATAAAAATAATTATTTGTATTTAATTTCATTATTAACACCATGATTATAATGAAATGAGAGTGGTGAGAGAACCGGTCTCAGACTGAACTTGACTAAGACGAAGATCATCGTCATTTCAGAAGGTGCCACAAAAGGCACATCAGGCAAAATAATGCAGAAAATGCGAAGGTACAAATATTCAGACACGGGGCTGACTAAAGACTGGGATACCGAAGAGGAAATTAAAACCGGCATATGATTTGCCTGCAGTGCCTTCGCTACCATGAAAAAAATACTGTACAGTCGCAAGTTCTACATTTCATTGCGCACTAGCATTCTTCAGTGTTATATCTTTCAAATTCTTCTATACAGATGCAAGGCCTGGCCACTTAAAGAACACCTCAGAAAACGCATTGAAGCATTTGAGATGTTGGCCTACAGAAGTGATACCATGGACTTATAAAATCACCAACGAGGAAGTTCTATAACGGGTTGAACTAGGTCACGTGCTCAAGCATGACAGATATGACCTTCTTCAACTCATAATGATGAAAAAGGTGCTGGCAAAAGGAAAGTAGGAAGAAGTCTTGGTTGTAGAACATCAGAGAGCGGTCTGGCATCGCGGGCGCATCTGGTTTTTTTCGACGCGCAAGAGATCGGGAGTCTAGTCGGAGAGTACAGAACTGATCGCTCACCTCCAGTAATTGGGGGACACTTTACGAAGAAGATTAACACCATGATGAACCGATTTACTTATTTTTCTATAACACGTGCAACAATCAAAAAAAGCCTCACGAAGTTTTTGATTGATATGGACAGACTCTTTATTCGTGCAAAACATCTTTATAATATGCAATGCTGTCATTATACTGTTCGTGGGAACGTAACGGGGTGGAAGATTTTTTTTGATTCTTACCTGGCGGCGACGTGGTCCGCCACCCGTCACGGTTCGTTTAGCACGGGGGCGAAATGTGGGCTACGTGTGGGCCTCTGCCTGACCCTTTTTATGGCAACAAGACGTGAGTAAGAGAAAAGTCGTTAATTTTTGAATTTTTACTGATAACGCTATGATAAATTTCATACATCGTTTAGAAATAACACGCAGTCAGCTACTTCTCAACCGAAGGGCCGAGTCGTAAATAATCCGTAATTGCACAGTTTAACAGCTTTGTTTTACATTCGATTGCATACGAATGTGTATAGATTGAGCCATTTTAAAACCGCCGTAAACTTGCCTTTGATTACACTGAACAACTGTTAATAGAATCTTTCTAATGATCTTTGAAGAGGCTTTTAAAGAAAAGATTTGTAGGTGAACCATGAACAGTGTCTTTGATTTAAAATCTTTTATTCTCAATACTGTCTGTACTTTCCTTGTATGTAGAGTTTTCTTCCTAAACGATTAGATGTGTTTCGTTACTTTCTTACTAATAAGAGTGCTGTGTATATATGAAACAGGCATATCAACTAAAATTATATGGTACTAGTTTCAGTTTTCGACTTTCGTTTTTTGTATAAAAAAAATATCAACGTTAAAAAAATAGTTTATCCTGCTTGACAAATACTTATTCATGGTTCAACGCTAAAAGTAGACTAAACAAGTGAAGGTCTGTAAAGGTTGCACAGGCCTACTGTCATTTCTAAAAGGGTTAAGGAGCTAAAGAGAGAGAGAGTAGAGGACGCTACGCTGTTAGGAGCGGGTGGTGGACTTGACACTTGAAAACATTCGTATTTTTTTTCTTCAGTACCCGTCATACCGAAACACGCTGGTATTTGCTTACCACTACTTAACAGCAGCAGCAACACGACCAGACAGAAATATCACAAAATACCATGGTAAAATAATATAATAACAATGTGTTTCGTATTGTGAGTACCGACGACTTGAGACACAATTGCTGGCAACAGCGAATTCGTTTTTTCGATGTCTATGGGTCAGGGACTAGTTCTGATGTGGGTCGTTTGCTCTTTCTTCCATAAATAAGTTTGAGTTTCATATTTAACAGTTTGTTTATTTAAACTCTCGTTTTCGATTATCTAAACATGCTTGTATATTCTATACTAGTTGTACCGCGCGGTTTCACCCGCGTAAAGTAAGCCGGCCACATGGCTGCGCCGTTCGCCTTGGTGTCTGGCTGACCTGGAGGTCTGTTGTATAACTCTGGTAGGTTTCGTGATCGGTTTTATTTTGGCACATGAAGCTCGCTCATTGATTAATGGGATCAAATAAAACCGATCTCGAAACCTACAAGAGTTACACAATAGACTTCCTGATCACAGACAATTTGACTGTTCTCAGTAATGTTTGGTTCTCAGCGTGTGGCTCCTTAAGGCAGTAGTATAACTTTTAATATTTTAAAACCTTGTATAAATCAAGATCAAAAAAAAATTATATTGGCGCGTTCAAACATACAAACTCTCCTGATTTATTATATAGTAAAATATAAACGGAATTATTATCATCGTAAATTATACAATCCTAGCTGATACCCGCGAATTTGTCTGCGTGGTAAGAGTTTTTTTAAATATCCCATGAGAACTATTTGAGTTTCCGGAATTAAAGGTGAAATCTGTGGCAAATTTCGTTAAGAATCAAGATCGGTTCACCGGTTAAAGTAAAGTAAAGTTTCAGCCTATAAATGTCCCACTACTGAGTACAGGCCTCCTCTCATTTCTGAGTGGGTTTTGGAGCTAGGAAGAATCCGCCACGCTGCTCCAATGCGGGTTGGCGGACTTCACATGTCTTCGAAATATTTTTTATTCCTCAGACATGCAGGTTTCCTCACGATGTTTTCCTTCACCGCCGAGCACGTGGTAAATCAGCACTTAAAATTGCAATTAACAATTTTAGTGGTGCCGGCACCGGGAATCGAACCCAGGTCACTCGCGTACTATGAAATTTAAAGCGAGCGCCTAGCCCCTGAGCTACCACGGCTCCCTGAGCTACCACGGCTCTTCACCGGTTGAATTGTGAAAAAGAAACAAACAAACAGGGGGACAGAGAGAGTGACTTTCGCATTTATAATATTTGTCTGTATAATGCATGGCATTGTTAACTAAGTGAAACCTTAATTGACAAATTGATGCAAAAAGTTATACAAATTATCTCAAGTGACCGCCAAGCTGCCGTCGACTAGTCTTGGAATATAAATTTCGACATGAATAAATAATACAGACGATTGATTGCATTGGCTCTTAAAGGTCGCAAACCGAAAAAAATATTGCAGAATATTCAAACCGATTAATTGTATTAATTGCCGACCGCGTGGCCTTGTTGTCAGATGACCTGGCTTCTATGCCGCGGTTTCTGGATTCGAATCCCCGTCGATTCCGACATTTGTGCATAAAAACAAATCGGGTTTGGTTCTGTTGTGCCATGTGAAATATACGAGTATATCTGTGAAATGCACTTACAATACAAGAGAAACGCTGGTGTGTGGCAAAATATTATATATAAATGGATTCGTCATTTTCTATACGAATGCCTCGTCGTAATTTTTGGTATAATGATGTGCCAAGGAAAGTCTGTTCGGGTGGCCTAATCTGGGGGTGGACGTTTTCTATCCGTTATCTATAGATCTTATATAACTAGTCTGGCCATAAATACTGTTACATAAAAACTTTTCTTTTTTTCAAACGTATATTACTCGTATTTTAAAAACTTCTTTCGATTTTGCGCCATTTCACATATTTTTTCGTGTTCATTATCAATTTACAATAAGGAATGGGATGTTAAAGAAAATAAGATTGCAGTGAGAACCTTGCGCAAAGTGGGTATGGATATATGAAGATTCCTGCTAGGACTCTGTCGCGTATTATAAAACAAGACCTGCGGGGTTATTGCGCATCCAAAGTGATGATCACTTATAAAAGTGTTGAAAGAATATCTGTCAAATAACTTTCTGCATACTGGCTATGGTTAACAAAAATACGCGATACGCGATACGCAGGTGAAAGGCACAGAAATAGTATATTAGTATAGTAGTAGTATAGTAGTTATTTGACATTACTTCATTAAAAAAAATGCATTTAAATTTGTAACAGAACTTATCGCCGGACTAGGTACTCGTATATTACTTGTAAAACGTATTAGCTATTTCTTTAGTCTTCTCCTATAATGACGTAGATGTCCGTCCGAATCCGTTTAGGTACCTACCTGGTCCTGAGATGGTACAAACCGAAACACAGCAATATTTACACACTACTGCTTCACGGGAGATTATATTGCCCTGGGGTGGTACCTACCTACACGGATTCCTGCATAGGAATCCTGTATATTTATTTATGCCTATATATTATAATATATTTTAAATAAAAAGTCGGGTCATAAGTTCGGACACGTCCTTATTTAATTTAATGACTGAATTTGAATGACCTGAAAATTTTCAACTGGTTTTGTATAAGGAATTTTTGCACCATCTTTAATTAAATAATAAAACGATATTTAAAAAAAAATGGAGTGGACGCAAAGGGAAGACAGAGTCGCAGTTATTGCTTTACACCGCTGCGGCTACGCGCCAACTGAGATTTTTAACCTTCTCGAAAATGTGGAAATAACGCTGAGGTTCGTATATGGTACTGTTAATCGATTTAGTGAAGATTCGTACTTTGAAGACCGTAAAAGGCGCAGCTGACTTCGCACGGTAAACTCGAGAGATCCCGGTCTTTGTTAAGGCGGTACTCGGGAAAAAATACCGAGAAATCCTTTTTTCAACCCAAAAAAATTTTAACATCTCAGATAGTTACAACAAATAAAACAATAAAGTGTATGCCAACAACAGTGAAAAAGAAGCAGGCGTTTCCCAAGATTCCAGCATGGGCATTATACTTCATCAATTATGTTTTGACTTGGAGTCTCATATTTTTGAAAAATTTGTGAAATCTAACGCTGTTGTATATCTAAATACTGTTCTTACAAACGTTGTGGAACTTTTTTCAACTTTTTGACAAACAGACACAGGATATTTCCAGCCATCGGGCAACATGCACGCAACACTGGCTTATCATCCACGAAATCGACTTCCTCAGTCAAGACTCTCTTCAGTGGCTCTCTTCCCGCCCAGACTTTAACCCGTTTTATTACAAAATATGGCAACATTTTTTCTCTCAAAGCATTTTTAATTAAAGCGGTGGCTCATATAGACATTACTATTGTGCGTGCTGCGGTCGAGGTCTAGCCTCGGAGGTTGAGGGCCTGTCTTAAAAATCAAGGAAGGATATCATTCAATCAACCGATATGGCTGGGTTCATCATCATAATCATTCTATCAGTAGTCCACTGCTGAATACAGATTGCCACATAAGTTTGTAGAATTTGCCATAGTTGCCACGCTTCGCAGGCGGGTTGGCAACCGCAGTTTATTTATTCAGATGTTCCAGGACGACGCTGCTGCCCATCTTCTGGTTTAAATTTTCCCTCTGTCGACTTTTACGACACCCACGGGATGAGATGGGGTGGTAGATTCTCTTAAGCCGCTACCACACTGGGTTATCTGTCTCTATTAGTCTGTCTTAAATGTAAGTTAAATTAACCGGTGAATCCGTCTAGGAAAGTATCACACCAGCGGGGTTATTGCGCATCAAAAGTGATGATCACTTATAAAAGTCTTGAAAGAATATCTGTCAAATAACTTTCTGCATACTGGCTATGGTTAACAAAAAATACGTCAGATGAAAAATAATCGTCGTTTTCGTTAACCATAACCAGTATGACAACAATCATTTGACAGATATTCGTTCAACACTTTTAAAAGTGATCTTCACTTTGGATACGCAATAGCCCCGCTGGTCATTTATTCCGCCATTAAGGAATAGTGTGCAAAATTTTATGTCTCAATGTTACGATCGCAGTGTGGTGCCACACAGAAATGTTCTACCAGCAGGTGAACGTTTTGCACGTCTCGTCAAAAAAGTTTAAATTGATGTTTGCAACTTTTTAATTATTGCTAGCATTATAAGTAATAATTAAAAGATACGTAAAAGTGTGTATCGTCATTCGAACAGTACAGTTTTAGCTCCAAACATAACATCAGTTGCATTCCCTTTAATAGTTCTTTTTACGAGGTTCTTACTTTTATATTTACATAACACTACGTTGCTTTACATCTTCTTTAACCTTTTTACTAACACAATACGCTTGTAAAGGGTTTTCTTTAATTTGTCAGACTAATAGTTTCTTCGAACACGCTTGTTGTCTTTGTTCAGTGGCGTTCGATAATACCGTTCCCTCTTAGAAGTCGAAATGAACCTCGTTAAAGAACGGACAATAAAAGCACGGTTTATTTTTGGAAGAATTTGTATTTTTCATTGAAACTTACGACAAAACTAAGTACCTTACCAGATACTGCAGTTAATCATATACTAAACTTCAACTTCCCATCAGGTTCAGCTTTATTATATACCGATAATGTAATACATTGCGTGAACAGATATTTTACAAGGATAGCTTTCGAAGATTTTTTGTATACATTTTTGGTTTTGAATTTAATTTTATAATATACTATCAAGACAATGAATACTTTTTCAGCAAAACCAAAGGGCATAAAAATCGGTAACTATTGTTTATGACACAGACTTCTATTTTATTTAGTTATGTTGATAGATACAACGACATTTTACTGCTTCAATGATTTATTATAAATCGGTTTAAAAGAAAAATTATAACAGAATATCACACCGCTTTACTGGTCGTATACATTTTATTATCTTGGTGGTTATTTATTATTTGTTCGGCCACACACAGAGTCCAAAACCGTTTGCTTTTAATTATTATTAATGTCATGATGATCATAAATAAAATGTTATTTACTATCAAATACTTCGCCTCGAGCCTAATAACATTCTTTCGAGAAAAATATTTAGTTTAGTATTGTTTGACTAAGTTTGGCGGTTAAAATTTGTTGAATTTGACATCGTATAAATAATTTTATAATACAAATAGCGCAGATGACAATTTTCCGTTGGTAGCGAAAGATGCCGCCGTAGTCAAAATTTGGTTCCTAGCCGAGAATCTCATCGGAAAGAGGAACACAAACACGAGCTCATTCTTCTGAGATTTCAATATGTTATACCAAATCTACCTCTCCATCTTATCCCGTCGGTCTCGTAAAAGTCGACAAAGGGGGGAAAAACCAGAAGAGGGGCAGCAGCATCTTCCTGGAACATCTGAATAAATATGGCAAAATCCCCCCAAAACGATAGCCACAAACTTTTGAGTTAATCTATAGGGAAGGCCTTTGTTCAGCAGTGGACTAGTGATAGGCTAAAATAATGATGATGAAATTAGTTCACCTTAAGCATATAATTGATTGCGTTTTTATAAATGAAAAACGCACAAAGTACAGGTCATGACCTCAATACATGAACTGTATTGAATTAATACCGTTAAAAACGAAAACAGACAATTGGTTGAGTAAATTAATGAACTCATATAATCAATAAAAAGTACAGAACTCTCACCATGCCGTAGATGCAATTGCTATAAACTCAGATATCTCGATTAGGATAGATGATAAGGCCCAAATTGAATTAGGTAAATAGTTTATTTCTATACTACCGACCTACGTATAAAATTAAAAAAAGGAAAGTAACAGCCTGTATATGTCCCACTGCTGAGACTAAGCCTCCTCTGATTTCGGAGACGGTTTTCGAGACGGGAAGAGTCCGACATTTTACAACAATGGGGGTTGGCGGACTACACATGTCGTTAAAATATTTTTATTTCTCAGACAAGCAGGTTTCCTCTAGATGTTTTCTTTCACCGCTGAGAACGTTGTAAATAAGCACTTAAAATTGCAGAACAACTTTAGAGGTGTTGGCACCGGAAGCTTCCACTCGGGTATTATGAAATTTATGGCAAACTCCCGGCGCATTGTTGGCGCCATTTTCGTTAGCGTATGAGCATAATTTCCATAGACAAACCGTTTCACGTTTTTGTTATTTTATTCTTTGAACTAGGGAGAGATTTAGTAGAGATTTCACATAAGATAATTTTGCAAATTATTACATATCAATATTGCAAATTATTTTTATGTAATCCTTAATTGGAGGTACAAAACGAGGCGCAAACCGTATATTACAAGCAATTTAGTTCGAATTTGTGCAAATAATAAGCAGTTCGTGAATAACGACCACTCGCCTAAAGATTGTGTAGTTACACAATAAGTATGCCAATTTTCGTACGATTTACTATGTCATGATTTATATACGACATTAAAATTTACCAGGCTTCAACAGCATAAGCCATTATAATGTGGTGATTCAACTTCTCTGGTGGTAAATTTAGATTTAGAGTCGACGACCGCTTGGCCTAGTGGTCAGAGTACCTGATTTCTGACCGCGGGACCTGGGTTCGAATCACAGCCGGAGCTAACGTTTGTGCAAAAGACAAATTGTTGGTTTTCGGGTCTGATTGAGTTGTGCATGTGAAATAAATGCCTGTTAAACGCACCCACGATAGGGGTGAAAAAGTAAATAAATAAATGTATTAAAAAATTATACTCCGAACGTCATTACATTCTTCCAAGCTTTGTATAACGTTATAGTGCTGTGTGGTGTACAAATAAATGTTCATTTGAGTTGTTCAAGTATACATAGATATAATCACGCCTTTTTGCCATATAAGGGGTGGGCACATACCACATCCGTAGCCCATTTTTCGCCCCCGTAAGAAAGGTAAATGTGGCGGGTGCCGAACCACGTCGCCGCTATTTTGGTACGAGTCAAAAAAATCTTACTCACCATTGCGTTCCCACGAGCGAGTAACAGCGTTGCAAATTATGTGTGTTATTACTTATTATGCATTAATAATGGCTGTCCGTACAACGCCTTAGTCGCCTTAGTATAGTTGACAGAATCAATCGTTACTTTGCGTGTTAATTTGCAGAAATACATTAGAATGAATGAAAGGAAGTTAATTTGCTAAGACCGCAGGCAAAATATAAAATTGTGTACATTTTCTAGTTTTTGAAGAGCACAAGAATGACTGAAGTCGAGACCACGACACGTAAAAAAGGCAGGTTTTTTTTATTTTTTATTTGATAAAGTGTCGAGACGAGCAAAACGTTCACCTGATGGTAAGTGCAACGTTTGCCCATGACAGATGCTGTATTACTCAGAATATTTATGTGTGTCACCACATTGTGCCCATCACCCTGAGACATAAGTTCTTAAGTCTCATAGGCCCAGTGATTACTCTAGCACACAGTGCCCTTCAAACCGAAACACAGTAATGTTTTCACACTACTGCTTCACGACAGAATAACTGGCCCTGGGGTGGTACCTACCTAGACGGATTCCTGCATAGTGATATCTTTTAGACAAGAAGAAAGATAGGCTAGGGGCCATTCTTAGTCAGGTAATCTTACCAGTAGACCACGCTCTATTCTCTAGAGTATGCATTTAATATTTGTCGAGTTTCAATAAAATGAATATCTGTATTCTATAAGTCTATATCACTGTTTGTTTTACAGCGCGTATGAATTCCGTGAATAAGACGTTATAAACCACCCGGAATTTATGTTTTTTAATTGTTATGATTTCGATTAAATAACATTCCCAGAAACGATTACAGTTAATTAACCCAACTGACACAGAGTGTGATTAAAGAAGCTACGCTACCGCAATCTTAATACTCGTACATATTCACTTGAGACTGTGCAGCATGGCGATGCGATGAGTGCGGAAGAGCTACTCGTAGTTCTAGAAATTAATAATGGACGCACAATTAGATATTTTTATGTAAAGTATCAGTATATTGACACAGTAAATAAAAACTAAAGCAGTAGGGAAACTACATACAAACGTTCGAAACGAACGCACCCACACAGACGCACGCCTGAACAATAATCTAAGGTCTAAGCGTAGGTTCGAATCTCAACCGGAGCCAACATTTGTGTAAAAACACGAACTGTTGGTTTTCCGGTCTGGTTGAGTTGTGCATGTGAAATATATGTCTGTAAAACGCACCCTAGATACAGAAGAGGAATCCTAAGGTGGGTCATCGTTTAAGAAAAAAAGATTCTCTTAAGCCGCCACCACACGGCGTAATTTCTCAGTTTTAACATCTTTAATTGAAGTGCCAAGATAGGCCAGCTTCAATCCCAGTGTTTCTTACACCTTAATCTTGCCTCTGATCTTATAACATTAGAGTTACATTGGTGATTACGCATACATTTTTGGCACTATAGTATCTTCTGCACAGTTGATAGCTTCCGACAGCATTCGGAAGTTGTGGCCGTGGTTAAAAATTATCAAGAACGACGTCATTATGTTTGTGTAAATACGAAAATTTAAATATTTTCTATTCTTATGTGGTTTACATCCGATTTGATATCCGATGGTTTACATATTTATATACCGCCGGAAGAGTAATTGTTCATATCACAGTGTGTTTGTCTAAATTTGTTTTTGACTTATTCATTCAAACAAAAACCCAGACCAGAAAATTCCTTATGCGGATATATTAATCGAGATTGTGATTATTTTTATAAATAAAATAGGAATAAATAATAAAAATATTTATAGAAAAATGGACGAGACGAGCAAATCATTCTGATGGTAAGTGCTACGTCTGTCCAAAATTGTTTGCACCCAATGATGTTTTCTCACTATTGCTTGACGGCAGAATAACTTTAAATAACAATAGAATAACATTCCTGCAGGAATCATACCACGGGTAAGATTAGATTAAATTTTACGTGAGTTTTTTATACTAAAAGAAATACTCATATACTTAGTACATACTACAGTATAATTATTTTATAATACGTAACTATCGTCTCATAACGTAGTGGAGCATCGACAGTAAAGAGGAAGCATGAAAATGCGGCACCGTGTTTATTTAAATAAATAAATACTACTTAAAACTGTTGTAAAATTACAATTGTAAAACTATTTATAAATAGCTAGTTTTAAAGTGTATAAAGATTTATATTAATTTTACTTTTCTCGCAAGTAATATTTAAAAAAATCTGTACCTACTAATAATAAAGCTCAAGAGTTTGTTTGTTTATTTTGTTTGAAAGCGCTAATCTCTAGAACTACCAGTCGGATCTGAATAATTCCTTTTGTATTTGATAGCCCAATTTTTAACATCACTCTCCGACCCTTACGAGCGATTTCCTTGAATTAAACGGCGGGTGAAACCGCGGGGCATAGCTAGTACTGCATTAGTTGAAATATTACTTGCAAGAAAAGTTATAATGTAGTACGTACTAAATTGTAACTCAAGGTACACATTGATTTAAGGCAATATAGTATAAAAATGAGTGAATATTTTTTACATTCATACATACTGTCATGCTTTTTTTCCATTGAGCAGGGCAGGCAGAGACCACATCCGTAGCCCAATTTTCGTTCCGTCGGGAAACGCGACGTCGCGGGTGGCGAACTACGTCGCCGCCATTTTGGTACGAGTTAAATATCGGTGTAATATTATTGACACAAAAATTTTATCGTAACCATATCACGTAACAAATAAAACTAAAGAAACTACACATAATTAAAGTAAAAAATGATGGAAGATAACTTGTTTTTTTTTTTTAATTAATTACATTTAATATTTTGAAATTTATAAATAATGTATTAAAATTCATAGGATAACTTGCGCAAATTTTAAAACTGAACTGAGCTAAAATTCAAAATGTGGTTAATTTATTTCATATGTAAGTAATCAATGTTGTCACAATGTCCGTTAACGATGTATTGATCCATATGCCCCATGGCATGAAAACGGGTAAGGGTTTTACGGGATTAAAAAAAAACAAAAACAAATTGGTTAAATCATTTTTATTAGATAATATTAAACTATAATATTTACTAAAATTATCAATTAATTTATAGTTCTTTTGTGGTTTTTTAAATTTAAACTAAACCTTAAAAAAGTTTCTTGTTATTATTCCGATGCTATAAGATACCAGTCCTAAACTGCGCTTTCCCTTTGCAACGTGAGCGTCACGTCAGGAGGTGGAACCCAGTCGTTCGAAGTTTGCGCGCAGCGATAATCTACATAAGGAATCTCGACCTCGTCTGAGTAATCACTGTCGTTTGATCTTAAACTGCATGACGGATGCAGATGGATGTCTGTTGAAAATAAAGAACTTTGTTTAAAAACCTAAAATATTTAAACATGTGCTTATTTTCAAAAAGTCAGCCAAATAACACTAATGCTGTCGACAGTAATTGTATAAGGAAAAAAAATATTCCAAAAGTTGCTATGAAAATTACATGGTTTTCTGTGAACTGGGCCAATAGAGTGGAGTTACTCGTATAAACCTTTTATGTAAAACGCATGCAACTTAAAAGAAGTATAAAATAAAGTGAACTATCGCTATACTACAAACGTCAATTATGTCAATTCTATGTATATAAGAGACCGTTCCCACGACGACATTCTGTTTCTGCATGACAGATTTCTCGCAGAATCCTGCAGTAGCGTTTGAGTTTTAATGTGAGCGTTCACACGTGCGTTATCCTACAAAACGTCGATCCGGTTAAATAACGCTTTATCCAAATCGATCATGCAGAATTGGAATTACCGTGTGAACGGGGCAAGTTCATTGCGTACATCAATATTTTACATACAAATGAGAACATTTGTAACTGAATTCTTACTTTTTTGTGAATAGGTACTACATTGAATAACTTAGTGGGCCAATAGCAAAGAATCAGCAGCCGCAAAGAAATACTATATTTCAAGCATATTATAAAATATTTAAAAGAAATAACGTTACCTCCTGTACGGCTGAGATAACCGCGGGTGACGTCATCAAGTTGCAGCACTTGTATGACTGGCGCAGGTGGTTTACTTCGGGATCTTCTTGCGAGGCGTATCGCAAGGATCGTTGAACAAACGAACATTATCACCAACAAAACAACGCCAATGGATATACCCATATCCCTCCCGATGAAAACTATAAATTAAAAGTAGTTTAATATTCTAATTAACTGACATAAAACATCATTAATAATTTATATGTGGTTTTCATAAGGTTTTTTTACAAACAGTCTTGTAGTATGAAACTTAAGGCACAACTTAAGGCGCATACATGTCACACAAATTTAATACTACTAGAGCAATATTTAGTGTCAGCAAACTAAAATAGTTGACTTAAATTGTATGTGAAGATAGTATTTTGACGGTGAACAATATCGTCGTTTGCAAAACCTGCATGGCTAAGACGTAGCAAAAAAAAAATTAAACACTATGTGTACATACATTTCCACCAAGGAGGCACAGCAGCACTTAATAGATTTTCAGTGGGTCGCAACAGCAAGGCTACAGAGCATCCATAGCGGTTACATGCAGCCGCACCAGCTTCATCACCTGCATTCAGTAGTCCCAATTCTCCCCGCACAAGCCACGGCTCATCAGCACTTTGCGTTAAAGCTAAACTGCTACCAACTTCTACTGATCTTTTTTTATCTAAGACCAAAGAAGCATTTGTCGTTGACAATCGCCAAAGTGACAATTCATAGTGTGTGGCGTTTTCCACTACAAAAATAATAAGATTATTTAAATGTATTGATTAATTTCTTTTTTCTTATCTGTTGGCGGCATAAGAAAATCTGCTGTTCCATACAACCTGTGTGTGTCATAAGAGTAAGCTGAGGGAGAAAGATATGAGTTGCCTGTAAAATATCATAGACTCCGACAGGTGGCGAAATACGAAAATACATTATGATGATGATCTAAGGTGTAATGAGTCGGGTACCGCGGTCACAAAACCTTTTGCCGAGCTTGGTTATTATAATTATGGTGATGATGGGAGCGGTGGAAGTTCTATACAGGATTCCTTCGGGACGGTAAGCAGTAGTATGCAATTACTGTCCGGTTTAGGGGAAACTGTAGCTATTGAAATCAATGTGTATATGACATTGAATGCGACTGACTTCTTGTAGTGAGGAGCGCAGTGACACACAGGTCTTTGAAATTCAATTTTTTATGTGACACTACAACTAGTATTAAGCGCAAATGTGGCTTTTACCCTCGTGTGAACGGGTTGCTTGTCTCACTCTCACACTACTTAATACTTTAAATAATGACGATTGAGACGACGGTGATTCTTTAATTTCGTGTTAACAATCCATTTGTTCCTTCAACAGTTTCAATATCATGGATGGGAGACGACTTTCAGTTCCAGGTTAAACTGCGCTTCGAATCTACTTTGAAATTACCCTTTATTACTTAAATTATACACTTCAAAGTACTTAAAACACAAAAATAAACAAGTTGTATAACTTTTATAATAACAAACAGTTTTTATTATTAAATCTTTTTTACCTGGTATACACCTTATCTGAAACTCTTTATTTTCAAATGCAAGGTCACACTGTTGTGGCTGTGGAGGCTTCAAGTGGCCTAGCTTGATAATTTTAATACATGACTTCTCTTGAGAAGCTATTCCGTTTTCGGCTTCACAGCTAACATTTAAACTTTCTGATAAAGGTCCCGCCAGTTGATCGAGAGATAATGAAGATGACCCAGTAGTCAGATGCTGAGCATCATATTCTAATTGGTGAATATGCCAGAAATAAGTATCCGGAACAGGTAAACCCTTAACGTTGCAAATTAACGTTTCCTTATGGAGTGTGATACTAGACTTTGTGCATTCTGGTGGATCTAAAAAATGGTGTGATCTTAACATGGGCATAAAAAGAGATATTCTTAAGACGAATATTTTAAAAGTTTTATTAAATCGTATCTTTTGAAAAATTTAACCAAATAATCTAAATTTGTTGTATTTCAATGACGTAACAAAAGGTCCTATTAAATTAAACTTTTTGTTAAATATTATAAAGAAATAAATTAGTACCATTTTCTTGATTACTTACAAAGAACAATAATACTGACAGGGTCCGATCTTGTTTCACCGATGATATTTCTTGCCGCACAGGCGTATCCACCAGCGTGTTTTCGTGATATTTCATCAACGGTTAATACGTTTGAAGAAATGTTGTCTCCCCAAATATTACCTGGTTTTATTTCCATGTCCTGGATGCAAATTAATTTAAGCTAATTATAATACGAAATTTTCAGTAATTGAAATTTTCATTAATCATATATACATACATAAGATCACGACTGTATCCCATAAGGGGTAGTCAGAGACTGGGCACTTACTGCAAAAACAGATGACTGCCACAATCCACGTTTCACCGAAACAATATAATGCACTTGGTGTGATAGGTGGTGAGCCCATCGCCACCATGCGCTGTTGGGTGCACAGTGCAGTTTAATTCCTTACTCGCCTTTTACGAGATCCATTGGATGAGATGGAGTGGTAGTATTCTTTTAATGAGCCGCCACCACACGGCAATTAATCAATGAATATGTTTTGACATGTTATACGCGATGATAAACAATACGTATAAAAATAAAGAAAATCGAGACTTTTTTAATATGCTACTTACGTTAAAATACCACATTAATTTGTCAGAAGGTGGATTTGCTTTAACATCACATTTTAAATGCATAGAATCAAGTTCGACTACCTCATTACGCCTTTCATCATCAAGTTTGACGATTTCTACTATTGGAGCAACTGAAACCAACAATTCAATTGTCAAAAAACAAAGTAACAACAGCATTGCACTATAATCATTAGTAATATTCTTCTCCTTCTCTTTCAGCCCACAGTGGGCATCGTATTGCGAGCGTTTTTTGGCTATGTAGCCTTCGTAAAAATTACAGCGGTCTAGCAACAAAATGCTTACAGGTTGATGACAGTGATTTTATAATGGTTATTTAATATTATTCAACAATGAGTCAGAAAATTAACAAAACTTACACGTTACGTTTAAAGTGGTGAAATCTGTTTTAGAATTCCGTTCCGGCGGCATGATAGGATTCATCGCTTCACATGTTAGGTTGGCTTCATTTTCTGCCACAGTAGGAGTAAACTGAATGTATGATACTGCAGCTTGTAGAGAATCATCCCAAGTCTAATGACCAAATGCTATATTTATTTCCACATTAATAAATATCAATAATATTTTTTTAGTAACAATAATTGGACTAAAAATATTATTAAGCTTCTTAGAGTATTCAAACATATATTTTTTATTAATATATAGATAGCTCCGGAAAATATTTAATAGTAAAACTATATTTTTTCAAAAATCCTTAAAAAGAAGACTGTAGAACTAACCAGTAAAGAATACCTGATTGCTGTGCTGCGTAAGACGTTTATGGTCCAGCCACCAAATCAAGTCAGAAGGAGGATAAGAGCCATATGCATGACACTGAGCCGTAACTGTTTCGCCAACATGGAGAACACCTCTTGATCCTTGAATCCAGTGAATTGCTACTTTGTTGGCAGGCACTAAAACGAATGTTTTGTGTTGTAAAATTATGACATGCAGCGTGCATTAGTAACAAATAAAACCGGGGTAGTGCGTGTCGGACCATACACAGAGAACCGTGGAACCGAACATATCCCATATCTCAAAAACTACACGACATATCTTATTCAAACCATTTTCATTGAAAGTGTTGTCTAGGATCTACCAACTCAATTTTTATTAGAAGTTTCCATCGCATAGTTGAAAAGTTATGCTCATATGCTCACCAACTTAATAAATAAAATAGTTAATTTGAAATTTCACACGCTTCTTCTTCTTCTTCTTTTCAGCCTATCACTAGTCCACTGCTGAACATAGGTCTCCCCCATAGATTGCCACAAAAGTTTGTAGCTCTCATTTTGGGGGGGATTTGCCATAGTCGCCACGCTTGGCAGGCGGATTGGCAACCGCAGTTTATTTTTTTCAGACGTTCCAGAACGATGCTGCTGCCCATCTTTTGGTTTTCATTTTCCCTCTGTCGACTTTTACGACACCCACGGGATGAGATGGGGTGGTAGATTCTCTTAAGCCGCCACCACACGGTTGAAACACAATTAAAAAAAATATGTCCCCTGAAATATTTTTTTTAATTGTGTGGATGGTGTGTCACCAAGAATTATTTACAATTTCACTACAGCATTGTATTAGCGGTTCATAAAATAACACTTCTTTGCTTCCAAATTCCATCTATATAGTGCCAATAGTCTTCAAATGTGGCAGTTTCAAACGGACAGGACGAAATTATAAAGGTTCCGTTTTTACTATGAAACTCTACAAATCAGTTTTGTTCCTTATTTTGTTTCTTATTTTGCACGTCTCATGGCGCGAAGCGGCGCGAGATAGTGCTTTATATCCGACATGTCATGGTATAGCGATTCGGCGGTCTTCAAATGCCTCTATCATAATTATATTGCACTTATTTGCTAATTTGAACACTTTAAATTAACTTTGAAAAAAACAACAGTATAAAAAAATTTGATGTGGACGTTCGGATTTTTGTGCCGTGTGGTGGCGGCTTCGTTAAAAGAATACTACCACTCCATCTCATCCAATGGATCTCGTAAAAGGCGAGTAAGGAATTAAACTGCACTGTGCACCCAACAGCGCATGGTGGCGATGGGCTCACCACCTATCACACCAAGTGCATTATATTGTTTTGGTGAAACGTGGATTGTGGCAATCATCTGTTTTTGCAGTGAGTGCCCAGTCTCTGACTACCCCTTATGGGATACAGTCGTGATCTTATGTGTATGTGTTCGGATTTTTTTTTAAAAAAGTGGTCACGATAACTCCCAAAAAATTGACGTATCGATGCCGGTTTTTTTTATCGTGTCCAAATTTTTTATCTACTTTTTTCCTATTTCATATCAAAAGCCTAATTAGTCACTTGTAGTTATTAAGAAAAAATATTTTTTCTTATTGTTTTCATCTGAAATGGAAATGACTCGAAATATTGGAGCCTCAATACGATTTTTTTTCTCAAGAGTTAAACGAGCGTCATGAGACGTGTACTTTTGGATTTTCGAAACTTTATTTCTAATTTAGAGTTACATACATTAAACTTACAATACATTTCTATTTGTAGGGAGGCTTCTAGCGGCGATACCAAGTGGGTATTACTTGCTCTACACGATAGAGTTTCAGCATTATCTCGGGTTAGTGGTAGGTACAGTTCATTTTGTCTTACATTAGGTATGTCGCTTGCACTATCTGTAGCATCAACCAGTGTTTCACCCGAATACCAACTAATTTTTGGCGGAGGTCGTCCTGAAAGTGTATATTCAATAATGATGTTTATAATTAAATAAAACCTTTTCAAACTTTTTGAAATGAAGTCGTTTTTATTTATTACTACATTTCTAAAAGTGCACAGCTCCATAAATTAAATATTTTCGTTTGTTATTGATATTATAAGTATTTATCAACAACATTGTATTTTAAAATTATTTTGTAAAATGAGCTTAAATCTTAATAAAAGACTTAATTTCGAGTCTCAGAAAAGATATTTTAGATCAGAGCTTAATATTTAATTAACTGTTTCGACAAAAGTCATGGCTTATCAAAGTAGTCATAAATATATTTTAATACTTTTCCAAATTTTTAAAAAGACCGCTTGTCCAAAACACTGAAATTCACACATAATGGTTTTTCGGATAAGGATGTATTGTGATTGTCCCATGACACTGCATCTAGAATATCTTCTGCATCTATTTGTACGGACACTATCTACGGTTCTATTCCCGCACGAAACTAATACGAAATATTTGAATAACCTTCAGATAGTTGTTCCAGATCTGAATATTTCTATTAGAACAGTTTCTGTCAATAAACGCCCGCACGATACAGTTGCAGCAGTGTGCGCCAACATTTCAACATAAAATAAATACAATACAGTACAATAAAAAAAAATAAGACTACCTCCGATAACAAGGCAATTTAGTACCAGCGTATCTCCTTCGTAATAAGGCCTAGTTTTGTTTGTAACTGTGTTTCCTAATTCATCTAGAAAGAAAGGCTCACTTGGAAGCACTGAAAAGAAAAACAGATTTTAGAGGTTTGAAGTATGAACCCAGTATTTGTGCTCTAAGGACTAAGAAGAAGGATAAACATATAACAAGTACTGTGTCTTTACACAGGCTAGAATGATTACTTTTAATCAGCCTATATGATAGTAAAGGTAAATATGTTAACAATAAAAATTACAGAATAATACCAATTATTATTATTAATACTATGTACATGTTTTGAACAGGCAAGTACAATGTTATAGTTAATTTAGAAAAATATGTTTTTCTAGTAACCCATAATAAACTTACAATATTATAAATACGACAGTAGCGCTCTCTCTGTCCCTCTGTCTGTTTGTTAGCCTTTCACTGCTCAACCGATCTTGACAAAATTTGAAATAGAGATAGCTTGCATCCTGATGGCGGACATAGGACTTTCTATCCCAGAAAATCAAATAGTTCTCACGGAATATTTAAAAAACCTAAATCCACGAGGACGAAGTCGCGGGCATGTGCTAGTTAGTTCTAATTATTCCGCATAAAAGTTATCTATATTTTATATTAATATAAAAAATTAAATATTAAGTTTAATTTTATTCATAATGGTTTTTTACATTAAAAAGTGTTGATACAAGCAAACCGTTCACATAATGGTGACAAAAGCTGTGTTACCACAGTGTGGTGCCACACAAAAGATTTCTGTGCGGCCACACTGTGTCCATCCTCCTGACACATCCGTTTTTAAAGTTTTACATACACCGTAGTTTCAGCAGCCTAGCTATAAGCTCTTCAGGACGAAACACAATAATATTTGCACACTTCTGCTTCACGATTGGCCCTGCGGTGGTACACATCTGTACGGATTCCTGCATAGGAATCCTACCACCAGTAAAGATATTTCATGAGTCTCAAGTTGATGGATCAACTTTGAGCATTATTTAATTAATCTAAAAGCCTTACCAGTAACACTTAAGTTCACTCCCGCGTTTCTAGTCGGTGACAGGAGGAATTCAACTCTGCAGTGATATAACGCCTGATCGTCTTCTTTTAACGCTAAGATAGTTAATGTCGTCGGATGCATATCCATACTAACAATTACTCTACCGCTGGCATTGAATGCGACATTAGTCCATTCGGTTCTCACGCGAGCGTCATAGCTAAGGCAAAAACAAATATTTCGTAATTTGGATATCAAGATTTATTATTATTAGGTCCTATTGTATGTGTAAAAAAGCGTATAATTGTTTGCAATAAATTAAATCGTTTTGTATTTCAAATAAACTATTACATATTACCTTTATGACATTTGTGTGTAAGAACATAAATACACGGTGCCTTAACACTGTACTTTTGTATGTTTTGTGATGATTGCATGAACACTATGAAAAAATATTATTTTGTGTAAATTGCATTGGATAAGGTGGAAAGAATATAAAAAATATAGAGTATAGAAACTAAAGTTTTTGTTTGCTGCTAACGTTAGACAATTTTAACTAATATATCTATTTTTTATTGGATAACATGACGAAACGAGCAAAACGTTAACTTGGTAGTAAGTGCAACGCCACAGTGGTCTACCCATATCAAATGCTGTGTCAGAAATGTTCCAAGAAACACCACATTTGCCCGTCACCCTGAGACATCAGTTCTTAAGTGTCATATGCCCAGTGATTACAATAGCCATTAACCTTCAGAACGAAACACCGTAATGTCTTCACACCACTGTTTCACGGTAGAACAACTGACTCTGTGTTGGTACCTACCTAGACGGATTCCTGCATAGGAATCCTACCACCAGTATCCAGTATCAATACCATCACCTATATGCAGTTCTCGTCATCATCAAGTGATATAACTAGTCCACAGCTAGACGTAAATCTCGTCTAAGGATGGAGGATTTAATCGCCACACTTGGCAGGCGGATGGGTGATCGCAGTACCAGACATTTCGCATCGACTCTGATGCCAATCTTGGGTCTGTGTAATTTCGTACTAGTATTTTTTTTTGTGATAGCTATTTCGCATATATCAGAAGCCATGATAATTTCTACGAATCTCCCTTAGTCGACTTTTTCGATACCCAGAGGATGAGATGGAGTGGCAGACTTTCTTACACCGTCACCACATAGCTATTTTTTTATTTATTTATTTACACGTTATTGTACTAAGTGTATAAATGGCGGACTTAATGCCATATGGCATTTTCTACCAGTCAACCAGAGAGGTAAAGGTAGGAAGTTTTAACTACCTACCTAATGTTTTAGGTTGTTCAAAACTAGAAAGTCTTTTCTTAATTAGATCAATAAAATGACAAGATAAAATTCCTTACATAAAAAAATCTTGAGGTCAAAGCCAGCGAACGAAATTTCGTTCACTGCATAATGCGTATTATTAAATAAAATATTACATCGAGTGTATGTAACTAACTTTTATTCTGTGTATTATTAGAGTGTGTAAATAACTTTTATTCTGCACTTGCAAAACCGCTGGTTTTCAAACATATGATGTTGTAATAAATAATTGTAAAAATAAATGACATTATGTATTATAGCATTTCTTCGAACCGGTATAGATTTTTATATTTATAAAAGCTTTCATTATTCACATACGAACAGGTAACATAAGGTTTCCAAAAAACAAGTGTCTTCTAATTACCAAAAGTGTTTGAGTAATATTATAGATTGTTATATCTATATTACGTGAACAGACAACTATGTACCCCTTTTAAAGCATATTGCACGCACGAAGGAGTACGAGATTTGGCATACCTAGTTGAAAACAAAAAAGTTAAAGTAGCTAGTTAAAGTTTACATGGAGAAGCGAGGAAGCTGTATATATAATATGTGTTAGAAATACATTATATTAAATAAATTATTTACGTTCATACTGACATTGTCAATGACATAATAGTCTGTAGTTTGTCTATGGTCAAATAGTCGCAATTAGTGTTGCCTGGTGTCCCGATTTGCGCGGAACATTCACCCTTAATCGGGACGCCAAATGTCCCGATTTTTCACTAACCACTAAATTTATCTAGTTTATTGAAGTTTTATTCGTTTTGTGTCTTGTATGAACCAATGGTAACATACAATTTTAATAAATAGGTTTTTTCCGATTGTTCGATAGAAATGATTATTTAGAAAAACCTGTTATTTTTCTAGCCATTGTAGCTGTCCCGATTTGTAACACAATTCACTCGAATTTCCTTTCCCTCCCGAATTTGACATACTGGACCTGGCAACACTAGTCGCAATAGAACTTTAAAATATTGCCAACTAATAAATACTCAAACCTCGATAACGTTCGAACTTTAACATTTTATGAGTTACGGTTGAATTTCACCACAGGGCGACCACTAGTTAAATGTAAATACTCGTATGTACACAGCAATATTATTTACCTATAAATTGAGTCATTATCTTTGTACCACACGAGAAGCATGAGCTCATCATCAGTTGTATCCGGTGTTGAGTCGCAAAAAAGTGTCGTATTTCCATCTTCTAAAGCTTCTTGAAACGTTACTGGACCTGATATACATATGAAAAATATTTAATGTTATTCCAATCATGACATTTTTAATTCATTTAAAGAAATGAGTTTGTTACAAAACAATTACGTATATTTACGAGTATTTTTATTACACGACTAATTATAAAGTAGCAATAACCGATAAATGTATGCAGAGTCGCATTTTAGGCTTTATTAATTTGTTTATTAATATAAATAAAATAAAATAAAATAATTGTTATGCAGAATGAATTAGATTTAAAAATACAGAGACGGTTTTTAGTGAACTTCTATTCTGCCATCAAGCATTACTGTTTTGCTTTGAAGGGCGCTGCAGCTAAATTCAACATTTCACAATTTCTGTGTGATACTGCAACCGTTATAGCCAGGCGTGGTATTTACCATAAGCTGACACTTGTGTTGTTACTTACTCTCATACAATTTACGTTAAAGACAAAAAATTTACCGTCAGCTCCTGCAACGAAGGCGAAGGTAGGAGGATAGATGAAGTTTAACAACAATATCAGCGCCTCAGTGACGCGCATTCTACGGTCCATCCATGCTACTGCGTTCCCTCTTCATAGGTTTGACATTGTAGTGACGGTACGATTTTCTATAGAAGTTGGAGTTTTTCTTATTAACCAGCTACCGTCGTCTTATCTTTGTAGTTTTCTGTTATGAAGCATATAAAAACAAAAAATAAATTAAATCACCAACTTTTTTAAATCTATACTGTGATGTCCTCTTGGCCGATTATTAGTTATCTGCGCGGGAGACATTACACTGCCACAGGTGTACATACAAACAGTGGCGCTCACTCGTTCCAACCTTCCCGTGCCCAATGTAACGCTCGCGCGATAAGATAGGTAGACTAGGATACAGTGTCAGAGACACAGGGATAATAGAAACGCAACCACATCCGAAAACCAACAATTTGTGTTTTTGCATAAATGTTGCTTTCGGCTGAGCTTCGAACCCGCGGCGTAGAATTCAGGTACTGTAACCACTAAGCCACGCGGTCGTCAATAACTATATCTTATAATTATACAAAACATATTATGTATGTTCAACTTGATTTTAAGCAAACATGCGATATTTCTTTTGAATTTGGCTATACTAATAAAAGCCTATAAAAAAATACCCCGGACCAGGAACGATTGTTGCGTTGATCTGTTGTTCCGGCTCGTGGTCACACGCGGGAATCGAGAGCGACTCATTTTTTCATAGGAGAGGGGGCAAACGAGCAAGCGGCTCATCTGACGGTAAGTTATCATTGCCGCCCATGAACATCGGCAATACCAGAGAAATTTCGGGTGCTTTGCTGGCCTTTGAGAAAGGAGTAGGCTCTTTTCTTGAAGGTTAGTCGTATCGGTCCGGAATAATCGCTGACGGCAGCATTCCACAAAGTGGTTGTGCGTGGCAGAAAATTTCTAGCGAAGCGCACAGTGGTGAAATGCAAGTCATACAGGTGCTGCTGATGAAATTTTTTGCTGTGCCGCAATGTGCGTTGGTGGAATTAAGCAGCAGGAATTAATACGAACATCCGCAGAAAACAAAATACAGAAGCTTATCCACTGCGCCAATCAATTCCAAGCTGAGTTCTACTTTAGAATTAAGTCCAAGGATATACTGAACAATGAGTGACAATTGATTTAAGGTTTATAAATTTTCACTATTTACGCAAACATTTTTGTAAATATGTCATTTGTGTTTGAATAAATATTTAAATAAAATTTGCACTGTGACTACTGTCAAAAAGTTTAAATAACACGCATCAGTAGTTCATATAGAAGTTCTATGCTTAATAAAATTTATTCCTTTTCTCTAATTTTTTAATTTATGTTGAAAGTGATGGAAGACTTTGGCGCTTAGGAAATAAAAGTGATTCATTTGTTGAGTATCTCCTAACTACTCTACTGATTGTTATGCTAATGCAGATAGCAGATTGATACACTGTCGTAATGTATGATTAAAAATACTTGGTAAGATATTTTTTAACGTGACGATATTTGACGGGTATTTTATTTTTGCAGATGCGATTAGTGACGGGTTATTAAATTATTTCTCGTGATTCAAAAATATATACAGAGTATAACATAATCAGAGAATTTGTAATTTTTAGACTATAATATTATTTCATATGGCCAGCGTTTGAACAACCAATATCCATTTACAAAACCACTTAAAAAACGAAGTATTCATTTTTGCAATTCTTTTCTGAAAAAAATCAATGACCATTGTGATGGTAAAACAGTGTAATTAAGAATTTTCTACGGCATGTAAACACAATGGCCTTTAGTGATCATTATCATCACGTCATCACTCCAGCCCGTTAGCGACCACTACAAATAATATGCTTCAAATGTATAGGGATGCGGCATGTGATCTGATGAAGGGTAACCTTTTTTATAGGAGACAGTGACGAGTCAAGCAAAGCCTATAAGCAAAGCTCTCCTGATGGTAAGTGCAACGTCTGTCCATAACAAATGCTGCCCAGTTACATTAGCTCTCATTGCCCGTCCAGAGCGATGCACAGTAATGTTTGCACACTACTGCTTCACAGCAGAATAACTGGCTACTGTGTTTTATAACTAAAAAGAGTAGTTTGTTTTCTTTTAAAGTTGCCACATCCATTTAAGATTACTGCGGGACTTAATTATAAATAAAAGATCTGACAAATACTGGTACATCACGGAAACTACTCTGTGACTAATCGAACATCCGCGTCGGTTTTTGTTAAAAGTAACGGTGTTTATCTAAAAAAATCCATTGAAGTACAGTTATTTAAAAAATGCCTTATGTAAGTAGAACACTGAGATAGAGTAAATATTAATAATATACTTTTATCAATAAAATATTTAATAATTAAAAAAATATATAATCTTTCGACAGTAAGAGAGAAGAAAACTAAAGTATTAGCTTTAGTTAATTTCAGTATTTTAGAGATATAAGTATTAGTTCCAGCAACAAACAGAACTAAAAGGTGCCACGATTTTTATTCTGTTTAGCAAGGAATATCCTATTATTAATTTATTAAGTAATCAGTTAATTCTTTGTGGAGACTTTATTTGTTTAATGTGCTATATTTAGTTTTGTTATTCATAACATACTTAATTTGTGTTTTGTTGTCGTTTCTCTTTAAAATAAATAAATAATAATTAACTATACAACGAAATTAATAATTACACAGTCAAGTAAAGGCCATACTTCAACGCCATGGCCTTAAATAGATACTTGTGGATTTTGGAAGATACATCATCAAAGGTCATATCCGGAACATTTCTGTGACAACAGCTTTTGTTTTGAATTTATAATGTGAACAAATATATTTCTTTTTTTAACCGACTCAGAAAAGGAGGAAATTATTTAGTTGTTTTTTTTTATGTTTGTTCGGGGATAACTTATTTGTTTATGATCCGTTTTTAATGATTATTTTTATTATAAAGGGAGTACCGTAAGTGTGGTCCCTATATTTGGTCGAGTTCTGATGATGTGATCCATGACACTTAGATTCGCATTAGCATGTTTGGAGTTGCGGCGTTAAGGTTATTTGATTAAATAATTATTGCTTTAAAATAACACAATTTTGTAATAAGTTATTTAAATTATTTGCTTACTTTTTTTTTATAATCATGTGGTCAACTTGATAAAAGGCGGACATGTTCTCCCTGTAAACCCAAGCAATTTGATTTTAGCTTAAAATTATGTTATCTTAATGAGATTTTATAATATCTGTAGTAAGCTGTAATCACAGACCTAGGGTTGAAAAAAGAAAATAATAAGCCAGACAAAGAGACGCTTTAACCGCTTATGAAAACTATCATGATGATGTCCTTCCTCGTCGATTTAGATTTTGGCTACGATGATGTCTTCTGGGCAAACATTTAAAATTAAAACATCAGAAGTATACATCAGCGCTTAATATACTATAGTACCGTAACACCTTATAGCCGCGGATCCTGGGTTCGAATCCCAGCTGGAGTCTGGAGGAAATTGTTCGATTTCGTGTCTGATAGTGTTGTGACTTTTCCGTGTTTCAGACACACTTGTGGCACTATTAATCTCATGCGCAGTTGATAGCTTCTGACAGTGTACAAAGTTGGTGGTTAAAAAGCGACCAGGAGATAATCAGTGCCGTAAGTGTTAACTCACTCACTCATCTTCTGTTTTGACCCCTACTAATGAGACAATATCGAAAGACAGGCCAAATATAACCCCTGATCCACGGAACAGCAAAAAATTTACTGTTCCGTGGATTAGGGATTGATAATTTACATTAACTTCGACTGGGATTGGAACCTAAGAGCCAATATTCAGGTATAATATAACCACACACGCGTCTAATTATAATATTGCGGTTGCCAATCCGCCTGTGAAACGTGGCATATATGGAAATCACATAGAGCTTATCTACGAGTATGTGACTATGAGCTTATAAGTGTGACTTACGAATTTGATCGTCACTTACTATAGTCGGATATTACGATGTTGATTGTCTTTGTAAATATACCAATACGTCTAATTTAAAACTACAGACGCAGTTAATATTTCTTTAGTAATACAGTTTTTAAAAAAAATTACCTGCTTAAATTTCTTTTCATTCGATCGTATCAGTTAAAACCTCTCTTGATTTCTAACAAGTATGACAACATCACATTATGACCAATATGATTTTCCCTCAGAGCTATGTTATGGTGTAGACTTTCTCCCAAACTAAATTACATAAGTACAATAACATAGGTGCATAACAAAAAAAAATCTACAGAATTTACGTGAAACACGATTAAAATTTACTTACGATTGTTTAGATTCTTTTAATGTTTTCCTGTTTTAAGTTAAACAGGTCAGTCCATACAATGTGGTCCAATAACACGCATTAAAGTAACAATTAAAACACAATTTTATTCACACCACCAATGAAATAATAGCAATGCATAATAATAAATCCTCAGGCCGGTAAAATAATTCTAACGCATATAGAAGCGTAGGTACTATACATACAAAAATTCAGAATATTTACGCACACTCTACACTGAGTATGCTGTAAAGATTTATTGAATTGACGTAAAATATGCCCTAGTCAGGACAAAACCGGGCAAGTCCTCCTCTGCGTTGAGTTCGAAACGTACTGAACGTGTGAACATTTATCGTGGCGTTGAAGAAACGCAAACCGGTTGTCAAAAATTGTATTTTATGAATGTAAGACGTGTTTTTAGTGTGAGCTATGGGCAAAAGATCCATATCTGAGCTTTAGTATTTAATAAAAATATCCCAATATTACAAATCATACATTTAAAGAAGAAGAAGTAAATTTCCGCTGTAATGTTTAACTTTGGCTTAATTCTATTTAAAATGATTTAACCGAATTGATGTTAGTTTTATTTGTGTATCTAAGCATTCAACATTAAATTAGACAGTCCTATAAATTTATGGCAAATGTTCTCCGAATTATATTAAGAATATATCAATCACATTTAACTAAAGATAACATAAAATAGGTTTGTATTGTGTTTAAAGTCTTTTTTATTGCATTTTAAATGGTTTGTTTGTCAGACGTATGACTAGTGGGGATAAAATATATATATTTGAACCTTGCGTAAATTATGAGTAACTATAAAGAAGTGAAGGATGCTCACAGCAAAAAATAAATTGCGTATACGATAAATTGACGAAGACCAAGATGTGTCATTGCCGTAGCATCATAGCTTATTGACAACGACTTAACTTATTTTTACTGGTGGTAGTACCACCGCCCATAGTCTAGATAGGTACTCGTACCACTGTACTGCAGTGCCTGTTATTCTGCCGTCAAGATCTAGTCTTTATTATTAGTCATAAGAGACTTATGAAGTAATGTCTCAGGGTGACGAACGCAGTGTGATGCGACACCAGGTTAACGATTTGTTCGTATCGTCACTCTCCACCGTAAAAAAACACTTAAGAATAGTGAGAATGCTTACTCGGTGTATATGGGTATGATATATCTACGAACTTATATACCAATAATTCGTTCTGGATTGAATTTTGTATTTCTTCTACCTCTCATTATGTTCTTTTCCTTGGGCAATTTATTCTGCTACCATATGTTTTTTATTTTATTTCTGTAAAGTTGATAAACGAGCACACCTAACAAGAAGTAGTTACAGTGGCTCATATAAACCTACTTCTATTCTGTTTTTTTTTTTGTTTAGAAAACGCTGATGCTTCACACTTGATTTTCTCCTATATCGTAAATGCATTGTTTAAATAAACTGCATATGCACAAAAACCCTAACCCAGAACCACTTTATGTCAATAAAAATATTTTTTTCATGCGGGAAGCATATTCGTAGAGCGGAATTCCTTTGCTAAGCCACAGCGCTAACAAAACCGTAAGTTTTATTGTAGCTCTATATATGAATGCATGTCACCTGAAAAATACTGTAATAGAATGCCTCGTTGCCAGTAATTGTGTTTCCAGTTATTCGCACTAACGACACGGAACATTTCAGTCGTATACTGCAACTTTACTCTGGTATCTAAGACACAGTCTATCCCGATCGATATGAGTCATCGGGTCTCTGCACTTATCGTACGAAACATTGCAGTGCTATATTCGTTCTTTACTACAGCACTGGTATCTAATAGCGCAGTTTTGTCTGATCGATCTGACTCATTTATTTGCTGTATAGAGTATATAGTTGTCTCTATCAACTGGAAAGAAAGCACCAAAAGCTTCACAGTATCTAGCGCAGTTTTGTCTAATCGATCTGACTCATATATTTGCTATATACAGTATCTAGCTGGCTTTATCATCAGAAAAGGTAGTTAGCTCCAAAGTTTCGCTCTATAATATGATTTAATTGTGTCTTTGCTTCTCTGAACTCACCCTACGACCTACTACTACTTTGAGACCTCAGTTTTGTCTGATCGATCTCACTCATTTATTTGCTATATACAGTATCTACTTGGCTCTATCAACTGAAAAGAAAACACCAAAAGCTTCACACATCTCCGGTTCTTTGCGCTCATCATATGAATCATTGCAGTGTTATGCTGCTACTTTACTTTGGTATCTACGAGCGCAGCCTTCCTCGTTCGATCTGACTCATTTACGTGCAGTACTCAGTGTCTAGCTGACTCCATTAATTGGAAAGTAAGTTGTGACTATACGTTTAACCAATCATCATCATCATTTCAGCCTATCACTTGTCTACTGCTGAAAAAAGGCCACCGCAACAGATAGACACAAAAGTTGTAGCTCTCGTTGTGGGCGGGAAATGCCATATTTGCCACGCTTGGCGGTCCGGTTAGCAACCGCAGTTTATTTATTCAGATGTTCCACGAAGGTGCAACTCCAGATCTGGTTTTCATTTTCCCTCTGTCGACTTTTACGACACCCCGGGTGAGATGGGGTTGTAGATTTTCTTAAGCCGCCACCGCACGGCAATAATTTAATTTAATTGCGTTTCGGTTCTCAGCGCACTCAGCCTGCGACACATTGCAGCGCTATGCTGTTACTTTGCTCTGGTATCTGAGAGCGATGTCGTCTCCTATCTATCTGACTCATTTATGTGCTATAGTCAGTATCTGGCTCGCTCTATGAATTGGATTTAGAACCATAATTTTAACATTACATTATTTGATTTAATTGCGTCTACAATTCTATACACTCACTGTACGAAACATTGCAAAACTTTAAACTAATTTAATATTTATCAATTAACTGTACACAGAACAGTTATTTTATAGCGTATAATATTTTAGTTAATTAATGTTTTTATTTTTATATTAATCAAATTTCTAACATACATAAGTTTTACTTCTGTCACGTGTACTGAGTTGCACACGCTCTTTTTTTCTATTTTTTTTCCTGGGTTTTAAGTTTCTTATGTAAAATAAATTTTTATTTTGTCAATTTAGCCAAAACATCACATTTTTTATTGATTACGCATCGACACATTGCAGCGCTATGCTGTTACTTTGCTCTGGTATCTGAGAGCGATGTCGTCTCCTATCTATCTGACTCATTTATGTGCTATAGTCAGTATCTGGCTCGCTCTATGAATTGGATTTAGAACCATAATTTTAACATTACATTATTTGATTTAATTGCGTCTACAATTCTATACACTCACTGTACGAAACATTGCAAAACTTTAAACTAATTTAATATTTATCAATTAACTGTACACAGAACAGTTATTTTATAGCGTATAATATTTTAGTTAATTAATGTTTTTATTTTTATATTAATCAAATTTCTAACATACATAAGTTTTACTTCTGTCACGTGTACTGAGTTGCTCACGCTCTTTTTTTCTATTTTTTTTCCTGGGTTTTAAGTTTCTTATGTAAAATAAATTTTTATTTTGTCGATTTAGCCAAAACATCACATTTTTTATTGATTACGCATAATATTATCATAATTTTAATCCAAGTTGACACGTTATTTGAAGAATAGAAGCGTAAGACCGCGCCTATTATACTTAACAAAAAAATATCGTCATCGGGCGATCTAATGAGTTATTATATAATTTGAGATAAATAAAGTTATAGCATGGGCGTTTTTGTACCTGATTCGTTGAATCTTTTATTCGCGTATACAAAGACTAAACTGCATATTAAATAAAATATTTTTGGACATTTGGGCGTAACAACAACTGTGTTGAATGTCATGACCTTCCTTCGTCGACAACTTCTGATTATTTCACATTGTCGACAACGCGGCACCCACTTTTTTAAATATATACATTAACACAGCTTGTATGAAAGATGGTATGGAAAGATGGATCGTAGCAAGTGGAAAAATGTGGTCTCTGCCTACCCCAATGGGAAAAAGAGGCGTGACTTTATATATGTATGTACAAACGAAGACGGTATCGTACAAAGTAGTGATATTTAAAAAGATGTGATGTTATAAAAAATTTTCTTGGGACTAACCGCCTGTGAGACAGGATATTTCAATTTCGTAGATGTCTGAATATGGAAATAACGTTAAAAATTTCATGTCCTCGGGCAGATGGTGGAGTGTTACCTATACAATTTGGTGACCGGCAGCAGTGTTTGCTTCTTCTACTGCTATCGCCAAACCGCCTATTAAAGCGACTACGAAAAATTCTCAGAAATTGGGAGCGAGCTTAGAGTGATGTAATGGGATTCTAGTGGAAACTTATTTTTTTTTAAAGAAAGTAAAACATGAGAAAATTTGTTATTTGAATTTTTTTATTTGTTATGGGTAGACATTTCTGTGTCGCACTACACTGGGCTCTTGGGTTCTTATGTTCTTAAGTTGCATATACCCAGTTATTTAACTAGCGTAACTAATTTATTTTTAATCTTTTTACATTTCATACTTGTTTAGTTTAAATGTAAAAACTCAAACGTGCTTTTTCTTTTCTAGCAATCAACTGCTATTATTGGATTGCAGCTATCATCCCGCGTTTTAAATGCATACATTAAAAATAGTTATACAAACAATCACGACCAATGACCACACTCGATGCTCAAAGCTGCACATGGACGTGATACGTATATCAAACAAAACCAAATCACGCCTTATAGTAAACATCAACACCAAAACTTCACAATGGAGATGTTTCATACTGCATTAGGTAGTACAAATAAAAGGAAATGTGTTTGAATTGACGATAACTCTCTCAAAATTAAATAAAACTTTCATTTTAAAATTCGTCTTGGCGTTCGTTCTCTATAATAATATTTCGTAAAAAAACAATACCAGAATTATTGCTAAAATTACTAAAATTTACAAGATTATCATTAACAAGCCGTGACCGTTGAAGGCTGTCTTAAATTTCATCAAACGCCAGCAATCCAATTTCAAGCTCTAATGACAGGCTAATAAAATTGTTAATTTCAATTTTATGTACTGCCTCCTTGATAAAACCACATTGATAAAATCCGCGTTTTTGATAGGAGAAAATGAGATGAGGTTTGTGCCCATAAGTGGCATTGTCATAGGCTCTTAGTGCAATTCATCATTTCAGCCTACCATAGTCCACTGTTGAATAAAGGCCTCCTCCATAGATTTTCACAAAACGTGGTCCTGAGTCACCAGCATCCATAGACTTCCCCCAAAACCGTGCAGGTCGTCTGCATTTGCGGTTACGAGGTTGCCATTCGAGAACCTTTTTTACCCAACGGACCCGGCCCATCGCCACTTCCGCTTGCTATTCCTTATGACTACGTCTGTTACTCTAGTTCTGCTGCTGGTATCATCGATACGGATTTTATTAGCAGAGAAACTGCGAGCATAGCTCTTTCCATAGCTTGCTGAACAACTCTGAGCTTACTCATGCTGCCTGCAATGAAGGACAACGTCTCAGTTCCATATATCATCACTGGCAACACGCATTGTACTTATCGGTCTTCTGTACAATCTGGCGTAGGCTAGTTATTTGGTACTAAAGCCTTTTCGGAATCCAGCTTGTTAGAGAGGCTGGAAGTCGATAAGTCTCCTTGCGAGACGATTCGTAATGACTCTTGAAAACAGCCTGCGGGTCAAAAGCAATTTCGGTGTATAGCTATTCAAGAGGGCGTTATCGCCCTTCTTCAAGGACAGCACAACCACGCTTCTATTCCACGATTCCGGCCTAGCGCCACCTCGAATGACGAAATTGAAGAACCTATGAAGGTCCACTAGTACCGGTTTTTCACCCGCTTCCAGAAGCGTCGTCACCCGGCGCTTTGCCATTCTTAAGCTGTTTGAGAGCCATACTAATCTCGCTCAGACTGACGTCCGGCATCATCGGAATAGTGTCGGACGAGATTTGCTCTTGGTTCGTTACTCACACTAGAGTGCCGCTCCAACTACGATGTGTATAGCTGTCTATAAAATCTCTCGATCCCACCCAAAATATCTGGTCCAGCGGAGATGACGCCACCGCCCTCGGTCCTTAACTTAGTCAGTTGGCTCTTTCCGTCAGACAGATCCCTGGCAAAGACCTTGCAGCCTTGGTTTCGCTCTATAGCTTCAGTTGCCGATATGCTGATACATCAGTTAAGGAGTGCAGCCTCATTTCACGCTGAGCCTCCATGAGATTGAGTTTCTGGATATTTTTTGTGCAGTGGGTCTTGCAAAACTGCCCCCACCGCATGGACAGTTTCCACAATATTTGTTCATATCGTCCACTGTAACGCAATCATCGAGGCACTAAAAGCGATTATGCAATTCGAACAGTAAGCTCGGCGTTTTAAATAAGGCACGAGATGGACGGAGCGTAAACTTCACCAGACGAGACCTCTCCAGCTTCACGTTTAGGTTCATTGTGCCTCTTAGCATTCGGTGACCACTGCCGGTTTTAGCCTAGCGATCAGAGAAGCATCATTGAACAGTTGCCGTTTGGTCGTCGTGATGAAGTCGACCTCATTTTTGGTGGAACCGTCGGGGCTCATCCACGTCCACTTTATGTGGAGCCTCTTTTGAAGAAAAGTAGTTCATCGTGTCTCTCTTTCTCCATAAAGTCGGCCAGCTGTTGGCCTCTTGGGTACTTTTTCCATATTTCAAATTGCCCTTATACCAGCCCGTCTTCCTTCATACCCATTTTTGCGTTAAAGTCTCCCATCAACACCGTGTAGTGAATTTTGGAGGAATGTATGGCTGTTGAAATATCCTCATACATTTCCTCCAACTCATCATCAGGATGTGCCGAATAACTTCATCGATTACCGTTTGGTTATTCTGAAAGGTACGCAACTCTAGTCGACACACTTCCGATCTTGACAACGTTGTTGATGAGAGACTTGTGAACGTTCCGATTTCCTTTCCTTTTTCTCTACTAAAGTCCAAAAACTCGCGGTAAAACGCTACACGTCGTTTCTTTTAGTATGGCGTGAGCATTCTCGGAATCCATCTTCCGCATATTTTGACTTGCCAAAGCGATCATGTAAAATCTATACATACAAATGAATAAAATTGAAGTGTATGTTTAAAATATCAAAAGCTTTTTACTCAATGCTTATACACGAAAGTATATACGGTACTTATAAGAGAAAAACTAATTTTAAATTTTTGTCTGTCTGTCTGTCTTTTTGTTCCAGCTAATCTCCGAAACGGCTGCACCGACTTTGACGAGACTCTCACTGACAGATAGCTGGTATTATAGACGGTAATTTAGGCAACTTTAATTTTAGAAAAGTAATTAGGCTTCCGCGAAAACAATTATAACCCCAAAATCCGATTCAAATCGGGAAGTATATATGTATATAATCGATCGGGGTCGGCTTTTTTACGCGGGTGAAACAGCGGAGCACAGCTAGTATTCAATATATGTGTATCTGATGTTGTGATGTGTATATGACACTCAACCATTTTCTTAAGCGTTTTTTTACGTACATTCCATATTTGTTTTCCGCAATAGTGGCCTCTATAGGATATCCCTCGCTAACGATAGCTCATCTATTAATGAGTGTCTTAATTAGTACAGATATAAAAAGTGCACAGTACAGCTATCGTATCGGGGAACCAAATTCGTTCCCTTACAGAAAGTTCTCTAATACCCGAAAAAGGTGGCGGTGGTGGAGATTCGTTGAGGCTAAACTCGAGCGAGTACGCAGGATGGCGAATGGTTTGTTCCTGCAACTATGGTATAACATTAATATATAGTAAAGTAGTACCCGGTTGAAGGGACTGTTTTTCTGCCGATTTCGTGATCATTGATTGTATTGTCCACTATATATGTTATGCTGTTACCAATGTAGCTATAACTATACGTATATATAACTATATGTACTTAAAATTCATCTAAACTTATTAGCAATAGCAATGCCATTTGACTTAATTAAGGTTTCTAAAAATGAGACCAAATACATTATATATAATTGTTTAATACAAAAATGATCAAATGAAAAACGAAAAAGTAAAATATTATCATTTATGATAAACTTTTTTTCTGGGTTTGTTTCATGTAGCAAGACTGACCCAGCCGAGATAAATTCACAGTTATATCCGTATAAAGACCTTTTTTTTTCAATTTTAAGTGCAACAGCTGGCCTCAACAAATGTTGTGATTGTGCCCAGAACATTTATGTGTGGCACCACAATGCGCTTGTCACTCTGAGACATCCCATCCCAAGTCTCATATGCCTAGTAATTACATTACCCATCAGTACCCTTCAGACCGAAACACAGCAATAACTGGCACTGCGGTTGTGGTGGTACAAACTTCCAAATACAGTCATAGCTATCAAATGTGTAGGAGATATTATAATGCCACAAGTGTATGCGCAAACACAGAGTCACTCACTCGTCCTTACCTACTGCCTACGATGTAAAATTCATGCGATAAAATCTGAGGTAGGCTAGGAAGAAGTGTCAGAGACACAAGGACAAGTACAACACAAACGTTGTCCGACTGAGATTCGAACCCAGGACCCGCGACGTAGTCAGGTATTCTGACCACTTGGTTATGCTTAAGCGAAGGCCCTAAACACTCGTAAAGTTTATTATGATTTTGTTCGAAATATATTCCATTTGTATTTATATCACCGTATCTTGAAGACTAACTGTTATTTTGGTCGTGTCGATTGAATTAATTCGTCTGATACGGGAAGGTAAGGATGAGATAGTGCTTGTGTTTGAGTACGTAGTGTACTCTTAGTAGGTCTCTTTTATGGGGCAATGTATACGTTTTTACAACAAAATCCCAGAAAGTGCACTGTCTTTTAATCAAAAAGTTCAAATTTTATATTAAACAAAGACTTCATAAAAAGGGTTATTATAATATTAAAGAGTACATAGATGATGATAACCTCTGGGAATGAGGTGATCGCCGCTATGGTATTTCTACGTCTTTATAGTACTGCTGTTTTTGTACATTATATTAAAAATTACTGAAAAAAAACCCGCCGGGTTTTTTTACTGGTTTTTCCCAGGACAGAGGCATTTTTTGCGAACCAGTGTATTTAAAAAAAGGAAAAAAAATGTCTTTCAATAAGTATTATGTAAATAAACTATATTGAATAAAAATTTATTCTATTCTATTCTAGTGCACGGCACTCTCGGAATGTCTATAATGTATCTACAACACAACAACTTTTACAAGATTACAAAATTTTTTTTGGAGGAATTATAAGTAAAACTCTAAACGATGATTTAAAACTTTTATTAATGAATAAAAGTGTAAATTTAGTAACGTTATTTTTTTTTGTTTTTGCACCTAAGAGTATACCCTCCCTGATGACCGTTTATTGACTAAGTGGTTCACATTTATTTACATGTTATTTAGACTATTGACATTTGTTACACAGTAAGGAATATTATATTAGCATAGCATCTCTGCTATTTGATACTGAGATGCTATGGCGTTTCCTAGTTTTATAAGAGTAAGTTCGTTTTATTTCAACTGTAATCGGACTTACTATTTAATTTTTGTTTGTTAATAGTTAATGTATACAGAGTTAAAATTAAATATAATATTAAATATATAATACGTATATTGTTTAGCCTACCTTAAAGCTCCAGTGGAATGATTATAATAATTACAAACTGTGCGGCAATAATATGACACATATTCTATGACAAAATGTAGATGGCACAGGCTAAATGAAACTAAACACTATCATATAATATTCTATTTCTTAATTTAACTTAAAGCTATAGTGCAATTATAATTATAATTACAAATTGTTGAATATTTTGAGTCTATTTACAATAATTTCTATTAAATTAATGAAAGACCTGAGAGGTTGCTCCTTCTTCATGAGTTCTGTCATTTTGTAGAGAGACACATCAGCGTTGTTACAAATGAATTCGTGTTCGTATCCCGCGGAGCAGAAAGCGGGATATTTTTGCTTATGGCGGATTGCTAATCCGAACCAGACAGTTCACACCTTAGACACCCCGCTAACCATCACCCATCTAAAATTTAGGTCTTGTATTGAGAACAGCTGTGCCCCGCGGTTTTACCCTCTTAAAATAAGCCGACAACATGACCTACCTCTGACCTTGCTAACCTATGCATTCACAGTTCGGTAATATTTACATACTTACATAAGATCACGACGGTATCCCATAAGGGGTAGCTGACTACCCCTCTAGTCTCCGAAGACTGGGCACTCACTGCAAAAACAGATGAGTGCCACAATCCACGTTTCACCAAAATAATATAATGCACTTGGTGTGATAGGTGGTGAGCCCATGGCCACCATGCGCTGTTGGGTGCACAGTGCAGTTTAATTCCTTAATTCCGGTAATATGTATCGCTAACTAATCACCATATCTCCTAAACTACAACACTCATTGATTTGAAATTTGGTATAAATATTCCTTTACACCCAACTAAAACGGAATTTACAAACATTTACTGCAAAATGTGGAACCGCGGTGCTGGTTTTCTCTATACAGACTAACATAACAACAACTTCCGTGCGAAGCCGGGGTCAGCGGGTGGAAGCAGATCAGCTAGAAAATTATAAAAGAGGGAAGAAATTTATATAGATAAAATAATTATTAATTACAAATAATTATATACCTTTTATAAATAACTTTGGATTGTATTACATTTATAACAAGCACATTAAGATAAATAAATACTACTAATCGCAAGTCATTGGTGGTTTTGACTTTAATAAAATACATCTACCACATTCTCTAGTGTTATTGTAAGAATAGTGCCCGATATGCCTCACAACCAGTACTTAGTGCAACTTGATGCAGAAACTAGTTGGGCAAGGTAGTTAAAGTGGTTAAGTAAACTGTGCAATTTAATATTTTAGCATAAAACTTACCACATGGTATTTATACGATTATAGCATCGTAGTTTACATAAAATTTCCTTTTCTATCTATGCTGATATTTGGCTATATATTTGGTAACGAAACATGTTTGGTATTCGGATGTGGTTATTTTAAATGTCGTATTGTTTATTTTTGTTTTATTATTTAAGTATGTTACATTACAAATGTATTTACTTAACATATAATAATACATACACAATACAAAAAATCGAATTAAGAATAACAAAACATTAGTCGATTTTCGACCACGGTGACAACTATCAAATATTGTCGATAGTTATCAACTACGCAGGAGATATTATAGTGCCAAAATGTACACGGAAACACAGGAGAACTCACTCATCCCAACCGTGCCCGATGTAATGATTATGCCATAAGATTGGAGGTAGGCCAGGATGCAGTGTCAGAGACATAGGGTCAGTTAAATAACCGTACCCGAAAACCAACAATTTACATTTTTGTATAAATATTGAGCCCAGGCTGCGATTCGATTTCAGATGCGTGGTAGGCAGGTACTCTAACCATTAGGCCACGCGGTCGTCAACATCGTAACCTAACATATAAAAAATATAATATATTGGTACTGATATAAATACAACTATTTTATTTAAGTTATATAAATAACACTTTTGAACAAGAAAAATATATATGTATATTTTTTCAAGAAAAAAAATTCAGATTTAAATATTAAATACAGAAAAAAGTCTGTTTATAAATAAAAAATACCGTATTTGTCGGACTATAAGACGCACCAGACAAATAGACGCAATTAGCAAGATAATTTTTAGAAATTTTTATTTTAATGTTACAGAATCAAAATTTTTATTTATTGTTACCATAACTCGTACCATATTTAGTTCATCTTTAATCTGGGTCTATCACTCGTCTCGTCTATGTTACCGTTCGTATTACTTTCATCTGAACTTACACACTTGTGATATTATATACATAGGTAATATCTACTGAGCATCTAGGTTCCTGTGCTCTCATCCTAGTCTGAGACAACATATGTGTTGTGATTGTCCCTGTGTCACTGGCACTGCATCCAAGCCTACCTCAGATCATATCGCATGAGCGTTACATAGTACACGCATAGGTTAAGACGAGAGAGTGCCTCAGAGTTTGCGAGTACACTCGGGGCACTATAATATATACTGCGCAATTGATAGCTCCCGATAGTATTCGGAAGTTGTCGTAGTTTTATAAAATTAGACAGGACGACGATTAACTATATATAATTGTTATTTATTTCTTTTAAAGCGAGGATAAGTAACAAAATGATTAAACACGACAAAATAATAAAACAACTTCATAGTTTTTTTCCATATTTTTTTCTCGACTAAAAGTCTTTCAGAGTTAAATTTGACTACGCCTGATAATGCAAGTTCGGCCACTGGAGAATATTATTGTACTGCAGTCGTAGATTGTTGAATTAGGCAAAGGCGCCGCAGCGACGCGGAGTTTATTTAGGTCTTCAGTAAACATAATTAGTCTCGATTGGGATTAACTCAGCGGCGTGGTTTGTTGTGCGTTAGCACTAGAAGTATACGGAACCATAATTAGTGTTATTGCAATATTAAATACTAGTGGGTGATATAGAAATTCAATAAAAAAAATCAATTAAAACTATTTTAAATCAAACTATTTATAACTCAGTTATCATCATTCATATTGATACATTAAGAACTCAAATGTATTCACCGTGCCATCTGGCTGCAGTCATTGTGTATTACCAGTTAACACATTTAATAATAGTAATTATACTACGTCGTACATAGTAGGACCGGTAGATGGCGGTATTTAATTTTAATAAAGAAATTCAATAATAATATTGAAATTAAAAAAAATCATTTGTAAACTATTTAAATTCAAACTTATTTTAAACTCAATAATAAAAAAAATTATTTAATGATACCTAACTTATATGGATCAATAGAGTGTTTTTTGCTAAAAACCGATAAATAGATTTGAGAATTTAATTATAACGTAATAGTTAATAAAAATGCAAATTATTTAGAATTATATATAATTATCAATAATTTATAAACTTTATACGGCATGTTAATAATCGGGCCTACAGGTTGACCTCGAATGATCTCTAAACACTGCGCTCGCTCTGCCCTCTATCTCGAAAATGGTTCAAGATATAAAAGAAATGTTTAAATAAAAGTTGTAGAGAATTTATTCCTCTACAATATTTAGAATAAATACAAATAGCATAAAGCCCATAGGAAACGAGATATTTGCAATAAATGTGTAACAAAAAATAGATTTTTGACCTTTGACCTTGGAAAATCTGTAGTCGCGGAAACCCTACGATAAGTAGGTTTTGAGACAAGTTTGAGAGTGTCAAAATAAAAGTTTATATATGTTTATAACTGACTATCTCTCATTCCGAGAGGAAACCCCTAATATGCCTGGACTACAGCTTTGAAACAAAGACTAAATGTTACAGGAAGATATCCTATATGATATTCTTACAGAGTCTTTAGAAAAAATTTAGTACTTAAGGCCTGATACGTTCACAAACAAAGAAACGGGCAAACAGACAGACAGGCATTTTTAAACGATAGAAATCTATTTTGTTACTTATTTTTAGCCTCCCCCAATCATTTATTTCGCAAATTTTTTTAATGGAAAGACACGTGAAGATTACTGATTTATTATATGTATAGACTAAACAAAAATATGAGTAGGTATATTATTGTGAAATTATTCTTCGCGTAGTATACATAATCTTCTTAATAATAAAGGTAATGTTAATCTCCTTTAGAATATAATACATTAAGGATATATTTTTGTCTAACGTATTTTATAACCTGTCTAAACATTTGTTTATAGAATGGAATGGTATGGACTAGAATTATTTAAAAATACAGGTTCTTAAAAAAACGACCTTATTAAATATGGTAACTAAGCAAACTGGTATTTTACCCAGACGTAGGTATAAACTCAAATTTTAACACACCATTATGAATACCAATCTTAGTTTTTGTTTGTTGTTTTTTAAGTAGTCTGTTTAAAATGTATTGTCATGTGGTGTTTACCTTTAATACGTTTTAGTATTTTTTTTGTGTTTCAATTTATGTTGTGTGTTGCATGTATTAATACAAAAACTGTCAGTAATAAAACGGTGGTAGCGGCTTAAGTGAATCTACCATCCCATCTCATCCCGTGGGTGTCGTAAAAGTCGACAGAGGGAACATAAAAACCAGGAGATAGGCAACAGGATCTTCCTGGAACGGATGTTAATAAATAAACTGCGGTTGCCAACCCGCCTGCCAAGCGAGCAAAATCCTCTCCAATCTATGGGGTAGGCCAGGGTTCTGCAGTGGACTAGTGATAGACTGAAATTATTACGGGAGCTGCTCTGTAACCGCAGTGTTATAATTATATTCCAAGAAAAACTTTTGCATTTCTACTGGTGGTAAATTAAAAAAAAAATCATTACATCATAATTTATCTCTGAGGAACTCACTGATAGAGTAATATGATTTGTAAATTAAAACTGATGTACGTCGTCTACGCTTTCCCAAAGTTTTCCCCGTAAACAATTACCCAGTGACCGGAACAAAAAGACATCTGTTGGGGATAATTCCGGTGAATATGGGGAGGGGGGGGGGGGGGGTGTACTATTTCTCAATCGAGTTCCATAAGTTTATATCGGGCACTTTTCGCAATATGCAGGCATAATAATACTACAGTTGACTACAGTACAAAGCCGCGGTCATTGTGGTACAGTTGAAAGAATTTCCTAGTATACTGTGCCATGTTCATCCCATCAGATCGAGATCATTACGTTGCGAGCGTGAAATTATTCTCTTGGCATACGTTTGCCGTGTTCATTGCGACTCAGCCACTGGCGTGTCTATTTGACAAACAACACCTACTTTTCGTATCTAATGACATCATGGCCTTGTCAGTTACATTTGCGACGAAAATATAAAAGGTATACGCAGACCTCTGCACGACAGGTCAGTTGATCTTAATAGGTACCATATTTGCAAAGCTTTACCAACGCGTACAAATGTATTTTCACCATGGCATGATAACATCCAAGCTGAGGAGCCAAATCATGTGTCTTCTTTAATTAATACTATCTATTTTAACCACATGCCCAGACTTTGGTCGATCGATCAAGGTATAATCACCATCTGGAACGCGCATTACTTATTAACCAATCTATTTAAAAAAAATAGTTTTTATTTATATTATACGTTATACGTATCCGATCGACATCAATCTTAAAGCTATAATTAGCCTCTAGCCTCGAAATGCGGATCTAAAATTATACTATTTTCAGCCGCAAAGTTAACAAACTCGATTTTAAAATAATACCTTGTTAACCACTTGGAGTTCAGGTTGAGAGCAAATATGAGTTGCTTACACAAGTCAATATTCCCACACTGCTTCGTTTAAGATTTTATTCTTATCTCACGGCTTTTGATTAGGCATTTAATGTATTATTATTTGATTTAAACATCACTTTATAGAGACACTTATTCTTGTCTTATCTGACCTAAATAGCTGACACGGCTTCATTACAACGTAATTAAAACTAATAGATAGCATCCTTAACTTTTAAAATATCTGAATCTACCGACATACCTAATTCTAATCAGCTCCTAATTAACGACCGCGCGGCCTAGTGGTTAGAGTACCTGTCATCTCCCATCCCAGACGGAGCCACATTTGTCCAAAAATACAAATTCTTGGTATTTGGGTCTGGTTCCGTTGTGCAAGTGAAATTTATTTCTCGTAAAACGCACCCACGACACAGGGGAAATCCTACTGCGGGGCTTCGATTTTAAATAAAAAGAAAATACAACTGATAACAGAAAAAAAAAAATGTTGCTTATATATTTTGCCTTTTTCTTTTAAAACGACAACACCTCACAGAAGAATTGCTATAAAAAATCACAAGTACCGGCACCGAAGACCGAACCCAAGTCTCTCTCATACTATCAAATTTAAACCCAGAACCGCTATCGTATTCCATTTGGAAAAATCTACAGAAAAGGTTTACCTTACTAACAAAACTTGCTTTTCATACATTGCTTACTTTAAATTCATGAAAGTATAAGGAGGTCATGTCTCTAAATAATTAAACATAATTTTAAACGAAATTAAATTTAGTTAGCATATTAGTCTTTCTTTGTTTTACCTTTGCTGACCACTAACTTACTCATTTTAAATGGTACTTCAGGAATTGTATCAAGTGGGAGTATGCTTGTTTTCCTACCTAGTCTTTCAACATTTAATATTCGAAGTGTTTAAAAAGCTCTTAAAAGTGTCTGTTTTTATGTTTGACTTGGTCTCGTTACTTTTTATATATGTCAAAACTAATGACGCTAAACCTGTTGACATTCCGTTATTCTATTTACTTTGCAACAAAATAATATCAATATTTGACATTTTATTGACTGCTTATGTAAATAAATACATATAACATAAAACTGGGTAAGCTGCACTACACTCGTTATTTTAGTTTAAAACAAAAACTATATTACGGGCACTAAAAGAATCGTATTGTATTATAGTAAAATTTTTCAATACTTTTGCGGCCCTTAAATAGTTTTGTAAATAAATTAACTTTGTTTTTAGATCCACATCCTGACATAATACCTGATGAAATCAATGCCATCTAAAATACAAGCATTTAAAAAACAAAAGCGTTGTTCGTGTTCTGAACGTCGACATTTCAACTAACGATGTTCGGATGATGATAACGATGCTTGGATCTAATGATTCATTATTACATTCGATCCAAAGCCACAACAGGTGTTAAGAAACTCAGTGTTCTCGTCATAATGCGGCGATATTTCACGCTGGGATTTTAAAATTATAATCAAATTGCTCCATAAACAGATCGTTGGCTCGGTATTGCGTTGCGAAATACTGACTAATGCTATCTTGAAGTCTACTTTATCCTCAATATTCTTAAATTACGAAAAGTAAAATAAAATAAGTAATTAAGTGAGTGAATAATGAGAATAATGTTTTACAAAAATCAACTATGGTTGACAAAAAACGTATTCATTATAAACAAGTGCACTGCTGAAAGTCGGCTCCGCCCACATGCCACATAACACAGACGATTCTTGCGAACTGCCGATTCTTGCGAACTGCCGATTCTTGCGAACTGCCACCGGAGCCGGTTGGTATCAACGCAATGTAGATCTTCACAGCGACTGTCAAATGCCCTTAATCTCTGAACACTTCAGAGAATTATCACGGCGGTTTTTCGAAAAAGCCGCGGTTCATTCAAACCCGCTGGTGGTTAAAGCAGCAAATTACCGACCAAACAGAAACGCGACCGAAAGCAAACGTCGCCCGCGAAACGTGCTAGACGACACGGACGTCTCAGCTCTTCCTGACCACGATACCGTCAGTCACGATCCAGGCCACACTGTATACAATCAATAGCTTTAATATAACAAGCACCACGACGCGCGATCGCCGTAGAGAGCGGCGCGCAATAGTCAATAATCACACCGCGTACACACGATTCACCCGTGTTCCAGCGCGGTTCTCACCGCCCAGAGTTACCGACACACTAGTCGACAGTCCGAATGGATGCGCGCAGCCTCCCTCGGACGGTCATTAGACGACTTAAAATATTTAAGATTTTCGAAATCGCGAAAGCACGCAGCGAACGCTACACAGTCCGAACTTCGAGGTTTTTGAAGGAGTTTTATTTATTTATTTATGTTTGGGTCAAACCAAACCTGGCACGCGGGCCCCTGGCCCGCGAGCACAGTATCCGATGAAGCTGTAAAAGCCGAGAAGGCAAAGCAAATTACATCACCGAAAATATACACATAACACAGTCCTGTGCTACATGCATCCATCAACTTCCCGCAAAGCCGTGCAGGTCATCGCTCCATGTACCTATTTTTTTGCTGTGTTAGCATATTTTGGTTTGACATCCAAAGTGCTATCCAAAAAATAAAAAAGGTTATTACACATTGTGCTTAAAATACGAGATGAAATTATCACATGTAAGCCGTAACGGCTGTAGTTATTATCTTCACTGAGAGTGAATTACTTTAATAGCTTCACCGATAATTGTATGTAAATTATCGTTAGGCTCTTTAAAATAAAAGTTAAATGGTCTAATATGCCTACGGGCGTTGCGTATCAAATTTGCATTTAATGTGTGAAATTCTAGATATTGCTATAATTATTTAATTGGAATATTTCACAATTAATTCCTGATAATATATTCAAAAACGCGTTTCATTTAACATTCTACAAGTGAGGCGCATTATTTGGCTATTTTTTTTAAAGAATGCTACATTAAATAGTATGAACAGGCGGAATATAAGCCTCTGTTAGGAAATAGTTAATAAATGAATTGCAGATTCAAACCTACGACGTATTGTATCGCAGATCGTATCCTAAGTCCTTGTTCCGAAGAGGCAATTTTGTCGCAAATCGTTTCTTGCGTATACTAGTGATGTCACGAATGTACATTTTAAAGTAGTCGCGAATGCGAATGCGAATAATTGTCAATGACATTCGCGAATGCGAATACAAATGCGAATATTATAGTCTTAGGCATAATAGCCGCCATCGGGAGCGCCCAATTATGTTCTTTCGCTAAAAGTGCACCACAAAATTTTAAATTATTTTGGAAAAGAAAAGAACTACGTATAATCATTTCTTATTTTAACTGAAACAAATAAAAAAAGTTTAACAGTTCAATAAAATTAAGCACATGTAATAATTATTCCAGATTAATAAATAATACTTCCGATAGTGGTGGGTCATCTCGTCGAATTGATCGAAACATCGTTCATTTGGTAAAACCAGATCCTTTAAAGGGTACCTGTAAAGAGATAAGAAAATAATATTTTGGGGAAGCAAATCTTCCGCAATCTCGGCACGCACTATTCGAAGGCGTTTGGTAAAAGAGAAGTTGCACGGTAGTATATTAAGGTATATTAAGTTGAAACGATGCCATAGGCACGCCCGTCTCACAGTAGCAAGAAAGGTTAAAAATTGACAGACAGTGAAAAAACTATTTTTTTTTTAGAGAAACGATACTTAAGACATCCTCCGAATAAAGCACTCGCCTCGAAGTACGTCGTACGAAGTATGTCACTTACATTAAAGCACGGCGGGCCAAACCTAATAATTAGGGGATTGCGCTGATAGAAGGAAACATGAATCATTTACTATGCATAAATATACTGAAACAATTGATGTTACCATATTGTATTCTACGTGCTTCTGGTAATTTGGACATTCCAGCGCGACCCAACCCATACCTTTTTTTTATTTCATTTAAGTGACGAAACGAGCAAAACGTTCACCTGAAAGTAAGTGTAACGTATGCCCATAACAAATGCTGTGTCACCCACAAAATTACTGCATGACACCACACTGCGTCCGTTACCCTTAGACATCAGTTCTTAAGTCTCATATGCCCAGTGATTACGCTGGCTCTTAGTGCCCTTCAAACCGAAACACAGTAACGTTTGCACACTACTGCTTCACGGCAGAATAACTGACCCTGGGGTGGTACCTAGACGGATTCCTGCATAGGAATCCTACCACCAGTAAGTGCAGTTTGAATACCTGCACGCATGCTGAAAGAATTCCTCGTTTCACGATTACTTTCTGCCTTAGACTGCTTAGACCTAAATCCAATGGAACTTCTTTGATGCGAAGTCAATAAAAGGGTATTAAATCGATAATGTGGCTATTTAAAAGGATTTAAGAGGTTTTCTTAGAAGGATGGAACTGTATAGCTATGACTATGTGTCAAACATTGATAGAGTCAATGCTACGCCGGTGTAATTATTAAAAATATATTTATTTACCTAATTTCGTTTGCATGCTCTCACAAATGCAATTTATTTTAGTACGTTTCATTTGAAACAATCCTCGAACAATTTATTAAACGTTCTTAATTATTTGTCCAGCTTTATTTTTATTTTTATTTGTTACTATTGAATATAAATGATATTTGTAAATGAACTTAGTGATTTTATAAGTCTATTCCTAATTCAGTTTGCTTTACATTTGTGGCTTTTTTATGACATATCTCTTTCCTTATGAGAAGAAACACAAAAGCAAATGTAACATGATTTTGATCAACAATTTTTGGACCTACAAATCGTTAAAATAATTTTTATTCAAGTTACTTAGAAGGATATAGTTCAACTATTTTTATAAAAAAAGAGGATTTTTAATGTGTAAAACAATATTTTTTAATAAAAGTTCATTACTAATGTTTTTCGGGTTAATTTATAATATTTACACAATTTTTATACGCAAAATTTGAAGTATTTGTGACAATCACATTCGCAAAATATTCGCATGATTTTCGCGAATGCGAATAAGAATACGAATATTCGTTACATCACTAGCGTATACCCCTTACATTGCGTCCAGAGGAAGCGTTCAACGCGCGAGCAATTGAGGACGGATTCCACGACATATAATTTCGGTGATGTAATTGCTGTTAGCCTTTTTTGGCTTTTACAACTTCATCGGATCCTTTTCCATGACATGAAGTCAGACGAAGCGGTTGAGTTATGGCTAGCTCGCTGGTCTTTTTATACTTCATCTATAAACAATTCCGTATCAAAAAAATTTCGATTTTCCTACATCTGTACAGTCGGTCTTAAGTTACTGCGTGCGTAAACTGTACGATTCAAGGAGTTCCTGATATCTCGACTCGCACGTAGTTCAGGCGTACTGCACGATATTTACGCGCGGATTTCAAACTCGTATTTTGGTTGTGGACGCGATGCATCGGAGTACCTCGCCAAGGCGCGTTTGGATTCGCAGCAAATTCGCTACTTCTGAGAAAAGTCTAAACAATTGGCCTTAGTCGTAAGTTTTATTTCCAATATAATAGGAGAACGTGTAAGACATACAGTTTTGAATCCGAGCATAGCCAGCAGCCTCTAAACAGTTCACTACTGAACATAAACTCAAAGTTTGTTAATTTTTTTGTAATCGCTACTATGTCGCTGGATTCGAATCCAGACCGGAGCCAACATTTGTGCCCAAACAGAAATCGTCGCTTTCCGGATTTGGGTGTTGCGAGTGTCCCCATGTCTCTGACACTGCATCTTAACCAGGTAGATAATCCATGAGCGTTACATTGGGCACGGACATGAGAACTTAGTGCCTCTGAAGGTGTGCACATACTTGTGGCACTGTAATATCTACTACGCAGTTGTTATCTTCAAAATCGGCCAGGAGAAGATCAATCGCTACGTTATGTAACCGGATTGGCGGTCGCACATAATGTTCGCGCTACAGGTTCACGATATGCAATATATTACCCCCGTATATGGCACACAACACAATAACACATCAACAAACTCTAGGGAATAAACCTATTTTTTAATCTATTAAAACTTTTAGTAGGTAGGACCACCAGGACCAGTTATTCTGTCGTGAGTAGTAGTGCAGTAGTGTGCAAACATTACCGCGTTTAGGTTTGAAGGGCATTGTGAGCTATCGTAATTACTGGGCATATAAGACTTAAGAACCCTCAATGTCTCAAGGTGACGGGCGCTGTGTGGTGTCACACAGAAATGTTCTAGGCGTTACAGCATTTGCTAAGGGCAGACGTTGCACTTACCATCAGGTGAACGTTTTGCTCGTTTTGCCACTTTATCTTATAAAAAAAACTCATTAAAAAGATAATTTTATTAGAGCTGTAACCCATTAATGATTTTTATTTTTCATCATTATACAGCTCAACTTAATAAGTCGAAAATTTAGTTACTATTTTATTACAGTTGACAAATAAAGAAATAACATGAATGTATTTAAATAAAAGAAACAGCTAATCAATTTTAATAATTGTTGACCCTCCTCGCCGCATTTGCCACTGCTCTTCTCTCTATGGTCTCTATTTGCTCAAAAGACTGTCAAGGGTGGCCCGTGGGATAGTGCTCCAAATTCTTGAAAGAAGTAAGAAAAGGGCATGCTCACTGCGCAGAATGTTGTGCATTTCATTGAAAGCGTATATCCCAAGCGTACTTACCCACACAGTAATAGAGTGACACCATGCTTGGAACACATTCATCGCTACAGTGTGCGCTCAATCATTGTCCGGCATGAATTAAATCTTCATTGATTTTAATTTTGTGTGGGAATAGTTTATCATTGGGAGCGTTCAATTTAATTCGCAGTTCTAGGACGAACTAGTTTGCCCTCTTAGTTCAATAGTTCTTTCGTTAAAAACGTACCACAAAAGGTTCAGTTGTATTGATTGTTTATAACATTGGTTCTCAAGTATCCTTTACAGATAAATTTAAAGAAAAAAGTATCTTAACATTGGCCCCTCAATATATCTATGAAAATATTATGTACTTACACAAGATTATAAATAGCTTTAGTAAAAAAAGTGATGTACATAATGTAAATTCCAACACAAACTTCTAATGCCGGTTACTCGACTCAATAGTCAGTAACTCTTTCATGCGGCAAAGTATACGTTTTTACAAACAAAACTACAAGGAGAAGAAAGTCTACAAGGTCTTCGTACTCATAGGTTCAAAAAGTTTACAATACGAAGACTAAACTTGTAAAAGGTTTTTATAATATAAAATAATACACATCACATCACATTTCAAAATACATACATACATAGAGTCACGCCGCTTTCCCATTGGGGTAGGCTGAGATCACATTTCTTCATTTGCTACGATCCTGACACACATCTTTCGCTGATTCTACTTTCGTTAGTGATTTCATACAAGCTCGTCGGTTGCGGGTACGTTTGACGTGGTCTTTCACTAAAACGACTTTGATCTGATCGTGCTCCGTTCGCCTACGTCAACCCTTACGGCTTGCCTATTCACACTTGCCCCATAAATCTGTTTCTTCAATCTTGTGTCATACATCCTCTCTACGTGTCCAAACCCTATTGGCAACCCTTTCTCTATCATTGTCACTTCATCTTCTACTACACCGCAACGTACCCATGTCAGGCTGTTTCTCACTTTGTCACTAAAAAGTAATGTAAAGGTATACATAAATAGTATAAGTAAAGTCACTTCAGCTATACTTCTCAAACTTTTCATTTCCACAGCATTTGTCTTTTTTTCATGCTTCTTCTGCCATAAGCGTGAGGACCAGTAATCCTCTATGTACAGCCAGTCGTGCCTTTTTAGATACGTTCTGGCTATACATAAAGTTATGCAGGCCACACATCCCTGTCTAACAACTTTTTCGATGTTCAACCAATCTGCGTAAACCCCGTTTACTCTGACACTAGCTGCCATTCACCCCATATATAACAATATCGATAGACAATATAGAACAATATAACAATATAGAACAATATCGACTACAATTCATTCCTCACAACTCTGTCATAAGTTTTTCCAAGTCTATGAATGCGCAATAGACCTTTTGACTTTCAGCCAAACATTTTACGGCTATGCTAGGCGGATGATATTACCAAGGAAAAGAGTAGCTACCCGCCAGATCGAGTGGTCTGATCTGGGGAGGACGTTTCCTCCTACTAGTAATATTTAGATGTTGTATATATAGTTTGGATCTCAGAAAACTTTCATAGCGCGATTATGGAATGTATGAAAATATTTCTTAAGCTTCTTACGAGGCGACATAGATGTCACTTCGTAAGGAAAAGACCTGATCCGTGCGTCCCATCCTCTCCTGAATTCCGCTTGTACATCCTATATCTTCTTTTCAGTTTCATTAATCACTCTCTTAATCAAAATCTTTGCATACAGTTTGCCGACAATGCTGAGCAAGCTAATGCCTCGGTAGTTTCTGCAGTCTTGTTGCGATCCTTTTCCTTTGTAAAACGGAACGACAACGGCCTTGCAC